>BLKR01000290.1:0-613748 GCA_011170035.1 Teleogryllus occipitalis
ATTATGAATTGTTGATAATTGAGTTAATATACAATAACAATGATAATTTCACAGAATATTGCCCGTAATGTTATGTAATATTCAGGTCATTATTTTATATGTTTTAATTATCCTAACATGAATACATTGTTTTCTCAGATGAAGTATCTCTTAGTAAAAAAAGGCCTTTCTTATCTTTCAACGACACAGTGCAAACGAAACTGTAGCAATGCTGAGAAGATGTAAGAGTTCTTGGACTATTAGCAACTTGTCAAACTTATCATTATCGTTTTCAGAAAGAGTGAAAGGAAGATGGCGCATGGAAACAATAAATAACATGTAAATATCTTCTATTCGAGGTATAGGCATACTGATGGGGGTAAGTGCTCATCTTATGGAAATTGAGGAAAATGCAGAAATGTAAGTTAAAGCAAAACAAAAGTGCACAAAAATTTTGTGAACAAGTTTGCATGTGAAAACTTAACGGTTGTTTAGGTAAGGCTCAAGAATGAAAAATGTAAATCCCTTCCATGGTTCCGTGTAAATATAGTGGAATACCTTAGTAAATGAATAAAGAAAGTATTTATCTTCCACAAAATAAATAATATACTATTTGTTTATTAACATGACAAGTTTGAAGGATTTCCCATGATAAGTGGTTTTGATACAGTCTACTAACGTGAATAAACATATGAAAACAATTAATGTAAAAAATATTGAAAAATTGAGTAATTTGAAATACATTAGTTATTTGTAGCTTTTTTTACACTATATGGAGAAATTTTGTTTACTTTTCTGCCAATTTATCTCCAGTCGACTTCGAATTTTCGCGCCTCGTTTTAAGCTTCCAACAACAGCCGTCGTCGTATGGAAGTGGTGACCGCAGATAACTCGGACTTGATAACTTGTATTGCCTCTGCCTCTTAATCAGTACTTAAAACTGCCACTAGATCGCAGAGGTTCTACTTGCTCTTGCTCTAATGCTCCAAGAATTCAGCCATCTTTGCAGATGTTTTTAGTACTGCAGTATTGAGATCGAATATCTGCTCACATTAATTTCGTTTCCTTTATTGATTAAAACGGATTGAAATATAATTTCCGAAACTATACAGTTGTTCATGTAATTATTTACTTCTATTTACTGGCCTTTTCTAGTAAAAAAGAAATAAATATAATTGGTCTTATATACTGTAAAAATTGTAAAGAAATTAAATAGAATATACATTTATGAATAGTTTCATTACAAATGAGAAAATGATGTGTAAGTGATATTTGGCGTTAAGTTTTAGAGCATAATGCCATTGTAGAAGATAGGTGGATTGAACTTTTTACATGTCCTTCCATATAACTACTACCTCTAAAATGAGCAACAAAGATCAGATCAACATTTTGTGACATTACTTGTCTAGTGAAGGCTACACGCAAGTTTTTAAATTAACTAAGAAGAAACTGGATTTTCCCTCGTAATCACCATGGTAATGCAGGACAGGTCGTGTGGGAAACCGCTTTAATCTTCCTTGCTTGTAAGGACACTTAACATTGAAGGACGAGTATTGGATGTTGTTTTCAAGTCGTGAATATGACCATTCGATACTAATATGGTAGACTATTATTAGGTCCATGACAATGAATATTTTGACATCATGTGTATTATGTGATTTGAAAAAGGAGTGAATATGTAGGTCATCTAATGTATATTTTTATATAAAAAGCTGTTTATCCTTTAAGGAATATGCATCAGTACACTTTTTTCACTAATATCACTATTTCCACTGGCATGTCATTTCAACGTAATTTAGTGGAGCTCCAACAACACTTACTTTCTCGCAATAATTTTACATTTGCAATTTTTGAAAATTCACAGCTCAACGAAAATGAGACTTGCGCCATTTTCTAAGCGTTCCTTGTTCTACCCATATAATTATATATGAATTCTTATAACTAATTCTTATAATTCTTATCTATATAAGTTTAATTATATATCCTGTAATTAACAAAACTACTACTCGATATGGAATTCAAACAAAATATTTAGGATACAACACAAATTCTTACCATTACAAGAAATGCGAACTCTGACACAAATACTACACGTGTGAATAGATTGTTTACTAAAAGTAAAACAAAATTATTGATTGATTACTTGCTGCAGGAGTCATGGGACGCGGTTTATAATACTGTTGATATAACCGATAAATATAATTCTTTTTTTTCAACGGTTTCATTTCATTTTAACACTTGCTTTGCTCTTCAAAAAAGAAAGTTAAATATTTCACGGAAAAGCAATTTTTGGAAAACACAAGGGATTAAGATATCATGTAAAAACAAAAGAATTCAGTCTTTGCATAAAAAAATCAGGAAAAATTTGAAGAAAAAAGGGGGTAGCGAAATAAGTCAGGCAAAATGCCCCGGTGATAAAATGTTTTATGTTGAAAATCGTACTTGATGTGTAAAAAAGTAAGTTTTTCGTCTGATTTAAATCAATTTGTCAGGCACACTTCACACAAATAAAAAATGTATTTTTTTAGCTTCTTATATGAAAAAAATGTTGTAACAAATTACTTTTATGAATATTGACTTAAATCATTCTTGCGTTTTTCTATAGATTAAAGTTCGTATTTTTTCTACATAGTTTTATTTTATGTTTATTAGAAAAAATAAATTAAAAAATTGTGAAGATAATATTATAATATATTGTAATTTGAATATTGAACAATTTAAGATTTTCATTAAAAATAATATTAATTTATATAGTTAATCTAGAATACTTTCGTTGCTTTGATTTGACAGTTTATTTAATAATAACGCTAACTCATGTTTATCTACTTGGCACACAAATGAAAATATTCTGAGATTATACAAATGTTCAATAAACTACAATTTTCGATGTGTGTACCGCAACAGCGATTTCCACTCGGTATAAACACGCGCGTTGCTTCAAAACAAATATGAGCTTCAGGAAGAACATTAACTAGTTCAGTTTTTGAAAAGCACCAGAAACAATATGTGTATAGAAACGGCTCTTTGAAAATGGATTTCAATTAATTCTAGTTCCACATCGCGTTTAGCATGTACTTTGTTAGATGGATCATCTTCGCTTGATTGAGATGATGGTTTTCATATCGATAGAGATGCTGACAGTTCCGACAGGCATTTCTACAACTTACAGCTTTCTGAATTTTGCAATATGGAAGTAAACGATAAACAACTCCATATCATTATATCTAATTCTGAAGATAAGCTTCAGTTTGCAGTTTTCATCTTTGTACCGTATTTGTAGAGAGTATAATTTATAAATATCTATTGATAAAACTAGGATAATGACATTCATTCGCCCTTTAAGAGCGAAAATAATGCTTGACAACGTTATCTTAGAAGAAGTCAGAAATTTTAAGTATCTAGGATACAATATCGCATAGAGGCATAATAATCATGGAATAAATAAATAAAATAAATTCAATCGAATGTGCCATGAATCAAAATCTCAAAGCAACAAGCAAGTAAACTCGCCTAAAATTGTATGAAGTAATTGGCTATTCCCGCGCTCCTTTACGGATTACGAATATTCTTAAATTTTTGTTGTTTATTATTTTTTTTTCTAAAAAACATAAAATAAAAACGAAACAGAAAAACAACGATAATAAAATTGAACTGAATAAAACAAAACCTAGGAAAATAAAATACTCAATAAAATTTGGAGATAATAAATAAGATATTAAATTGCTATTTTATTTATATGAGCTGTTGGGTGATTGTAAGATAAAAGGTTAAAATGTCGGGAAACAGAGAATATTAAGAGCTACAATTTGTATTTAGCTCTTTTTATCATGTGTCAGAATATATTCTTAAAAAACGAAGGAAAAGGGTTTTTTGAGAATTTTTTCCTTCTTTTTTGTTGATTGTAAGAGACAAAATCGGTTACAAACGCCTGAAAAAATCTAGAAGTAACTTCATAATGTATTGAAAAAAGCAAGAATGATTAAAGTCAATATTCATAGGCGTAGTTTAAAAAATAAAACTGATATAAGAAGCTAAAAAAACTTTTTTTTTCATTTGCGGGAAGTACTCCCAGAGAATTGATTTAAATGCGGAGAAAAACTTTTTGAGAAATTCTGCAAGACCTTATTTCTAGGCGTCTCTTTAAAGAACAGGTTTTGTTAAAAAAATATCTATCTTCAATACTGTAGTTGTAGAAAGACCCGGGAAGATAATGAACATTTGCAATTTTTAAAAAATCAGAAATTTCAATGACAATGAGGCCTGTGCCAATATCTTAAACGTCCTTTATTCCATCGGAGGACAAAGTTTAATTAGAAACTTTTGAGCCATTTTTTGAGAAAATTTTGAAACTATTGTTCAGGTTTCATATAAAGTACTCCACCAAAGTGAAAATACACTTTTCAAACTCAAAGGACATCGAGTTCATACAAATCAATTGAGGAATGTCAATTTTGTAGAAAATCGGCTGAATAGTTTGGGCGCTAGTGTTGAAAATTGATGGCTAAACGTCTGTCTGTCCGAGCGTCTGTCTGTGGTCAAGGATCGAATATTAATAACATGGGTTCTGTCTACATAACTTGTTAGGGGAATTAATTTGCTCTATATAGGAACAAGACTTATCCATCTTTTCAATACCAGGGCCCGACAATGAGAGTTTTTCTGAAAGAAAAACTGTTTTTCGGTGCACAATTACAAAAATGTCTCTTTGTACGAAGTGCGCGAAAGTACAAATAATGCTCTGGTGCACTTCCTGCCCCGAAAAAACATGATTTCGAGACGAGTGTCAAAATCAGAAAAGGAAGTAATTTCCTTTTAATTTGCAATAATAGCACGTATAAAAAACCTATAAATATTTTTCCTGTGCTAATTATATGTAATTTGGGATGAAAAGAGATGCATAAACGCTTGTTAATTTCTTCATATTGCAAGTGATATTCTTCTCCGCCGTACAAATATTGAATCAATGACTTGAAGATTGATGGAAGGGAATAGAAAACATTACTTCTCCAAAGAAGCGGTGATAAAACGCTATTCTCAATTTGAGTTTCTTTGCACTTAGTGAGAAGAACGGACATCATTGTTCAATTAAGATCTTCAATCTTTTTTAATTGAAGCTCCTTGTAGGCCAACAGTGTCCTTCTCTTTACGTGTCAAGTGCCAAGAAATTTAAACGGACTTTAAAAAATGACAATTTCCTATTTAGCCGATTAACAGTATGCATTCAATTTCTCAACATAGTTGTAAATTAAAAGCACTTAAATTTACAATTATCGATAAAAATCGTTATAGTGGACTGAATTTAGAAACAAATATTTATGAACCTTAATCATCAGGAAATGAAATAACAGAGAAAGAAATCAGGGTTGTTAAAACGTAGTACACAGTCTCTCATACTATTTGTAACGGTTATGTAAAATGACAATTTATTGCAAGTTACGCACATTTAATATTTTAGCTATTGTGGTAGAAATTTCCTTTCATCAATCTGGTTGATACACAGGAATCATTTAGTGTTTTTAAGCTAAAACTCATTTTATAAATAAAATTTCCGTTTGTTATATAAGAAATTAGGATTAGGAACGCTGAATCTATTCAATTGTATCACATTAAAATACAGTCTTTGCCATAGCAAAAATTCTCGGACGAACCGTTAGCCTTAAAATTTTTCATCCACGCATTCGTTAATAAACAAGTTTCTTAAAATAACCATCCCTGAATAAAGTTGTAGAATATTACATTGCAGGAATTCCTGAAATGGTGATACCTTATTGGAATTCTCATGAAATCTTCAAAGTAGTGTCTTTCCTAATGAGATAAATCATGTCAAAAACAACTAAGAATGTGTATAAATGAATCAGCTTGTTCTCATAAAATTTAAATACAACCTCTTTGTAAATTTAACAATCTTCTGCAAAACGAAGAAATGATGTATGAATGCGTGTTACGAATGCGTGCGTACAAATCGAACATCAGCTTTTCAAATTTGAGAAAGAAGTATAAATCTACACAGGAAAACCGATTCGGTCTTTAAGCTGCCTAATAAATCAAGGAAATTTCATAAGAGTTTTATGATCTTTGCCAAGATAGGTCACTGACAGTAATACTTGTTCAGAAGTTGCATTTAAGTGAAAGTTTTCTATTTATTCAGTCAGTTCACGTGATATTCAAAGTAGCGAACAGGAATATTACACGGCCTTTCTACAATTCAAGTAGCCGACAACTTGTTTTCTTGGTTTATTACCACTATTTATGCGACCTCCCACAGTTTTTACTCGAGGAATTCACTTACGCGTGTTCTCAAGGTTGTTGTAGGAAGGTCTTAGATAATAAATCCTATTTACGCGTGAGATTTTTCCCTCCTTGATGCATGCGTTTTATGCTATACAGCAATTTCTCCGTAATGGTGAACACAAACATGTTGAGCAATTTTACTAAATTCCAAAATTGACAATAAATAATTTAAATTCTGAGTAACTGTACTCGAAAGCGTGTTGTTCTATACTTTTAATTGGTTTTCTTCACCATGGTAACTTCTGGCAATTTTAGATTTTTGTTTGCTATGATTCCTATCCGTGAAACTCCAACACTGTTTACTGGTTGAACGAAAATACAGGAACGCGATGTTCGTCTACTAGAACTTCTTAAAGCATTAAATATTAATCTTCTTCATGAAGATAATTGAAAAATATTATATAAAATATTTTTTTAGAATTTTTAGCAGCAGTAAAGGACTAATTTTATCAACGAATTTGTTGTGTTTATTTCTTCACCTCGCATAATTTAATCAAAGTAATACAAAGTCATCGTGACTTATTTTGTCAATATTGTTTACTTGTGGAAAGGGAATAATTAGTTTTGTATTGAAAATAAATACAATTTTGAAATCAAACAGCAATAACTGACGACATTAACACGTTAAAATTTATTTGGGGACAAGTGACCATCACATTGGTAAGAAAACTATATCAAAGAGTTATTAACATTATGTATCCACCACCCATATCAAAATTAATCAACAACCATTACAACTGCCGTTTACAAATGTTTCGCTCCTTTCTAGTAGACATTCGAATCCACACTTAAATAGTATGTAGAATGGTTCAATTGCCCACCAGAAGACCAAGACGCGTTGACTGACACCTTACTTGCCTCGAATGGGTAGATGGAAGAAATACAATCGTGAATGCTGAGCGGACACATGCAGGTTACCCGAATTCAGTATGAAGGATCCGGCGATGAGGTTCTGGCCCAAAAGCTCTTGATTTGTAGGTTCAATACGGATGCGTCATACGCAGCGATTTATGTTATTTATATCCAGTGCTTGACTTATCATTTTAGGTCCCAGAACGCGCCCTAAAATGAAATATTGGTTTAATAGAAATAGTTACATATTTATAATATAATATAATAATTATTTCTGAGGTACCAGAACGCCGTTCGGTCGCGTTCCGCCAGAAATCAAGCCCTGCTTATATCATCAATAAGTGCATAATTGTTTCTTCATTATATTTAGAAAATTATTCATGCAAGCATAATATTGAATTTATTTAATATTCTAGTGAATGATATTTCATATTATTATTGTACACCGTTTATACTTACAGTAGAACCTCTTTAATCCGGGGTAATGAGGGGCAAACGTATTAGCGGAAAATCCAAAACCAACGAAATCGAAATATTTTTGTTGCAAATGTATCAATTAAAAAGATAATAAAGAAGAAATGTGAAAAACATGATATGTAATGTAATTGAGTGAGTGTACGTATTAAGTTATTCACATAAATTTAGTACATATTATAATTTTATTTGTAGATATGATATTTTTTAAAATTTATTATTTATTCCCCAACTTTTGTCATTTACCGTGAGTAACTCAATTTATTCCCAAATCAATTAATTAAATTAATTTAATCATCCCAACTTTGCAAGTTAGAATCCCGCCATTTCTTTTCAATTCTTTACTTTAAGCATTTTCAACATGAAAAACGTTCTTGATAATTGGAACACGAATAATAGATGTTCCATATTTGCTTTTGAGTTCACTGGAAGAATATGAATAACCTCATATTTATCTGAACTAACGATCATTTTTATTATAGGGGCAAGTGAAATGTTTATTGAGAAAGGCAAATCCACTACATGGTGTCAGCATTCAGTGATGGAGGTTCCTTGGGTGGCACGGCATTTCCCAATCACCACATTTGAGTCTCATGACGTCGGTTGCGGCTTTTTGAATTTCCTCTTCTTATTTTTCTTTTGCGAGTTTCCTTCTTTCATACATGTATTTTCATTTTTTACATCAAATCGATTCTTTTTTTTCATCAAAATCGTTGTACTCTATTAAGATTTTTCTGCTCTTTCGAGTGTTGTGATCGCGAATGGTTTATCAGTATTTCCATAGTCAAAAATATTTCCATAAAAGTTTACCTACTTCTGATATGACCACCCAGATACTTCCTGAATTGACCAACCAACACACCTTAAGATTCCCTGAAAACCTTCAACCGAACGCCAATAGTGATCAACCCACTTGTCATCACTGGCTCTCACTCAATAATGCGTCCTTCCTGCGTTGTGTGACCATCCTCGAATTGTCTATCTTTCTTCGTTCTAGTAATTGAATCCTCTTGCCGTTAATGCTCTGAGTATGAATATAATATAACTCCGCCAGCCACTGGACAGTCCAGCACAAAATTATGTTCCAGCTTCACTGAGCTTCTACCAACGCCAAAAAGAGAGAGAAAAATAATGGAGCACAAAAGACTAGCCATGAATACACCTGAGATCGAGCTCAAAACAAATTTCCTGCCAAAAACACCCAGAAAAGGAAGTAAACAGGAAAGAGCCGTTGATCAATACGCCACAGTACAAACGGAAGCAAATGTCAGAAAAAGACTCAGAATATTGGTACTGCACTCATTGCCTAGAGGACCAAGTCAAGGAGAAGAGATGTATTTCTACCACGAAGTGTGTTTTAGCCTACTGCTGCTAACAAAGAAGTTTTTATAAATGACAATTGTAACTATTTTTTTCTTTTAATAATCCCATTTTTTATTTTAATTCTTTTATTGAAACATTTTTCATTTTTGTTTTTAAAATAAATTGTAATAACAATTTTGAAAACACCTTAATTTTAATGGAAAATAATAAATTGAATCCGCCATTGAATACAAAAGTATTATTTTGCATATTTTTTCATTTAAATTATTAAAAATTATTAATAATGAATAATTATTCAATTTTAGCAGCACTGCACTATGAAACGGAAAAAAATTACGGTTTGTCGAACATAACAAGCGTAGCCATATCATGCGCACATGTTCCTGATAAAGCCACTACACAGACTTATACGTTTTACCAGTAAAACTACTTTCATGAGAAATGGATTTTGTTATGAAAGTGGATTAACCTGAAAACGATTAAAATAAATTGGTCTTCATTTTATTGAAAATGGCGCCTAGAAACATTCTCACACATTAGGATGGTCCTATCAGGGCCATACACCTTAACTGCCCGATTCTATTTGGTGAGAACATATCCTCAAACTTTCATTTCTCCTGAATAGCGGGTTCTAGCGAGCAGTTCCAGTATCCTGACTGAACATCCCTATCCGACAAGGAAAACATTACAGTGCTTTATCCGCTCCCGAGCTTTTTTTACTCGCCATAGCAACTCTTCTTTTGGCAAATCAGCTATCCGTATCTCGCCGTTTATCGCGAGATAAGGTGATCATTATTACCTCTATAAAGATTGTAACTCTCAGCGTCATCACCGAGCCTATGAATGAGATAAACTTCTCGAGGACTGTCTTTAGTAATGCGATACCATCAAGCCAAACGACATTTTATTGCGTAATGAGCTGTTTGTTTCTTGTGTATAAAAAATTCTGGAGAGCTCCTTCCCTTCCCTTCTGGAGAGCTGATACCGCCTACTGCCTAAAGCAGTTCGAATGCGCAAAAGCAGAAAGATAAGTTGTTTTATATCTTAAACGTTCTTAATAATCTGTTCGTTTCTGTGATGTGATAACTGACCAAATGATTGCTGAGCAGGCAATTGATTGCTGTCGAAACACTTTCCCACATCTTTTTAAGAGTGAGATAAGGTGGGCCCTCTCAACTGCGTATTTTTAAAATTTCTAACAAGATTAAAAACATGTCTCCGTATACTAGTTACACTTGTCTGGAATTATAAATTATTTATGAGAAAATGGTTCCCAGGAGATCAATTATACCTATCCTAGGCTGAATAAAAATGTTTTTATGTTCAGGAGGAAGCTCCTTCCATTCCGTTCCTTCGTCGGCATCATTATTTTCAATTCCATAACTCATTGTCTCAAATATATTTACTTACATATCATCATATTATCTTTTTCTTCTTCATCTGTAACTTCCAAAATATTTACATATTGCACCAAAATAATCAATCTTTTAAACAAAATTGACGTAATTGAGGCAGCTTTAGAGAGCGATTTTTATCAAATGGATGATTTTTTCTTTCTTTAGTGATACATTTCGATTCACTCAAAACGAAAGTTGCCCCATCCAAATACATAATTTTTACCGTGTAGATTTCTATTGTACAGCTAGATAGACAAGTAAGGAGAGAGAATGGAAGTCCCTTTATCTGTGTTAGAAATTCCATCGATTCTACCTCTTTGACGAAATTAAATGTTGTCGTACATTGAGTTAAAAATGTTTTTTTTTTAGCCAGCTCCTACACTGAAAATTATTTTACTTTGCAACTTCTTCCAATAACGCAATATACAGATTAATCCATGTTCTTTGATAATTTTTAAAGTTAATAAAGATTTTAACATTGATTTTCTAAATGAATATGCAAAAAAAGTAGTTTCTCAACTATCTCAGTACAGAGATTCAGATGTATACTAATGGCCTACATTTAAACTAAAGAATACAATATAACAATAGTAAAGGCAACCACTATTAGCTATGAAACAGCTACGGAAGTATGATGACGCAATGGCTACGATGTGCACATTCTTAGTATTAAAAGAACCGTGGCCGCCAAGACAATAAATAATAATCGAGTGTAAGTAAATTATTCTCCCAGTTAAATTCCCAGTCGGTAAAATACAAATACAAATAATAATAATAATAATAATAATAATAATAATAATAATAATAATAACCATAACAACAACATTCAGAAGGTATAGAAGAATTTTCAGATTATTTTCTGAAGATTTCTGCACCGGCCTTTATATGAGTACAGCTACTAACTCACATAATCAATTCATCCTTGTATATATTTATAAATGATTTCCAAACAACTGAGATTCTTCCACACTTCAAAGAATAGGACAAAGATGAAGTTCCAAATGATTAGCCAGTTTTTCTTTTTCATTTTTCCAAAATCACTTCAAAATGTTTTCTATGTATTAATCTAGAACCTACCTAGAGACAGTAATTCATATGGTTCTTAAGGTTTTTCAGTTTTTTCAGTTCCCAGATGTGTTACAAGATATCGCAGGAGTATGTACGATAGTCCAAAGAAATAATCTATAAATTCTACTAATGAGTGAAATGCAAAAAATATCATTTCTCATATATTCAAGAAGATACCTGTTACACTTGCAAATTAATTTGCTGTTAAGGAACATAGTAAGTGGTTATATCATGAACCAAGTTATGTGCTTCAAATTACAAAACTTTGCGATACATACAGCTACAATGTAACGCCATAAACACTCTGAATATAGAAATTAAAATGTTTCCATTCACCTAAGAAAGTACAAATTGAATTTTTGCTCCTTCATAATTAACATTGCTTTTCTGAACATCAATAGCATTCAATATGTCTTGCGCATCACAAGTATTTTTTTTAACGTCGCTTTTCAACGCAACAACTTGGTGATATAGCGTCCAGTGTGCTTTTTTGACTGTAGGGGGAACTCTAGAGAGAACACGTAAGGACAACACAAACACACACAAACATCCACCCTCGAGGCGGCATTCGAACCCGCGATCCTTCGAACCGCGGCAGTTATGGCCCTTCAGCAAGCCAGCACAAGTTATATTTATATTGTTTCTCTAGAGTTAGGACAATTTTATAGACCATAAAATTTGTTCTCGCATCCACAAGAATATGGACAGAGCATCAATCTTGCGGATATTATTCCTTGGATTAAGTCTTTCGTTTCATTTCCAGGTCTCGTTTCATCGAATGATGTTGGTGACGCAACGTACTTGAAAATCAAACTTTCACACTGCCGTCAGATGTGTACGAATGACATTGGCTACCAGCGCAAGTAAACACGAGTTCCGTGAAAAACAAGTCTATGTACTTCCTTTATTAGAATATAGTTAGAACAATTGCTATCATAATTGTTTGTTCATTATCTCGCTTCATTTTCAATTTTTTCACAGAATAACTCACGAAATATATTATTGTCCTTTTGAGATTTTTCGTGGTAGATTAAAAATAACCATATTTAAAAAAACATTAAATAACAAGTTTTTTTTTGCACTTTAATGATGTACTTTCAAAATGAAGATGTGGCAAGACTGCGTATCTTATAACAACATAAAACTTTACTAACTCAACCCTCGTGAATATTAAACCTTTTTAAATAATTGTTTTTAAGGTAACCTTGAACGCCTAGATCCTGAAGTGTGCATTACAACATACAAACCCAGTTGTGTACAATCACGTGCTCTTATTACTTGTGCATCTACATCTTGCCATATCCCTGAATAGTACTGTTCGTTGAGAACCTTAGATCGATCTTGGTACCGCAAGTACCAATTTCTAATGCTGTCATTATCTACCATGTACTACCTTTAAATCGCTTCAAAATAGCATATTATGCCTTTTGTCGGTATTATTAGCCTACTATTTTAGCGGATTGCTTCCATTGCTCCTATACATTTTTTGCTATCTATACGTTTTTTGCTACCTATACGTTTTTGGTTTTTCGTTTGGTTTTACGTTCACATTGCACGGTTATTCCATTTATTTATTTATTTATTTATTTATTTATTTATTTATTTATTTATTTATTTATTTATTTATTTATTTATTTATTTATTTATTTATTTATTTATTTATTTATTATTTATTTATTTATTTATTTATTTATTATTTATTTATTTATTTATTTATTTATTTATTTATTTATTTATTTATGTATTTATTTATTTATTTATTTATTTATTTATTTATTTATTTATTTATTTATTTATTTATGTATTTATTTATTTATGTATTTATTATTTATTATTTATTATTTATTATTTATTATTTATGTATTTATTTATTTATTTATTTATTTATTTATTTATTTATTTATTTATTTATTTATTTATTTATTTATTTATTTATTTATTTATTTATTTATTTATTTATTTATTTATTTATTTATTTATTTATTTATTTATTCATTATTTCATTTCATTGTACATTTTTAGTTTCCTCATATGGCGGAATATTTGGTTAGAATATATCGTAGAGAAAAGACTATCTTTCCTCTACGAATGTACTTGGTTACGGAACAAGGGTATTGACTGCTCCAATAAAAAGAAAAGTTATGTTTACACAAACACAATATAATAAGCCCAACGAAGAGGCAATGCTCCGGCCCGCTCCGCTCCTCCCCGCCTGCTACTCTCCGCCCCGCTCTGCATTTTGTCGTTCTCGTCCGGCACGCCCACATCACTCTGCCTTTCCCGGTTGCGCCCCGAAAATGCAACGCCCTCTCCACCACACTGTTACCCCGTCATCACTAATGTCTGGAAGCATTGCAAATTGCATTAAAAGGAATATTTAATATTTAACGAATATTTTAAAAAGATTGTTCTCTTAAATCCTATTACACACCATAGGATGAAGTTTGAAAAATCCTTTCCTATTGGTAAGCATAACGATGTGAACATATACGCCAAAATTCAGGTTTCTAACTTCAGTAGTCGTGGCTGTGTGTTGATATGCCATGATGATGTCTGTTACATGGCTTACTAGATAACGCCGAGCCTCTAGCAGCGTGTCGCTATGGCAGTGCCTGTAGGAAGCGCGACGTTGGGGTTGGGGGCGAACGCTTTCCTGCGTGGAGCGCGGGGCGCATGGCGGGGGGCGGGGGCGGGGCGCGGGGCGTCGGGTGGCGTGTGCCGCCATCCCGCGTCCACGCGCCCGCCCCGCGCGCCTGCGCAGGCGACGGCGCCGCCCCAACGCGCACGCTCCCGGGGCTGGGCGCCAGCAGCCCGGTCAGCGCACATGCGCGTGCCGTCAGCGTGCGCGCCTGCCCTGCGCTGACCCCTCCATCCCTCCGGCCAGTCACACGGCGCGCCGCCTTCGCGTGCAAGCTGCGGCCGGCGCCGGCTGGATTGGAGCGCGGCGACGCCCACGCACGATTTGTGGATGGACGAAGCCGAAAGTCCTTTTCGTCGGATAATCTTCTTTCATCACTTCCTGTTTTAGTCCACTTCCCTTTCCTTCATTTTCACATCTTTTTCTGCTTCTTTTTCCTACCCTTCCCGTCATCTTTCACATTTTTCTATTGCGTTATTTTACTTTCTCACCTTACTACACCTTAGAGGCTCTGCGAGTGTGAAACGGATATTTTTTTTCTTTTTTTCTTTTGATACTTTGTATGAAACCTTAACCGATTTTCAAAATTTTCTCGAAATGGCTCTAATTTTTTGGATTCAACTCTTTCTTCAGACAGATCAAAGGACGATTAAAAAATGTCACAGTCTCATTTTCATTAAAATCTCTGAATTTTCGAAAGTTTCAAAAAAATTGAAATTTATTTCCATTTCTTCCCACAACTCCAATCTTTTTCCTAATAAAAGCTGTTTTTCAAAAGCAGATCAAATCAAGAAAAAGTTTTCGAAAATATGAGTAATTTCCGCGTAATTTTGCGCGAAATAGGCATTTTCTTACACAATTATTTTCTTCAAAGCAACTTCAAATTTTATCTTTAAATTTTCCTCGAATATAGAAACAGATGGTAAAGAAATTGGTGCTAGTTTCATTTTCGGCGAACTCTGTGTTTTCAAGGAGTGCAAAAAAAACCTTACAAAAGTTATTAGTTGATAGATTTTTATTTAATAAAATCTGTTTTAAAACAGTTCGCTCTGTATATAAGATAGTGGATCTTTTTCTGGAAAAACGAGTTTTTGTATGATTTTTTTGCTTGAAATAAAGGCAATTTATAATTTTTTCTCTAAAACTGCTCCTATTTTTCTTTAATTGTTTTTCTTCCGATAGAACAAACGGTACTTAAAAATGGCGTTTGTCATATTATAGTTGAACTTTCCGAATTTTTGAAAAATGTAAAGGTTACAAATAATGCGAGAAAGTATGTGTTGCTGTAACACCACTAGTTTTGTCTCACTGTTAATTTTTAATTTTCCACTTTAAAGCAATGAACTATTTGCTTATTTTAACTGGCCATTCAAAGTATGAATGGTTGAATTTCACATTACACACATATTCTCATTCGAAACTCGGTTGACTTCAGATATAATTCGAGGAAGTATTATGCTTTTATGCCACGTTTGAAGACAATGAACTTCAAAATTATTATATTTTGTTATTTAGAAGATTAACTAATTTAATTCAGGGTTCGAAATGCCATTTCATAGAATCAAATTTTTTTATATTTAAAGTATATGAAAAGGGAGAAGATCATTAATTTTCTGGAAAAGGAACGTTTTTTAATTTAACGTAAAATTACATATTTTATTTTTTAACGTCAGGAAACGGTTAAAAACTATGCGGCATAATATGGGGAGAAGAACTTTGTTGTGAGACTAGTCTTAAATAAAGATATATGCGTGTGTGCGTGTGTGTGTGTGTGTGCGCGTGTGTGTGTGCGCGTGTGTGTGTGCGCGTGTGTGTGTGCGCGTGTGCGCGCGCGTGTGTGTGCGCGCGTGTGTGTGTGCTCTCAGTAAAAGTGCACTCTTTATGGCACAGATAAGACGCGACACAAAGTGGCACACCAAGATCAAAATCATCCAGTTACAAGAATAAACACAACAAGCCACGCAGTGCAGCTTGGTGAGATTTGCATTAACCTAATTCGATTGTTTTAAGTGAATACACGCAGACAATAGTATGAATAATTTATTTTTTGAGGAGAAGGTCTCTCTTTCTTTTTTTCCTTTACCAAGAGACCTGTGTTTGATTCCCGGTCGGTCTGAATAATTCATTGAAGCATTTGAAATGGATAACGATGTCGGCTACTCAGCGCGCGAGGACAGAGCTCGGGAGGCTTTATTCATTTTTATATTTTGATTCAACGTCAAAATAGTTTAAAAACTGTGTAAGATACTATGGGGGAGAAGTGCAAGATGTGCGCGCTTTCATGAGCTCGGGTATCTGCGTTTTAACACATATATTAAGTTGATTTTTTAATCCAGATAGCAACGAACGTCGTTAGCAAGAATTGTTAAGAAAATATTCGTTCCCTTATAATAAAAACCATTTGCAAAAGCAAATCGGCTACATATTTTGGCTATTATCACTTATTGTGCTCTTCGTGAAGGAATCCACTTACTGACGCGAGAATTACCGAGCGGGAGTATCGAGCCGGTCTCGAAAAACGTGGAGATCCTGCTTTGAAATTCCTATCACTTCATACGACCATATCTGAAGTTACCTTGATCTCTCAATTGAATACACCTTTTCACCTTTCGCTGTTTAACACAGGCAGTTTGGTTTTTATACTACTTCTCTGTCATCTAATGTTCTTCTCTTCTTTTTTTTTACTTTTTTGCAGTCTGTTTTTGAAGAAGTTTTTGAAGAACACTGGTTTCCCACTGCCGCCTTGTCGACATTGTATATCTTCCCCATCAGCTCTCATTCACGTGTGTTCTTCACTCACACTCCGTCGCTGCGCGCGTCCCTGCCGCCTCGAGCCTTCCCCTCTCGCCCCTCCCCCGGCCCCCTCCCACTCAACCCGTCTCGCTTGCCAGTGCCGAGGCCAAGCACAGGCGTCTGGGCGTGTGTGCGGCGCATCACGTACCCTCGGCCGCCTCTTCGACGGTTCGCCGCCGGAAGTGATTTTGGTGACCTCCCAGACCTCTCTCTTTTTAAATTTGTTATCGTCCTCTTCGACATACATTCGTTATTTTCAGCGTTGACAATAGATACGTAACTTTTGGTTTATTTCCTATGGGTGCCCTGGATGGGTGCGTTATGTTTTTGGTTTGTTTTAATAATTTTATTTTTGAGGAAGTGTATTTAAGCTATTCGTAGATTATTCGTAGATTTGATTATACAATTTAGGTCATATCATTTAAGGGGATTTGCTGCTGTATAATGGTAGTCTGAATCTGACTTTCGGAAAGAATGAATTTTTTACGTAGGTTCGGTTCTACTGTACGTCCAAGGTTCAATGTGGATGTGTTGGAGGATGTAGAGAGTGATGAAAATAATTCTTCGGAGAGTTTCGTAAATGTGTTCTTTCATTGAACGAATTCGCAGTTCGTGACGAATTTGCCTGTTCGATTCGAATCATGGGATTTCAATAATGCTTCTTAGCGCTTTATTTTCTGTATGGTTTGCAGAATGTTTATATTAAATTTTCCGAACATCCCGAAGGAGTTTTAAGTAGAGGAGGGGGAAAGGAGGGAGGGGCAATGTTACCTCTGCAGTCGACCGCGAAGGCGGCTCGAGGCGGCGTTCTGCTCGGCGTGGCATCGAACCACTGCCACCCTGTTTTCTGCGGTCGCGAGAACGATGAGATCATTCCGGCGCAATGCAGCTCTTGAAATCAACGATCACTTTTTCGAATATCGAGTTTCTGAGCGCCATCTGCGTACAGTACATGATAATATTACGAGAAATCCTACAACCAATTCGTGCCTTCTTCTTTTGTTAACTCCGTTTCAGATGCGTAGTCGTGGTAAAGCATTCAAGGAATTCGAAAGGACGCGTAGTAAGGTTTCCTCTTAATATGTCTTTATTGTTGCCATAAAGATAGCAAGTTCATTAAGTGCACTATAATCATTTACGGAATTATTTCAGCATGGCGTTGCGACGGAAAAGTATTCATTAGGCAGATATAAAATTTTACTCTAAATAAAAACTCAATATATTCATAATCAAAATTATCAGACCCATTCTTTACTTCATAAAATTGAAAATATTTGAAAATAAATGTAGTTAACATACTGTAATTTTTACTACATGTTTTATGGCAATATATTGATAAACCTTTATGAGTTTACCAAATCTCATATTACATGTGATGCATTAGTTCGCTTTGTGATCATGACCCGATTATTATCTCTGAAAACAAGTTAGACAGCTAGATTTTTCATGTAATTTGTTTCACTATTCACTTCACGAATATAATAGAAACCCAAAAGATTGCAATTAACCGAATCAATGTTGATAACTTCAAAATTTATTATCAAAATCATAATCATAAAAATTTAGAGTGTTGTTACAGTGCATTACTTAGATTCTACTATTGATATACAGGTGTCGTAAAATAAATGCTACCTACTTCTAGGGCTTGTACGGAAATCGAAGGTGATCACTTGTTGCTAATGACCATGTGGTAGGAAATTCTATATAATGAAGTTACTCGTGCGACATTCGATGAGTCTTTTTACCTCGCAAAAGGTGAAGTATAAGATTTTATTTTTTTTATTTCGTTTTTACTGATATTAGTAAGAAAACCCTATATTTTCGAAATATTTTGAGACCGTTTTGGTGCCCCCCCCCAAAAAAAACACGAAAGTTGAGGCCATTTTTTCCTCGCTTAAAACCTTTTTCATGGTTAGTCTTAATGCAAAAATTCTATATTAAAGTTAATAAAAATGTCTACAAACTTACTTTATATATAATTTTCTTAATCAAATAGTAAAGGAGCAACTAGGTTTTAAAATTAAACTAAATTTCCCTTTCTGTTCTAAAATTGCCGTAAATTACTAACGTTCTCTTTAATGTAGTATTTTTGGGTTCTGAAGTTCTTTGTCAATAACAGGCTATTAAATGCTAATGTTTTTAAAAAGTATTATTAACGTTAAACTCACGTTTGAAATTTCTGTAAAGAGCGGGGGAGTATGCCTATACGAACTGCCAACATGATATACTTACATTGTTTATTTACATAATTTATTTTTGCAAGGAGAACCCCTTTTCGCGCCCCATCGACTGCATTATTTTCTCTTTATTGTTAGGCAACGTGCCATGGACTGTTGTTCGACAGGTACACGAAATATCTTTGATTCCGAAAGAACTTCACCTTCCAAACATATGTGCATAATGAGTTGCCTACCTATCAGGAGAAAATATCACTGTGGAACTTCATGTTATGAAATTTCCCACCACGTGTTCATGGAGAAAGATGGTCATCTTCTACACACTACACGCCCTTAACGTTAGTAACATTTATTATACGATAGCTGTGTATCATTTTTCTTTTTTCCCCCTTAATTTCAAGCCTCATCAACATTAAAGGTTATGAGCAACTCTAATGGTTTCAGAATTAATACATGGTTGACTTAAAGAATTTTTACATTATATATGTCCCCATAGTTAGAGATATATTGTTTTTATATTATCATCTATATATTTAAAAAAATAAGATATTCTGCCATGGCTTCGTTTAGAGCTTCTACTGAACCGATTATTGTATTTTTTCTTTTGAATGAAAGAATATGATCCCTTGATGTGTTATCAGATATTGTTTGTGTTGATTCACCAACATTTACGGTGTAAATTAATTAATTAAATAATTCTTTAATAGTACGCTTATCAATAGTAAATTGTTTTCTTTCAAAGGGTGGCAGTTTCAAAATCGATATACATGAGTCCATAGATGTGAGTCCACGCTGCTTGATGTTTCGTTTTGATCGTTGAGATTTGTTTACAATTCGTCAAGGTTTTGTTTCAGTGTAATAATTGCATTGTGGTGTTGACAGTTTGCATGTATTTGCTTCTGTGGTGTATTTTGTAGAGAACATTCACACAGTGGGTTTTACTCGGTTGTAATACTTTAGTGAAGTTGTTTACAGGTTATGTCGAAATCCGAATCGTTGTCCACGCGCTCCAAAAGACGCAAACGTACATTAACTGAACGCAGGGAAAGAGAAAGTCAGCGTAGGTGTCGTGATAGTGAGGTCATTTCGTTTTCTATTGGGTCATTGTCTATGAAATGTGTTTTGTTCTGCTTTGTACTTTCCATGTGAGAGAAATTCTGCAAACGATTTACTCTGTGTTGCTTAAATGGGAAAATAAGTATATCTTCGAGCAATATGCCAGAAGAAATCAAACAGTTGTTTATAGGAGATGATGACACATAAAAAACTTTAGAAATAATATCCTTTAGTATAATAGTGCTATATCTTTTGTGCCGATATTGCATTGCCGTCTGGTCATGGGCCATACGTGTTCAAAATTTTGGGAACTCTTCATCACAGAATATCTTTGTTATACCCTCAAGATCCAAACAATGCAAAATATATTGTGAACATTAGTCTGGGTACAGTATTTTATATTTATCTTAGATCTCACCGTCAAATTTTGACGGGTTCTCACTAGTATACATTAAAACAAAAGTTATTTTATACAATAGAAATATTATTTCAAATATATATTACAGATATATGGAATCAAATTTATGAATAGACCTGAGATCAATAACATAACAAACGTTAAATGAAATATACAATACCTATTTTTTATTCTTATTTAATGCAATATCGATAACTCAATTCCCTTGATTTTTTTTAAAAAAATTTCCATTCTATTACGTATACAAACTTTTGTTTACTCGTCTTTACAGGTAGAATGTTTTGAAAGACAAACTCCGAAAATATTCATTTTTAAACGACCACACTAATTTTGCATAAGCACACAATTTTCTATATACTATGTGTCCCTCTGTGAATAACACTTAACTCCCAAAGAATGATGAATTTTTCAAAAATGATAATTCTGTTATTTATCTGGTTCAATCCGCTGCCATTGAATTTGAATAGGTTTTTAATTTTGAGGAATAATTTAGCTACAGATTGAATTATATTTTCATCTTCTAAAAAAAGCGTGATTATTTTACACTTTGATGTATTCTTCGAACAGAGTACATTTTCGCAAAATTACAATAAAATTTACAATGAAACAAACAACGAAATTATTTTTCAGATTAATATAAAAGTGTAAACATTGAGCAAGTATAATTTGGCAACTTTCTGTGACTTGGTACAAACTTTGCCCATTTTAAATTCAGTACTTCTACTTCAATTCTACCAAGTATCTAATAAATCTGAGTTAAAGAATTTTTGAATTTTCTTAAAGTGACTATTTTGAAGATTTATTTGAAATACAGTAATTGCTAAAATATTCAAGTTTTACGCGTTATGCTCCACAAGTTGATGTACTCGTGAACTCATAATTACTTCCTTTGTCTTATCGTTTCTATTTACTTAATATAAAATATTTTCACGGGAATTCTTTTACTTATTTTCATGAAATCGGTGTCATGGTGATTTAACTTTTAATAATGCAAAAATCAGCCACTAAAGGTTTTCATCTTGTTTTCCTTAAAATAAATGCAATAAAATCTGCCTACGACAGATCTAATCTTCCCTGCCAAAAAAGTGTTAAATCGGAACGATTTTATGTGTGAATATAACTGGTAGAGGAATCAGAAACTGGTCTAAAAAAAGAAATTATTTTGAGAGAAATGCAAATGATTATAACAAAGATAAGAAACAAACCTTTTTATAACTCCCTCTTTGGCAAAATTACATAAAATAGGTGTTTAAGTTTGGTAATGAAAATTTTGGCAACTTTACAAGAGGGAAATTGCCAAGAAAGACTTCCTTCTTGAAGACTGCCTTCAAGAAGATCTTCCATCCTAAGCAGTTTTTACTGAAAAAGGAACTGTACTGTGCAACAGTAAATTTTCGCCGTTAGGATTTTATGTGTTTTGTTAAAACAATGGAAATCTTTAATAATTGGATTTTTATTAAAATAATGTTTAAAGTTGTCTGGAAGTTCTTATTTCATTAGAAGTGCCGATTGTGTTTTAAGGAGAGTTGCCAAACATCATGTTCTCCTGAGCTATAAATATCTCTACAAAGTTAATTTATGTTCCTTTATCTTGAATCCCTATGCCAGGAAGTCAGTAATCTGCGAATAAATCAGTCAGCTATACAGTATATTTATTCTCAGCGTGCACTTCCATAAAAAAGATGCAGAAATTCGAAGGCAGGAATTCCAACATTAAATATTTCTTCAATGTAAGTGAAGTTCTGACTGAAATATCAGGGAAGAATGTAAAAGATTATTCTTCTGCTGAAATGACTACGTTTCAATTCTGCCCACTAACGTCTTGTGAAGTAAAACGCAGTATTTCTTGTTACAAAACATATTCAAAAGAAAAAAGAAAATTATGTCAGTTGACAATACCTAAAAAAATAATTGTCTACCCTCATCACTAAGGAACGGATTTCCATGTAATTACATGTTTTTACAGGAACTAGATACCAACATTCAATAATATTTTTTGAGTTTTCAAGACATTTTGAATGAATTGGAACTATTTTCATTTTATATATTTTGGTATAATTACATATTTTTACATATTTTACCCACTACTACATGTTTCGTTATATTTTAATGTATTTATACGTCGAAACGGAATATTTCAAATACGCGTTTGAATTATATGTTACGGAACCATCTTTCTGAAAAATCAAATGTAATGCTGCTGGGCTTCTATGATCAACATATCTTTGCCATAATTGTTACGCCCCTCGCTTACTGCATACTCGGAGCCAAGAATGACAGGATTGCTGTGAACAAAAGTAATTTCGACTGCGATTTTGCTCATGTTTCAAACAGCACATTCGTTACACGATCAAAACTAACAATTATTTTTTACAGAAAATTGTCTTATGCGTTGTTCGATGGGGGGGATAACCCCTTCCCTTGCGATCCATCACTGGCTACACGGTACTACTATTCACTGGAACTATGGCTTCTCGTAAGTATTGTAATATATACTATGAACGTATTTTGTATTTCGAATAAAATTCTTATGTGTGATGAAATCTAGCGTAGAATTACTTCTATAGAGGTAGAACCTACTTTCAGCCACTCCAAATGCTTGTTAAGAACTGTTTGGCGACGTTCTGTGCTCGGAAAATGCTAGTAGAGAACAATTTTAAACAAAATAATGCATTTTTATTTTACATATTTCCTAGTTTTCCTTACATATATTGGAAAAAATAAGTACATATGTATGTACATATTTTGCATTTTTTATTACAATAAAATCCGTTCCCTACTCCTCACAATGCATCTATTTGTACCATGATTGCATAAAGTAATTTAGGTAGCCCATTTATATCTCAATTTTACGTGAGAATTCGGATTTTTTGGTGCATATGTTAATGTCTTCAAATGCATTAATTCATGCATTGATTATTTTAAGTGCATGTCCATCCGCTCTTCAGTATTGGAAATTATTGCAGTAAGTATCAGAAATAATCTTTGATTGTACATATAACTATTGCGAGTAATGTTGAAATCATGCTAAAAGTGGCATTTTTGCGGTAATGATTTGTATTCAGCAATGGCTATTGCACACATTAAGTTAGATTTCATTCAAACTAAAGATCGCAACCTACAAGTTTTTTTATTGCCCAACTTGTCTAGCGATATCATGAACGATCAGACAGTTTTTGTTCATGACGTTCATTTAATAATCTCATTTCCTACCCATCCAATCTGTTAATAAGACAGCGCAAAAGGGATCTTATTCTCTCACAAAAATTGTAACGCGAATGTCTCTCCAAGTCGCTTTTAAGGTATAGCCCGAAGAGAGCGAAAGATTCGAGGGCACTCTAACACAACGTTGTTTTTTTTAATTTAAACACACTTATTAATTTTGGAAGATTTACATCGTTCAGTCCAATTACTTTACAGATGTATTTTTTCAGACTTATTCTGGTTAAAATATCTAAGCTAACTTAATCTATACATTGGAGAGGATACTCTAGGGGAGAACCTCGGTGTTAAGAATCGTGGTTGGCTAAAATTTTGAGGAATGCTTCAAAAGGGAATCTATTTTTTATTCGAGTGTGGGTTGGATTTTTCGGTAGTTTGTAATGGGATGCTGCTGGTATGTCTGTTAGGTTTTGGTAGATGATGTGTGATATTTGTGCTATTTGGTTTATTATTGTATTGATGTTTAATTCTGAATGAATTTGTTATTACTTATGAACCAGGGGGCATTTGTGATTAATCTTAAAACTTTATTTTATATTACTTGAATTTTATTGACATTTGTGGGGGCTGCGTTTGTCCATATGGGGCATGCATTAAGCAGTAGTGGTCTGATTATTGTTTTGTATAGTGTTGTACTGTTTGTGTATGACTGATTTATGTTGTTGATTAGTGGTCGGATTTAGAATAATTTATTTCTTGCTTGTTTAATTTTGATATCTATGTGGGTTTTCCAGGTTGGTTTTGTCTCCAGATGAAGTCCTAAGTATTTTATGGGTTGTGATGGTGGGGTCCAGGTGATGGGGGAGTTGTTTATTACTAGCGGAGTGGGGGAGGTAAACTTTCTGAGTGAGAAGATTTTTGCTATTGTTTTGTCGGGATGGAGTTGAATTTTCCAGAGGTTTGCCCAGGTTTCAATGTTGTGTAAGTGATTTTGAATTTGTGATCGTAGGTTACTTAGTGAGTATTCTGAGGCGAATAGGGCTGTATCGTCTGCGAATTGAGCTATATTAGAATTTGTTGATGATGGAATGTCTGCTATGTATATGTTAAATAATGTTGGAGATAAAGGGGAGCCTTGCGGGACGCCTCTAACACAACGTAATCGCAACATAAACAGCAAGATGTAAATTCTAAAAACTTTTCTAAAAACTAAAAAATCTATAAATTTTAATAATTTCTTTTATCTAAAAATTCTAAAAATATGTTTCTAAAAATTCTAAAAACATCTTGCAATTTTTGCAAGATGTAAATCCTAAGAACCAAACAAATCCTGAAGAGTTTCACTGTGCGCACACACTAGCGTGACGGAATTTCGATTCAAGGAACCCATCGTTCTCGTAGTTTTACTGTTAGAATAAACGGGTTATGATTTTTTTCGCCGCAACCACCTCACACGAATTTGATGTTAATATGCAATAATATTGAAAATGTGATATATTATATAGAAGTAGTTTAATTGTTAATTTTAATTTTCATGGGTTGAAATATATTGGGAATAAACGACGTGCTTTCTAAAGATTTAGATGTTATGCGTATATTGAGCTACATTGTTAATCACAAAACAAAAATAAACTTCCCAGGGTGCCTACCTTACTCGACGTCTACGTAGTAAACAATGTCTTCCTTTAGCAGGAAACCATCTACCTTTCTTTGGAGATATTAACATTTACCTAATCCTTTCGTACTATCAGATTTACTGGATAATATGCAAGATTAGTCAATAAAAACTTCCACATCGAATATCTCGTAAACCGTTTAAGAAGATGGAATTTTCACCAAACGATTCTGAATACAGAGCTTTTAGCCCTTTAATAGCATTTTTTTTATTTTAAAGGTTTTGGACAAACCTGTTATTTTAAATGGAACACTATACTTTTTTAGACAAATGGATAAAGCTTGAGAAGACAAATTCAGCAATAACACATACGTTGGTATTTCATGGATAATTATATTCCTAAATGAGTTTTATATATGGCCTTACAGTAGGTTCGGAAGTTCGCGGCGCGACTGTCGTTTGCCGGTTCAAATCCCCGCGGAGTAGGACACCTAGCGCACCTCGTGACCTTTCAATGACAATCCTCGTTGCGATACAGAAGTATAAATAAGGCAGTTTATAAATCGCAAAAGATAAGTTTGTCGCATGCAGAAAGTCAATGACATAGAGAGTGCAGAGCAAAGTTTATTTGTGGCGCGTCGTTTCTGCGGACAATTGACGTAGAAACTTCGAAATTTGCAAAAGGGTAAGGACGTTATACGAGTTAGGATGACCCTACACATTAATAAAAACTCGCAGAATGTGACAGAATAGAGCGAATATATTCAAACATTACGACTAGAATGTGTATATTCTCCGTAGTATCCACGCACTCGCAAAATTCCATAAAACTTTTCATTCACCGTATTTTTTATTAAACATTTATTTACAGTCTGTTCTTACATGAAAACAATAGGTAAATATGTTGACCGACAACAAATTTCTACACCGTATTAGACTGAGTTTTCTTTACGATTTGTTTCAGCTCATCGTAGCACTTTGTAGAAGAAAGGCCAGTCGAATGTAATTTGACGAAAGGCCAGTCGAATGTACGAAAAATTTATTTGTTCACGGTGTTTCTCACAAATTATTTTCGATGTGTATTGAGGGATACTATAGCAGAGTCGCATTACTTCACCATAAGTGAATATTGCGATATTGATATTATTGAGGAAGGAGACATTATTTACTATCGATAACAAAATTAACATGCTAGGACTTTGGATTCCACATCTTACTGTCCTTCAGAGATATGGTGTGTGCCACACTTTTAAGATTGTCTGATTATAAGAATTTATCAAGACATTTAAGACTAATAATTATTTTGTGAATACTTATGTAAGAATACGTAATATTTACATGATCAATTTGGCACTCTTAACCCCAAATGACCTAATAGTCTCAGTCGATTCATTTACTAATTTGAATATGTCGAAAATATTCGATACCTGGAAATTTTTTCTGAAAATTCGTGATATTCGGAGTTCATTTTAATATTGTAATCGTAGGTTCTGAGGAAATGGCGCTCATTTAGGTTCACCTAAAGTTGGCTCTTATATCTTGTGGTTCTCTGCACCTTACGCCGTTATTCTTCTGCTGACCGGTATTATCTATACCCAGCGCCATGCGCTATCACGAACTGTGCATCGCGTGCCTAGTTCAAAGTTTGAATATTAAACACGCCGGGGTTCTACTGCTGGTGGTTTTGTTCTTTCATTTTCCTGATAATTAAACGGCTGGACGCAATCAGTATCGGGTGCCACGACTGCAATTAGGCCAATTGCGCCACGCTTCCGAACATGCTAGTACACGTCTTAACGATCAGTGTAATTTCTTCACGCCGAAGTACATCTTATTTCGAGACACTCTTTCATTGAATTACTAAAGCTTAGGTATTTCACGTTAGTGTTGTGTAAGCTTATTCCATATTGATAATACTCCTAAAACTTTCTCTTCTGAAGTCATTTTCAGACTCTTTATTCTTTAGTGTTGTTAAACATTTTCACTCGATTAGCAAATTGCCATTCATCATTATACCCTCGCAGATAAAAACGAAACTTCCCTAATATTTACCGATACATTTTTCTATCTGATGTCCGAAATCAAATCAACTGTCAATTTTTTCTTTAATGCGTGGAGCATCTACTGGAATATATTTAATCTTCTTTAATGCTATATTTTCTTCTGGGCATAACACTTCACCAAAAGTATACACAAAGGTGCTTCGAACACATACATTAACGTAAACCAAAGATTTTCTTTTTTCTTTTTTTTCAAACATGATATCAGAGACTGTGTTGACTTGTACGAACTTCCGCGTCCTAACGTCTAGCACTTTTAACGTGTATGTAAAAATATGTAATTTCTATATTTTGTTTATACTTTTGTTTGAAACTTCTCGTCATCCGGCGGGGGAAGATCACCGCCATCTCCCAAGAAAAATAACATTCACTACACTTACGGAACTAATGTCCAAAGCTGTTGACGCGCCCGAAAACACGAAAATATCAATAAATCATTTTTATTTTCTCGTATACTCTGAATAGAGAAAGTTTTGTAAAATTCAGGATGAATTATCATTTTGCCAAAAAACTGGTGTTATAGGTCCCTGGCACCGAAATAGTAGTTTACGTAACGTAGCTCGGACGTAGCTCGGACGACAAAGAGACGCGTGCAGGAAACACCTAGCGCCCCAGTTGCGTATTCTATTTTTTAAAGTACCGTCAGCGAAACGCAATACATCAAGTAAAGGAATATAAATTAAATATCAAATAACTAGAAATACCTTACTTGTACAAAAGTAAATGGATTCTAGTCAGTGTCTTAACACTATTGATTGTAAATAATAAACAAAAATGTCATCTATGTTTATGAAAATGACGCAACTTCAATTTCCATTAAAAGCTCTGAAATGTGAAAAATCGCAAAACTTTAAATTTGTTTTCACGTCTTTTTTCCTACAACTGAGTTATTTAAGTATTATTTAAACATTGTTTAACTAAAATATGTTCTTCAAAATTAAATATTTAAATAATACCTCGTAAATTGTTTTAAAATAAGAGTAGTTTTCGCGTAATTTTGAGTGTAAAATGACGATTTAAAAAGTACTCGAATTAATTTCCAAAAAATAGCTTCAAATTTTTTCTGTAAATTTTTGACTCTGATAGAGCAAAGTCCTATCCGATACGGTATTTGTTCAATTTTCATTATGTTCTTTGAAATTCTGAATATTGAAAAAGTTCAACATTCTTTTTGATGCACCGGGAGCGCTAGTATACCTAGTGAATGGAGTAACGGTTGAGAGAATTAGTCACAAAGTCTATTCCGTTGATGTTCAATCCCTACCGTGAATTTTTTTTGGATGAAACTTTTGCGGGATCAAGTAGTATCATTATGTTACGTAACTGTTACAAATATTAGGAGAAAATACGTACTGTTATTGTTTAATAGATTATTTTGATAATTAATATTTTGAGTTTGCAATATCGCTGTGCGTTAATAACTCAGAATTAGTGTAGACATCATAATACTAATATTCTCAAAAAACTTGTAATTAAAATTGTATTTAATTGTAAAACCGATATCATGGGCTTTGAAGAACATTGTATGAGTCATCGGGAGACCCCAATTTCAGTCGTGGCTTCCGTTTAATTGCAGGGAATACTGAGATGATCTCGTGTTTGCTTATGAGTGATAAATGCAATTTTCTCCCTCATGTTCGTCCTTGTAGTTTATTGGAGTCAGCAAATTGTACATTTTTATTATTAAAGTCAACGAAAACCGATAATGAATTTTCCCTTCAATTTCTATAACTACTAGAGCTACAATGCTCTTCTAAATGAAACTAGGGAGTTAGTAATATTAACATTTTCAATGTATTGCATTTAAATCAAATCGTTTATTTATTTTTCAGCAGTATGAGTTCGGATTCATAAAATATCAATATACAATAAGGTTGTACTTCTCCCCAAAGTAGAGCGTCCACAGTTTTTTAAACTTTTTTACGTTAAATTAATAATCAATGATAATAATAAAATGACTGTGTCTGGAATAAGTTTTAGTACACAGCCGCAACTTCCAACTTTCAACTTCCTCATCCTTCCGTACATCAAAACGCAAGATACTTCAACACCTATGACATACTCGTATAGAACATATGTGCACGTCAGATGGAGCCTTGAGTCGAAAGCAAATAGCGTCGATTTACATCGTCTTGTTGCCAATAACTAGATAATTGGAAGAATCATAGTTTGAGGGGGGGGGGACGTAGGTCACAAAACATTCCTGCCTGAATTTAATTACGTTCCTCTTTTCATTTGTTTAATTAAATAGTGAATGTTACGGTCGTGAACATCAAATCTTCGTATTTAGTCTAGCGAAAAGACATACGGGAAGGTAAGTATATGAGAACTTGAATAATGGATCTCGAAAATCACGAATGTACTCATACGTACAGAAGTGTATTAATCGTCCAAGGCAAACTTTTGATTTGCATCCTTGTTCAAATGTTCGAACATTTATTTATTTTTTTCCAAATTCAAATTTTCAAGACAATCTTTTAATCTGTGTCCTTGTTCAAATCTTTGATTTTTTTTTCAAATTGTGTCCTGCTAGACACAATTCATATTTAATAGACCACGTATTTGAGCATCATAAACCGCTGTAGTAATATGTTGAGTCAATACTTAAAGGGTTCGAATTTGGAAAGATGCTCAAAAATTTGCAGAATCCACGCAGAAACAAAATAAGTTTTTATTTAATAAAATCTATTTTACACAACCACTGAAGGAGAAAAAATCTCTTTTGGGCTTAAACTTCGCAGTAACTTCTTTCAACTGACACCTATAGTTTGTGTTATGTCTGTATTGTGTATATACACGAACCTTCGTGTCTTTGTGTTTGAAAAAATAAATATATACAGCAACCAAAGGTTATAAAAAAATACATTTGTTTTAAGAAATAATGGTAACGATTGTATGATATACTTTATACAAAGAACTTTGTGCGCTTCACTACATTGTTTATAATATTTGTTTATTTGTGTGTATTACGACAAATGTTTTCCTTATTAAGCTGCTCAGGATTTCATATCTGTAAATTGTGATTGATCATACAATATTAGGTCAGATGAGAGAAGTAGGACTGATGAATCGTTTTCTTACAGCCTTGGGAAAGTCTTCCTTATTTATCTTTGAGACCATTGTGACAGTTGTGGAAATAAAACACAGTCATTGACTATATTTGTCAATCATATTACTTGAAAAGAAATTGCGTGTGTAACATGTCTCGTGTGGGTGTAGTTCCAGAATCAATATAATCAGATACTTTCTGAGTCATACTCTTATCGTTCATGATAGTTTCTATTTTGTTTCTTATCGAAGGGACTTGCATAATTTTTACAAAATCACCGAATTTTATATTGCTGCTTTTTCTTCCACGTTATTATATTGCTTCGAACAGTCTTAAGATAGCTGAATAAGCAAATGACCTACTACGCACTCATTCATTCCGGATTTGTGCTGCGACCTCAATAAACATCAGAAACTAAATAATGCCATACAGCTCATTGAGCTCTTTTATTAAAGGCTATAAGCTATGTGGCAAATAATATTGTCGAATAATTCCGCCTAAAGATATTGCAAGCAAGTTATTGTAATACTTATGTTACATTCGTTTCAGATTGAAATGATACTAAAAGCAATTGAATAATTTCATTATGTAAGTGAACAAAATATTCTCCGAAATAATGTGTAGTCACATCATAGTGTTTATTGTTGCACATAACTTTTTCAATCGCAAATTATATTTTACATTTTTTGCATTACGTAGTATAAAGAAACGATGCACAAATGTTGAATTTGTGATGATTTATTTATTTAAAAGAATTAATTTTGTACAAACGTTTCTATTGTGTTCCTGATATAATATTTAAACGATAAAAATCTCTAGATTGGTAACCTTGTTTTTATGAATTCATACGGCGATGTATTGGATGGCCTTTAGCTCTGGATGTTTAATGTATACTTTTATTTGAAAAAGGTTTGATTGCTTATTGTGGTATATTTATTCGAAATTTGAAAGCTTACTTCGATGTAATTAGGACATGTTTGTGTTAATCATCTTTGCTTGTCTGTATAACGTGTTGCAAATAGTGTAACAGTTGATTCAGGTTTGTTTGTTTTGTAGAAGTAAGAAATTACTGTTGTTCCTGGCTATCGAAATAATTGCGGATATGCACTGCAGGCACTTCGTTTGAAGTGTTTGGACTTTTTCAAGTGAGAGCTAAAGTGCTAGTAGGGCAGAAATTGCAATTTTATATTACCAAACTGTCACTAATAAAGCAAAAAGTCGGTTGGTTGGTTAGCGATTCCGGGCGAGTCAACAGCTTAGGTCGCTATTCCCGTAAGCTTAGTGCATGTTTTTCCTCGGGAGATGGCGGTGATCTTCCCCCTCTGGATGGCGAGATCCGGCGTCGACCTACCGTCGCCTAGCGGGGTTTCCCCCTAACCAGGACTCTCCCATCAGCGGGGCACCGCCCCAGCCGGGGCAAGCTCTAAGTCCGGTCTCCCGGAATATGTGGTAGTATAGTGCATGTTAGTGTAAGTATATGTGTGAGTGTGTAAGGGGAGAGGATAGGACAAGGAAGAGGAAAGAAAGATCGCGCACGATCCGTGGCCCGTTTGTTGAGGTACTGCTCCGGCGTTTGCATGGCCGACGAAAAGTGTATGCTGTTGAAGCACCACTAGTTTATCATTATTTTGTGGAGCAATACATACTAAAAGCTTCATGTATCAATCAAAACTATGATGTGATTGCGTATTGTCTTTCAGTGTGTGTATCTGGCTCCGCCAAACGGCTCTCTTGGATCGTAAACGCTGAACGGCAGCTCGTGTGCTCGGAGGAAAATGAAGGGGCAGATGCAGCCCGTTCCAGGGAAACCACCAAGGCGCCGGCAGGGCTGGTTCCGGAAGTGGTAGACTGCGCACGTCTGGTGAACCCTAAATCCTGAATTATTATCTACTGTTTCTTTGAGGGTTGGTTCTACATATGTTTGTGAATAGTTACCTTTTGTACCTTTTGTTACTTAAATGAAAATAGCTACAGAACTCCTATTTGATGATTCATTAAAATTAGATCTATTTCTTACGGCATCCAATAACACGTTTCTACGTACTTGTAAATGCGTATACATTCATTTTTACTTTATTATACTTCATTACTTCATTATACATTATTTTTCTTTTCATATATACCCTTCAAAAATATGCCTGAGAGTCAAGTGCAAATTAATTGAAATAATACTTTGAAAATTCAATAAATGTATTATTATTATTATTATTATTATTATTATTATTATTATTATTATTATTGATAATCTTACATTGATACTCATTTATTTTGTAAATTACTGCCACCGTGTTGTACTCAAATATCAGTTAAATACATCGTGTCTTATCTAATTTACTATACGAACACTGAGGAAATAGTGCTTTTACAACAACGCTAGTTTCCTTTTACAACGAACTATCATCCGCCTCCGTAACTATCACCCGAGCAGAAGCAATGAAACGAACGCCGTCCATCGCATTGCATCATGCTCTCAGTGAAACCTTCCATCACATTTCTCGAAGAAGCTGCTAGTAGAATGAAAGCGCCTTCGCCGACGGCAGCCGCGCATCCCCGCCTTCGTCCTCGTCCACGCCTTCTTCCCCCGCGACCAAGCTCATCGGGGAGCGGGCGAGGGCGCGGGCGCGGGCGCGGGTGCAGGTCGCAAAGGTTATCGGGGGTGCTGCCGCCCGCCGCCGCCGCCGCCGCCGCCACCACCACTGCCGCCGCCGCCACCGCTTTCGCCCCCCTTTCGTCGCCGCTTAGTCGCCGGATGCTAAGGCGTGAGGATACTGGAGATACGATACAAGCGGATCTCTTGAGATGCCCACATCGTGAGCGAGCTTCTTGGAGCCCGTGAAATATTGGGCTGTGGATATTATTGCCCTCTCGAACCTATCGGATTGCGCGTAATTGTTTTACAATCTTCATTTGAAACACACGATTTTTTGAACCCAGATACATTCATCTCTTTGATATTCTTCTAGGAATGTACATTTGGAAATAACGTAATTAACAAGTTGTGTATTTATTTTTTAAAAAAAATGTTTTTTAGCTTTTCGTCTTTTTTGAAGCCCTTTCTCTGGTCCGAGGTCTCTTAGCTATTGCTATTCTGATATTCGCACTCTCAGGGTGTGTCTATTTTCTCCCTCACGATACAAGTTACGGTGCACGGCATGTATTTATCACCGTTCTCTGAAGGTCCCAGGGTTCGGGTCTCGACGGTGGCAGGATTTTCGACACTAGCTTCATAGCTTGGGCGAATTCAGCCGTTGACTGGAGGAGATTTCTAACGGCCGGCTACTCTGATCGGTAGTTTTCTGTGGTTTGTGGGTTGCCTGGTTTCTCCGATTATCACCAGGTGAATATCGGAGCACTACCCTAACAGACTGGTGCGGACAACGTACGATCCTTCCTTTCTTTTCTTTGTCCTTTCCTCAGTCCTTACACATTTAAATTCACTACTTTACTACGCATTCCGCGAGATCAGTCGGAGCTTAGAGCTTGTCCCGGTTGAGGCGGTGCACCGCAGGTGGGAGATGCCTGGTTGAGGAAAACTCGCACTCCAACGTGAAGGTGGGCGCCAGATCTCGGCGTCCAGCGAGGGAAGATCACCACCACCTCCCATATGATTTACACTTTCAATAATAATGACCTTAGCAATTGACGCACCTGGAATCACTAATCAATCAAATTTAACGAAGGATAAAGTTTTCTCGTCCATCTACTAGATTCACGAATTCAACTAAGATTAAGTTACGTTTTTTCGTGGTCTGCTTTTTCCGAGGCTAAGGTTGTATTTATATATAAACACCAACATCCTTATGTCATCGTCACTGTCGTCAAGGATTAAAGGTTCAAAGAGGGTTTCGAGGATGGTTAAAAGAGGGTTCCAGGGAGATCTGACAATCCTCTGGTAGCTATTACTTTTGTGACGCTTGTAGTATCCGCGCACGTTTCCTTGAGCCCTCGTTTCGATAATGTGAGAGGAGTGGGACGTTTCATATTTTGTCAGTGGGAATAATATCTAAACTGTACCTCGTTTTTCGATGCAAAGAAGTTTCCACTACTCGGAAGTGAATATTTCTGATACCATATTTTGTCAACAATGCTCGTTTCTATCATTCTGAATTCAACGAATGTTAGTAAAGGAGTGGGTGTAGGTGTTCCGGGGCTCAGGAGAACGTGCGCGTAAAATAGCATAATACTAGATTCTGCGTTAAGATTGCAGACCATAAATTTGCCACAAATTTATGCATTACTTTAACAGGAAAACTCTATTCTCACTATACTGAAAGGAGTATTTTAGGCTTGAGATTCTTTTACATGTCAATGTACTTGGAACTGTTTGCTTTACGCGAAGAAATTTAAGCGAATTAAGGGCTTGTGTCTTCAAACATCGTGCGTCTTCAGCAGTTTGAACTCACCAGTGGTCAAATATACTAACCATTGCTCTAACCGAAGCCTCGATTTAAGCAAAACTCTTAATTTTTGGAACTCATTGGCACTATTTCTTCTTGCCATATAAATGCATATTTCTGCCTTAATTAAAATTTGCACCTCAAACACTGTTCTCCTAAAAACATTATCTTACGTTTTATTTGCGGTGTTTTGAAATTTCACCAAACGTCTTTGGTTCTTCTAGGGCGTCATTTATGATAAACGATTCTTTTCTTAAATATGATACCGAGGACTCCTTGGCAAAGCGCCGGCATTTCTCTACAGGCTTTCTCACCCTAGTAACTGGAGATGCTCATGACTACATCCCTTCGCGAAGCTATGCGAGAACGATGGAATTGTAGATAAAGGTGCGTTGTTAAGAAATACCTTGCCAGTTTCGAGTGTTTATGAATTCTTGGCATTTAGTTATTTCGTGAACTTCATTCGACGTACATCAGGTTTCACTTTGTGCCTGAAGAAAAGGTCCTGGTTGTGAAAGCAGTGGAGGTAATAAAGGGGGAGTTGTGTTAAAAATTAAGGGAACTTTTATGTAAGAGATTCTTTCTTTGGAAGTCAATTAAATCCATGAAGAACCGGATGAGGTGGCTCAGTGATAACATCCCGCTGTAGCATCTTTGATGAGGAGGGTCAAGGTTTCCAATCCCGATGGTGATGAATTATCGATACTAGCTAGTTAGAGTCGTATTCAGCAAGAGTTTGGAAAATAATTTTACCGGACGGCTTCTCTGATAGGTAAATTTCCGGTTCATTCTCGACCAGTACTATGCGAAAACCGGAGCAATACCCTAACAAACAGACCACGAATCGCTCGCGATCTTTCCTTTCTCATTTGTATCCCTTTATTTTCCCTTATACAGACTCACCCTTTAACTCGCATGCACTACACTACCACACTGTTGGTAGATCAGTATGGAGCATACAGCTCGTCGCGCCTGGGCGATTCCCCGCTGGGATGAGCTACCTGGAGAGGGAATAACCCACAAGCCAGGCTGGTTGGCGCCGGATCTTACCTTCGAGCGGGCGAGTGATAACGCCATCTCCAGACTAAAACATGTAGTTCACTCACAAGAATAATGACCAAAGTTGTTGACGCGCCCATAAACAATAAATACTCACCCACTCCATTAAGTAAATTAGTGTAAGTGTACTTTTTTCAATGCATTTCTCAAATATTGGTACCAGTTTTGAGAAAATTACGAAAATCCATTTGTGTTGTACAAGTAACGTACACGTAAAGTACAGTATGGACAAATTATGTTCATATAAAGTACAATAGGAAACATCTGTTTCATAATAGAGCGGCCGAGATAACAGCCTATTCGATTGTGGAATATCCATTGTGGTGAAAAATCTTCATGCGGTTTAGGAGCGAGATGAAAATGGAAATCCTTGTGTCATGTCATTTCGCTATACATTTGTGCTTATTTCTTTACTAAATCTGTAGTATTATGTTGTCAATGTTTGATACAGTATTGTTCTTAAGTTTTCAGTATGTCTCAATTAAAATGCAAGTTAACTAGTTGTATACGACTTTTTGATAATGCTAACTTTTGAGTAATGTTTTGCCTTTTCATATTTGTAAAGATAATTAAATTCAGAATTTGCACAGCATAGTTCCAGAAACTTATTTTTTTCGAATACTTTTAAGGCCAAGTACAATTTTTCGCAAATATGAGTTTTTCGCGTAATTTTGCGCAATTTCTTTTTTCAAAATCGGCTCCAATTTTTTCTTGATTTTTTTCCTCTGATATAGCAAGGGAATCTTAAAAAAGGACCCAGGTCTCATATTTGGCGAACACTGACTTTTCGAAAATTGAAATGTTAGACAACGTGAAAGTTTGTCTGCTGTGTGTCTAGTGTGTCTCCGCTAGTGTGTCTCTAACTCGCCGCCTCAACATCATTTAATAAGGATTATAATATTTCATTCGAGATATGGCGATTCCTACGATGTGTGATGGGCCGCAGACACTGTATGTAAGATTAAGAAGGCATTAGATACAAGGGGAAATATCTTGAATGATATAATAAGTTACCACACAAATAGTCGTTCGCAACATGTAAAAGGAATGTCTAAAGATAGGATACTGCGGAAAGCGTTCTCCCAAACAGGAAAACGGCACTGTATATTAGAAAAACACTCAGGAATGTTTCTGGAATTTGAAACAGCCTACTGGCGTGATCCGCATTAGCAGATAATTGAATTTTTATAAATCGATAGTTTTTTACGTATCAGTGTTACCATTAAAAGAATTTAACAGGTTAATGCTAATACAAAAAAGTATCAATCAAGCTACAGCTATGTCAGTACTTTTATATTCTGCACATATGATACATTTGTCTAGGGCTTAGGAAACGGGAACGATTTGATTAACCCTTTCCTACCACCTAACAATCTCCTTACTCTACTATCTTCGATTTTACACATTTTATATTTTGTACTTTCCTTAAAATTAATAAATCATTTCATTGTACTCATATTTTTCAGCACATTGAAAACTGTCACTTCCACATACGTCAAGGTTCCTTCTCAAATAAATCAGATGAAAACGCAATAATTCATCAGCCTAATTCGTCATACAAAGATTACCAGAGTAAATCTACGTATTAATGAGTAGAAGCTAAATTATGTGTTATTTAACAAGCTACATCTATCCTCTAATAAAAGATAAAACTGTACCAAGTACACATATTACTTTGACTCACTAAATAGATTAGAAACGAGGATAATGTAGCCACCATATTTGCAAATTTTCGTTTACTTTTACTACATCTCCGACTAGAAATAGTTAAAATATAATACTATTGATATTCGCAGACCGTAACTCATTTACTGAATTACATTAATGAAAATTTACTTCGATTTAGAGATATTAACAGGGAAATATCGTCTGTTTCGGAATATATTTGACTTCTCTTGTTTGAAATGTGACGAAAATTTGCTTCTATTTAAATTTTCAAGAATTTAAAAATAAGTTATTCAGAACAGTACTCTGTAGCATTGAATTAGGAATAGAGTATCCAATTGAACATCGTATTATATATATATATATATATATATATATATATATATATATATATATATATATATATATATATATATATACTACGATGATTCAAAAATCGAAAAAGAATTATATTTAAAAAGTTCTATTAAAAAGAATCTCAAACGTAAGGTATTGAATGAATCAACTCGGCATGAGAAAGGCTGAATATATTTGTATATTTGTAGAAGAGGGTATTTAATTTTTATGTGAATACAATTTGATCTAGACGGTTGTATATATTTAAAACCTTTGGAGGCGCGGTCCTCTCGTCTCTTGTTGGCATGCCAATGCTCTTGAGGTTTAACTTATCGCATGCGCATGTGATACAGGTATTTTTATCTCATTTGTACTTCAATCAGAAGTGCGCTGTACGACTGTCATATTCTACTGATTTTGTACATTTTAGGGTAAAATATTAAATCAGAATTTGTTACACACTAGTAGAAAACTAAGAAAGATGAGAACGAAACATGAACTGACGTATGTTTTGTATATACAGGATGTAAGAGAGTGTGGGTGCGTGTGTGTGCCCGAATGTATTTGTGAGCGTGTTTGTGTGAGTGTGAGTGTGTGTTTGTGTGTTGTAGATGCGCGCGCGTGCGTGTGAGAGTGGGCCTTTGTGTGAGTGTGGGTATATGAGAGTCGGTGTGACATTGGGTATAAGTGTGTGAGTAGAGAGAGTGAGTATGACTGTATACATGTGGGTGTGTGTTTGTGTATACGTGGTTCTCTCGCTTCCTACCTGCATATTTGTATTCAAGTTCAATTAGCATTCTTTAGAATTTAAAGAATGGTCCGAAAAGAAAAACAAATTTAATGGGCTAGAACGAAAATGGATGGAGAAATCTACAATTACCTGTAGGAGGGGAGGAAAGAGGGGAAAGAAAAAATGTGAGTCTCCCTTCATTTAGGTGTTCTTCTTGTCTGATGAAATTTACCGTTTTTTGTGATTTGCCGCTTGTCCAACTTAGGAACTAATTTTATCTCCTATTCCGTAATTATACATCTCTCCCACTGGACACTCGATTAAACTGACAATAAGTGAAGGCAGATGATAATAGAGGGAAAAGAATAATCAAGAAGTGTCTGTAAGTGGTAGAAGCAACGACCAAGGAGGAAATAAATCATGAATAGATCAGAACAGGATACAAGGAAAATATAATGTTGATGATGCCAATGATGATAAGCAATGCAAGTACCTTTCCACTCCAAAAAGCAGGACCACATTTTGCTTGCTTGCCTGGGGTCATTGTTGCAATGTCGGGGGTCGGTAGATCTATCAAAAATAATGTTTAAGCATCCTAGTCGTCTCTTTCCTAATCGGTTATTCTCCTGCTCCGCAGCCAGTTCCAAGCGAATTTGAAGTTCGAAGTTAACTGTGTGTTCTAATAATTCTGTACAATAACAGACAACTATTTCCATTAAATGGGAGTTACATCGGTGCATGAAATTTTCTTTCTTTATATGAAATCAAAATTATAATCAAAATCATAATTCATTCATACAAATCGTGTAGAAACGAGTAGGAAATTGCACTTGTATTCTCAACCCCCATTACTTGACAGTGAGCTCTAATCTTTTTATATTCTCTCTTTCGGGTTATCTTCTTATCTGAAGAAATTTACCGCCTTACTGCGGTTTGATATAGCATGGTTGCCGCATGTCCAACTTCGCAATCACATCCATCTCCTATTCCATCATGTTTTCCATCTCTCTCACTGACTGAAATTGGTTGAACTTGAATGGCGAGATGTTCGCAATTTGGCCGGACGATGGATGGATTGGACGTCGTAGACGCTACTCTCGTGGGGAGTCCCAAGAATCTGCCCCACCATGTCCTGCGGGTGATTCAGGGCGATATGTGAGCGACTGGGTCCAAGATTCATTCATTTCCCAGTCTCCTTGGGTACTACGACCTTTGGTTCGTTTCGTCATTTGGTCTACGATGCGAAGACAAGATTGAAAAAAAGGATAACATTTGTTTCCGAAGTTGATGAAACGCTACCTGTTCGAAGAACAGTGTTTAAGAATCGGTGTAAGAGAATATATTTGGCGAAACATGTATTTGTTCTTAGAATGAAAGGACAGTTGCAGCTGAATATTCCGACCGTGTTTCACGACCAAGCGGGAAAATAAATGATGACGTGTTATTTGCGAGTGACGATTAGGAGTTATGACGATGTGTCGGAAGAGAACCTCAGACTCCACCGCGATCTTCTGCGGCGAGCGGCTGCTCAGTAGCAACAGGTGCACGGCCAGACGCGAGTGCTGCCTCCTACCGGGAGGGGTGGCGCGGTGCGCAACGGAGTGGTAGAGCGCGCTCGCGCGGTGTGGGCGGACCGCCCCCTCGGCGCCTGGGCCGAGAGCGTCAACAAACCCAGGACTCACCTCGCGCCGGCTGGGGCTGCGCTTGCAGCGGCTGCGGCGGCGACGGGGACGGCTGCTGCACGGGCTGCGAGATGAGGGCGGCGGCGTTAGGCACGATGACGGACGCGCCGGCTGACGGGAGCGGGGCCATGGCGGTCAGCATGGTGGTAGTGGTGGTGGTCCCGTTCATGGTGCGAGAGGAAGAGAGAGAGAGAGAGAAAGAGAGACAGAGATCTTCCCGGGCGGCGACAAGGACGGCGGAGACGACAGGCGCGCTCACGGCGGCGGAGCAGCTGCAGCGACGACACGCGAACTCGTGAGCAAAGCGGCGGCGGCGACGGCGGTGGCTCCGGCGGAGGCGGCGATGGAGGCGGGGACGCCGCCGGCGCCGGCCGAGAAGCTGCGAGGCGCGCACGAGACCAGCGCCACCTACCACGTGGACGACGTACTAGAGGGCGCCGCGGCGGAGCCGAACGAGCGGGCGGGCGGGCGCGCCTGCGCAATCCCGCGGCCTCCCTTATCTGCGTCTTCGCCCGATAACGAGATAGTCCTGGCCCTGTTCCCCGCTCCACTCGCGATCCCTCGCCCGCGGGGCAGCTCGCAACGGCTGCGCCCTTTGATGATGCCGCGCCAGGACCTACTGGCGATGGCAATGAGAGAACGAGTGCCACTTACGTACACTTACGTACATGTTTCAGTCCACATGAAGACCCCGTTTTAAACGGGCGAACCATGGTGCAATGAGCTTGCTACAATCAAATTTTTGACATGCACATGTCACATATGCTTAAATAATTTGATAATACCACATGTTTCCTCGTATTTTAATATTCTCCTGTCTCTTCGCATTACTCAAGTTTAAGGCACGACTCCATGAGCAACTATCTATTATTAAATTATACACGCCCTTTTTAGCTGCTGACCTTCATGAAAAATGCCCTACTGAAGTCCTTCAGATGTTTAGAGAATTCGTCAGGGTAGAACGAGACATCCTGGGCACTACTGCGAGACCAAAACTTGTCGTAAGGCGTATCTTCTCAATTATCTCTCACTTAGAAAATGATACATGTATTATTCTGCGCATGACCTTCCTTCTATAAAAAGCGTGACATGTTATCAAATTTACACAAAAAAATGATAAGGGAGAGAATCAGAGGACATGGCTTGTAATAGATGGCATAAAATACGAGAGTCATCTCTGAGAACTCATTTGCGTTTACTGATCACCAGACAGGATTTCCATTCAAATGCATGATTTTATGTGCGCTTACTAATGCTCTCAAACTTTATGTGTACGATACTACACTTTATATGCTCCTTTGCAAACTCATTTACAAAATATATAGATTTTCAAACTTTTTTTGAAAATTGTTCCATTTTTTTATTAAAAAGTTTCCTCGGATAGAGCAAAGAACGCTTCAAAAATGAAGCAGGTCTCATTTTCGTCGATCTCTGTGTATTTTCAAAAATTGTAAAAAATTAACATGGCAAAATATGAATTATAGAGATGAGTTTTATAAATAAACTTCGTTCAAAAAGTTATCTATTTAAATAAGGTCATGTTCGTTTTTTAAAACAGTAGTTTTTGCGTACTTTTTGCATGAAATAAATTAAAATTAAAAAATAACGCTCATTTTTTTTCTCGGATATAGCAAGGGGCACTAAAAAATGACGCAATCTTATCTCTATGAATGTTTAAATTGGAAAAGTTAGAAATAATGCAAGAAAGTACTTAGATTATTAAGATATACATAGTATCATAATTCTCCGGCATAAATCGACAATATTTCGACAGACAAAACTCTTATTGTGGGGGCCTGGTAACGAAAAAGTGAGTAAATTAGTTTCGCACGCGTTGTAAATGACTTCTTTTAACACGTGGTGTAGTCAGTCTGTCTGTCGGCCTGTCTGTCTGTCTGTCTGTCCGTCCGTCTGTCTGGGATCAACTTGAGGGCCTAAACCGTTTACACGATTTTCCCCAAAATGTATATTCACCGATCCATCAGGATGAGAAGGAGATCCTATGAGTTTGAAACGGATATTTGGATTTAAGTGAAGCCTCAAATTTTAAATTCTGCTCAAAAGTATTTCCAAAATTTTGGATTAAAATTTTTTCGCTGATAGAGCAACGGACACTTAAAAAATGGCGCAGATCTTATTTTCGTTCATCTTTCTAATTTTTTATTGGAAAACTTCAACACTTTTTCGGCGTTTTTCTAAAACTAAAATATTATAGAAAGATGTTTTCCTTAATTAAATTTGGTTTTCAAAGACAGGTCTTTAAATAAGGTCATGCATAATTTTTTGAATAGTTATCTGCAACATTACGTGAAAGATGTAATATTTTTAAACAATTAATTTTTTTCAAAATCACCCCAAATTTGTTATTTAAATGTTTTCATTGAATAAAGCATTAGTCGCTTAAAAATTGCGAAGGCCCTCTTTTTTGACAAACTCTTTGTATTTTCAAAATTGCAAAAAATAACATCCAAAACTACAATATTGATGATAGCGATTTTTTACTAAATGGAATGTGTTCGTCAAAATTAAACATTTAAAGAAGCTCTTGTACAATTTTTTAAACGCGTCGTGTCCTTTGCTCAATTCTAGGAACATTTTTAATAAAAAATAGAAACAATTTTTGAGAAAGTTTGTTGAAAATAAAGGATATTTATTAAAAAATCTCAAAACTTGCTCCAATTTTTCTTCTTCAATTTTGTTCCTCGTGTAGAGAAAAGGACGCATTAAAATTTATGCAGATTTCATCTCGTTGAACTCTCTGAATTTTCAAAAGTTACACATGGTAGTAATAATTCTAGAAAGTATTTCCTGTTGCAGCACCACGTTTAGTTTGGCCACTATTCTGAAGAAGTCTTTAGAAGTTTCGCGAAAAACCTATTAGCATTTTTTTAGAATTGTCCGATGTAGACTTTTTTGGCTTTAAATTTGTCACGAGACCTATAGCAATTTTCGAAAAGTATTGATTGAAGAGTGTGGCGATTGTTCCCAGATCGTTCGTATCTCGTAATCATTTAAGACAACAGTCTCTCACGTAATCAGTTAAGACAACATTCTCCACGAAGTTTCTAGATGGTGTTCGTATTTTTTACTAGATTCCACATTGTATTAATTTTTATTTTCTCTCCTTTCTACGTCCTTACATAGTATAGAGAAAGTATTTCAATGCTGCGGCAGCAATGGTCAATTTTTTTTTAAAGAAGAACTCGTATTGTGGGACCCATGAAAAGAAAAGGTGAATAAATCTTGTTTCTATGTAGTAAATCACATCTACTAACAGTGTGATCAGAATCCAACTTTCGTGGGTGCTTGTTATCGACAAATTGTTTGATGGCGAAAAGTCTGACTGTGGTCAACGCTAGCGCCTAAAGGAGTCTGACGATTTTCTCGAAAACTGTTGTTTTGCGATCTCTGTGATTGAACTGGGTATTCTGGCTCTGCAAGTTGAAACGGATATTTTGAGTTTTGTAGGTAATTTACATGAAGCCTTAAATTTTTCAATATTTTCTCAAAAATATATCCACATTTTGGATTTTAGTAAGTTTTTTTCGGATAGCACAAAAGATTTTTAAATGGCGCAGGTCTCTTTTTCGTTAAACTCTGAATTTTCTACAATTACAAAAGTTGAAATTTTTTCGATGTCTTCCTACAACTGCAATATTGAAAATGGAAATTCTCTACTCCAACAAAATCACTTCTTCAAAAAACCTCGGAAGGTGGCTCAGGGCATCAGCTGATGTCACTGCAGTGCCCCTGACAGGGAGGTCCTAGGTTGGAGTTCCGACGGTGGCAAGATTTTTGACACTAGCTAGATAGCTAGGTCGAATTCAGTCGCTGTCTGAAGGAGAATTTTAGCGAACGGCTGCTCTAATCGGTAATTTTTCGTGGTTTCTCCAATCAATACTAAGCGAATATCGGAGCAGAACTCTAATAAAAGGGCCATGGAACAAGGGCAATATTTTCTTCCCCTTCCTTGTCATATCCTATCCCTTACTTACACACTGAAACATACATGCAATGCGCTACTACATATGCCGAGAGAACGGCCGGAAGTATAGAGTTTGCCCCGGCTGGAGAGATGCCCCTTTGGTGGAAATACTTGGTTGAGCAAAACCCCGCTACCGGACAGGAAGGTCGGACCTCACCATCAAGCGGGGGAAGATCATCGCCACCTCATGCATATTCCAAAACATGCCCTGTATTAATAACTAGAATAACTAGAGTAACTAGAATAATAAAAGGTTTGGGCAGTTGATTAATGATATCAGTAATTTCAGACTTCTCTAGTGAATGTCTGTTGGGTATGTATACATTGCATATACATTCTGTAATAGGATACATTATTTTAATATCTATAGCTTCTAATTTGGATTGAATATTCAATTGTTTAATAGCTATTTCTTCTTTAACATAAACTGGAACTCCAACACAAGCATAATTTGAGTTGTAGCATTTTTTTGAAAAGCATTTGAAACCTTTTATTTTTCCACGATTATTATTTTTTAAATTTGTCTCTTGAAAACAATGTCTGGTAGACGCAAATAACAAAGTAATTTAATGCTTTTAAGTCTGGGAAAGAAACCATTGACATTCCATTGCAACACTACTTTTTTTGTCACCAAAATAGTGGGTTTCTCTGCAAAGAGCAAGAAACCAATTGGATAACCCAATTTACCTTCAATAATGTGCCCAGTTGCTCATGGCCCAAACCACTATGCCGGAATGTACCATAACAAACGGACCGCGTTCTGCGCGATCTCTCCTTCGTCTTCCTTGTTTTATCCTCTCCCCTTACCCTCATACACTTACACTTACATGCACTGCACTCCGACACATGTGAGGAATCCAGTCGGCAGCTTAGAGCTTGTTCCAGCTCCGGCGTTACCTTGCTGGGTGAGATGCCTAAAGGGGAAAATCCCCGTAAACGGACGTGCAGGTCAGTGCCGAATCTACCATCCATAGGAAGGAACACCGCCACATCCAGCGATAAAACATTCACTACATATACATAACTAATTGCCATAGTAGCAGATGTGCCTGGAAACATCAGTCAACTTAAAGATTGTTTTTTCGTTAAATGTTTAATTTTCTTTTTTATGAGGAAACCATGTAATAAAGTGAAATGAACGTTTGTATAAACTGCATTGTAAACCGCTACCCAAGATTCCTGTGGCACAAATAATTTTATTTTATTTTTATTAAACAATTTACTCACGTGAATTATTTAACGTGTTGGTTTTCACGTTTCTTGTAAATATAAGAATATATTTAACGTGTTTTTAATACATCTTAATTCTTTCGTTGCAATGTTACGTGCTCCGTTTCATTATTTGTTTTTATTGTGTTTGTAATGTTTTTCTGTACCATATACATTTTAACAATAGGCTTGTATATCAGTGTTAATAAAGTATTTGCAATTCAATAGTACTAATAATTTTTTTTGTTGCATATTCTGCTGCATGACTTGAAGCCCCCCCCCCTCCCCCACAGCTGATTGATGGATATAAAAGGATAGACCCAGCCCAGGCATCCATCTCATGAAGAAAATTTTTTCTCCTTTTTATTTTTGATTTTCAACTTTAGCTTTACCCTACTATTTATAAAATTAATTTGTATTTAGCATGAAAATAGAATTCAATTTTTATACCTGTATTGTATTTAATATTTGAAATATCTGTATTGTACATTGTATGATTATATAATGTCCTGACTTGTCATACATGGCTTATGCTGTATTTATGTGACAAATATATTATTATTATTATTATTATTATTATTATTATTATTATTATTATTATTATTTATATTAATATTGTTATATATTATTTATATATTATTATTTATTTATTTATATTATTATTTATATATATTATATATTATTATTATTTATTTATATTTTATTTATTTACTATGTTTACATTGTCCTAAACTCATGAATCTTCTCGCCAGTAAAAGTAATAACTTAGAGATCAAGATACATAGTTCATCAAATACATAAAAAGTCGCATGTTCATATTTAATCATGTATGCATTAGTACGGCATGATCATATTAAAATTATTATATTCAACATAGTTCATATGAATATCGAACTCAACTGTGAAGAGTATTCCAACAATTTTGCCGTGAATAGGCACAAATGATTATGTAAAAAATATCTACAAATGTGTTTGGACAAAATAATTAACGAATTAAATAAGAATTATTTTCTAGAACATTGAATTACTTTCTTTTGTTTCTACCAAGAATCTCTTCTTAAAACATTTGACGTAAGAACGTGATAATAAATAAATTTGAAAATCTGGTATTTACGTATCGTTGCGTCATACAACTCCACTCAAACGTACGAGTTTCGGAAGAATAATATGGAAACACGTCCGTAAACAGTTTCATATGTATGTAGATAATGAAGCAATTACCGCCCAAAACATGCCACAAACCAACACGAGTTGTACACTGATTGACAGTGCTCAGTGTCTCAATAGTCATCCAGTCATGCGCAATTTGTTTTCGAGTTACGTTAACTTATCCTTGTGTTGTAAGGACTAGCCAGTACCTGCTGTTTCCTCCTCAGAAATAAAGACCAATTCTTTATAGAAAATATTGAAGTCAAATTTTACAGATTATATCATAATAAACACAAAAATTATCCACAATACAGACAACTTAATTTATTCCGCTTTGTTTTTGATTTTAGCTATTGCGTCCATCTCTCTTTCTAGACCCCCGTACGTCTCATTTTCTAGACTGTCTAGGTCTATAATTCAGAGTTCTATACGAATATCTTTTACTTCCTCATATACGGAGTAAATACGTAATAGAGAGAAAGTTACACTGCAAGAAATTTTTGCAATAATTTAATGTACACACACACACACACACACATATATCCATCACGCGTGGTAAGTGTTACAATATATATATATATATATATATATATATATATATATATATATATATATATATTGTAACACTTACCACACGTGATGGGTCGTGATAGCATGAATGCTCGTGAAGCGAGCTTACAATTCTCAGGTAGCAGGATCTTTCGGGTATGAGAAAAGTCTGAACCCTTAACACAATGAATCAAATAAAATACGAATAATATGAACGTATATTCAATGAGAAGATTTACATTGACGCAATTTCACAACAGGTTAGTGCACTTTAAGTAGCTGGTCACTGAAAAAGTGAAATAAGACAAAAAAACAAAAAACATATAGGCGTCACCTCGACTGCCTGAACACACTTTCATCAACTACAATTTACGATTTGATCACTCCTTTCTGAGCTTTTCCACTACTAAATTATTTACTCTTTTGGCCTCTAGTTTTCCGTGCACGTCTTTTTTGTTTCAAATGAATGTGATACTTGTTTCAAAGAAACCCTTTCACAGGTGCTAGCCTTGGGCTTCGCACTCACTATAATACTGAACACAAAAAAATATTTAATTCAAACCCTTTTACATGTCACAAAAGCAATTACTTTAAACACAATATAACAAATTGATCTTTCTAGATAATATTAACTGTACAACATATAAAACTTCTGAATCATTTACGTAAAATTGTACAAGGTATAGCCTTTTTAAATGAATCTACTGATACGTGCAGTAAATGGCCTGGAAACTGCCACTCGCACAGTTCGAAATACTTCTCCCACCTATTCTAGACGTTTCACCCACTTTTAACACTGATGGTCGTGTATTTACCACTATCCTCTTTCCCAGCTGAACGCTGCATAAACGTTGCCAGTTCCTTTACCTCAACAGCTCCGCGTCGCTCGCCTGCAGGTAACCTTGGGGATTTTCTGCCGCCCGTCCCGCGTTGCCGCCACGTCTCGCGTGCTGTGCTGCGACGAAAGCAGTTCCTTCCGCTCGAACGCCGCCAAGCCTCCAATTTCCACACCTTTCTTTCGTTCCGAACCCGTACTATCCTCGCTCTGGACCAAGTCCTTCTCGCCTACGCTTCGCTCTTTCTGGGGTCGTCCGTCTTCCACTGCCTTGTACACGTTCGTTCGCGCTTCCAGCCTCGAAATTATTAATGTTGCAGGAGTTATGCTCGGCCGACCTACCACACTTTAGGCATGTGTGGTCTCAGCGTGCAATGTGAGATGCTGGATTTAATTAATGTCCTTCTGCGCGAATTTTACAATTTTGAAGTTATTTCGACGTCAAACAGTTATTTTGCTTGCTCTCCGAATTATTGTGACTGCGACGGATGATTTTGCACTCAATCTCCTAATTACTTCACTTTTCTAAGATACGCTTTCCGAGCTAGCTTTTAACTATCAAGTTAAAGTAAACTCCTATACTATCTATTTGCACTCGCCGTTACTGTTGTAGCAAAAGAGCTGCTTCTGGTCGCCGTCGCAGTTGCCGTAAAAGAGCGTTCCTCCGAGGCGCGCCGCGATACTTATGTTACCCGCGCCTGGGGAAATTTTTGGAGGAGTGCATATTCTCCTCCTTTCGTGACCTCACGGGAAAACATTACTCACTAGTTCGGGCGTCGCAGTTTGAAAAGCTGCGGGCAGATGGCGCGTTTACCGGCCATCGCTCCGCCGCGTACCTCTGTTAGTGTCGTCCTCTCTGTTAGTGATCTTCTTTACATAGCTGATGGTGGCGTTATGTGGTTGTCTAACCCCGTGATATATATATATATATATATATATATATATATATATATATATATATATATATATATATAATATCAGCTCTTTTAATGTTCAAAGTTACATTTTCATGTATTTCTACTTTGTTTAGCCATTAATGTCCGGTAAACGGCAATTGGCTTCGACGTCATTAGATCCCGGGGTATCTAGTCGGTCACCCAACCAGGAACTCGCGATGTCTCAAATTCGCTTAACCTTCGCGATTTCACGTATTTATCGAATTCAACTAGCGACGCCTGTTTTGCGGTCGTGGTCTTTCAGTAGAACCATCCCAGCATTCGCCAGGATGACTGAGGGAAACCACTAAAACTCCGGTCAAGATTGCCGGCACGAAAACTGAACCCGGGCTTCCCGAATGCGAAGTCAGTGCGATACGCCTTGAGTCACTTCGCTCGATACGTTTCATTAACAATACATTAATCTACGTTAGATATAATGGCATTTCTTACAATGTAAGTAATGCTGCAAAAAAACTATATCGAGCGATTTAGACAGAAATACACGTTCTGAGGGTGCCTGATACCGAAAAAGTGTTGGTTTTTTTTGGAGGGGGGGTTTAAAATGTCATTTGACGGACAAACATCTCTCAATCTGTTCGTTTGTCTGTGTACAACACTAGCGGTTATATTAACCATACACAGTATTTTCCCAAAAATTGATATTCCCTTGTAGATCCGGACGAATTGAAGGCTCTGCGAACTGGAAAAGGATATTTAAAATTTTGGGGGTACGTTCAAGCTTTCAAAAATAGCTTCAATTTTTTCTTTACATTTTTTGCTGAAATAGAGCAAATGTACTTATAAATATGCTATATATTTATTTTCATTCAATCAGATTTGCAGATGCTATTTTGCAGTAAAATCCTGCGCCGATAGATGCACTTCTTAACCAAGCTCCGTGTAGTCACCAGTGGCGAAGCTGAAGAGTAATCTGGAAGCCTTAGAATACTTAGAAAGATATATGACCAGTGATCATATTAAAGAGAGTGAAGACATTCCTGAGAAATTCCATGAGAAATGTCGGGATGAGTAATTTCAGTATACTGGCAATCGAGAAGTGTCTGCTAAATTGACTTTGCAGAAACGATAGCTTTAACAAGAACAAATTATCGATTTTTTTGCTGAGCGAAAAAACATGAATAGAACTAATTTACAAAAAAGTGTAAGATTCAATTTTAAAATTACCTAACTGCATGACTCTAGCTTCGCCACTGGTAGTAACGGAAGTTAAGCAGCTCGAGTAACCGCGGGTACATGTTTGGGTGGCCATCTTGGGTCTCCGGATACTAATGACGCTCACCCCTGGTCGATAGGGATAAAATGAAATGACTTATGATAGACTTGACATATGACTATGTTCAGGGAGAATTATTCCACGTTGTATACCAAAAAGGATTGGATTGTTGGTAGGCAAGAAACAGAATCCTCTAAAGTTTCGAAAATTATTCACTTTCCTACCACACTCATGACGTTAAATGTTTTTTCTTTGTGAATTTTACTCTCCAAAATTATATCTTAAGTGATGTCACGTCAAGTTTTTTAAAATATAAGTATTTGTCGCGTTATATTGATTGACATCGTGACACGTTTTCACAAATACGCTAGCAAAATTAACTAAAAATGGCTCTTATTTTGTTTACGTTATGCGTAACATTGGAGCACAAAATACTGAATTATTAGTCACAAATATTATTTTCATTCTAACTTTTAAATTTCCAGAAAATAAAGATATCCATGTGTTTTTCAGAAGCATATGATCTACGAGACGAACCCCAAGTGAAGTTACCTGTCGCTGGTTGCGAATATATGTAATTCAGATGTGCAAATTTGTCGTACTGGTTGGTGATTCCGGGCGAGTCAACAGCTTTAAAAATCAGTCCCATAAGTGTAGTGCATGTTTCTTTCTCGGGAGATGGCGGTGATCTACCCCAGCTGGATGGCGAGATCCGGCTCCGACCTACTGTCGGCTAGCGGGGTTTCCCCCTAACCAGGACTCTCCCACCACCGGGACACCGCCCCAGCCGGGACAAGCTCTAAGCTTCCTATCGGTCTCCCGGAATATGTGGCAGTGTAGTGCATGTTCGTGTAAGTGTATGTGTGTGTGTAAGGGGAGAGGATAGGACAAGAAAGAGGAAGGACAGATCGCGCGCGGTCCGTGGCCCGTTTGGTAGGGTACTGCTCCGGAATTCGCCTGGTGTCGATCGGAGAAACCACGGAAAACTACCGATCAGAGCAACCGGCCGCTAGAATTCTCCTCCAGACAGCAACTGAATTCGACGTTGCTGAAAAGCTAGTGTCGAAAATCCTGCAGCCGTCAGGACTCGAACCTAGATTAGAAATTTTTAAGTGTAGTGAAAGACAAGGTGTATTGATTCGAGTTTCCTGTCATAAATTTCTGTTTACACTGTAATACTCCCGAATGCCTCAGTTGACGCTTCAGAATGCATTTTTAAGTTCGGGCGACGTGCCTCCGTCCTTCGGTCTTGGCGATTTACATAAAACAACTGTGTTTCTTTGCAACGCATTATTTCCTATGCATTCTTATGCTAAAATATTTCTCCTGAAGAGAAAAAACACCTCACATAAGGACAATCGACTTACTGTAGTAGGTATGTGGTGGCTAAATAGTAATTTAGTCGGATGACATAAGGACAATCGACTTACTGTAGTAGGTATGTGGTGGCTAAATAGTAATTTAGTCGGATGACGCCCGATCACTCATTGCCATTTGAATAACTTTATCTAACTGACTAATGTATGAATGAAGGAGCTAATTCTCGAATTATCCATATTTCCGACTTAAGCCGTAACATATCATCACGTATGGGAGAGTGATGGTATCTTAGAAAATTTCACTATTACTACAGACAAAAGGAATAGTTTACATTCGCAACTCATATTAACAGCTTAATTTGAACTCACCATTTTATCACAGCCCATTAAAAATAATATGTTATAAAAACGTTCATTTTTCATCAGCTCCATCGCCTTTATTAGTTTTCGTTACAGATTCCCCATAAAATAGAACGTATTATTTTGACTTTTCGTCCGTATATGTTTACTGTTTTCTTCTTCTTCGTTCCCTCTTCTTCATTTATGTATGTCGAACATATGTTTTTCTTTACGCTTCATCCCGGGGATTCACTAGATGTTGACTGCAGATCTTCTCTCCATCTTTTCTGCGGTCTTCCAGGGTTTCTCCTTCCTAATGTTATCATTGGCTATCTTCACAAGTCTATCACCGCTCATTAGTGTGATATGGTTATTCCATTCTTTTTTAATTTTTGCAAATTTGGCAATATCTGTTATTTTACACTATTTTCTTATATCCTCATTTCTTTTCCTGTCACTCCTCGCCTCGCCTATCGATCGTAATGTGTTCATTTCAACTGATCAGTATAACTGTTTTATTTTCATCGTATCAGTTCGGATTTCAGCTCCATATTTCAAAATTCTTTTAGCGCCCTTTTTAATGTGCTTCTTTAACATAAACGTTATTTATAATATTTTGTATAAAAATTGTTGTACGATATTTGTAACCGATGCAAATATTCTATACGTATAAATAATTGATTATATATTTGCACTTTCTTATATCATCAACAAGTTTAGACCAATAAATTAAAAATATAAGGTAATTATAAAAGAATTTCTATATTTGAATATTATTTGCATTTAGTTACACAAAAAAAAGGACATAAAAATCAAAACAACATTTAGGCGTACTACATATAAAATATTGTTGTCGTTAGGAATCTTGTTTTCTCGCTTTAGCCTCGGCAAATTTCTTAAGTGTATTCAAACACGATGAGTTCCAAAATGTCATTTTCTATTCATAACAGCATTTGCAACAAATGCATTCGATATGTCTTGTTTAAGACTCGATCTCAGATAATTTTTTACGCGTTTCACTGCAGAGAAAGATCTTCGCAATTTGCATTAGTCACAGACATTATTAAGTAGATTCTTAAAATAATCTCGACATTTGGAAATATATCTTGTATCGACAATTTCTTTAATAATTGAAGAATATCCTCCGAATTTCCATTTTCTAAACCCTATTTTTCCACAAATGTAGCCCTTTATTTCCATACCGAATGAGATGGCCTGCCATAAACAGATCAAATTTGAATATCATCTCAATGCAGCCTAAGAAGTTTACATTTTGTAATCTCGTTATCGAAAAAAGACAATATTGTTGATGTTAAATATTTCACAGTTTTTACAATTCTTTTTACGATTTTTCGCCAATATTCCACTTCATTTTTGTGCTGTTTCACAAGCTCTAAATCCACTCTTTCTAAAACTGCATACCTACATACAAATTCTCTTACGCAATCTCAATGTTCGGAATTGTATCGTGTTAAAAAATGCTGATGCTAGTTTTCCAACCTTAAAGCCCTGTTGTAGCGAGCAAAGTAGTTCCACCATATAACTTGCAAGGAGCACATCCTTTAGATGGCGAATATACTAACCATAACCTTTTAACAACTTCATCATTTGCCATTGTTTTTGAGAAATTTGATTTTGAGAAATATTGACTTTCATTTGCGTATTGCCTTTTAGAGTTAGAAAAATCGATGTCATCATTTGGCTTAAGTCCGCCTTTGGTCACCAGTTCTCTACAACCATCGTCAACGTTCCACTGTACTGGGTCGTTTGGAACTTTTAATATGTTTCTGTTATTATCTTTGTGGTTGACGCTAATTTCTTGTTTGCATGTATTCTCTGCCGGTTCCGCTGATAATATGCCCCAAGAATGGACGACGATAGATTTGTACCAGCGGAAGATTTTTGAGTGGTTGCTGATGCGAATAATTAACCAATTTTGTGTGTCTTCTTTATGACCTCATTTTCCCATCCTGGTTTTTCTTTCGCTTTCTTCCTATTGACCGCACCACTCGGTTTCTTTACAACGATTCAATACGACCTTTACTTACTTTCTATACGATCATACTTTCTTCCTATAAAAAAATGAACAGAAAAAAGACTGTATTCTTATAAAAACACAATTTTTGGTGCAATCAATTATATGAGAGTTTTTCATTAACCGGGACATATTTTTAAGAAAATTAACATATATGAAATTACACCAAATAAGCAAAACATACTGCACTCGACTCTCGGCTCTTTTGCTTGATTGGTTCCGAATAAACTCAACTCTTTTGCCAAAATAATTCACGCCCATCTGTTACGTGATTGGTTAGATTAAAATTAGGAACCGGTTAATGTAAGTCTTGAGTATAAACACATTAACAAATGTATTAATAATATAATATTTTGTCTATTAAACTCCAAATATTAATATCTACTAAAATATTTGAAGGTTAGGTTAAAGTACGAGTAACCCAAAAAAATTACAAAAATAAGTTTGTTTCTGAATTCTAGTTGTTCAATATTAATTACATGGAAGTCAGTTAACAGTTTCCTGGAAATTTGTGTGACCTAAATGTTCAATAAAGTGTATGCACTGTATACAGTTTAGAAGCATCGTGTTAGATATGCACTTGATATTGTCGTGACTGGAATGTTGGTACCATCTAAGGAATCCAACAGATGTTATTTTGGCGGCTCAGTATAAATATTAAATACTTTGTATTTAAAATTCATCGTATGTCATTTCTATACGTAGAGGCAGTTTTTTAAATGCCTAATACTATATATTAAATAACTGTGATACAAATATTAAAGATCAACATCACAATAAGGCAAACATGTTAATGTAAGACAATTAATTACCAGAAAATTAGTCATTTATCATTGTAATTTATTTCTGCAATTTCTGAACAAAACTATTTAAAAACACTTTTCACTAATATACATTTTAAGATAAGAAATTGCTTTTATTTTAAGTTGAAAACAAAATTTCGAAAAATAATTTTTGAACTAATTTATCACCGTGATATTTATTTAATAATTATACGATATTTTTATATCCATTTTTGTCGAAATATTAATGGATAAATATATTTGTATCCATCATTCAATATATATATATATATATATATATATATATATATATATATATATATATATATATATATATATATATAGCATCCGCTGATATTCGTCCCCAAAAATTGCACACCCCAGACTGCAGCCTACTCAGCGTTTTCGGTAATCTGGCAATGGCATTGTCTTATAGATTTTAACTTTACCTTCCATACTAAGGTATTTATTTTTTCAAGTTACATCTCTTAAGTATCCTTAAATGCAAGTACTTTTCATGGCCTGCTCCCTCACTTCTTTGCTTGTTTGATGATCACTGGAGATGTCCACTCCAAGGTATTGGAACTTCATAACTTGCTCGATGATTTTGCCTTCTATTTCCAACTTACATCTTACAGGCTTTTCCTGGATATTACCATCGATTTGTTTACTGATATGTAATAAAAATAAAATTCACAAACAAATAAATGAAGATACATGGAATGGCACCTTACATGCTTTGGCATGACCTTTACATTATTGACCAACTTATCCCAATCTTTTCCCTTTTGGTGTCTGACTGTCCTTTTACTTTCTCGCGTACTACTTACATAATAAATATATATTTTATGTTTTAGTGATACGTTGTAGCTTGTTATTATCTTCGATACGGAGTTCGATATACGCTGCATAACTTACTTGGATCGAGAGGATCGTGGTAACGGGGGAAATATGAAAACAATTGAATGATGTTACATGTTTCCTTACAAAGAAAATTATGAGATAAAATTATGAAAAGGAATTGTGGCAGGGAAATATGAAAAGTCAAACCGAGTCAAGTTAACAAGTAAATCTGAATCAATAAAATTAGATTAAAAAAATAAAAGTATATATGTACCCCGGGCGTTAACAGGTTCTAATGATCTCGAACAACAAAATGCCTTCGGTCGGCCTTCGGGCGTATAGTCGCCGCTCGAACATTAGAACACGTGGTGCATAAATAACTATTAATTATGAGGGAGAACGACCATTTTTGATAGAATAACTCTTAGTTTGGGACTCTGATATCGAAAAGGTGGACACATCTTCATTTTAATGTAGTGAATTACTTCCTGTAACACGTTTAATCCACGTTGTCATATATGTTTTGTGGGTCCTTGATGCCGAAATATTGATTGACGAACAAATGTCTGCCTGTCCGTCCTCTGTTTACGGTCAACGCTAGCCCCCTAAACCCTTTAGTCATTTTTTATAACTGATATTCCCCAATCTAACTGTCCAAATTCGAGACTGCGAATATCAAACGGATATTTTGATTTTTGTGGGGGTGAGGGAACTACACAAAGCTTTAACAATATTTTAAAATTTTTCTCAAAAACGGCTCCACATTTTTAGATCAAGTTTTTTTTCCTTGGAGAGAGCAAAGGTCGATTAGGAAATGAAACAATCCTCATTTTCGTTGAACTCGAATTTAAATGTCAATCATCTTGTTGTTACCTCTATTCATTATTCAACTATGTTCGGTAAAATAGTAGGTATTTTGGGGCTTAAGGAAATGTGTGCATATTATACGAGGGTAAGTCAATATGAATATGCACTTTTTTAATTGTTTGGATTGACTGTACAGCTTTGTGCACTTGCCAACCTCAAGATGACACCGTTCACTTGAGTTGGTAAGTTTTAGCGTTATCACCTAATGTTTGCTTCAGCTGTTGCGACGTCAATATGGCTGCACCACTCTCTGTTTGCACCAAAAAAGGCAGGTTTACGAAATCCTTTTTTGGGATCTGCATGAGTATAAAAGCTGGAATCCTCAGAATACTTTCAGCGCAATGTAGATGGGATGCTTTTCCTTGGCGAAGAGTTTACTAGTGGATTGAACCGTTCAAAAGCAGTGAAACAAATGTGCAGAATGAGAAAAGAACAAGGTGTGCTGCCTCACCCACTACAATCTTATCCTCAACAACGCTCGTCCACATTCCGCCGTCAAAGCTCTTCAAAATCTGTGTTTCTAGCTATTACAGCTTCCCGGACACATTTCTGAGCTTGTCACGTCTAATTACCATGTGTTCGGTTCATTTAAAAATGCTCTATGTGGCCGAAGATTTGCCTTCAACTTGCAGGAGAGGAAGTAGTTGGTACATAGCTTGCTGCTAAGTCGAAAATCCTTTTCCACCCGCAAGTATTGGAAAGCTTGTGCTATGATAAACCAAGTTGGAGACCAGGATGGACAATGAATACCATGGTGCCTTTGTTGAAAAAATGGTCTCATTGCAAATTTTGTGCTATTGTAATTATTTATATTGAACATTCAGTGCAAATATTTACTGACTTGCCCTCGTTCGTCTGCCTCATACATCAAAAACACTTTTTACTGTTTTTGAAGATAAATAAAATAAATAAAAATAATGGTTCGAATAAACCTCTCCATATTCCACTGAAACACGAACAATAGGTAAATAAGCTAATTTGCTCGACTTCAGACTCTCCCTAAATCAAAATGTTTATGATTTTATAAAAATAAAATTTAAATGATCAACAATGAGATTTACATGATTTTCTCAATGTGATGTCAAAAATGATTCCCAGATACTTACAAGATAAGACGTGCGGAATATTTTCGTTAGTTAAACGGTAATGAGTATCAGCGTAATTTCATCATTTTCCATTCACAATGGTTTTGCTTTCCGTACAATTTATTCCCATACTATTTTTTCCATAGAAGTTCTAACTAGACAATTCTGCACAAAATCTTCGTCTACATTTGAATAACTCGATACATTATTCAATCATCTGCAAATAATCGTAATTTCGAAATTAAATTTTCTGTTATTCATTAACGAACGCGTGAGATAGGAAAGGTCCAGACACTTCCATGAAGCCCTGACGTAATGTTTGCTAACGATGAAAACTGTTGACCAACTCGAACCTTCTGTTTCCTATCTCGAAGAAGTTCATCGATCTACGCCATCACTCTGGTGCCAACCCCCAAACGCAGTAATTTCTAAACGATATTGTCGTGTGCAAAGTTTATCAAAACGCGGCGCCGACCCTCACCGTCATCAGTTTCATCTGCTTTGTCTTGAAACAATGTGAGCTATCAATGTCTGGTGAAAACAGTTTTCACATAAAATAGCCGGCACAAAGAATCCTTTGGCATCGTGCAGTAAATAATGAATATGCGCTTCAACTGGTGTATCTATTTTTGTGTCTGACCTAACCGAAATTGTTTCCGAATGATCACGGACACACATTTTGCAATTTTTATCCATATCATCGTCATTATTATTATTATTATTATTATTATTATTATTATTATTATTATTATTATTATTATTATTATTATTATTATTATTGACGTATGGCGATTTTAACACTAATTCAGTATTCGAAATTACTATGGGTTGAATGGTGACCTATTTACCTTCCAGAACTTCTTTATCTCCTCTGCCAAATTTTCATGTTTACTAATCTTTGTATTGCAGGTAGCACTGATGTTATGAGTGAGAGGGATGGGAATATCAATAATATGGACCTTTTGTCTACGTTTGTCCAAGAACAACATATCAGAGCGGTTGGCTGGTACAGTAACATCTGTTCTTATTTCTCTGTCCCAGTATAGCCTATTTGTTATTATTATTACTAGTGAAAACCCGTCAAAATTTGACGGTGAGATCTGAGATAAATGTAAAATACTGTGACCAGACTAATGTTCACAATACGTTGCATTGTTTGGATCTTCAGGGTATAACGAAGATGTTCTGTGATGTGAGTTCCCAAAATATTGAACACGTATGGCCTATGGGCAGGTGGCAATGCAATATCGGTGCCAAATTGCACAAAAGAAAGAGCACTATTATACTGACGGATATTATTTCTAAAGTTTTTTGATGTGTCATCATGTCCTATATACAATTTTTATTTCTTCTGGCATATCGCCTGAAGGTAAACTTATTTTCCCATTTAAGCAACACAGAGTAAATCTTTTGCAGAATTTTTCTCACATGCGAAGTGCAAAGCAGAACAAAACTGACATTTCATAGGCAACGACCCAGCAGAAAACGAAATGACCTCACTATCACGACACTTACGCTGACTTTCTCTTTCCCTGCGTCCAGTTAATGTACGTTTGCGTCTTTTGGGACGCGTGGGCAACGATTCGGAATTCGACATAACCTGTGAACAACTTCACTACTTCAGTACAACCGAGCAAAACACACTGTCCAAATGTTCTCTACAAAATTCACCACAAAAGCAAATACATGCAAACTGTCAACGCCACAATGCAATAATTACACTGAAACAAAACCTTGATGAATTGTAAACAAATCTCAACAATCAAAACAAAACATCAAACAGCGCCACCATGAAGTGGCGCTGTCGACTCATATATCGACTCATATATATCGATTTTGAAACAGCCACCCTTTGGAAGAAAACAATTGACTATTGATAAGCGTACTATTAAAGAAATATTTAATTAATTAATTTACACACTAAATGTTGGTGAATCAACACAAACAATATCTGATAACACATCTAGGGATCTCATTCTTTCATTTAAAGGAAAAAATACTACAATCGGTTCAGTAGAAGCTCTAAACGAAGCCATGGCAAAATACCTTATTTTTTTAAATATATAGATTATTATTATTATTATTATTATTATTATTATTATTATTATTATTATTATTATTATTATTATTATGTGTGAATCGAATAAAATATCCTGAATAACGATTTCTAGGCGAGCGCATTGTAACTATGCTTCGGTTTTTCTAACGTGGCATCTGAGGGTTGTATCTCCAAGCTGGAATATGGCCCGACTTTTTGCGTCTTTCTCGGCCCTGCCGCAAGATGTCGTATGATCGCGACCATATCAAGCAGTTCTGCAGATCAAGCGACTCTAGTGAGACGTCCGAGAAAGATGCGAAAAGCCGTGCTATATTCTATCTTGGAGATGCCTCGTTAGAAAAACTCAAGTATAGTAAATAAACGTTTCGTTGTGGAAATCCGTTTCTGTCCCTGGGCATACGAAAATTGTTTTGAGGCAATCATGAGCACACATTTTGCGATTATTATGCTACCGAACGGATTGGCTCAGGACGTAGCTTGCTGACTTCTCATTCGGGAGGCCCGGGTACAATCCCCGTGCCGGCCATCCTGACCGGGGTTTTCGTGATTTCCCTGTCATCCATGTGAATGCTGGGATGTTTCTACTCAAAGGCCACAACCGCGAAACCGGTGTCGCTAGCCGAATTCGTTAACTGCGAGAAGTCACGAACATTAAGCGAGTTCGAGGCATTGCGGGTTCCTAGATGGGTGATCGCCTAGTAACCCCGGAATCTAACGGCGCCGAGGCCAATTGCCCTTTACGGAACATATGACTAAATGTAAATACATAATACTCTTACGTTTGGCGAAGCAAATATAATAGTATGAATAAAGAGTACCTCTTGGGCTTCTTGTTCTAAATAATACACGCTAATGTTTGTAAATCTATTTGTTTCCTATCGAAAATTGTTTAGGAGCAACCACGAACATGTCATAGGCGATTTTTATCAGACATTTTATTATTTTTAGTAGAGAAAATAATGTAGCCCAAAATCGAAACATACGCAAGCGTGTTTCAATTAAAGGATCCACATTTTTAAATTTTATATGAATAAGAGCTAGAAGAGGGAATTTATTGCTTGCGTGTCAACACTAATAAGAAGGCAGTTTCGCTTTTTATGTTTTTAGTAGTGGCGTGCATTCAACCCCAGCACTGCTGGGGTGAGCAAGAATGAGAATTTAATGAGTATTGAGAATTAAAATTACGATAAACCGTATGTCACTTGATCGAAAATATTGCACCCACAGTATATTGTACTGCGATCTTCGCGCCGGCCCACTGCGCAACTCCGGCAGTGAGACCTTGGCTGGAACTTGCACATCTGATGGGACATGCGCGCGCATCTTATTCACTAGGCCAGGGACAAACGTCGATTGCAAGGAAGGTATTGCAGATAATGTACTGAACCCAGCTAGCTACGGATAGATGACGTTACTCCCCCTCCCTTTCTTCAAGGCGAAGCCTCACCAGCCTCGTGATCGCAGTACTGTTCGCGTAGTGATCGCGTTACTTCAGGGTAACAATTCATTATTTTAAATGGCATGTTTTGTCAGTATAATTTACCGTAGCGTTTGTCGAGAAGTTTATAACATATAATGATTTTGGGGCATATATTTCTCTCGCTGTAATGAGAATGAACCCGAAAGGTCTCTAGAGATTTTATTAATTATTATGAGGAAGGTTGTATTGACACACGTGATCAGAACATTAGATTCCCCGAATTTTCTAATAGCATGCCATACCCTTATGAGAGTCTATGTGCATGGCAGCGTGATGTAATAAAAAATAAAAATCTATGGTCCAAACAGAACTAGTGAAAAGAGATTATCCACTTTACCCTATTGAATCATCACTGCTTGAGGACATATGACACACACATTCATTTTTCAAAGAAACTATGCGTATTGCGAGTCGTGAAAGAAGAATGGAGTTTAGTTTCCATTGATTACCGACACATTTGCAGGAAGCAGATTTAATTTTCCTCCTCTGTAAGTTACTATTTTTCTTTCATGAAAATACATCTTGTGTTGGAGTGATAAATTGCATGTTGGAATTGTTTATTTTGAAAAAATTTTGTTCCACACTTGTGGTAAAGAATCTCCTGTTGCGCGATTACTTTGTATACGGTATGGGAGGTGGAAGCTGGTTGGTCGCCAGCACCTGGGGTATAAAATGTAAACGCCACATTTTTTCCACTCCACTGTGATTTTGACCCGAAAAGTTTTTGGTTTATATTTTTACTTTCTCGCCTTACTTCGTCAGAAGAAAAAAAATTGTAATCGTGCACCGGGAAACTGCGAATTTTCTTCAGAAAAGCTTTTCGTGCTGGTCCCTGGTAAGGAAAAAGTGGGTAAATATTGTTGTTATATTTAATAAATTACTTCTCTAATACGTTGAATAACCCAGGCTTTCTGGGTCCTTGATGGCGAAAAATCGATTGATGGCAAAACGTCTGCCTGTGTCTCCGTCCGTTCGTCTACCTGTCTCTCTATGATCAACGCTTGCGCTTAAACAGTTCAGTCGATTTTTTCCAAAATTGATATTCTCAGATGGATTTGAACAAACTCAAGGCTCTGCGAGTTTGAAATGGTTATTTTGATTTTGGGGGTACATTACATGAAGACTCCACATTTACAAATTTTTCTCAAAAATGGTTCCAAATTTTTGCATTAAACTTTGTCTTCAGATAGCGTTAAAACTCTTAAATAAATGGCGCGAATTTCATTTTCGTTGAAACCCCTTTTGTTTTTTTAATTGCAGAAGTTCAAACTTTGTTTAGGCGTCTTCCTACAACTACAGTAATGAAGTTAGAAAATTTTTCATGATTCAGATCGGTACATCTCTCAGATCTTTCACAGATTGAGATCTGTTCATCAAAAACAAAATATTAAACTAGAGGTGCTACAAAATAGCACAGAATTTCTCGTAGCAAATTTGTTCTAATTTCCTTGATGATGACTGGATTTAATGTCTTGCTCCATTTTCTGGCCACCTGCCATCTATTGTCACCCAAAGTACATTTCATTGTCCTTTTCTCAACTATTCGGTTTCCAAATAGTAGAACCGAAATATTACTTTAAGAACATTAAATAACAGTATAACCTCGTCCTAAACAAAAATTGTCATGGAAAAATTTGAAACCGTTTCTAAGAAAAGGGCGATTAAGAGTTACTGTAAATGTGAAATTTGAAGCTATTTTTCACAGGAATCTATTGAGTTTTCGAAAAACTTCATTTGAAGTCATTTGAAGTACTTCCACTCACAAATGTAATACTGTGTACAAATCGATGGAAATGTGCATATTAACGGTATGAGACATATTTAAAAAAATTACATTTGTGTTATTTTCGAAAAACAAAAGAATACACCAAAATTAATTTTAGGTCATCTTAAACAATGCAATTAGCATTATTCGTTTGAAAAGCTTGAAGAAAAAAATTTGGAGCTATTTTTCAGAAAATGGCGTTTGAGCGTTTCTGAAAATGCGGAAATTTGAGCTCGTTTCCACAGAAAACTGTTGAGTTCTTGAGAAACTTTATATGGCATTATTTAAAGCCCATGTACTCATACATATAATAATATGAAGAAATTGCCTCTAATGTAAATATTACCGAGGTGAGAGACAAGTAAAAAAATTACAATTTTGTAACTTTTGAAAAACACAAAAGAATAGAGCAAAACGGCGTTTATGTCTTTGTATACATTTCTATGGGCATATATGCCACATTTGGCACTACCCATACCCAAAATTTAAAGAAAAAATTTGGAGCTATTTTTCAGAAAATGTTTTTGTATTTTTTTAATTACAAATATTTAACGTTCTATTGTACGAAAACTACTAAAAATTTCAAAAAATGTACATGACTTTAATGAAAGAAACATTAATGGACAACAAATTTCTTTTGAAGGAAATCTGTATCTTCAATTTTATAGTTGTAGGAAGACGCCGCAAAAAATCCCTTTTGCAATTTTCGAAAATTCAGAATTAACCGTAGCAATCGGACCTATGCCACCTTTATAAGTGTAATTTACTCTATTCTTACAAGAAATGTAAAGAAAAAATTTGGAGCCGTTTTTGAAAAAAATTTGAAAATGTCCGGGGGGCTTCATGTAAAGTATCCCCAAATTTTAAAGAATGTTTTTCAAAATTTCAAAGCCTCAACTAGAGCCAGATAAACAGGGGTTTCTTCAATTTGGAAAGATCTTACGTGTGGTTTATGCGCTAGTAGTGTTCACAGACAGACAGACGGACGGATGGACGTTTTGATAATAACCACCTTTTCGGTATCAGGGGACCCCAAAACGTTTATTTCCTTTGAAATCTCGAAATCGATTTTCCCGCAGCATTACATAACTTTCTCTATACTACGTATATTACTCCCGTACATACGTATGTATAAGAGAAAATAACTAGAGGTGCTACAGAATGGCTTTCTCCTGGAAATATTTTCTAGTTTCCTTGGTGTAGACTGGCTTAAAGGTCTTGCTCCATTCTCTGTCCAGCAGCCATCTATCGTCGCCCAAAGTACATTTTTTGACATTTTCTCTACATTTCGGTTTCCTAATAGTAGACCCGAAATATTACTTCAAGAATATTAAAGAATATTCTTTAATTACATTCTAAAGAATTCTTTAATAACTGAGGAGTAAAATCAAAATTAATTATTTTTATGATAAATGGGTTGTTTTGGGGTCAAGTAAGCCAAAATTACTCGTATAATTTATTTTTTTACAAAAATTACATTGTTGTTACTGGTGGTATCATATATGGTACCTCAGGACTCTAAGGCGACAATTTATTATTACTATTTTTGTAAGTTTATTTCTATTCCATCTCATTTTAAGCACAGAAATAAATAATATTGGAAATTTTAATGCCTGCAGTATTTAAAACAATTGAAAAATAATTTATTATAAAATTTTAGCACACATGTATTGACAAAAAAATGTATTGACTTACACAAAATACATAGTAACTGGTACAGTAAACTACAAAACTAGAACATTCTCAATACTACAAAACTAGAGCATTTACAATATTAGAAAACTAGAACATATTCTTACAAAACTAGAACATTAACAATTTGAGAACGAACTGGGAATTATATTTCTTTCCTTCTTGCTACTTAATTTACTACTACTACTACTACTACTACTAGTACTACACTTTAGTTTACTTCTTGTGGAATTCCATGAAGCAATTCCTATCAGGTGTAAAGCAAAGAAAGATTTTACATGCCTGACATTGAACAAAAGTTAGACCTTTGCATCTTGAAGCTCGACATTTTGACCTATGTTTCTGGTCCTTGTTCATCATCTGACACAAATGTGCTGCTTTTTCTTTTCTCATTGCCTGTGAGGGTAGTGGTGTTGGAACTCGGCTTGTTTTTTTTTTTTTTGGAGAACTATCTTCATTTGCCATTCTCATAGTATTGTCAGGTTTAAAGACAACACTTTTTGGAAGGCGACTCGTTATTTACGTACCACTAACAAAACTGTTTCTATGCAACATGTCTAACAGACTTACTGAAGTAAAGTACCGTTCAACAAAAACTGAAGAATTGTTTGGCAAAGTGTCATTAAGTTTCAGAATCACTCTGCCACCAATGTCCATTTTGTCAGGAGAAGGATTTTTTTCCGATTTAATTTCCTTACCCTGCCCTTCATAAATGTAAGAATCAAGTAGAATACCATTTGGTTTCACCATAACAATTTTTTAAACCTTCAGAATGCGGCTTCCCCTTACATATTGCTTCATTCTAACTTGACCATAAAACGGTATTATTTGTTCGTCAATTGATTGTCTTTGACCTGTCATTTTGCAAACAAACATTTCTGATTCTTGTGAGCACAGGCTGAACTTTCCAAAAATTTGATTTCTTCTGCTCTGAACTGTCCAAATTATCATCCACAACCTTGAGATTATTTCTGAGGAGGTAAAATCTGTATCTTGTTATATTGTCAGCAATAATTGGGTATCTAGTTCTTCTTTCCCAACACATTGAAAGTCTTGGAAAACCTAGAAGTGCTTCTATCATGCTTACACCCCAAAATTTCCCGATTTCATCAGTATTGCTGTTCATGGATTTCCCTGTTTTAGTTACATGCTTAATATTCATGCGTTGTGCAATTTCTTTGAAAGATGAGCTATCAAGATATCTTAATAAATAATCTATAGGTTTCTTTATATCATTACTGGCTGTAGAATCAACAGTACTGGTAGAAGTAATAGAATCGTCATTAGCCTGAAACCTTACAAATACAAATAAAAATCAATAAATAATTAATATATTACTAATATTTAACCATATTTACATCTAATTTCACACCAGAACTTTTAACTTACCCATTTATATGCCTCCAAGTTAGCCTCTTGTCTCGGAGGGTTGCAAGCGGTACATCATCATCTTCTGAATCATAGCTGTCGCTATCATTTTTCTCATCTCATTGTTGAACAATAGTACAGGTGAATTATAATGTGAATAAACTATATTCACATTATTATTCATCATTGTCAGAATCATCAAACTCAATGTCAGATAGATCTGGACCAATCCGATTAACAAGATCGACACTTTCTTCCTCAGCCAAAAGTAAATGAGCAAACATTACACATAACCTCAAAAACCTTGTTTAGAAGAATTACCCTGTAGGATCCCGACGTATCGCATCAGATACCTCAACGTTTGAGATATCTCAATCTTAAATTACAAATATTATAAGATGCTAGATTATTGTATACATTCTAGCATTGTATTAGAAGATAGAAGCATACTACTTAAATGAAAATTGCATTAAATATGTGATAATTACCTCTATTCAAACAAAACATGCTTCACGCCGGGCAAACGTAAGTGTTTCGTGCTGTGCTGCCATCCACTGATACCCAAATAAACACAAAAAAAAAAAAAAAAAAAAAAAAAAAATTACTGCTGAGAAGCGACAACCTTCTATCTAGTACCGTCAAACGGGTATAATATGAAACAACACGGATTAAATGAAACGGTGCAACTTTCAATATTCTTTGCTTTAAATAACGCAAATTAATAGCACTGAAACAAGTAAATGTGCTAGATCATCTAGACACATGTGTGTTTATCTTGTTTCAATCTTAGTGTTTTTTAAAAGCACAGGAGAGTTGTAAATTTATAGTACATAATTTAATGATTTCGTTAGTTTTCAAAACTCTTAACAAGTCTCCCTTGTATCTCTTGATCTATTTATTGCACCTTATGGGTGCAATGGAAATAATATTTACTTATAACCTAAACTATCATATCGGGTTAATATTTTTTTGTGTATTCATTTTTTTTCCGCAGAAAATAAAGAACGTTAACTTTACTACATTTTCCAGGGTTACATGAAACGATGCTACGCTGTCATGAATACACACACAAAGTTCAGGAATCAGGCGAAATTACCTATGGGAAACTATAGAACGTGCATTGCAGGTTGTGGTTGAAGAAAGCATGTGTTTTGAAGAAGAAAAAAGTTTAGAGTCACAGAAGCAATAATTTGAAGAAAATTTCGAGGAATTTCATTATAGATTAGGAAAGCTTGCTGGATTCAATATTATTGAAGAAAATCAGGTCGTTAGATCACTACAAATGGCAGCTGATTTTGGGTACCGCACGCATAGAAGTAATTTAAAATTATTTGTATGGCGTTATCTTCATCGAAAATGAAGTCATAGGCTATTGCGGCCAGAGTCATGTAAATGATCTTGGTTGTCTGGGTGACGCTGCATCGAAGGCTGTGTTGCCGACGTTTCGGCCATCTTGTTGTGGTCTTCCTCAGGGCAGAAGCTGAACGGTGCACGAGTTTAGAGATGAGAAACTTGGAGATAACCAGGAAAAACAGTGAAAATGAGAAGCACTACTGTCTCCCAATTCCATTAATGAATATTTTTGCAGAATTTCTGGGAAGTATTCTACATCGCAACAAAGTACGTAAGTGTACCACCTCATATGTCTCAAGTTTTCGCACAAATTTTCAAAAAAAAAAAAAAAAATACTTATATTTTTTAACGTTTCTGTTTCATATACCCTTCGTAAATGGTTAATATATAATTATCCCTTTACATGACAGCAAATTTATGAATTTAAAAAACTCCGTAACACCGGATTATATGAAACGCAATCTTTTAACTACCAATGCTGCAGAAATTTTAATACAATAGATTTGCATCCCAGATTTCTAGAAATAACACTATTAGTAGCGCAGTATCCAGGTACAATTATAGTGTATGGTTTTAAAGTTATTCTCAATTCATATTTTAAAACGTTTCATATATTTGTTTGTTGTTATGTTTCAAACGTTTGACAGTACATGATACCACGGCCACGAAACTTTCTGCAAGTTAGGATCGCATAGAAAAAATTAAAGCCGAAGGTATCACATAGGATACCTCAGGAGTGAGGAGGTTAAAGACGGCTCCAATTTTTTCAATGAAAATTGCTATTTAGGACAATATTGTAGTCTTCATTGATATTCTTAAAATAATATTTCGGTTCTACTATTTGGAAACCGAGAAGTTGAGAAAATTTTTTAAAAAAAGTAATTTGGTCGGCGATAGATGACAGCTAATAATAATAATAATAATAATAATAATAATAATAATAATAATAATAATAATAATAATAATAATAATAACAATAATAATAACAACAACAACAAATTTAAAAAGCGAGAGATTAACATTTCAAAAACTAGGTATTTTCGTTGCCAAATTATAGAAAACTTATTTTTAACGGTAAAGAAACGAACAGACTTGATTTTTCTGTATTGTTAACAAAATAGAAACTCACCCTAAGCTCTACTACCACTACACGCTAAGAAAAGTTCAACAAAACGTGCGCATAGTGAAGCTACATTTACGTCCAGAAGCAAATCAAGGGGCCATCTCAGCATTTGCTCAATGGATCAGGGAAACTGGACAAAAACCTGATCGAGATGGGGGTCATTGACCCGGAAGTACATTATTATTATTATTAATATTATGTCATCAAGGTAACAAGCAAGATGTAATGAATTATAGACCAATTTCACTCTTGTCAGGCTTTTCAAAAATATTAGAAAAGCTCTTCTATGAAAGGTTAAAAAGCTACTTGATACACTGTAACATTATCACTGACTCACAACATGGATTCAGGGACAATCATTCAACTGAAACTGCTTTATTCACCTTTGTAAATGAAATCCTCATGGCATTAGAACAAAAAGAAATTCCTGTTGGTCTCTTTCTTGACCTGTCAAAAGCCTTTGACACGATAGATCACAGTATTCTATTGTCAAAATTAGAATCTTATGGAATCCGATGATTGCTTACAAGTGGATAAAATCATATCTATCAGACAGAAAACAAATAGTAGTATTACCTTACCAAAAAGACAACAAAATAAATAATCATCACTCCGAGCCAAGGGATGTGACACATGGGGTCCCGCAAGGATCCACACTAGGCCCGATTTTATTTCTTATGTTTGTAAATGACCTGCCACCAATAATGGAAAACAACACAACCGTACTTTTTGCTGATGACACTAATATAATATTCAAAGAAAGAACAACCAAAGCTTTGCAAGACAAAGCCAATCCAGCCATCGACAAACTAATACAATGGATCCACCACAACAAACTAATCCTGAACAAAGACAAAACAATTACAATACCTTTCCACAACTCCCACTCAACACAACAATACTCACCAAATTTAACATTAGAAGGAAACAGCATCACACAAGCACAGAAAACAAAATTTCTCGGAATCACCATACAGTCCAACCTCAAATGGAACTCACACCTAGAAGATATTAATTCAAAATTGAGCAAACTTAATTATGCTCTTAGAATAATAATAAGAAACAGCACCATTGAGACAGCACGAACAGTGTACTTTGCAAATGTGCACTCTATTCTCAAATACGGGATAATAATATGGGGCCAAGCACCAGAGGCTAAACAAACATTCAAAATACAAAAGAGAATCATTCGAACAATGACAAATACAAAAAGAACAGAGTCCTGCAGACCTCAATTCAAAAAACTTAACATACTACCACTGCCTTGTATATTCATTTATGAAGTTATCATGTTTGTAAAGAAAAATCTACTAAACAATGACACACTTTACAAATTTAACTCAAGTTTACATTCCTATAACACAAGGCAAGCATGTAACCTTCATCAACCAATGTGTACAAGCACATTATACCAAAAGGGTACATTCTCTTCAGGTATACAGTTCTTCAACAAATTACCAATACATCTGAGAAACACAACAGGCTTACAAAACTTCAAGAATAAACTCAAACACTTCCTTGGGGAAAAACTTTTTTATAGCGTTCAGGAATACCTCAATGACTAATATGTCCAATGTGATTTCAGGTGCTGCAGTAGGACTAGGTGTAGAAATAGAAAAAACCTGGCCATAACCTGCCTCCTCCTCCCCACCATTTCAAGATTTAATCAAGGAATATGCTAATACTGTTAAATGATATGTAGCTGTTACCATAATTGATACCATGTACTGTTATTATTACTATTAGCATTGCCATTACTATTATTAATTTATAAGAAATGTTATCTAATATTATTATTAATATAATTATTATTGTTATTATTATAAGTAGTAGCAGTAAAATCATTATTCCAAGTAAATGTTATTTTGAACAATGAAACTACAAATCTTGAAATGTTAAATTATTTTAAATTAAATTAAGTTAAATGTTTATCTACTTTGCTGTTAAAAATAATTATCTACTATGTAATATCTTAATATATCTGTAACAAGTATTGTAGCATAGTTTTTAGGCCAAAGACCCCATCTTGATCAGGTTTTTTGTCCGTTTTCCCTGGTCCTTTGAGCAAATGCTGAGATGGCCCCTTGTTTTGCATCTGGACAATAAATGTAACTTCACTCGCTGCACCCAAGAAGATGCATGCAATTGTACTCCCTCCATATACAACATATTTGACTCGTCATACACAATTGTAATTGTATTTGTGACTCAATAAATATTATTATTATTATTATTATTATTATTATACAATTATGTCTCTGGATTATTATTATTATTATTATTATTATTATTATTTTTTTTTTTTTGTAATGGAGGGGGAAATCTTTTATAGATACCGGTGAAGCCGGTTATGTCGGACTCTCCATCATGGCCTACCGACTAAAACCTAACCTCCAATCTCTTGTGCCCTGAGTTTCCCTCCACGGAACCGTCGTCAGACATTACTTCATGGAGGGAGCAGGCAGGTGGCTGAGTTGTTTTTAAAGCTCAAGCCGCTTCACGGGCGGAGTCGTTCTTCTTTCCTTTTCATGATGAACGTAACGAACCCTTGTATGAGGTACCACTCTTTCTCAGACTTCAACATGTGCTGCACCATGTTATTTGGCGAGATGTCCTGGTCTAGCTCGCTGTTTAGCTGGATCCTCCGACTATCCCATGCTCCGCACTCGAATATCGTGTGCCTTGCGTCGTCGTTTACTTGTCCGCAAAACACGCAATTCGAGTCGTTTGCTCTTCTGAACCTGAACAGGTAGGACTTGAAGCAGCCGTGCCCAGAGAGCACCTGTGTGAGGTAGAAGTTTACCTCCCCATGACCTCTATTGAACCATGGTTCGATGTTTGGTATGAGTTCATATGTCCATCTACCATTTGTTTCTTTCTCCCATCTCTCCTGCCATGCTGATAGGAGAGACGTGCGTGCCCTCTCTTTTATGTCTTCTTTCAGCTTGCGTAGAGGTCCCGTGCAGATGTCAGTGACTCCCTTCGCTTCGTTATAAACGTCCTTCCTTTCTCTTGCCAGAAGGTCTATAGGAGGAACTCTGGCCAGAACCCCCACGGCGCTGTCGGAAACCGTGCGGTAGGCTGACGTTATTCTTAATGCTACCCTTCTTTGTGCTTGTGCGACCTTGCATCTCATGGAGGCTTTCGCGAGTCTGTCCGCCCACACTGGGGCTGCATACAGCATTTGTGATTGGACAGCACAAGCAATCAGCCTCCGTTTCGCCTCTCGAGGGCCTCTCACGTTTGGCATTAGCCTGGAGATATTGGCCCCAGTCCTCATTGCCTTATCGGCGATCTTGTTGATGTGAGGCCCAAAGTTGAGCCTGTGGTCAATCTCGACTCCCAAGTAAGTTAAATGTCGTCTCCAGTTGATAATCTCGTCACCCACTTGAATAATTGGGGAACGGAAAGATCTCCGGTCCGTAACTAACACAGCTTCGGTCTTCTCTACAGCCATATGTAGAAGTCTTCTGTCAAGCCACCTTTTCACCCTACAGAGTGTTTCATTTACTTTCATCTCTAGTAAGTCGATGTTTTTACTATGACAGATGATAAGAGTGTCATCTGCGTACCCTATAAGTTGGGTATCTGAGGGAGTGTCCATGTGGAGTAGATTGTCGTACATGACATTCCACAAAAATGGACCCAACCTAGAGCCCTGGGGAACCCCACAAGTTACTTTTTCCTCTATTACAAATGTGTCCCTATAGACAATACTCCGCTCGTGAAGGTAGTCTTCGATCAGTCTCAAGAGGTATTCGGGGACCTTCTTATCTATCAAAGCTTCAATGATATCTTTCCATCTGGCGGTATTGAAAGCATTTCTGATATCAATGGCAACCAACGCACAGAATCCTTTCTTCCCTTCACCTCTTGTGGCTGACTCCGCAATCCTAACCACCTCAAGAATGGCGTCCGTTGTCGACCGTCCTTTCCGGAAGCCGTATTGTGAAGGTGACAAATCTATCCCTGCCGCCAAGTGCTTCTCAAGTCTTGAGAGGATTAGCCCTTCAAGTAATTTGCCCATGGTATCCAAGAGGCAGAGCGGTCTATAAGACGAAGTCTGATCTATTGGCTTGATACCCTTCCGAAGAAGAATAAGTTTCTGTTTCTTCCACCGCCTGTGGAATGTGCCCTCCCTAAGGCAGCAATTGAACAAAGATAACAGGCAGTCAGGATACAGCTCTACAACAATCTTGAGCATCTCATTCGGGATTCCGTCTATACCCGGCGCTTTCCCACACTTTATCGTTGATGCAGCATTCCGCAGTTCATTCAATGTGAACAAATCTTTTTCGTCAAGGGAAAAGTCCTTCGGTCTTTCTCTTACCCAGCGATTCCTTGTAGGAAAAAGATCGCATATTATTTCCCTCACCCAACGTGGATCATCTAGTCCAGGTGTCTTCCAGTCAACCTTGAGCTTCTTGGCCACAATTTTGTAGGCCAGGCCCCAAGGATCTTTGTCAATATCTTCTAAAAGCATCTTCCAGCATCTGGCTTTGCTTCTTTTAATTTCGTTTTTGAGTAGCTTACGACAACTCACGTACAGATCTCTAAGAAAGGGATTAGTCTTGGCTCTCGTCGCTAATCTTCGCGCCTTGATGCAGTTCTTGCGCAACTCCGCTATTTCAGACGTCCACCAATAGACTTGAGGTTTACTCCTAAGCCCTCTGCGTCTGGGCATCGATGCATTACACGCAGCTATCACTGTCTCTCTGGTTTCCCGAGCTATTCCTTCGAGGGAATCCGTACTTCTCATCCAGCCCATAGTCCTCATCAGCCTAGATTCCTCCAGGGAGGCTTTGGCCTTATCTACATTCAGCTTTTTTACATTCCAAGGTGCTCTGCCTTTGTTATATCGAGCCACCTCAGGGTAACATTTCTCATTAGTAGCGTAGGAAAACCCAATATATAGATGGTCGCTGAGCGACTCCTCCTCCAGTACTTGCCAGTCCTTAACGTTTCTGCTCAGCTTTGCGGAGCCTATGGAAATATCCAGGATAGAGGAGGCATTGCCACGTTGGAAAGTATACTTATCACCGTTGTTTAAAATAACTAAGTCATTTCTTGCAACAAACTCGCAGACTATAACTCCTCTCTTATCTGACCTAGTCTCCCCCCATTCTGGCGATTTACTATTGAAATCGCCTCCTATAAGTACTTCGCCTTTTGCCGACATTACGCTTGCTTCAAGCTCGTCGATATCCTTCTTATATTTCTCAAGCTGTTCGTTCGGAGAGAAGTAACAACTGTAAATCCTAACGTTATTCACTTCCACCCACACGAAACCAAACTTCGTCCGCTTGGATTCTTGTACACAAAGCTTCTTGTTAAGGATTATTATACCTGCTCTTCTTGAGGAGTCCTGGTACCACGTAGTTGCGTCAGATGTATCAAATTGTTCGCTGACTATCAACAGGTCAGCCCTTCTTTCAGCTGCGACCTGAGTTAGGAGGTCTTGCGCCTGCTTACTTTTCCTCAGGTTAATCTGAATAACCCTGAGCATACTTTTTCTTGTTTTTGTTACGAGCAGCGATAAAAGAAGTACATCTGTTACTACCTAGCATATGATTATCGCTCAGGTTTCTTCCCTTGCAAAGGATGCAGCGTACTTCACCTCTGCAATCCTTGGCGAGGTGTCCCACTACCCCACACTTATAGCAGGTGTTCCTCCTGTCAGGGCCCTTGCATACGGTTGATATATGACCGTAGTCAAGACATCTATAGCATCTATCTGCTATCTATTTGCTGTCTTTCCCTGATCCGACAGTTTATCCATCCTATTTTAATTTTCTCCTTTGCCACCAGGTCTGATGCTAACTCTGTTGGCAGAAGGACAGACAACATTTGTACACCGCCGTATCCCCGCCTCAATCGGCAGGAGTCGGCAATCTCTTCTGCCTGCACCTTGATACTCCGGGCTACCGTTTCCACCACTTCCTCCACAGTTAATGTCTCGTCGATGCCCCTGATTTCAATTATGCGTTTCGGTGTTAGCATATTCACCTTGGCCTGAGCACCAACCGCCTTTCCTACCGCCTCATTTAAGGACGTTATATTTCCGCTCTTGCCTAGAACAATGAGCAACTCCTTCGTTTGTGTCCTGCGGATAGACATGATCTCAGCCCCATATTCCTTAGGGTCTACTTCCTTCTTCATTTTTTTTATGATATCAGCGTAGGATTCTCCTTCCTTTGCCGACACTTTGATCGCTTGCTTTAGTGTGCGACCTCCTTGGAGCCTACCTGCTTCTGTTTCTTTCTTCCTGTTCTTCTTCCTATGTTCCTTCGGAACCTTCCATTCCTGTGTAGCTTCACTCCCGTCTGCTATTGCTACTATTTCATCCCCTTCCTTTTCCTCCTTTTTATCGTATCTACTACTTTCCATCGGTGGGCTAGGCGCGACCCTCTTCTTATTTTCTTGGCGAGCCAACCCTTTACTCTTTTCAAGTCTGTCAGCCCCTTTATGACTCGTGGGGCACTTCTGCAGTTGTGTTTTACTCACCAAGAGTTGGTCCCAGAACTCTCCTCTCTCTACTGTCATTGCTTGACACTTATTCTTGATCATATCAACCTCTTCTATGGCTTTGGTCAATGCTTCCTTCACCGTTGTGGGATTATTGCGTAGCATATTACTCCCAACTACGCTAAGATTACTGGCCAGACTCTTGATTAGTTTGATCTGGGCCATTTGCAGTTGTTCCATGCATTCCCATTTCTCCCATAACGAGTCGATATCTCCTCCCGTTTTTGCCCTTCTAAAGGCACTATCAGGTTCCGTAGACCTCCCGCCAGAGTGCTCCCCACCTGAGGCATTATCTGACATAGATGCCAAATGGGCCACATCTATGTCATTGCAGTCGTTGGTTGACGACGCCCCGGGGCCTGCTCGCGCACCCCTGGCCGCCGGTACTGGGGATCCGGGCCCCTGCACCGTAAGCTTTGATCCTAACGGACCTTCCATGCGACGGATTTTTATTAGGGTTCGCCATCCCAAAGCATTTTATACCTTCTGCCAGGTTGGAAAATATAAGTTAAAGAAAAGAGTAGTGGAGAGTAGAGAAGTAGGAAAGTGAAGAGTAAGCACAGCAACAGAATAGAGAAGTAAGAGAAATGAATGACTCCCTAGCCCTCGAAACCTAATAGCGTCGGGGTCGAAATCACAAGGGGTCGAGAGTGACCAAAATAGGATAGTTGAAAGGAGTGGGCACAAGTAAGTGGAAGCAGTGCCGCACTAGGGGCCCTCCTCCTTTACCCGGGCTTGGGACCGGCAGTGACTGCTGTCATAAACATGCAGCAGCCACAGGCGGAGTTGTTGTTATTATTATTATTATTATTATTATTATTATTATTATTATTATTATTATTATTATTATTATTATTATTATTATTATTATTATTATTATTATATTATGGTGATTGCTTTGGGGCAAAGGCTGCTAAATGCTTTTGATATTCTTTCCTTGCTTCAACCGAAGGATCAGACATTACTAGTGGTCTACAGCAGCAAAATACACAAAATGGTTAAAAAACAACAAAAAACACACTAATATAAATTATATTTTAACAGAAACAGACTTCATAATTACTGCAATTTTGTTTATAGTATATACAAATACACAATAGAACAGTTCTTTACACTAAGAAAGTAATGATGATCCATAACACAACATGTGAGTAGCAGATATTTAGTGGCATGCGACCTTTTCCTTGGAGCTTTGCTGTCGCATGGCATCAGCAGTGTGGTAAGTTGTGAAGCACTGAGCAGAGGGGGAGGGGGGCAAATTTGGGGGATAAGTATTTTTGATAAAAATGTACAATTTTGTTTTATTAAAAGTAATTAAAATTCTCTTTGTTTAAATAATAATAATTTTAATAAAAATGTACGAAAAGCAGTATGCTGCATGCATTAAATTAAACAATTTACTTTTTAATAATCTGTATTGCTTACAATGTGTATTTGATGCATAACTTATAAATTAATGTATATAAATACTATAATTTATATTGTAGCTGCTTGGATTTTGTTTTATATTTCGAAATTTGAGTACCATGTATCATATGTGTATAAAAAATGAGTTGTTTTTTTTTACTTTCTTGGTGCCGCTTACACAGTAGAGAGAAAGTTATATAATGCGGCGCGAAATAATGGCGAATTTTCGACAGAAAACTCTTATTACAGGGCCCTGGTAACGAAAAAAAGGATATATCCAGTTGCTAAATGTAGAAAAAAAAATCCTCTAACACGTAGTGTAGGCAGAATCCATGTGTTTTGGGTCTTGGATACCAAAAAATCGAATGATGGCAAAACGTCTGTCCGTCCGTGAGCAACGCTAGTGGCTAAACCGTTCAGCCGATTTTTTCAAAACTTCATATTCCCCAATCGAGAGGTTCATATGGTATTTCTAGATCTGAGAAAAGCATTTGACTCGGTATCCCTAGCTAAACCGTGGGATACTATGGAAGATAATATAAATACAGTATATAAATGCTATAAAGCGTCGTTATGCGAATTGTCAAAGCTGCGTAAAAGTTGGTTCCAATAGTTCTTCAGCTTTTAATATAAACAAAGGCCTAAGGCAAGGTTGTTGTATATCCCCCATTCAATTTAAAATATATATTAACGAGTTCTTCCCACCTGGAAAAGAAAGCGTAAGGGCATGGGAATACATATTGGTGAAAATTTCTTACACAGAATGTCCAGAAGCACCCGTCGCAAAAAATACCCCGGATTCTGTGTTGACGTTCATGAAGAATTGCAGATCCAGTTTTTCCGAAATAATTTTTGTCTTCGATAAAATGGAGTTCAAAAGTTACTTTCGGGCGCGAAATTCAACCTGCTGCCGCGAGACGGTACCTCCCAACGGGGCTGGGAGTAGCATCGTTTATTTGCTTTTTCGGTGAAAAAGCAAAGTTGAGTGAGGCAAAAGTCTCTCGCCGCACACTAGAAAGCTTTAATAGCACCAAGGGTTTTATGAGTACTATTAATTTAATCTATTAAAACTACTAAAATGCGTTTTTTGCTGTTGGTTATAACCACGGTATGCAGCGGCGTAACAAGGAACGAACCAAGCCTTATGGAAATAAACAAAATTCCTAGAATGCTCGAATTATGTTTTGTGTATCTTCAGTGTGAACTAATGTCTTGTGCTTTAGAGAGTCACATACGATAAATGATAGTCCCCCGCAATGTCTTTCCTTAATATCATGACAAATGCTAACAGGTTTGCAGCCAAAATGTTCATTCATTCAAATATTGAATTCATTAATTATTTCTTGACTCGCGGTTTGAACTAATGCTTTGGCCAGATTCATTTTGTGTAGCCCAAATTAATTTTGTGACTATTTGCAGTACATGTCTGTTTGCACAATCAATCCTACGCGGTGTCAATGATTAACAGCGAGAAAATGGCATTTTCCCATACGACGATGAACAAAAAAGTTTACTAATATGGTGTTGGCGAAAAAGAGTAAAAAAGGGAAAAACTTAGGTTTCGTACTCATTAGTCTGTAGCTTGGTCATATTGAGGCTTCTATCGTGAGGTAGATAGACATTTGAACCGGTCACTGCCACATCTGTTGATTGTTGAAGAAGAAAAAGGCACGCATTTAAAGTACGTAGCTGCTGCCTGCAACGTAAGAAAACAGTCAAACGTACAATTCCCCAACCCGCAGCCAGTTTTGCTCAGAAATTATGTCACGAATTATCTCAAGGCTTCGGGAGTGTGCCATGCGTTTACCTTGCCTATGAAACAGGAAAACGAAAGCCAGGTTACACGTTCGTCGGCGAGAACTCTATGCGGGGTACCGGAGGTCATTGTCGCGACGTCGATGATCCACAGAGAATCGTGTGGCGTGTTTTGCAAAAACAGCCCGTGTGAAAATAAAATAGCGAAAGCAGAAAGTTCGTCATATCAGCTCACAGGATTAGCCCTAAACAATGTCGCAATTTGCTAGGTAGTTTTAAGGAAACTCGTTAAATACCCACTGTTCCCCAAACTATTTTCATTTGAGGTAAACTTCATGGGGTTAACCTTCATTGGCAGCAATTACACCCGAGGAACAGAAAATCTACAGGTTAATTCGTGAATAATCATTTATTTGGGTCATCCAAACAGGCTATCTTAAGCTAAAACTGCCGAAAATTACACTAGCTGAAGCTTCAATTCGAACTGCAAGTCTAGAAATAATCAGTAAACACAATATTTCCTTCGCGGGCTGCGACACTGGCACAAAGAAAAAGTACAAATTTTAAGTTATGACACTCATTTTAAAATATTTTATAATTGTTATTAACATAACTCCTTGAAGCCTTTTAGCAATGCTTACCCCGTAATGGGCCAGTTACCAAGCATGTGATATCTATAATTCAACCACCACTTAATACTTTACGGTATTTATCTCGAAACTTCATTTCTCGAGTTGTACCAATATTGCAGCTCATAAATCGTTTTAATGAACCAACATTTTAGCTGCAAAACGCTGTTAACACTCTCATATTAAGGAAAGAAACTGCATGGGACTATTATTTATCGAATGGGACTTTCTAAGCACAAGACAATTCACACTGAAAGACAAAAAGTTCACACTGAAGATATTCAACACATAATTCGGGTATCTTAGGAATTTTGTTCATTTCCATAAGGCTTGGTTTATGTTTAGCGTTTATTGTTACGCCACTGCATACCGTGTTTATAACGTCAAAAATGAATTTTAATGTGTTTAATAGATTAAACGAATAGTATACATGAAATATTTTGTTACTTAAGTACTCTAGTGTGCGGCAAGCGGTGGTTGCCTCACTTCACCGTTTCACCAAAACGCAAAGAAAAGACGCTGCGCCCAGCCACGTTGGCAGACGCCGCGGCGATGTCTGGTGGAGCGGCAGCGGGTTTGAATTTCGCACCCGGAAGTAACTTTTAAACTCAATTTTACGGAAGACATTTTTTTTTCGGAAAAGCTGGGTCTGCCATTCTTCATGAATGTCAACATAAAATCTGGGGTATGTTTTTGTAACGGGAGCTCCTGGACACCTTTAAGCTCAACAATGTCCTATTCAAATTTCTCGTTCTGGTCACTTGCAGGGAAGTAACAGCTGTAAAACCTAACATCATTTACTTTCACCGAGACGAACCCAACTTCGTTCGCTTTACTGCTTGTACCCGAAGCTTTTTATTGAAAATAATTGTACCTGGTCTTCTTGAGGAAGTCTGGTACCACGTGGCCTCGTCAGGTGTATAGTACTGTTCACTGACTAGTAGTATGTCAGCTTTCCTCTCAGTGGCGACCTGGGTTAAGAGGTGTTGCGTCTGCTTACTTTTTCCCCGATTAATTTGTATAACCCTTGTATTATTGAGTTTTCTAGACGCAGCGATGAATGAGGCAGATGTTACCTCGTAGCATATGGACATCGCTCTGATTTTTTTTCCTGCAGAGGATGCAGTGTAGTTCACCTCTGCAGTTCTTTGCGATGTGTTGCAGATCTGTGCCACACTTAATCAATTTTAGGCAAATAAAAAAGACCCTCACCTGCTTCACTGGTGAGCTGGCCTATCTCTGGCAATCGGCTTTTTGCGATTTGTCCTTGCGTTCATTCAATCAATCCCTTTGGCACCCCCGCGTCATCATACTTTTCTCGGTGCAAGTGTATTCCGTCTCGCTAGCGCCGTCAACGACAGTTAGCATCGACACCTAGCAGTACGTCATCCAAGCAACCTACCAGGTCGCTCCCTGTTGAGACTATGCCTCACTATAACTTCGTTACATATAAGGCAAGTTGATTTTATGTACTATAAATAACAGATCATCAAACGTCTTGAAGGTGATATCTTCTCATCCAATTAACAACAGACTGCAATTGCTCATAGTGTAATCACTATTATTTTTTTTGTTCTATAAGAGAACAATTCATTAATTTCTTTAATTGCCAATTCTCAATTAATATTAACTTATTTACGTTATATTTACTACGTTCCTTTTCTTTGTGACAGTGTTCATCAATCATATTTGTCAGTAATTCTTAATGTTTATATATAATTTATCATGCACTTTCTAATTTTCCCTGTTAATGGCAACACTTCCTGGCACCCAATTTCAGGCAAGAGGTTTGATACATTTCCTAAAAAGGTATAGGAGGGGGGGAGGAGGGAGGAGAAGGATACTTCGAGTGAAAGAGAGGAGTGAGAGAGAGAGAGAGAAAGAGAGAGAGAGAGAGAGAAAGAGAAAGAAAGAGAGAAAGAAAGTTATCAAAGGTAGCTAATAAGGCGCTACAGCAATAGGTATTCCATCTACAGTTAACAGCTACTACACAGTGCCCTATCACTTCCAATGAAAATGTGTTGGGGAATCTCATTTAACGTAGTTACATAAGTGGCATCGGGCCCCTGATGAGTAGACAATTCACTTTGGACTTGGGTTTGGCAAGTACAGGAACTCAGATGACGATATGACCACTGGTAATGACAGTATTGAGTTTTTGTCTTCGTTCTTCAGCTTTGAGTGCATCGTAACCTGTATCGCCGTTACCACATGTTACCACATGTATCCGCCGCCGGTACATACCACTGTACCGCCGTTACCACATGTTACCACATGTATCAAACCTTGTGGCTGCTACCTCGAAAAATTTTGTTGTCAAAGCTGGACAAACACTAATTAAATGTCAGTTGCCCACCAATCAAGGGCTCAATGTCAGAAATGTCATTCATGCAACTACGTTAAATGAAATTTCCCACCTCATGATCATGGTCAAAAAGTGACCACCTTTGACTATCGTAAATGCCCTAGAATTTGAATAACAATTTGTATAAGAAATTTATTCTCAACCTTTTTGAATAATACTCTTTACAACTGCATTCTTCGCACAGTAAATTCTTATTAAGTTTTTTGACACTTGACATTCCAGTCATATTCTCCAGATTCTCCCCTACAAGCACGGACGAGATCAGACAATGTTTCAAAAAAGGCATTTTCAAAAGTTATAGGAATCAATTTTTTTACATGTTTAATATTTTTTGTTTAGTAACCACTATTATACATGTTTCAAGTTAAATATTTAATCATACATGTACAATAATACTTTTATAAATCTTTCTACTAGGGATACAATTTTCGTAGAAATTGTTGTAATTTTATCCCAGAGACAATGTTTAAAACATTTTAAACAAGATTTGTAAATATTTTGTGTACAATTTGATAAATATATTATGTTAAAAATTCATGAATTGTTCGTAGTATTAAAATAAATTCAGAAGTGATTTATCGTTTTGTATCATATTATTAGTGATCGGAATTTATAGTAATAAAAATGCAAAATATGCACATATACGTGTACTTGTTTTTCCAAAATATGTAAGAAAAATAGAAAATATGTAAAATTCATTATTGTGTATAAAATTGTTCTCAGAAAGCATTTTAACTATAGAACGCCGCCGATCAGTTTTTAACAAGGATCCGGAGTGGCTGAAAGTAGGTTCTCTCTCTACTGTAAGTATACACTAGACTTCACCACATATACGAATTTTATTCGAAATATAAAATACGTTCATAGTATATATATGATAACGTGTACGAGGAGCCGATGTTCAACTGAATAGTAGTACCATGTAGCGAGTGATGAATCCTGGCGGAGGGTGTTAAAGGGTATATAACCCTCCCTCCAAATCGAACAACGTGGTAAGACGTAGCAAGTGGTTTTCTGTAAAAAATATTTGTTAGTTTTCAATCCGAATTTGCTGTTTAAAACGTGCGCAAGCACGTGGTACTTTTGTTCATAGAAATCCGCCCGTCCTTGCTAGGAGTCAAACAGTAAGCGGGGGAGGGGGAGGCGTAAGTTTGACAATTCAAGGCAAGGATATGGTTGTCACATAAGCGCAACAGCATTGCATTCGATTAGTAAGAAAGATGATTCCGTAACATACTGCAAAAGCGTATCTGAAATGTTCAGTTTCGACATCTAATTATATTAAAATGTAACGAAATATCTAGTAAGAGGTAAAACATGTAAAAATATGTAATTATTCCAAAATATGTAAAAATATGTAAAATAAAAATATTTCTAATTCATTTAAAATGTCTTGTAAACTCTAAAGAATATAATTGAATGCAGTTATCTAGTTCCTGTAAAAACATGGAAATCCGTTCCCTATATATTATTATTTAATTTTTTTTAATTCTGAAAATTTTGAAGGGGGAGGTATGGCCTCTGTGTCCCTCTAAAATTGCCTTGCCTCCAATCTCTAATCTTTGTAAGTATTTTCTTACTTCTTTTGTAGCTTCATGTGATTCCTGTTATGCCCATTCTCAGCCAACGAAGGTCTCTCTTCGATAAGCTCATGGCCATTCACTGATATTTTATCCCATACTTTTAAAAGTCTCAAATTGTGTTTCGAGTAAGTTTGTGGCTGTGTGCGTGTGCCTGCGCGTGCGCGTGTGCGTGTGTGTGTGGGGGGGCGTGTGCGTGCGTTCGAGCGAATGTGCGCACGTGAATATTTGCGTTCGTATGTACGCACTTGCACAGTATTGTACGTTTATTATCATTTATTTTGAAACATTTATGTGATTGCAGAATTGAAGTCATGGAAGATCTTTTCTCCTTACTATTTCTGAAACAAGACTGCAGAGAGGAGAGCAGTGACTCTGACACTAGCTTGGAAGAAGGTGCAGTAGAAGAAGGTCCACCGGACAATGAAACTGGACTAGAGAGCTCTATTGCAAGCTCTGTAACTAGTTTTATTAATTTGTCAGAACCATCAGACAGCAAAATTAAAAATACAAAAGCTTTTGAAACTTCTACATTGGATGAATATGAATTGCTTTCATCAGGAAATATGGAAGATGAACCATCTGCAATCTCTTTCACACAAATGAAGTCTCAGCAGTATTCTCGAGATGATGTGGGTGAAACTAGTCATGAAACAGCATCAAAAATATTACGTGAAAATGAAGATGATAAAAACGATTCATTTATTGATAGTGGTGTGAAGATTTCCCAGTGTACTAGAATGCAGTTGCCTCGATTACAGAGAGAAGGCCGAATTGAAGATACACAAACAGCATTTTCTCCTCCTACTGCCAAAGAAAGTGGTTCAACTGACAAGTACTTGCCACACACCCCATTAGGAACAGGAACATTCAGAGCTCGAGGGAAGCAACTATTTGTGTGCAGCCATAAGCTTGTGAACACATTGTTGAATGTTCTGTCAGAGTGTTTGGTGCACACCAAGGCAGCTCTTTATCAACAACAGAAGAACATAAATGTTACTGTGCCAGACTCATTGGTACAACGAATTAATAGGTAATGAATTTACAAACGTTTTAATGAGAACGTTATTACAATATCCAACATTTCATTAGTTGTTTGACTTATAATAGAAGTAGGACTACTGTAAATTTTCATAATTAATCTTCATGTTCCTTATCTAAATGTTCTAGAGAAAATTAGATTATCTTATTAATTATATGGTTAATGTTTTCTTACTTCAGTGTAAAATATCCACCCTCTTCTCGATGAAAACAATTAAATTGAGATAAAAATTCGAGTCCTATGTACACATGTTAAGTTGCTTGAAGATTAGCATAATTTTATGTATTATTGTTATTATTATTGTTATTATTATTATTATTATTCATATTCATATTCATATTCATATTCATATTCATATAATTCTTCTTCCACCACCACCACCACGAGGGAGCGGTAGCTCAGTGCATCAGCTTATGCCACTGCGCCTCTGACTGGGAGGTCCTAGGTTCGAGTCCTGACAGCGGCAGGATTTTCGACACTAGCTTTTCTGCTAGGTCGAATTCAGTCGCTGTCTGGAGGAGAAATCTTACGGCCGGCAGCTCTGATCTGTAGTTTTCCGTGGTTTCTCCGATCATCACCAGACGAATGCCGGAGCAGAACCCTAACAAACGGGCCACGAACCGCGCCCGATCTTTCCTTCCTCTTCCTTGTCCTATCCTTTCCCCCTCACTAACATGCACTACACTGCCACACATGTCGGGAGACCGGTCGGGAACTTAAAACGTGTCCCGGCTGGGGCGGTGCCCCGCTGGTGGGAGATACCTGGGTAGGGGAAACCCCGTTAGTCGACGGTAGGTCGGCACCGCATCTCGCCATCCAGTTGGGGAAGATCACCGCCATCTCCCGAGGAAAAAACATCCACTACACTGACAGGACTAATGCCCTAAACTGTTGACGCTCACTACCTCCACTAACCCCACAACCGCCACCACTAACACCACCACCACCACCACCACCACCATTGCCAATATTTCTTTTTTTCTCTCTTGGCCGTGTGTGATTCAGATAAACAAGTGACTTCTCAAGTTTTGATGGAGAAGTCATTGTTGCAGATTGTCAATGGCTGTGAGTGAGGCCAATTGGCGTGTTCACTTATTGGGACCTAAGCTCCCGGGGAAGAACAAATTGACTGATGTAACTGATGGTGCTGACAGCGGATGGACTACTACTTCAATGACAAATATTGCCCAGTCTCTAAATGTTCTTAAGCTATACAACTTGTGTGGTGAGTATTAAATGTGTTTTCAGTATTGCTATGATGAGATGCAATTAATCCTCAGTTTGATGTGTGTTAAATGGAAAATAGTTCTCTTTGCCGATGACACGAATGTTCTCTGCAAAAAAGAAAAATAAACAGTACGATTTCAAAAGTTTCAAATTGGTTTTTTACTACAAATTAATAGATAACGAAAGAAAAACGTTTTCAATGCATTTTTGCATTTCAAATCGGGAATCTCATGCACTATTGAAAATAAACAATATGCAATTAGCTGATGTTAAGGCAATAAAGTTTCTAGGTCTCTCAATTCAGTAAAAACCTCAAATGGAGTATACATATAACATTCAAACACTAAGTTAAGTTCATTATGTTTCGCGTTCAGATTTTTTTTCAAATTGTTTCAAATTCTGTCAGCCTTCGTTCAGCTCATTGCGTGTATTCTGCAAATGAACATTCTCGCCTGAGATTGGGCATAATATTCCGGGGAAGGTACCGGGAGCGGTAGCTCAGTGCATCAACTGATGCCACTGCAGCGCCTCTGACCAGGAGGTCCTAGGGTTGAGGACTGACGGCGGCAGGATTTTCGACACTAGCTTTTCAGCTAGTTCGAATTCGGTCGCTGTCTGGAGGAGAATTCTAGCGGCAGGTTGATCTGATTGGTAGTTTTGCGTGGTTTCTCCGATCAACACAAGGTGAATGCCGGAACAGAACACTAACAAACGGGCCACGAACAGCGCGCGATCATTCCTTCCTCTTCCTTGTCCTATCCTCTGCCCCCTCACACACTAACATGCACTACACTGCCACACATGCCTGGAGACCGGTCGGGGACTTAAAACTTGTCCTGGCTGGGGCGGTGCCCCGCTGGTGGGAGTTACTTGGGTGAGGGAAACCCCGCTAGTCGACGGTAGGTCGGCACCGGATGTCGCCATCCTGTGGGGAAAGATCACCGTCACCTCACGATGAGAAATATGCACTGCACTTGCGGGACTAATGACTTCAAAAGTTGACGCGCCCGAAATCACTAATCGATGAGTCAACTATCCCTCTGTGACCAATTAGAAAATGGGGTCCATCAGGGATCAATTCCCAGTCTCCCTTGGTTTGCCATTGCTATCAGTAGTGTAGCATCCACAATTCGAGAGCCTGTGAAAGCATCGCTCTTCTTTGAAGACTTTGCCATTTTTTGCTCCTCCAAGAGCATGCAAGTTATTGAGAGGCAGTTACAAATTATCCTCAACAAATTGCGGGAATGGAGCGAAGAAACAAGAATTACGTTCTCCGTTTCAAAAACAAACTGCATGAACGTCTGCTGGATTCATCATCTCCTTATGGGTTATCCACCCTGATCTTTTTCCTTCGGGGTCATCTTCGTCGATTCCGCAACTTTCCTTGGGCTATTATTCGACAAGAAATTAACTTGGTGAAAACCTCCGTAAAATTGAACACCCTTTGTGTATCACATCTGAACCTTCTTCGCACCCTTACTGGCAGCTCCTGGGGTGCAGACCGTGTATGTTTCTTGCGTGTCTTGCGTTTGTATAGGGCCCTCATTCGCTGTATTTTGGATTATGGATGTATTGTGTCTGGGTCAGGCGTCTCCGTCAACCCTTGGGCCATTAAATACTATACACAATGCTGGTATCAGGATAAGCTCCTACTGCACGAGTCGCATCAAATGCCTTTTAGCCGAGGCTGGAGAACCACACGCCGAACGCGAGATATTTTGATCACCTCATGTGGTCCGAAATTATCCCTTGTGAATACTCCCTCACACTAAGCGGTCCTTCGTCCAACTGACTTGACATCGTATGCACTCAGACCAGTGTTACCCCATCCTCTCGGAATCCGTCTCCATCTGCTTTTACAGAAGCTTATACAAAATTGCCCAATACTGTGAACCCCTCCCCCCGAAACCTTGTTCCCCTGGCCCATAAAAGACCTTAGCTCAGCTTAGGGTAATAGACCTTAATAGAACTCCCAGTACATTTCTAACGAAATTTCAGACGATGAAATTCATGTATCCTCGACATAACTTCATGTTCACTGATGGTTTCTACCAAAATGGCAAAGTAGGATGCCCTTCTACTGTCAGTGCCAAACGGAGTTTTCGATTAGACCCTTCGTGCAGCGTCTATACTGCAGAAAATATACGCAGAAAAATATGCGCTCTTGAAGGCACTTAAGTTTGCTGAATCGATGTCGTTAAGGAAAGTAGTGATCTGCAGTGATTCAGAAAGCTCTCTCGAATCCATCTCTTCCTTCTCGTCTTGTGCCCTCTGATAATGAACATCCAACACCAAATCCATCATTTATTGGTTCGTAGTTATATCTTTTTTTTTTTGTTGGGTCCTTGCCCATGTTGGAATAGTAGGAAACGAAATGGCTGACCAGGCACAAAGCTCGCCACGAAGAAAAAAGGGTTAGACGTACTTACAGTTCCCGCGGAAGACACTGAGCTCTTTACCAAACGCTCTATTCTCAGTGCATGGCAAACTGAGTGGCAGAACTCGGATTCTAAGGGGACACGAAATTGATTTTCAATCAAAAAATAATTTTTTGGTATTTTATTTTTTAGAAATCTTCATAATTTTCTCGATAAATTTGCGCTTGAATTATGTTGACATCACATTTATTTTTTATATGCGAAGACCTCCTCCCATTGTGCTTAGGTGCTGTCTCCAGTGCTTTTAGATGCTGAGACACAATGCAGCCCATAAATACTAAAAGACTTAGACAAGCAGAAAAAATTAAAAACTTTGTTGTGAAGGTGAAAAATATAAAAGTGTTGGTTGTGAAGGTAACAAAAATATAAAAAAAGTAGTTATTGCAAAATGTTTCTGATGAGGCAAGTTATCGAGCTGGCATGCTGGGAGGGTTGCATCTTTAAAGCCCATTTCCCGAAAGTTGTTCTTGATACTAAGTTGACCTTTTCTCAGTTTACATGTGTAGTAGGAAACTGAAAACTTCAGGTTATTCAAGGTCTCCTGCATTTACTGAAGCAATGTTTCTTCTGATTATCTTAGTATTATTCATTCTGCAAAACTTTATTTACTAGAAAACGCGGTAAAAATGCATTATGAGAGAATATTTTTATCTACAAAAATAGTAAGATGCAAATTAAAAGGACAGATTTTTGTAGCAATTTTTGTAACAGTTTTTTTAAAACCGTTTCTTCAGTGTTATTATGAGTGATATACATGTAACTAGTAAACATTTCATAACCCTAACTTTAATAGCTTCTGTGAATTAGAATCAAATATTTAACATTGCCATTATGGATAATACCCTGCCCCCTTAAGCTCTCGAGAATCAAGGATTCCATAAATCTGTGGCTTTCCTTATCTCGTGGTGCTAGGCGTGAGGAGATTATTCTGACGTGTCTTCGGATCGGTTACTGCCATTTCTCCCACGGATATCTTCTCCGTGGAGACTCACCCCTACATGCGATTACTGCGAAACTGGAGCATGTTCTCTTGCATTATGGTAAAATAAGAGAGAGCCACCGAAGGCATCACCTTGCTAAGTCTCTAGTGGAGATATTTGGAAACGACGAATGTTCTCTGCAAGCTTTTTAGTTTTTTACGAGAGACTAACCTGTATTGCCATATCTGATAGAAGACGATTACTTAGCTTTTAGTTGGAAATTTTAAAGTGGTTATCTGGCTGTTTTCTGCCAACCCTTTTTATAATTGGACACGTTTTTCAGTTTTACTTACATTTTAATTTTTCATTAAAAAACGATTTAGCTTGCCTTTTTCACAGTGCGTACTGGTCTTAAAATAATTTGACACGGGCGCCAATGACCTTAGCTGTTGAAATGCCCTTAAACATCATCATATCGGTGTCGAAGAGGTTCGGGGTGGCGTCATTAATACTACAATTCCATCAAGTGGGTAGTTTGCCAACAATATATAGATATCACTAGATAGTTTGATAAAATTTCTTTTTCTCCCTTTTTATCTCATAATACGACACCCTCCTTCACGCCCCATCCATGACACCTACGCCGCTAACGCAAGGTTCCTTCGAATTGAAATTATCTATGAGAACAGTTGTAATATCAAGCGTACGTTACGTAATTTTTGATTTCCGTGTATTCGATTTCCAAAATAAAATGTTTCCAGAGGCTGGTTGATTATGCTAATCTGCTGTAAATCTATAGCATTCAATTGAAATGCGTTTCTACTCACAATGAGCAGCTTTGTGACGTGCAGAAAGCAATGAATCTTACCTTTTGCAACTTCGTATTTTGAAACTCTTATTTTTCATATCTTACTTTCAGGTACTGGAAGTTGTCCTATCAGAGAGGCAGACTCAATGGCTGATAATTATGTTGTGCAGTTGTTGTCATCACCAAACAGTTTGGCTGTGCAATGCCTTGCTCACAGGCGTCTAGATGAGGCTCAGGAAGTTGTACAGGTGCGTATTGAATGAAGAAATTTGTACAGCATGTTAGTATGAAGATATTCAGACAGTGCTGAGTTTTGATAGGGTAGAGGGGAAAAGGAAATAAGAACCGGCAAGGAGTGCAAAACAAAGAATTTGCCTCGATGTGTTTGTGTAACACAGTTATTAAATAATTTTATTTGTCTCTGCCCGTGAGTAGAAAATTTGATTAGATTTATTTAGTCAAAAAAACAGTAAGAACTGTATGTGAGGTATGGGGAGATCATCTGCGCACATTTTCTTAAGCTCCAGAATCTCTTCTTAACATTTGAACTATAGATAATTGAAAGATGAATAAAAGTTTAAAAAATAAAACAAACCAAATTAATAATACAATTTTAAAAAGCGCAAGATAAGCAACATTTGAAAAATTAGCCATTTTCGTTCCTGAGTTTCGGTAAACTCATTTGCATCGGTAAACGAACGGGAGATTTGATTTTTCTGCATTGCTATCAAACTAGTAATTCACCCCAGCACTACTCCTACTACTACAAGCAAAAGGAGAGCTCAACAAAACGTGCGCGCAGTGAAGCTACATTTATGTTCAGAAGCAAAGGAAGGGGCCTATCTCACAATTTGCTCTATGAATCAAGTAAACTAGACAAAAATTTGATCCAGATGTTTCATTGACCCGGATACATTACTTGTTGTAGGCATATTAAGTATTTTCTTTAATTATAAATTACAAATGAAAAATTATTCATTGGATATCATTGTTTTGTTAAAATAAACATTTTTCTTTTTCATGATCAATTATCAGATTAAAATTATCAATGAATCCAAGTGAGTATGCAGAAAATGTAAATCTCAAGCTGTGCCCACGTAATCAGAGTATTAATTTTTTTTTTGAGGTACATATTTCTTTCAGAGAATCACATTTATCTATAAAATTACATTTCTAAAAGAGTTTACATGTAACAAATAACATTACAGAAATTTGCATTACATTGAGCAATTAAAAAGACAAAATACAAATACTGGTGTTTATTGTGGAAAATAAATGCTCAAAATGTAAATTATCGTTTATTCCTAAACAGTGTGTCGACATAGGGTTCGTTTACTTGCTGTAAAATTGTCCCGTTTTCTCACTTATGTTACGAAAAACTCTCGTAGGTAAAACATGAAGCCTCGACATTTTCAGAATTTCCTCCAAAATGGTTGCAAATATTTTGATTCAACTTTGTCCTCAGTTAGCGTAAAGTATGCTTAAAAGAATAGCGCTGGTCTCATTTAAGTTGAAATTCTTGTTTTTTCGAAAATACAAAAGTTAATTTTTTTCGGAGGTTTCGTGCAACTACAATATTTATAACAGAGATTTGTCCTTAATGAAATCTGTTCTTCACAGACATCTTGAAATAGCGTCAGGTATAATTTTTGGAAAATTGAAAAGTTTTGGCGTAATTTTAGGGGAAATTCAAGAAATTTTTAAACAATTATTTCCTCAGAAACAGTTCAATTTTGTTCCTTAAATTTTTTCCTCGTATCTATCAAAGGAAAGTAAAAAAAAGTGGGGCTTGTCCCATTTCTGGCGAACATTCTGTACTTTCGAAAAATGCGAGAAGTTAACAATGCAAGAGTATAGTATTGAACAGAGATTTTTATTTAAAAATTGTTATAAAAATTAGATCTTTAAAAAAGACAATGTAGAATTTTTTGAAAAAAAATCGTTTTCACTTAATTTTTTCTTGAAGTTCATGCAATTTATATTATAAAAAGCATTTTCTTAAAAAACTCCAAATTTTTCTGTAATTATTTTCCACGGATAAAATAAGGAATGCTTAAAAGAATGGCGCGGTTTCGTTTTCCTCAAACACTGAAGTTTTGGAAATTGCTAGAAAAAACGCGAGAAAGAATGTGCTGTTTGAGCATCACTAGTTTTTTTTCTTAAACTCTTTCCATTTCCATGAAAACTTCTGAATATTCGTAAATAATAATAATTGTTATAATAATAATTATTAATATGTATTATTATTTTAATTATTATCAATAATTTATTATTAATTATATTAATAATTATTAATAATTAATATAATAATTAAATATATAATAATAATTATTTATATTTCATATTTCAAAATTTCACGCCCTTCCGGAGTTTTCAAGTATAACTCAAGGACAGAACGTCAACATATATGGTGAGACAGATGGTGAGAAGTGTAGCGTCATGGACTTCACTCCCTGCTCCGGAGAGACAAGTCGCAAGTTATGGGGATGAGGGAGCCAAAAATAGGCTTCCAAACAAAGGCCAACCCTTCAGGGAAAGTCCAAAAGGGGAGAGGGCTTGTAGGTGCCGGGTGCAACTTGCAACGGCGGAAGCAGACGCCTCAAGACGAGTGCGTGGGGGGAATGATGACGCGGAAGTCATGTGACTCGAGCATATAAAAGGGCTGTCGCAGAAGCCCTGGGTTGGGTAACGTTTCTGGTTTCCTCGCGGCTAAACACCGCAAAACTTGCCCGGCCAAGTCTGGCGCGGAAGTGCTGCAGGCACGTGTGGGTGTTCGAGTCTCGAACACTGTGAAGTATGCTCGATACTTCGGGGCAGAGTGTCTGCCGAGGCACACCAGGTGCCAAGTTGCCGAGTTGGCTAAACGCAGGCGCGGCCGCAATGCGCGTGTTAGGAGAAGGGGGCTGCGGCAGGTAGCCGACAAACACCTTAGAGTGAGGTCTGTAAACAGTGTACATAAATTAATGTAAATAAATTGTATATACCTCACTCGTGTCTGTTTCCTTGTGGAGTAGATCCCTACCCACGACGTTACAGAAGTTCTTCTTCCAGTGCACTCAGGTTCCGCTTCAATGATTTAGGGAGAGAACCTTGCCCACAATGTTGGTGGTTGCCAGCAACACGGCCTTCTGCATGGTTCTGAGGTGCCACTCATTTAGATGGAGTTTTTCTTTCACAATCCTCCAATCTTCAGCCACAAGCCCATTAGTTGAAATAACTACGGGTACAATATCTACCTCTATTAGTTTGTACAAGTTTTTCAGTTCAATTGAGAGTGGCTGATATTTTCTTTTCTGGAATAGTTATCAGCAGATTATGATCTAGTGGGACTGCGATATCTATTATTATTGCCCTACGAGTTGTTTTGTCGAATACGACAATATCAGGCTTATTTGCTTCCACTGTTTTATCTGTAAAAATGGGAGTATCCCACAAGATTTTTGTTCTCTCATTAGACAAAACTTGTTCTGGTAGATATTTGTAGTAAGGCAGGCTTTCCTTTATCAGGTCTGATCTTTTGGCAAGAGCTTGGTGGATGATTTTGGCTACATTATTATGACGTTGTAAATAATGTTTGTGCCAACTGAGAGCATCCACTGCAGATATGTTGGATAGATTCGGTGGCGACACTTGTCACTGATGTTCTCTTTCATAATATATCTCCTGTAGTTATTAGTGGCTACTACCTGATCTTGAATGGCCAGTACCAATCCTTCCGTCTCGCCAAAAAGCCCAGCGGTTCTCAACCATTCAGTCGATCTCTTCACATCTATGGAGTTACTTTGAAGAGCAGTAGCAAACCTGCCATGGAGTTCCTTTGATCTCCACTGCTCAATTCGGTCCACAGGTTTCGGAACTCTTGGATTGTGATCTTTCTGGAGCAGCTTCAGAGGTGTATAGCCGTGATCATGTGCACAAATGGCCGTCATGGATTCGTTGTTGATGAAATAATTTCTGAGCTGCTTTTCTTGCTGGCGGCACATAACTTCAAGACAATAGTCCACGGCCCCCATGATGTCTTGAAAGATACAGCCTTTCGGTGGAACTTCGAGGATGATGCCCGTCGAGGTGGGTTGGTCCACGTCCTGACCGGGGGATACAGAGAGGGCTCTCAAGTATTCCTTTCCTTCACAAGTCGCTTTTCTTCTCCCCATTGTACATTCTCATTCTTCTATACTATCCTGTCTCTTTTCTTCTCCCTCTTCTATTTCACTGGCCCCCTCTATGCTGAACGCCCACCCATGTGTTTGCCGTGCATGGCGACCCGTGTCGGAGGGAATGTATGTCCTGGCGGTTGAGGGACCTATCTGTTTCCCAATTACTCTCCTCGTGCTCCTTTTTTTCTTGGCACCCAGGGATACGTGCTCTTACGTATTTTGGGGAACATTCCTTGTAGGTCTCTATACACTTGCTTTGGCTACGGACTCTTCTAGACGGGCGGTCGGGAGCTAACCCAATCCCGATCAACCGGCTTGGACTAGGTCTTGTACTGAACTCCAGGGTGAGCGGGGGGATCCACGGCGGTGCAGCGCTGTGGTTACCCCCCACTATATCCCCGTGGCAACCCTGGCACTCCGATGGAGTGTCCCCTTGTTGGGCTCCGTGGTGGGTGGGGGGACCACGGGGATGAATCTGATATCCTCTTAATGGATAAAAAACCTACCCCCCCGCCCTCTTCCATAAGGAAGAGGCGATTTGTTGGTGAAACAGTAAATCTTGAGAGTTTTTTCTGTAATGAGTCAGACAGACCTACTAAGCCCCGCTTTCTCGTCATGTCAAGTAAAAGAGAAAATGAAACTATGAAGAGTGTCAGCCCTATAAAACTTGCCAGGGAAATTGAAAAGTTTGGTATATTTCAGTCGGTGGTCCGTCAGAGAAATGGCACAATTCTTTTCGAATGTCGCTCTGACAAACAGATCAGCAAGATCCTTGACCTCAAAGAAATAGCCGGCCTCCAGGTGCATGTGTCCGCCCACCCGACCTTAAACCTCTGCAAGGGTGTGGTAAACCACGAAGACTTCGCTACCGAATCGGAAGAAAATTTGAAAGCCTTCTTTGAGCCATATGGTGTGTCAGAGATCTACAGGATTCAGCGGAGAGTAAATGGGGTACCCACTCCTACCTCAACTCTAATACTGACCTTCGACCGTCCATCGCTACCAGAGAAGATATCGTGTAGCTTCTACAATCTCCGTGTCAGGCAGTATGTTCCAAACCCTCTGCGCTGCTTTAAATGCCAGAGGTTTGGCCATACGCAACCTCGTTGCATGAGCGCCGCAGTCTGCGTGCACTGTGGAAGGGAGGTTTGTAATGACTCTAACTGCTCCGCCGAGGCAAAGTGCGTAAACTGTTGTGGAAAACATCCATCTAATTCCAACCAGTGCCCGATTTTCTTAAGAGAAAGAGAGATCCAGAAGATCAGGGTCTCTGAGAAAGTCTCCTTTCCGGAGGCACGACGCCGTTACCAGACGCGAAACCCCGTGGACATGGCCCGAAGTTTCGCTGACACCGTGGGTCAACATAAGAAAATCAATTCGGAAACCCAAACGCCTAAAGCCTCCACTTTGCGCGATGCTGCCTGCAGGTGTCCTTTGATGACATCGGCGGAGATGCAAATCCCAAATCTCTTGTCCAGCCTGAAACAAAATCGGAAACAAAAACCATAAATATTTCAACCAACACCCAAACACATCAAGAGAAGCTGAGGCCGACAGGCCCTATTGCTAGATCTAGGTCGCCTGTCTCAAGGGACCGTGGTGTCTAAATTCATGCGACCCTCTCCAGCAGTAGTCAAGATGACTCTGCTGGGAATGATGAACCAAGCCATTACTTTCCAACAAAGAAGGAAAAAGAAGAAAAAGAAACCTGATACGTAACCTACCCTTGAACCAAAAACTTAACTAGAAACTATGGCTCTCCTCTCATGGAACATAAATGGCCTTTGAACCCGTTTGGATGAATTGAAGTTAATAATGTCTATACATAGACCCGTGGTTATCTGCCTGCAGGAAACACATCTCCTTTCTGAGCACTCCATCTCTCTACGCGGTTTTTGTTGCTACAGGCAAGACGTAGACGATGGCCTCCGCGCCCATGGCGGAGTCGCCACGTTTATCACAAACTCTTTGGTATCGAAAGAAATAGACATACGAACCACTCTGCAGATATCTTGCGTTCGTGTAAATTTCCGAACTATTTCTGTTACCATTTGCAACATTTATATCCCGCCTGGACAAGTCGTGTCACAAAAAGAACTGGAAGATGTGCTCTCTCAGGTGCCTACACCTTTTCTCATTGTTGGGGACTTCAACGCCCACAACCCTGCCTGGGGTGGCACAAGGTCGTGCACGAGAGGCAGGTTACTTGAAAATATCATAGATAACCAAAACTTAATTCTCTTAAATTCTGGCGAAAACACACACTTTTCCGTAGCTTCTAATACATTCTCGTCCGTGGACCTAGCTCTCTGTAGTCCCTCCGTTTCTACAATCTTCGAGTGGACTGTCCTTGGCGACCTGCATGGCAGTGACCATTTTCCCATTCGGGTCAACCTCGATATTCCCGATCTGAACGTTGCTCGCCCTCCTCGGTGGCTAATCCACCGAGCTGAGTGGGAAACATTCAAGAAAGAATTACGAATATCGGAAAACTGCCCAAACGACATCGATGCTATGGTTGCCCATTTTAATAACGCCGTCCTTCATGCGGCCTCATCTGCCATCCCGAAGTCGTCGGGCCATGCACGACACCCCCCTGTGCCATGGTGGAACGATGATTGTGCCACCGCGGTCCGAGATCGGAAGAGGGCATTGGCAAAACTTAGTAGGTTCCCAACCATGGAAAACCTAATAAACTATAAAAGATCCCGAGTCAGAGCTAGATTAACGATACGGGAAAGTAAGGCTGCGTCCTGGAGAGCCTACATCTCGTCACTCTCTTGCCGTTCATCCCCTAAACTTGTTTGGAGAAAGGTCCGACAGATCGGTGGAAGACTCCCTTCACCGTCTATTTCAGGGCTTATGGTAAATGGCAATCTCCTAACCTCTCCACAAGAAATTGCTGAAGAAATGACCTCTCATTACGAACAAATCTCCAGCTCCGTACACTATACTTCTGGCTTTCAAAACACGAAAAGAAAAATGGAAAACTGTAAATTAGACTTCTCGAGTCGCGTGGAGGAAGATTACAATGCCTTTTTCTCCATGGACGAACTCTCCTGTGCCCTCGCTTGTGCGAAAGATTCTGCTCCAGGACCAGACCAGATACATAACCAAATGTTGAAACACCTACCTGAAAACGCTCGTTCGTTTCTCCTCGGCATTTTCAACAAGATTTGGGCTGAACATGCTATACCAAGGATTTGGCGTGAAGCCATCGTTCTCCCAATCCCTAAAGAAGGAAAGGACAGAACAACCCCCTCAAGTTACCGCCCAATCTCGCTCACAAGCTGTGTGTGCAAGCTTTTAGAGCGAATGGTAAATACACGTCTGGCCTGGCTCCTGGAACAAAAGCACCTATTTACACCTCTCCAATGTGGCTTCAGGAAGCACAGGTCAACCATGGACCACTTAGTCACCATCGCTACGCAGATTTTCACTTCTTTCGTGCTACGTCAGCACCTGGTAGCAATTTTCTTCGATATAGAGAAAGCGTATGACACCACCTGGAGGTAACGGTATTCTTCGCACCTTGCATACTTGGGGCCTTAGGGGACGGCTCCCTTTGTTTCTAGTAGGTTTTCTTTCATTAAGATCTTTCCGCGTCCGCCTTGGCGACGTGTTATCCTCTAGTCACCAGTTAGAAAACGGTGTTCCCCAGGGATCAATTTTGAGCGTCACTCTGTTTGCCATTGCTATCAATAGTATTGCATCAGTTATCCGGGAGCCTGTGAAAGCATCACTGTTCGTTGACGATTTTGCAATTTTTTGCTCCTCCAAGAGCGTGCACGTTATTGAGAGGCAACTACAACTTGTGCTCAACAAACTGCAGGAATGGAGCGAAGAAACAGGATTCAAGTTCTCTACCCCAAAAACCACTTGCATGCACTTTTGCAGAATCCGTCACCTCCATAATCACCCCGACCTTTTTCTTGGAGGACAGCAGCTTCCATTCGTTGAATCCGCAACCTTCCTTGGACTCACATTCGACAAGAGCCTAACCTGGCGAAAACACATCCGTAAACTACAGGGCCGATGTGTATCACCTATGAATCTCCTTCGCACTCTTACTGGTAGCTCTTGGGGCGCAGACCGGGTTTGTCTTCTGCGTTTGTATAGAACTCTCATCCGCCCTATCTTGGATTACGGATGCATAGTGTATGGGTCAGCGTCTCCATCAACCCTCTGGTCATTAAATACCATACACAAAGCTGGCATAAGGATTAGTACAGGCGCCTACCGCACGAGTCGCATCGAATGCCTCTTGGCCGAGGCTGGAGAACCATCCCTGAGCCGAAGGCGGGATATTCTGATTGCCTCCTATGGCGCGAAATTATCCAATGTTGATACTCCCTCGCGTCAAGCAGTCCTCCATCCAACCCACCTGACTTCATATGCGCTTAGACCGTCATTACCCCATCCCCTGGGTGTCCGTCTCCGTATGCTCTTAAAGAAGCTTCATATAAAACTACCCAACCCTGTGAAACCCCCCGAAACCTTGTTTCCCCTTGGAACCTACACCGGCCGATAATAGATCTTAGACTGGCTAACCTTCCTAATTCCTTGACTCCCCCCAGTACATTCTTATCGGAATTTGAGGCGATAAAATCTACGTATCCTGGCCACTTCTTTATTTACACCGATGGCTCCTCCCAAAACGGCAAAGTCGGATGTGCCTTCTACTGCAGTAGATCCACGCAAGGTTTTCGACTAGACTCTTCGTGCAGCGTCTATACCGCAGAGAAGTATGCGCTCTTGGAGGCACTTAAATATGCTGGATCGATGTCACTAAAGAAAGTAGTGATCTGCAGTGATTCAAAAAGCTCTCTTGAATCCATCTCCTCCTTCTCGTCTTGTGACCCACTGACAATAACTATCCAACAGCAAATCCACCATCTCTTGGTCCGCCACTATATTTTAGTCTTTTGTTGGGTCCCTGGACATGTGGGAATAAGAGGAAATGAAATAGCTGACCAGGCAGCAAAGTCCGCTTTGAAGAAAAGAGAATTAGACATCTTCACAGTCCCCACGGAAGACACTAAGCTGTTTATAAAACGCTCTATCCGCAGTGAACAGAGTGGCATAACTCAGATTATAAGCTCACGAGAATCAAGGATTCCATAAATCCTTGGTCTTCCTCATCTCGTGATGCTCGGCGAGAGATCATTTTAACACGCCTCCGAATCGGTCACTGCCATTTCTCCCACGGTTATCTCCTCCACGGGGACCCACCCCCTATATGTGAATACTGCAAAATAGATCTTACCGTGGAGCATGTTCTCTTACACTGTGTTAAGATGAGAGAGAGCCGTCGAAGGCATGACCTTGCTAGCTCCCTTGCGGAGATGCTTAGTAATGACGAATCTTCTCTCTGCAAGCTTTTTGGCTTTTTGCGAGAGACTGGCTTGTACAGCCTTATCTGAGAGAAGATGATAAAGCCAATTATTGGCTTTTAGCCCGAGATTTAAAAAAAAACAACTATCTGGCAATTTTTTATCAAACCCTCTTATTAGGATATGTCCCTTCTCAGTTTTACTTTGCTTTCTATTAAAGATTTTAATTTTCTTTATTAACTTGGAACTGCAATATTATGCACTGGTCTTAAAATAATTTGACACGGGCGCAAATGACCTTAGCCGTTGAAGCGCCCTTAAACCCAATCAATCAATCGAGGATGATGCATCCGACATTTTGATAGAAGTGTTCTGACTTTTCTATCAAAAGCTTGCAAAGATGTCTCAAACCATTTGACAACTCCAAATGTATGTGATGCTGCTGAAAGAGCCCAGATGTTAATTCCTGTAAATTAGTTTCTCGAATTAATACAGGACTTGCAGATTTTCGTCACACGAGAGAGAACCTTTCTTTCCACTTGTTTTCTTATTTCTTCATCTGCAGTTCTTAGGAGCTGCTGGAGGCCCAGATACTTATATTCATCGCCCTTGAAGATTTCTTGAATTCTCAAATCTTCCATCAAATGAGGTTCATTCTCTCTATTCTGGACGCGACCTCTCTTCACGCGAACAACTGCGCACTTCTCCAAACCAAGATCCATACAAACAGAGCTGCTGAAGCTTTCTACTAGTGTCAGCATGCTGCGAAGTTGTTCTGACCCTTTAGCATAGAGCTCGAGATCATCCATATATAATTGGTGGGAAATGATCTTCTCGGGGTTCTTCAAAGCATACCCATAGCCGGAAGCATTCAACATCCTACTCAAAGGGTTCAATGCTGGGCAAAATCGGAGCGGACTTAGGTTATGCTCCCTGAAAAATGCCTCTACAAATTTTTAAAGTATCTGTCTAATAACTGAATTTCCCTCGCATTACAAGCAGTGTTGTTCGCCAGCTGTTCATACACGTTGTAAGAAATGTCATGATAGAGGGATGAACCTTGTAGAGTTGAAGGGTTCGCTGCAACCAAGAAATCGGAATAGAATCGAATGCCTTTCGGAAATCAATCCAGCCCACTGACAAATTATGCGCTTTCTTTTTTTACATGCTTTGATACAATATTATCTATTATTAATAATTCTTTGCATCCTCGAGATCCTTTCCTACAACCAACCTGTTCTGGCAAGAGCAGCTCATTTTCTTTCAGATGCTCGTCGAGTTTGGTGGCAATAATGGCAATAATAACTTTATAAATTGTGGGTAGACATGTAATAGGTCTATAATTCTCGGGGCAAAACGCATTTCCTCCTTTCGGTAACAAATGTCACACCCATGGTACAAAATTCTGGCAGCACAGATGTTCCTTGCAAAATATTTTGAAATTGACTCGCCAATATATCACGAGTGCATGTCAGATATTTCCACCAAAAATTATGGATTCCATCTACTCCTGGAGCTTTCCAATTGCGAGTTCTCTTTATAGATCTTTGTACATCCTCTGTTGAAATCACAACTCCATTCATTTCTGGGATATTATGACTCGCTTCTTCTGCCTGTCGTATCCAGTATGCTTCATCAAAATGTTGCTGTGGAGTGGACCAAATCTGTTACCAGAAGTCCGTCATGGCAGAAGCACTTGGGGGGTTTATGTCATTATCGTTGGTACCTCTCGACTCTAGATATCTATAAACGCCTTTTTGGCTGTTAGAGAAGAGGGAATTTTCTTTCTTGCGTCGCGCTGCTTCATTATATCTTCTTATTCTCGCCCCTAGAGCTGCTATTCTTTGTCTTAATCTCTCATCTTAAACCTTGAGTTTACTTTCCAGGTCTTTATGTGTTCTTTTTATCCCCAGTCTTCTGAGAATTGAGCGAATAGTTGCGCGAACCATCTTTGAAATTCCTCCTTTGTCTCTGAAATACTCAGCAATATGCGAGATATCTCGTCTATCTTGGGCAATTTGATTTTCAATTTTCTTTAACCATGCCGATGGATTATTATTATTATTATTATTATTATTATTATTATTATTATTATTATTATTATTATTATTATTATTATTATTATTATTTTGAAATGCTTTCTTCAAAATTGGGAGGTACTTTACATGAAGCCGCCCGGACATTTTCAAACTTTTCTCAAAAAACGTAGTATTGAAGTATTCCATTTTCTGCGCTATTAACACCTCAGCTATTACTTGAAAAGATCCAATACAACCAATTCAAACAAAGCAGCTGTGATGCATTCTATATTCATTTCGATAATAAAGAGCAGCAATCATTTTTTACTGTGACAAATGAAACAGGAATACTATTGACACCGCCTTAAACGAAGAGCAGGAAAATAAAACTTTAAGGTAGTATGTTCGATAGAACGACCACGGTGAAGTATCTCCAAAAAATACTTTAAATGAAAGTAAAATCTCTGTTCTTCAACATTGTTAAAACAATTTGACCTTTACCGGCTTACTTTTTGAATAAAAGATGTTTAAATGAGTACAGCCTATTATAGAAAAACTTTCGCGGACGTAATTTTTTTAAAGTTATTGAAGAAGTTATACGGTTAATGTACCTATTTCTTTTACTCAATACCCAGTAATTTTTTTAGAGATCAGATATTGAATAAATTACATACCTCATCAGGCATTCTGAGGAGTAATTTATAAAAACTGCTGCGAAATTCATCGCAAACGGAAGTACTGGTTCACACTTTCACATGTAGTGTAGTTGTAGCTTCACTTACTCATTACTAGACCGCGGAACTTAATGAAATTGCCTACTTTTACTGCTTGCGCATATCGAAAGGAAATGTATATAACTTTATCGCCAGAAGTAAGACAAAACAACGGTGTCAATTCTTGTTTCGCATAATTGCATATTTGTATGATTTTTTCATCAACTGCCTATTTTTATTTATGTAGCCTATTTATGAGCATATATTCCAGGTTTTTGCCTAGAAGTGGGTCGAAGTGAGATATTTTCTTTGCTCAATAACTTTTTGTTTATTGTAATGTTTGAAAATATTTTTGGTATAAGCGTTTTGTACTACAGTGTAAAGTAAAGATTTATTTAAATAAATGTTATCTTGTTGCTCACTATAAGATTGTTTAACGCAAATTCTAAATTTTAAGCGCGTGAATTGGCTATTTTGAGTGAGTATACGATATTGAGTGAGTATCCGTATTGCCAATTTTAAGTGCATGCGTAATTTTCCCTTTTTTGTGCATGAAGTTCCGGGGTCTACTGATTATAAGTGGCAGAGCATTTGGTGCGAAAACTAAATATTTTCAAGCAAATATCACCACAAATATGACAATTATAACTGCTTTTCATACAGCTAAATGTATGTCACAACAATGAGACTTTATTCACAGAAATTCGCAAGTCCCAACGCGGAATGCCATTGTTGCATTCCAATCTATTCCCTGAAGAGTAGCAATTTTTATTTCATATATTTCAATTAAGTTTCAAATTATTTCTAAAAGGTTAACTTGTAAACATATAAAAAAGCCGAATGAAAAGAGCAAATGTAAGAAACGAACAAAGAAGTATGAAATAATATACACATTCTAACTTACGGAAGATTCAACTGACTCAATCTCTAAAATGACGTTCACCAAGCGCAGGGTTTTCGGAGCGGGCGACTTAGTTTGGCGCCAAATTATTAAAAAAATACTCTTATTTTCCAAACATTCAACATAAAATTATTTGAAGATCTGTTTTTCATGAACACGTTTCATTAAGAAAAAAATTGTATCTTCACAATTGTAGTTGTAGGAAGGCGCCGTAAAATTTTGTTTTTTTTTAATTTTGGAAAATTCAGCGTTTCAACGAACCTAAGACCTGGACCATTCTGATAAGCGTCTCTTACGTTTTCTAAGGTCTAAATGTAATCAAAAAAGGTTGTGCTCTTTTTTAAGAAAATATGGTTTAAGGAATTTCTCAAAAAATACTCATGTTCTTGAAAAATTGAACATGACATTATTTTTAACTCTGTTTTTCATGAACAGCTTTCATTAAGAAAAAAATGTTTATCTACATAATTGTAGTTGTAGGAAGACGTCGAAAACAATTGAATTTTTTCAATTTTCGAAAAATCAGGCTTTTCAACGAACATGAGATCTGTTTCATTCTTCTAAACGTCCTTCACACGATCCATTAACAAAATTTAATCAAAAACGTTTGAGCCATTTTTTTCAATTTTGAAAGTGTTCCAGGGGCTTCGTGTAAAGTACCCCCAAAAATTGAACTATCGGTTTCGAATTTAAGAGGCCGTGACATCAGCCAGATCGATCGGGGAATATCAATTTTGGAGAAATCGGCTGAACGGTTTAGTCGCTAACGTTGTTCACAGGCCGACAGACATTTTGCCCTCAATCGCTTTTTCGGTATCAAATACCGACAAAACATGGATTCTGGCTACCTCACGTTGTAGAAGATTTTTTTCTACATTTAGTATTTCGATTTATCCACTTTTTCGTTGCCAGGGCTCTGTAAAAAGATTTTTTCTGCCGAAAATTCATAATTTTTTCGCGCAACATTGCATAACTTTCTCTCTACCGCGGGAGAAGTAGCGAGAAAGTAATATGCAGTTAATGAAAAAAGATGCCAAAAATATGGAATTATTCAAAATAAAAATGGGCTACTTTTGTTTTATTTTTGGTGATAGTTAAAGTTATATACATTTCCTTTCGATATGCGCAATCAGTAAAAATAAGCAGTTGCATGAAGTTCAGCGGTCTAGTGATGAGTTTTACAAAAATGACTGATATGTGTTAATTCGGTGAGAAATTGTGATATAAATAGTATTACATAACCATAACTAAAGGCGAGAAATATGTGCTGTTTTCGCACCACTAGTTTTTTTCTTACCATCTTGAACAGATTTTACTTTCATTTAAAGTATTTTTTGGAGGAACTTCACTGTAGTCAGTGGAACGAACACACTATCTTAATGTCTTATTTCGCAGAATTCTCGTTGAAGCCTTCGAATGTTTGGGTGTCGGAGAAGGTCCCTGTTCTCTCTCACTGGAGTTTAACAGTGCGCTTTTTTATGACGTATTCTTAGTTTATTTGTAGCAGGAATATTAAAATCTTTGCGGAATATTGCAGTGCAAGGAATGTACTTTACTGTAAAACTTTCATTCTTCATATTGAGATTGCAGAACACATAACTGAACGTTTTTTAACATAACGTAGTGACTCATTTATAAAATTCTTGAAATTTGTTGAGATGTATAAGAAAACACTACTAAGATATACATTGTGAAAATAGCATAAGCACAAGTTTACAAGTTTTCTGTCGAAAAATCGTCGATTTCTTCTGCAGCATTACAATTCTTTCTCTTTACTACGTAAGTGTGTAGTCAGTCTAGAAAGTGAAACTCAATTTTCGAAGATTTTTTAAAATTATTTTTTAGGTATAATCTATCTTAAGTCGCCTCAGACTAAAGAGCATAAGCTGAGAAGGTCCTTTGCCTAGCTTTTGGATTTTTATGTAGCATGTAGCTTTTATTCTCGCTATGATTCCGGATAGAGGCTGTTGCACATAGGCGGCCAAAATTAATTTCAACAAATTATTCAAATTTGGCCAAATCAAGGCCGAACTACCCTGAAAATTTGAACTGCTTTCAAAGATGACCGAGAGATCGCGCCAGCTACTGGGACGCGACCATAGACAGCATTTAGTGTTGTCAAAACTCCGAGAATCAAACGCCATTCCAAATATGACGCGATGGGGTCGCATTGTTTGAAAAGAAGGTCGCCGAAATAGCTTCGCGGTGACTCGCTTGAGTAAAAAGCTGTTGTGGTGCACGCATCTATGCTATTGACTATCAATTTAATTATGTAAAGTTGGTATTGCGACGCCTGCTGAGAGGTATTGGCGCGCAAACTTAGCTATCACCCCCGCATTACGAGAAAAAAACGATTTCTTTTCGCCCAGACAAGGTAATACTGACAACTTCAATACTCAAGAATTCATACGCTGAAGTACACTAATAGTTCTTAAATAATTCTCGTCTTGTTGTCAACCCGAATCATCGTCTGATGCTCTTCCAAAAAACTCAAGCTATTTTGCAGCCTCACCAGTGGCTATTACCGATTTGGACGTAAAATAGATAAGAGCTTTTTGCGGTGTATGATATATTTGTGTTGTGTTAGATCATTATTTGAAGAAAATTCCCCAAAGTCTGAAATCGGAGGATTTACGTCGTTTAAAAATTGTCTTATTTTTCAGATGCATCAACTGAGTTCAACAATGGTATCTGATATTGCATTCTCTGCTAGCTTAATACGGATGCGAGCTCGCCTTAGAAGTACTGGCCCAGAAGGAGGCACTAGAAGGGTTGTAAGCCCTGTTACTGTGCAGAGTCAAAGCACTTCTGAACAACAAATACTCCCAAGCGAACCAACACGTGTACAAAATCCGTTGTTGCAGGTAAGATTATTAGTACTTCATAAATATAAAAAAATAATGAGCCGATTTTAGTTAAACTAGATAATGTTCAGGATACAATAGGTATGTATATTAATGAACATATTGCAAGCATGTAGTATAGTTGTTAGTCCTTCACCAACCACTTGCGTTGTAATATGGTGGTACCGAGTCCCAGAGGGCTTTCTACCACATTTTTCTGTGATGCTTTTTAGCCAACGACGTTCATTGAAGTATTTCATTTGTGCATAATTATGTGTGTTGAGGAATGCATTTTAGTCGATTGTGAATGTTACGTCAACAATGTAAACCACCGTGCAAGCTCGCATAGCCCTTGTTAGGTGAACAGAGACTATAAAGTCTAAGATGTAAAATTAACTTAGCAGTATAAGAAATATAAATGAGCGTAATCTTAAAAAATTTGAGTTTGCAATAACATTAGCAGCCAATGAACATATCACTAGGGGTTTCTATTGCAGAAGTTGCATCTCTCTACATATTTGACAAGCCTTTTATAATGAGTTAAGTGTCCTTGCATGCAGTACCTCCCGCATATAGTGCGTTAAGGAAACTGTGCATGCTACAGTTATATCTACTGTTTTAGCTATTAATTGTTATTACTTTCCCAGCAGAGTATGTATTAAACAAAATAATGAACGTAATTTACTCTGATTCACTGTTTGCGAATCACTAATTACTATATTGTTTTAGTATTATTTTGTGGTAATTTATTGTTTTTTTCTTGTGATTTTGTTCGAAGTTAGCATTACATTAATGTGGTATTATTTAGTGAATATTTTTAGATCAGAAGAGTTGCACCAACTCTGTGGTGAATTTAAAAATAATTGAGAATTACCAGAAAGTTGTAGCCGATTTTCCAATGGTGCCTTAAGCTCTTGATGTCTACGACGGCATTCTCTCGGCTGCGGGGCGTCGGCGTAAATTTAGTTGATTCGAAATCGTTGCGCGTTACGTCTACACGAGGATAGCGATGTGGTCCACGGCAGCAGCTGGCGTCGTGTAAATCGCTGTAAGCAGCGCGTAAAGTATTTCGTACAACAGCGGGCTCTCTTCTTCCACACGATGAATGAATGAATGCCATATTTTACGTGGCGAGACTCAGGCCATGAGGCCTGCTCTTCCGCCTGACCACGCAAATTTTGTTACGCTCCTTTAGGGGAGAAAGAAGATATTACTTGGGCGACGAAACAGGCAATTTGAATTTAGCTCAGAGGCTTCATTTAGGCTTGAGGTTCTTTTACATGCAGTAAATCTACTAACATGGGACAGCCGGCTTTACTTCCCCTCCGAAGGAAGACGTACGAAGGATTTTTTAGCCCTTAAAAATCCACGGCTTCGATCGGGTTTGAACCCGCTAACTTGGGTATAACAGCCCGTCACGCTGACGATGACGATGACGATGACGATGACAATAATAATAATAATAATAATAATAATAATAATAATAATAATAATAATAATAATAATAATAATAATTGTCTTTATTTGTGGCGAGGCTCGGGCCTTAAGGCCTGCTCTTCCGCACGATCACCGCGCTTCAACTTTTGAGATAGAGGAGGAAACAATGGACGCCGAGGACAGTCATCTGTCGCCGTGAAAATGCGCAACTAGTCGGTTTACTTAACGTTGCTTATTTATTTATTTAGTCAAAAACAGTAAAAACTGTATGTGACGTATGGGGGGGGAGAAAATCATCTGCGCACGCTTTCCTAAGTTTCAGAATCCCTTTCCAACTATTTAACTATTAATAGTTGAAAGATGAAATAATAATAATAATAACAATAATAATAATAATAATAATAATAATAATAATAGTAATAAATTTTAAAAAGCGAGAGATTAACATTTCAAAAACTAGATATTTTCGTTGCCGAATTATAGAAAACTTATTTGTAACGGTAAACGAACGAACAGATTTGATTTTTCTCTATTGCTAACAAATAGAAACTCACCCTAAGCTCTACTACCACTACAAGCAACAGGAAAGCTCAACAAAACGTGCGAATAGTGAAGCTACATTTACGTCCAGAAGCAAATCAAGGGGCCATCTCAGCATTTGCTCAATGGATCAGGGAAACTGGACAAAAACCCGATCGAGATGGGGGTCATTGACCTGGAAGCTGAAGTACATTACTTGTTATAGGCATTTAAGTCTTTAAAAATTAAGCAATGCAAATGTAAGCTAATTCATTGTACTATATCGTTGTTTTGTTAAAGTAAACATTATTTTTCCTTTTGACGATCAGTATAGTCTCTACTTTTATAGAAACAGTTTTGCAGCAGAAAATATTTTACTTTTAACTTAAATTTGTGTACCAATTTTAATTGTTAAAATTTCATCTGGCAATGCGTTGTAAAGTAACGTACATGTTATTGTATGTGGATTTCTTGTAGTGAGCTGTTGATAGTGACACTTGATGAACATGATTTCTACGTCGAGTGTTGTATATATTTATACTAATATAAATATCAGTATTACATGAAAATAAGTTCCCACCGTTAAGTAAGTCAGTTTTGACAAATACTACAGATTCGTAAATAAATAGGTAAGGCAATGGTAAGATTCCAAGCTTAATGAAAAGAGGCTTGCAGGAATCACCTTGGATGGCATTTTTTCATTATTCGGATTATTTTCTTTTGCAATTTAAATGTCTGGGAACTAAAGGATGAGCTTTCCCAGAATATTATGCCATATATCAGGCGGGAATGTACATTTGCAAAATACACGCAACGAGCTGCATGAAGGCTGACAGAATTAGAAAGAATTTTGAATGCATAACATAATTAGCTTAATTTAGTGTTTAATTCTGTTATATTCCATTTGAGGTTTGCTTACCGCGAAGTTATCTCTGGGAAGAGAGTTTCTCTCATAGTAGTGCATGGGTTTTAGATACCACCTCCAATTCGATCCAAAAGAAACACTACTTTGCACGTCCACTCTTAAAATATATTGTATTCGTGCGTGGTGCCCTTTTTGTTTTCTGTCGCGGATAGCGCACTGTCACCCTGGGGACCAGCCTGCTTTCACGCTTCCTCGTGTCCAGTCACTTTCCATCTGTCGTCCAGCTAACTAGCTGTCCTTGCTTAGACAGGTCTTAAGCTCTTGAAGCACATCTAGCGTGCATGGCACGCCGTGTTGGCTTCAGCTCCGGCGCGTGCGCTGTAGTGGTGGGACTAAAGAACTTGCTAGCTGCCTCCCGTGCCTGCGCGTTTCAACGCAGCGCGACGGGAGCGCTAAAGTGTTCCGTGCATCCGTGTTTATGGAAGTTCCAACACTGGGCATTACATGCATACAATTTATAAGAAAGCCAAACAATGTTCACAGTAGACAAGAAGTGTCTGCAAGCAACGTTCCTCGGGATTCTTCTGATCCCTATCCCCGCTACCCCCTACACTATTGCTCCATCATTCACCCATTGTCGACTTGTGAAATGAAATTGTGGTGAAGTATCCACAATTACTTGTGATATACCATGAAAATACATCGTGTAGTTTTTAATTAGTATTGCCCACAAATAAACTGTACTTTTTGTTCAAACTTCTAAGAAAGACAAATTATTGTTACCGGTACCGGTAGCTCAGTGCATCAACTGATGTCAGCGCCTCTAACCGGGAGATCCTAGGTTCGAGTCCTGACGGCGGCAGGATTTTCGACACTAGCTTTTCAGCTAGGTCGAATTCAGCTGCTGTCTGGAGGAGAATTCTAGCGGCCGGCTGCTCTGATCGGTAGTTTTCCGTGGTTTCTTCGATCAACACCAGGCGAATGCCGGAGCAGTACCGTACCAAACGGGCCACGGACCGCGCGCGATCTGTCCTTCGTCTTCCTTGTCCTATCCTTTCCCCTTACACACACACTTACACTAACATGCACTACACTAACACATATTCCGGGAGACCGGTCGGGAGCTTAGAGCTTGTCCCGACTGGGGCGGTGCCCCGTTGGTGGGAGAGTCCTGGTTAGGGGAAACCCCACTAGCCGACGGTAGGTCGGCGCCGGATCTCGCCATCCAGCGGGGGAAGATCACCGCCATCTCCCGAGAAAAAAATGGGCCTAATGACCTAAGCAGTTGACGCGCCCGGAAACACGAAAAAATCAATCAACAAATTATTGTTTGTTTTTCTAAGTTAGTTGTAAAATAAGTTTAGTATTTTGGATCTCCTGGTGAGAAATTTTCTGTAGAAAACTATTAGAGAACTCAGTGTCAGGAATGTGAACAGTCAGCATGACGATATGGAATTGCTGGTATTTATGAGGCGTTAAGTGAGGTACTAAGCTGATGCATGCTGGTCCATTCGCCTCAGCAGCTCGGAAATGTCTCGTGGTTGCTATGGGAAATAATGTGGTCTCGCTGAGAACATCAAGTTTTATGACACAAGCAACACAGGAAATTCCTCAAAGACCTTGGAAAATGTTGCATTACGTAGCGTCATATGTGAAAAAGATACAATTTGATCATTGCGGGCCGCCAGTTCGCGAGCATAAGAGAATTGTCGTCGAAAAAAAGGAATGATAGATGCAAACCTTTTGTAAGTTCCTTAATTGTAAATTAATTGGTCATTTGTGAATAAAGTGCCACTTCACTTTCACCTGACGAGCTGCCGCACATAAATTCTTGTTTCTTCAAGTTAAAGGAAGTTAAGTCTTAGGATACAAAGTATTCTAGTTTAATTGTCTGAGTAAATCTGGAATTACATACATATTGATTTAATATACAACTCCAAGAATAAGTGGGAAAGTGAATGGAATAATATATACAATGCGTCAAGGAATCAACTAAAGTTACTGTCAAGGTTGACTTGTTTGTCATTACATTTGTTATACATTCCAGTTTATACTTACTCTAACTGTACACAGTTTCTTTGTATTTGTTTATATGCATTTCTTAACATTCCTGGTTATAATTTATTCTGTATATAAGTGTTGCGTGAACTCTATTATATATTTACCCTTTGATGGCCGTATCTTCTTGCTTGTTAAATTGTGAATGGTATGCATTTGACGAGCTATTTTTCATTTTACTTAATTCTAAGCAGTTTTGTGCTTGATATTCTAATTGTTATATGTACAATAATTTCTTTAAGAACGTCGTGAGGTAGGCGCACGTTCCACGAAACGTTATAATTAATAAAAACCTCTAACACCTGGACTTTTATTTCTTCGCCCCCAGTATTTTCTGCGTTCTATTTTAGGTGTAAAGTAGATGAGACAAAGGTCGTGTGTAAATACTCATATGTTTTTAAATGTTCTGAATGCAGTGTGTGAAGCAGGTTGCTACAGAAGGGGCATTCATTGCTTGGGTTACGAAGGAAGTGGGCTTTTTCCTGTCCTCTACACCGTTGGCCAACCTGCCAGAAGCTCCGGAAGTTATGGCAGGTACAGTGCTAATATTTTATTCTCTTCTCGCTAGTGTCTAATAATTAAAAGAAATTCACATTAGAATATTTTCAGAGTTCCCAGTGTGTGAGAACGTCCTCAGAGTGAGTCAGAGTAGCTCTACACTTGCTCTCTGGGATGTGTTGCTGACAGCGAGTTCTACTAATGAGCACTCAGTAGCTCTGTTGGGATTGTTGGAGCAGTGCACGGAAATTGCCGGACGATTGGGAAGTCTTCCACCACCTTCGCTTTCCAAAGGACAGACTCTGGGGTCTGGGCCGTACATCCAGGCTCTAGTTGAGAGCTTCAGATTGGTCAACAAAGATACCACTGATGGAGGCGTTTCGTCGCGTATTTCTATCTGCAGTCTTCTTCACTCTCATCTGCACCCTTTGCTGTGGAGAGGACTTAAAGAGCAACTCCAGTTTTGGAAAGTTCTAGCTACCAAAGTTGAGAGTTGGAATAAACTCGTGTGCGGAGATTCTGAAACTTCATCGGGAGTGCATTGGTCTAAATTACTGCAGAGTGACACACTTCGTGATTTTGTCAAGTTATGTACATCAGTAAATGTTTCAGCAGGTAAAATAAATATATTTTCATCAGTACAGAGGAATTTTTATCAATAATGATGCATTATCCCTATTTCCTAATTGTATGTATTTAAATATCAATCTACGTATTTGAATATGAAACTTTTATTTCTAAGGGAAAACTATATTTGTGTGGAATTTTTTTATAGGTTTTATATCTCCGGCCGAAGAAATATGTGGTAAAGAAAATTATGTCGATAAATTACTCTTTTACATAACGTTTTTGTCAGCATGCCTGTCAGATGAACGTGCCCAATGTAAGTACCCTCTCCATTATAATACGCTAAGACCCGTTTAACAATTTAACGAAGAAACCATTGATACAAATATGTTACTCTTCTTTAGAGAATTATTCTCCAGTCCTGCATCAAAGAGATTTAAACGAAAAAATAGAAGCTTGCAAACTATGTCTTTAGTAATAGATTACTGCAACACGAATTACAATTGCTCTTAACTCGGAAACGATGTGTTCAAGCCCTTAAAACTAGGTTTTCGTGTACCAATGTACACGACTTTTGTTGGGACAGGAGGACAGGAAGAGACCGAATTACGTTTATTAAGCAGTAGTCGGCTTCATAAGACATTTTTTAAAACTTGTATGTAATGACATGCATTTACAACAATGGGTTTAGTTCTTGGAATCTGCTTTCAGTCTCTATCCCTTCTTGTTGAATAGTCACTGAATTATACACTGTTAATGGAACTGTCTTGCTCGAATAATGGGTCTTAGTACAGAAGCGCCAGTGCAAATATTTTAAGAACACAATACCTGAACCTGTCTCTGACTATGACGTATTACTCTAACGAGTGTCAAAGAGTCAACTTATCTGTCTGTTGGATGAAGATAGTTTCGACTGTCTGCAGAACGCCTGTGTGGCCTCCGATGACTCGGGTGGCCGTGCGCCGCAGCGTGGTATCCTCTGGCTGGCGATGTACATCTCTCTCGCTACACATTTCGGGCATCAATGTGACATACGAGCGCGGCCGTCAAACATAACCGACTCGGCTTGTCACTTCATTATTACGACAGTGACAAACTCGCAACGTCAGAGTTCTCAGACGAGCATGTTTTGAACTAGACCACAATTTGTCACTAGTGCACTAGTTTTCCATTCGCCGGACTGGTGCGCACTCAGGGCAGGTTTCTTGTTCCATTCGACCGCTAGGGCGCACCAGTGCAAAGAAGCGCGTGTTCCATTCGCACAACGACACGGAACCAGGATGCACTCGGGGCGCTCTAAACTGCACTGACGATCGCTTCAGTGGAGTCCAGTGCATCGGGCCATTGTGAGGTTAGGTACGGAAGCTATCCATGCTGATTGAGATTCGTGGTGAAATTGTGAAGGCAATTGAGGATCTTCTGTCACGCAGGGATACTTCGAATGATGGAGTATATTATGTTTTGCAAGAAATGTCTTAAAATAATGTTTGTGATTTACACGAAGTTTGGAAAATGAGATTGTGTTTTCCGAAAATTTAACCTTAAATAACTTCATATTAACAAATCCAGTGCTATTTAGAAACTAAAGTGTTTTAGGTACGTTTCAATTTCGAAACGCTAATAAAGTGAAAATAAAAATAGTGACCCTTACAAAATTATTCGAATATAATGCCAAGAAATGTTTCTCGCACGCCCATACATATACCAGCGGAAATGTTCATGTTAATATTTTTATTGTTTTCAGTAATCAAACAATTCTACAGAAGCCTTTCGGTTCAACATTTTGTGTACTATATCGATCACTGGCAAATCTCGAAAAATGAAATTTCGACTCATACGCATTTGAAGTTTTCGTATTTTTTAAATAAAGAAATCACACGTTAATAATTTATGAATTAAGTAAGAATTACCATAAGACTTCATAAAAATTATAACAACGATCATAATTCAAAATTATTATTTTTCGAGTTCCATCAGCGCGACTGACCAAGAACAACTGTGTATATTTTCACTGCGTAGCGCACAAGCACTGACTCAGTTCCGGAATACGTTTCATTCGTAGCTGCCCTTCACGCGTGTGGGGCAGCACTGTTGCGGAGCGATGACGTTTTTACCCTGCACTAGGATGGGTTTCAGTGCAACGAATGGAAAACGCTATTAGTCGTTTGAAGTGTGATAAGTAGGGAGCGGATTTTGATGACCTAAAACATCACCAAAAATGATCAATAAATGCTCTTAAAATGCCCTGAAAACAAAGAAAAATGACGTAAAAAATCTTATCAAAACCAGTTCGGATGAACAAAACCAGTTCGGCTGTTTGATACGTCACTGATGTAATTCAGGCTTCTTCCACTCGTTCGGGTGAACTCATCTTGCATACTTTTGGTTTGGACTGTTCTTTACCAGGAAATCACTGTTTTTAGTTATCCCGAAATCGGCCGAACCGGCAATGGCGCCGATACGCGTCACAAGAATGAAATACAACGGCTTTAAAAACAATTTCTGAGCGAACAAATCGAATATGCTACTGTAATTCTGTGAAGAACATTTGTTGCATCACATAAACATTATTTGAAGCAAGTACCATTAAAAATGACATTAAAATCGACGAAATCAGCAAAAAGTACTTTAAAAATAATGGGAAAAGGTAAAAAATGACTTCTTAGTCGAAATAAACAATAAATGCAAAATTATGACCTATAAAATGGGTCATTTCCTTTTGTAATTACAAAATTAATTTCTGTACTAAACGGCATTGTTCGAAAGTGAAAAGAAAAAATGACATTTCATGAAAATCCGCCCCTAGTGATAAGTAATTACTTGCCACGACGCGCTTCATTCCCGCGTCAGCCTGAACTTGCTGCAACATTCTTTCAAGATCGTAACATAATTTGGTGATGGCGAATCATTCCAGAACCTTCGGTCACTTCTGGGCTGGGGCTTTGGGTACTTTGTTCCACCTCTCCTACGTGGTCTCGGAGCAAAGTTACGGGCAAACTTTCCCCTTGGCTGTCCTCGCACGTAATTTAGAAATTCGCGTATCTATGGAGAAGTCTGAATGTCATGCATTCGAAAACGTATCGGTTAATGACTGGTTACCGCAGCGTAACCAACTCGAGGAGCTAGACCGAGGGGCACACGACTGGTGGCGGCAAATGCAAGACGCAAAAAAGCATCATTCGTTGCAGTACGATCACTTTATCACCTGAGTAAACATCAGAGTCTAAGGGGGGCTTAAGGTTCACAGATTCGCACAATCCACAAAAATTGAAGAAAGAAAAAAGTCAGTATATTATTCATTATTGATAGTATACTATTGAGGGTTATTTTTTTGTAAATGTAGTTCCTGATTCCGCCTCTGCGTTTTCATATGGATGGTTACAGCTGATCACGTTTACACTTGCTATACTGTGCTTGGAGGCACCACGAACTTGCACTCTCTCACTCCGTCAGTGCGGCGCCATATGTAGAAGGCGCTTTTGAAAAAAAATCGAGGAGGCTTCTTTCTTATTATTTATAATATTCTATTTTATAAACATTTTTTATCTGATTTATAATTATTCGATAGCAATCCAGATATTTTAAAATGTATTTGACGTTTTATATTAACATGTACTTTTTAAATCGAATTACTGTCAAAATTAATAAATACGGAAATATTATACCTATGGTTTTAGCGACACTAAAATATAACTCGACTATTGCCGCTAATCTTATCTGTGCACAAAAAAACAACAACAAAAAACAACCTTAATGATGTCCATTATGACCAGGTGCAACAGAATGCATGTCTGAGCGTGTGCTGGGGAGCAGCTTGCGGGATCATCTTGGTGGGCTGGCCTTGCAGCTGGACATACAACCAGAGCGAGAGACTTCAGTGCTAGCCCAAGCGCGGTTGGAGGCCATTGCACATCTTGTGCACCACAATCTTGTGCTCAGTATGGCAAGTACTATGTGGGCAAAAACTTTACAAGCCACCGCTGGCACTCCTGTGTCGACAGCATCTCTGAGAGAATCGGCTTCTGGAAGTCGCATCATCCTAAACCATCAGCTAGAGGTACCGTACGATTTTCTAGAAAGAATGACCTAGTGCATATTACTGTTTTGAGTATTCCGTGATGGAGTTATGTTTGTGTTTCCTTACAGTCATGGATTGGGCCGGTTGAGTTGCCCAGTCATGCAGTGGCTGGACTCTTAGGCCATCTATTAGTTGCTCTCGAGGCGTTGGCTGGAGGAGAAAATTTTCTTGACAAAGCGAAGGCTTCCCTTGCGGCCTCGAATCATCTGGTGCAGTGGGTGCTGAATCAAACTGCATGTTTGTCTTTGCTCGACCTCTCGCTCTTGCAGCCTGGGCCTGAAACGGTCGCCTTTTACACAAATTTAGCAAATTTAGCCTGGCTGCATAGCTTATTGGTTTTGGAAACCGGCAAAGGAGGCTTTGGTCTGCTGTCGTCATGTGAGCTGCGCCGCTCAATCTCACAGTGCAGTGTGGGCTATATAATAGGCCAAAAAGAGCAAACTTTTATATCATTATATAACTTACAAAATACATTATGTAGAACATCATCAAAATGGCCTTATTTGTGGAACTCTCAGAAACGTCTTGCATCTATCAGCATACAAGATCCCCGACTGGCATTTGTTTTAGCCTGCGGTCATCAGTACACACCAAGAGTGCAGGTAAGGATTTCGCTTTAGGATTTCTTCTGAATGAGTGTTTCTCCTCCTATAAAAGAACTGAGCTGGTCGCGACGTTTCTGTCGCTACCCAAATTCGAACAAGCTTGGCCCCTCAAGCCTTGTTTGCTCTGATTGTACATCTATCACCCGCATGGTGTTCATGCTTCTGTGGACGATGCGGCGGCGGCGGCAGATTAACAATTAGACTAAATATGCCTGTAAGAAGTGTGAGTAAATAATTTTCCGTGACAGTAAGGCATTTCTACTCTTTGCGATTGATATTTAAAGTACGAGGATATCCAATCTTTGACAATACTACGAATTCCATTTGAAGGTAATTTTGAAAGAAATATCTTTAAAAAATTAAAAAATGTAGACATTGATTTTCTGAATCCATGTTGGGAGTCTGTAAATGCATCGTTTTTTTCTGAAAAGAGTTTCCATTCGTATTTAGAAAAGTTTGTGTAATATTTTTTTTAGGAAATTGACAAAAGAGAAATTGGCCAATAATTTTGAATTTAGGTTTTGTTGCCGTTTTAAAAAGTAGTCTAATATTTTCTGTTTTGAAAATATCTGGAAATATCCCTGTGCAAAGAGAAGCATTGAAAATTTGAGTTAACGTGTTATAAAACAATGTTTTATAAACAGTCCGGAAATTCTTCTAAAGCAGACGAATATTTATTTTTTAGTTTACCGACTATTCTGAGGATTTCACTGGAAAAAAAGGTTCTGTGTGTAAAAACCAAAACCATATTTTCTGTTGTATTGGAGACGACGCGAAAAATCTTACTCGTTTCCTACTTTCAAGAATTGAATGGATCTAAAATTTAGAGCATAGACACAGATGATACAGTAGATTTTATGTTCTAGTTCTAACTGCAGAATGGAGAAAATATTACAGAACTAATTGATTACTAGCCGCTCGGCTGTATAATTTCCATTATTTGTTAGCCGTCTTGATGTCATTGATTTAGCTGCAACTAAACGAAATATTCTCTTAACTTTTGTAGGTACTCAACCAAGATGATTTGGAGAATCAGTTGAATACTGCAACAGCAGAATATCTAATGTCCCAGGTAGAGAATAGTGACGAACCAATACAACTACCACAGACCTTCGTTCCGTGGCGACATGTCACTGCCCCTATAGTATCAAGCGACGTTTTCATTTTTGCCGGTAAGCACTTTTAAAAATTTCATTCTTTCAATTCGAATATTAGCGTGTTTTTACATTTGTAATGTGTGTCAAGCCTCTGTCCTTTGTTCCCCTTTCCCCGTTCCCTGACAAAGTCCCTTACTCTCGCTTCCGTCTTTCCCTCTTCGCTCATCACCCCGCCTCCCAGACCCTCCTCCTCGACCTCCCTAGCTCTTCTGACCCTTCTGGCCCCCCTGACCTCGTATGACCTGAGGGAGAGATGAGAACAAGGAATGTGAGTTAAGGCATTGAATATAAATTAAAATTCAAGTAGTGGTACTATAATTGCACATAATTTCTCGCAGTATTTTAACTTTTGGAGATTTCGAAAATTCAGAGTTCAACGAAAATGAGACCTACACAACTTTTTAAATGTCCTTTGCTGCATCCTAGGAAAACGTAAAGAAAAAAATTGGAGCCTTTTTTGGAATAAAGTTTTTTGTAAGTGCTATGAAGAGCCCCCAAAATGTGTATTTCCGTTAAAATTTTGGAATCGATTTTTCGAATCTTTCAACTTTCTCGATATTTCTATACGGTCAAGTAAAAATAAATAAAAATGTCCCTACAGATGATTGAGTGATTGTTTTTTTTCAAAAATATACTTTATATAGTTATTTATATGTCATTACTCATGTCTTTAATCCTTTCTACACATTTTGTTAAAAACAGTATACTGATAAAGCAATTTTTTGTCCTGTTATTTTCTCTGTAGGCAAGGAACTTAATATTTTTGAAATTATGAAGTTGAAAAGCCATTGTAGCTCTGTCAATGCCAAAGATGACATGAATTTAGTGGATTTGAGCAATGAGGAGAAAAGAGAAACAATTACAAAGTCAATTGAGGGTGATGAGTCTGAAAGTATTGAGCTTGTCTCAAAATTTCTACAAACTATATGGGGTAGGTAGTAATACATAAATTAATTCATTGTAAGTTTGTTGACGCACTAAAGAATTAACTTAGTGCTTAAATATGAATGTGGAATATCCATATATTCTTTTCTAAAAAATCTTGTTGCAGAAGTATTAGTAAATGTTTTGTTTTTATTGAGTGGTGGTAGTGATATTTTAATTTATAATACATTAAATACTCTTGCAAAAAACCAATTGTTTTTCATTCTCAGATTAGGAATTGTTCTTTTTTCAATTTCAATTTTTTCAGTTTTTGGTGTAATAAATTTTCTTGCATATTCCTTTAATAAGCATTATATAACTCACAAACAATTGTCACTACTTTTGATTTCAGATGGTGCTGAATTTTCAAATGTTAGTTACAAGTTTACTATTAAATTGAGTGGTTGCCCTCAGAAGGTTCCTAAGTCAAAAGAAGATGACCGTCTATTAAAAGATGTCAATTGTAATATTACAGAGGGTGCTCTCCATTTTGTAGAGTCCCATTGTTGGTTGTTGGCGATTATTTTGTCCAGACTACTCCAGGAAAGTAAGAAAGATGACCTAACAGACACTACAGAGCAATTGCTGGCTAAGTGGGCTCATGTGACCAAGCACCTGCGTCGATTGCTTGTGTCGAGGCCTGTTGCTGCTCTGCGCGAGGCTTTTGAGGGAAGCCCTGTTACGTGTGCATTGCAGCTACCATTTGCTGTGGACAGAGTCACTCCTGAAGTAGCTCATCTTCTCCAGTGTGGCAGAGAACAGGAAGCGCTGAAAGTTGTGTGGATGCTTCCAGAGAGAGCGGTATACGAACACCCAGGCATGAGTGTCCTCCGAGACATGCTTTTGTTTCCAACTGCATCATCGTCTGAAATCAAAGGTTACTGCTGTGATCTTTAATATTTGTATATTTCTTACGTAATATTCTTTTCATTACTAAATTACCATGCTGTAGATGTCCCATTTCTGCTTTTTCTATCGATTTAACATCATTCACATGAACACATATTTTCACATATATACTTTATAGTGGAAGTGTATAGTTGTTGGAAGGTCTTTAGCAAGTATGAACCGCTCATAACATGGACAGTGAAAGTGTTCCAAAAGAAGAATACTCATCTGCTAGTGAAGATATAACATCACTGGCTCTGGGCAGTGGATGTATAAGGTAACGGGGGGGGTAACATTAAAAGAAACAAAGATGAGGAAAAGTTCTACTTTGTTGCATCAATCTTCACAAATTTTTTTTTTACAATTTAATCCTGCACAATAGTACAATAGTCAATATTTCTTCAAAATATTGAAGTCAGAGCTTCCATAATTCAAAAGCTTTATTATTTTCTTAAAAGCAAGCAAAGTGGAAAAGTTATCCAGCAGGGGTCAAACATTGCCATCTCAATTTATTTCCAGTCTCTGGCAATGTTTATGTGAATGAGAGTTGGATAGGAAACAGAAACACACAAATATACATCAGAACAAATTTTATGATTATTAGTCTTTGCTTTTAGTTACTAAATACTTTTAAAATATATAAAAATTTTAATACACTCAATAGAAATAAATACTGCTTTGAGAACGTAGTCTAAAATAAGTTTTATTAACTGCTTTACATTGTCATAAAATGCAATAGGGAAAAAGTAATTTTTCCTTTTTTTATTTGATCTGGGAAGCTCGGCAACAATATCATATTTTGGCATAACACACTGATCCATGTCATTTAAAATGAACCTGCTAATTTCATACAGTTTAGATAGATAGATAGAAATTTATTCTACAATTGGGGAAATGATGCCCGGTGGCAGAATCCAAAATTAAAATTACAAATAAAATAATATATAAAAAATAAATATAAACAAACAAATTGACTTTGTCATTTCCTATATATGCAGATGGCATTTACATTCCTATACTAAACATTAAAATGCATATACACTAACATATAAATTTCATGAATAAACTTACATATTACACAAATATACATACATACAAACATATACGCGTATATACATAGAGAGACGAAGGAACCCTCACCTACACACCAATCAGAACTTATTCAGTCATATTCAGAAGAAATGAAATCACTTCACTTCACTTCACTTCACTTCACTGCACTGCACTGCACTGCACTGCACTGCACTGCACTGCACTGCACTGCACTGCACTGCACTGCACTGCACTGCACTGCACTGCACTGCACTGCACTGCACTGCACTGCACTGCATATAACTTTATCTAAATATTAATTGTTCAATACTTTTTCTGTAGACTACGCATAATCGCACCTTTCACTTCACTTCACTTCACTTCACTTTACTTTACTTCACTTCACTTCACTTCACTTCACTATACGTTTTCACCCTACTGATTAATTTCTTATATTTTTTTTTCTAAAACCTCGCGCTGAGCAAGGAAAGGGCTCAAATATTGCCGCAGGCAAATCGTTCCAATCTACTATAGTTCTGTTTACAAAGGAGAATTTCCCTACGTCCGTTCTTTGTATTCTTGTTCTAATTTTATATTTGTGATCAAATCTATTTAAATAAACTGGTTTATCTAGCCTTCCCCGAATTTCCTGCCATGCGGAGCAACCAACGTAAGATTTATACAGCGCGCAAAGTCGTGCCCTCTTCCTCCGGCGTTCTAATGATTCCCAATGCGCAGGTGTGTTCTTCCGAAATGTATATTTTGCCGCTGTTTTGTATCCTCTCTAAGCTCTTTTTAAGTCCTATTCTGTACGGATCCCAACAACTGGCTCCGTATTCCATTACCGGTCTGACAAGCGAGGTATACGCGATTTCATTTGCTTTCGTATTACATTTTTTAAGATTTCTCATGACGAAATGCAAAGACCTCCAAGCTTTACCCACTACATAGTTCGTTTGTTTCTCCCATCCCAATTTACAATCCAGGAGAATGCCAAGGTATTTACAGCTCGAGACTCTCGGAACTACGTCATTACCTAGCTGATAAGGTATTGTATGAACAGCTCTGGCCCTACAAAATATGATCGCTTTACTTTTCTTTCCATTTATAGTCATTTTATTAGCTATTGCCCAATCGTAAATTTTATTTAAATCGTCCTGTAGTTGAATCATATCGTGCTGATCTGCAATTTCCCTATATAATATACAGTCGTCGGCGAAGAGTCGAATTTTTGACGTTATATTTCGCGATAAATCATTTACAAGGATAAGAAACAGCAGTGGGCCTATGACACTGCCCTGAGGAACCCCGGAAGTAATGTTACCGTTTTCCGATAAGTGCTGTCCAAGTCGGACTTTTTGATTTCTATCGCGAAGAAATTCATTTATCCATGCTATTACCCGCCTGTCAATTTTAGCATCAATAAGTTTCAGTATCAATATGTCATGCGGCACGACATCAAATGCTTTAGCAAAATCAATAACTATTGCATCCACTCTTCCCCCTACATCAATTACTTCCGACAAGTCTTGAGTAAGGGAAATAATCTGACTCTCACACGAAAAGCCATTTGTGAAGCCGTGCTGTCCATGAAATAACCATTCTGATTGATCCAAATGATTTCTAATCGAATTGGCTAATAATTTTTCAAACAATTTACAGACTACTGACGTAAGACTAACTGGCCTATAATTTTGCACTTCACATTTTGGTCCATTTTTGAAAATTGGCACTATTAAGGCAGATTTCCAATCATCCGGTACACTTTCGTTGTTGATTGATATATTAAAAAGTCTGACCAAATATGGTATTATTGTTTCCCCTGCTATCTTTAATAGGTCAGTTGTAATACCATCCGGACCGCAAGACTTAGTTTTTCATATTTTTCAAATGTGAACGTACTTCCGTTTGATCAATTTTGAATATATGATCCACGTCATTGTGCCCTATGATAATTTAGTTAGCTTTTTGTTTGTATACAGAACAGAAATAATTATTGAATACAATGGCTTTCTCTTCATCGTCTACGATATCTACATTTTGCCATCCTATAGGAGGTGTGTCCTCTTGTTTACCTCGCCGGTGGTGTACAAAATTAAAAAACTTTGCCCAAGCATTTTCGTTATCTAAAATTAACTTAAGATACGATTCTTGCGCAGTTTTCTTTTTATTTTCTACTTCTTTCATAATTTGTTGGAATTTACGTAAATGTGCCTCGCTGCGATGCCTAATATTATACGCTTTTCTCATTTTTCTTTTCAATTTGCGAATTTCCGCGTTATAATACACTGGATCTGAATTCTTTTTTATGTACTTGAAAGGAACGAAACATTGCCGAGCTTCCTCAATGATTTCTTTGAATTTCTGCTATATGTTTTCCAATCCCCCTCCTAACTTTTCGAAATCCACATATTTCAGTTTTAGAAAATGCTGCAGTCCATTTATGTCAGCTTTACGATATTGCCATATTCTATTACCGATTTTATCATTTACCCTGCAAATAGTAGCATTTATTTCCAGAATTACGGCCTTGTGATCGCTTATTCCCTGAATAACATCGCAGTAGTATAATATGTCCATCGGTCTAATTAGAAAAATATCTAAAATAGAATGTTGACGCGTTGGTTTATCAACAACTTGCGTCATTCCTGCATCCCAAACTAGTTTATTTATTATTAACTGTATTTTTCTATCGCATAGATCACCCTGCCAATTAATGTCACTTAGATTTAAGTCCCCACTAATAATAATCGGATTGGTTCTATTAAAATTTTCCGCCAGTTCGAGAATATTCTCAAAAATGGAATAATTACCATTTGGTGGCCTATAACATGCAATAAGATCTATTGTCTGCAAGTTGTCGATTCTTATACCTACTCCTATCATTTCATGCTCAATGCTTTTCCATTTCAAGTTCGCGTTTATACATGATTTAACTAAAATAAAGACCCCCCGCCTCTAGTTCCCCTGTCCCGCCGAAATATTTTATAGTCGCTTCGACAGATTTCCGAATCTGATATTTCCTCATTTAGCCATGACTCAGTACCGATCACTACGTCCGCATCACATGTCTCAATTAAGTTCCAAAGCTGAATTTCCTTATTAACAACACTTCGGCAATTTACCTGCAACAGCTTAAAAGTAGCTTTTTCCTGCTTAATTTTCCACTATTTACATTTTACATTTTACATTGCTTGGTGCATTTTAACTTCATCTGAAGTTTGTAAACCTTTGATATTGGAATTTTTATTTGTCTACGTGGAATTCTCCTAAAAACAAGACAAAGTAAATTAATGATGTGATTCTCAAAGTTACACTGCAAGTATGGCAACAACAAAAAAGTAATTTTGTATTAAATGTAATTAATAAATATTTACAAATTATATGTCATATGCTTTAGAAATGATATATAAACTCACAAATGTCAATTGTTTCAATGTACGAATATCTTCTCAAAGGATATAAATATGAGAAAAACAAGATGGCCAATATGGCAATATTACCCTGTAAGTGGTATATGCTAATAATACGTTTCGTCTTGTTTATACTGAATAATTTATAAGTCATGACATAGCATACCTAGGATATGACACATTTACTTATCCATGACATTTATTTCAACTCGATTAACCCAAAATTAACATAGTTTCGATTACAAGATTTGGCTGCGTCATAATACACAATACATATTTATGGACATTTTAGGTTGCAACTATAACTTAACGCAACAAAAGATTTATATAATGTTTCTATGAGAGATTGGAGAACAATGGGAACACAGCCAGCAAATAAATTTACGATACAGACTGCGCTTCTTACATTTTTCGAAGTTGTGGCAATGTTACTCGTCATTATTACCCGACCCTTACAACAACAACAACAACAACAAATAATAATAATAATAATAATAATAATATAATAATAAATGATAATTATGACAAATGATATTTTTGTGAGGACAACTGGAAATCAAAACACCCACAAGGGATCGCCCTCCTCAGTAGTATTTGACTCTTAGCCACTAAAATCACAAACCCTTTTCCTCAGGACGAGATCCGCACCGGAACCGCTTTGAAATATTACTTCGGGGTGACATCAGAGTTTGCGCCCACTTAAGACTATCTTTTTATGTCATAATCCCATATGACTTACGCGCTAACCGTGTCGATTGTCTACTACGCCGCCTGTCTCTGTAGGGACTCGAGACCGGTCTTCTTGCGCAGCATGGTTTTCACGTAAGTGAGCACCGCGTGCGACTTTGTGTTGTAACATCTCCACATTGATGTCTGGAGTCACATCCCGAGGTTCCTCTTTCATGCGTTGTCTTTGCGATACACACCTTTCGCATGCAAAAAACGTATGCTCCACTGTGTCAAGTTCGCAATTGCAGTAAATAAAAGGCAGGTCTTCAATCCTAGCCATTCGAAGGCCATTGGCCGAAATAGCCATGTCCAGTCATAAACTGGGTCTTGTTGAATTAGTCCTGACTTTCGGTTAGTCTTGGCTGCGATGTGAGGTATGAGCCTTGCCGTCCATCTTCCTTTCGGGGCCATGTCCCTACTCGTGTGCCACGTGTCTGAGTTCTCCTTCCCGACGTCATCTCGCGCTTGAGCTTCGTCATTCTGGCTGTAGAGAGCCTTTCTTTCTTAGCAAGTCAATCGGCGCTGTCCTTACTAAGTCTAAAACAGCATCATCTGAGACAGTGCGATAGGCAGTGGAGACTCAGTTGTACACTTCTTAGGGCGGCTATCAGAGTCTTCCCACAGTTGTCTACTTCCAGGGAGTCAGCTAAGATTTCAGCGACGTACAACATAATAGAGTGAGTGACTGACATTTGCTATTGTCGTTTATTAGCTACAGGACTGTTTGTCATCAGTCTGTTTGGCGCCAACATTACTGTGGCAGGTTAATCTGCAGCATTTTGGATGTTCTCCCAAGATGAGTCGCGAGTTGATTGTTACACCTAGGTACTTAACGGCGGTGATAGTCTCCGTTGAGACCTGTTTTTGGTCTGATGTTTTGGATCTTCTTTCGTGTGAGCTTAACGATCTTATTTTTCGCTGTGGCGAGTTTCAAGCCGTCTTCTTCTTTCCACCTGTTGACTCTTTGCAGTTGAGACAGTTGGGCCGTTTCAGCGTCTTGGGATACGATGACAATCTCGACGTCGTCTGCGTAAGCTACCAATGATGTTCCATTTGACAGAGAAATGCTCAGTAGATCGTAATAAAAGATGTTCCATATATCCTGGTTCAATACTGAGCCCTGTTCAACGCCTGCGGCGACCTTCATTCGCCGTCCTTGCAAGTATCGTGCAAGATCCTTCAAGTAGTCCTTGATAAGTCGCAAACGATATGCTGGGACGTGTCTTGCAGCGCCTCAACCATGTCGCTCCATTTCGACGAGTTGTAGGCGTTCTCGACGTCTAGCCTTACTCGGAGGTACATTTTATGTGAATAACGGTTCTCGATTTGCGTTGCTTTGGCAGTTTTTACAGCTCTTCTTTTGATTCCAGTGGTGGTCCGTCCGAACCTGAAGCAAAACTTCGAATCTAACTGCTCTCCTGCTTCTCGGTCAGCCGTGATTTTGGTTGTATCAGCTTTTCAAGTACTTTCCGAATCGTGTCCGACATTCACAAGGGTTTGTACGAGGATGGTACCGGGAGTGGTAGCTCAGTGCATCAGCTGATGTCACTGCAGCGCCTCTGACTGGGAGGTCCTAGGTTCGAGTCCCGACGGGGGTAGGATTTTTGACACTAGCTTTTCAACTAGGTCGAATTCAGTCGCTGTCTGGAGGAGAATTCTAGCGGCCGGCTGCTCTGATCGGTAGTTTTCCGTGGTTTCTCCGATCAACACTAGGCGAATGCCGGAACAGTACCCTAACAAACGGGCCACGGACCGCGCACGATCTTTCCTTCCTCTTCCTTGTCCTATCTCTTCTTACACACACACACACACTTACACTAACATGCACATATTCCGGGAGACCAGTTGGGAGCTTAGAGATTGACCCGGCTGGGGTAGTGCCCCGCTGGTGGGAGAGTCCTGGTTAGGGGGAAATCCCGCTAGCCGACGGTAGGACGGCGCTGGATCTCGCCATCCAGCGGGGGAAGATGACCGCCATCTCCCCCCAGGAAAAAACATGCACTATACTTACGGAACTAACGACCAAAACTGTTGACGCACCCGGAATCACTAATCAATCAACCAACCAACGAGGATGGCGTGTTACTTGCGCCCTTTATCCACGAGATCGAGTCGCGTTGCTTTCCATCGTTGGCCGAAGACCCCAGCCTTCAACCAATTGTATCTTTCCAAGAGTAGTAATGGATTGTGCTGTAGTGTCAACATATGTGCGTCTGCGGTGCCATCTAGGTCTGGCACTTTCGTGGTCTGTGAGTGCCGACTGCGCACTTCAGCTCTGGTACTGTAAACAGCAAGATGTCTCCTATTCATTGATGGTCTCGAGGGGAATAGAGCGTCAACAATTTTTCAGCGTCGGCTTCTTCTAGTGGGTCTGGCAAAAGTTCCTCGTTTTAACCTTGTTTCCTAGCCCCCAAGGATCCTTGTTTGCTTCTTTGGTTAGCACCTCTCATTTGACCCACTTTGGTTGTGTGCGCAGTAGTTTTTCTCAGTCTTATGTCTCGGGGCCCGAAGGATGGACGCCGACTTCTCTCACGCTCTTGGTGCCTTCCGCCTGAGGTGCAAATATCTTTCGCGTTGTTCAGCAATTTCCTTTGTCCATCAGTAGACTACCTCCTGTTGTGTTGACACGGGAGCTACGCAGGCTTTCCGCAGCCGAAGAGTGATTGCTGATACTAAGGCAGGGTCTACCATGGCATTCTTCTGGTGACGCCGCGAGTTGCATCCGTTACCACGTGCCTCCAATCTTGTAGTACAGTGGTGGAATACAATCATTAGCGCGAGTTCACTGAAGGGGGTTAGTTAAAGTGTACGATAACCAGGGATGTACCCTTACTGAAATATCCACTTTCATATACATTTATCAGCATATAAGTACATTCACTTATAACCCTATGAATAAGCTTGCCAAATTCTTATTGACTGAGGATGTCCCTCTTAACATTTTGATTCAGGAACCTAAGATCTTCAGAGTTAACTATAGAAGGTAGATCTATAGGTTATAATTATTTGGGTGTTATCTGGGGTTATCTATGTGCAATATGACACTTATATGTAGTGAGCACAGTTGGCATTTCTGAAGCTAGGTTGATTATCTTAAAATTACCATTGGGACTTTCTCTATTTCCTGCATTTATTTGCTATGTATATTCAGATGCATTTAATGAACTTCTTCATGAACTTTGGATTGGAGGAGGAGTCTGAATAATGAATTATAACTGCATATGGTAATTGAACATCTGACTTATACATTGATTGGTTGATTGATTAATTAATTAATTAATTAATTAATTAATTAATTAATTAATTAATTAATTAATTGTGGTGCAGGGAGTATACAGCCATGGAAACAATGCCTCTTGCTGGAAAACAAGAACATGGCCGTTAGCTGTGTGCTTGACCATCTTGGTGATTGGCCGCTATCTGCATGCCAACGTGTTCTGCAGGCACTTTTAGGTGAGTGGTCGCAACCTGTCCCTGGAGCTCTCCGAGTTATTCTTCAACAGCGGCTCCTTCATATCCAAGTACAAGGAAAGGTAAGACATCAAAGAAAATTGGATGTTTTTGTCAATCAAGGTTTTTGCACTGTCATCATGGATTATCCTGAAGTTTAACTGAAAAATTGTATGCTCAATTAAATAATTGTGATGTGAATTATGACTATATTGGAGCTCTCTGTTAAACAGTATTATACTTTGCAATAAATATTTACAAATCTTATCATTTTGAGTTATTCATTCATTATTATCCATTTCTATAAAGCTTAAATTTTTATCATATTACAATGTAACTTGCTAGTTATTAGCTGTTACTATCAGAAATAAGTTTTCATAGCTTTGTGAAGTATGTAGTCAAAAGCTGTGTCATGTTTTGTGTTATCTCAGTCTTGATAATTGGTGTCATTTTAACAACTTTGCAGTTATGTGATTTTGTACATGTGTATGTTCTGGAAGGATCTGTTGTATGTGTATGTTCTGGAAGGAAAGCTTGCAATAACTAACTTCGAAGTGTGCAAGATTTCTTGATTCTTTTGTAGGTGAGTGTGTCTTGGGCTGAGCAGCATCCACATGTGACACCCCAAAACTTTCAAGTGAATGTGGAATTTATCTTGCTTCTACTGGAACTGGAGAATTATGATTTTACAGTTATTGAGCAGGTGTGTATAGAATTATATTGGCCCATGGATGCTGAAATTCATTTGCTTAAGTTCAATATATATTGATAATGGATAGGGCAGGTCAGTTTTGATGTCAAAATGTGGAACATTAATGATCTGCTGTAATTGTTCATGAATCATAATGTGAATATTACTTGTGTCTTTCTAAGTAGATCAAATTCAGTTTCACTTACCTTCTTAGATATCAGAAATAAGTATGGAACTGTATTCAGGGATGCGCATGAAGCTGTAATCAGGGGTGTACTTGTACATTTTTCAGTATCTTGATCGCATACATTTGTTTTTTTACTTTAGCAGAGTGCAAACTTCTAAAGCAGTTTAAGACACAAAAGTTTTATATTAGAGCAGTGTTCAGGTACCAGTACACACTTTTATAATTTGTTAGTGTGCAGTTTTCAAGCATTAGCTCACGATCATATAAAATTTTCTAGAAGATAATCCCAAATAGATAGGGAACTCCCATTATGTAGGTATATCATGTACAGTGGCAATTTCAAAACTATCAGCTTTAGAGCCTCACTGCCAATTGAATTGCACAAGTGAAGCAAGCTCACTAAGCTGCACGTTATTTAGGTATACTCACACACTGGAATTTTCCAGTTTCCAGAATCAAGGTTGTTTTATATTACTTTTATTTACTTGTGAGTCAAATACCACTTAAAAATCACAAAAAACACAGCACTATTATGAAGAATAGCCTTAGTAAAGTAGAAATTAACCTTTTCAGTGAACATCACCTTGCACTAAGCTCTTCAAATTTTTGCTAACAAATCACTTAATGAATTAGAAAGAGCACTGAATATGGTTTACTAAACAACCGATTGAACCATTCAGAAGTAGAAGTTAATATAATGATTTACTAATTTATTATTATTTTGTCCTTTTTTTTTTGTAGCTCTTGCTGTCACTGCCTCCTCGGAAAGCATTTACCATTTGTGAAGAGTTATTAAATCAGGTTGAGAGCATCAACTGCAAGAAGAGTGCGGTAGCATTTATTGTGGATGTTCTGCATGAGACTCTGACACAGGAAGAAATGACAAGATACACTGTAATGGCCTTAGGGGTGCGAATGCTAGACTTCTTAACACCAAACCTTCATGAAGCATTTTGGGATTTAGTGTGTGAACCTCAGCTCATTTTGGAACAACTGCTGATGAACAGCCAATTTCTGGCATTGGAACAGATAATTAGTTCTCTCCGTCATACCCTGACTCAGTTGCCCCCTTCCTCACCCCTTAATCCTGATAAAATCGATGCTCTGCTGCGTGATTATGCAGCCCAAGCACTGGAGTGCCGGGTCAGCCAACCAGATTTTTTGGGGGTTGAGATTACTCCACCTAGTTCAGGAAGAGAATCTTCTCTGTCTCAAAGTGTGATGGTCAACAAAGAGGGAAAGGGAACTGGTGGAGGAGTGGAAGATGGTCAAGTTTCATTGGAGAGTGGTGCAGAAGAATTCCTCATGCCAAAGAAAGTACCCGCCAAGGGAGATTGGATGCCTGACAACAAGGTAAATTTATTAGCAGATGCAGCCGGGAGTGCCGTGCTGCGAGTGCGACTACATACGGGGATCAGAACGGGTTTCAGGGGATTGTTTGCCTTTGGGGCAATGATAGATAATATGCAAGTAGAATAAATAAATTTAATTGCTTGATAATTGAGTACAATTGATTTGATTTATAAAACGCCGGAGGACCATTGATAGTTTATGACGTTAATGATTGCTCTTCTTTCTTGAAGTACACTTGGCAGCTTACTTACAGTTTGAAGCAAGGAAAGCAGCAACCCAAATCACTCGGCTGAGTGTGTCGCTGTCCGGGCTGAGGTAGGCTCCAGGCAGTTCGGTGGTGCGAACTGGCATGGGCGCGGACTCAGATGACCGGAGCTGGTGATGGAGTTTGCCGTGAATTCGACCAAGTGGCGGCTGCGGCTCGCGAGTGGCACGAATTTGAGGCTGGTTAGATGTGGCCGTACTAATCGCCTTGATAGGCGAAGCAGGAACAGTCGACCTTGTCTCCGTTGTCTGTTTGTTCTGGTTGTCGTTTGGTTGTTGTCTCTCTGTTCTTTCTGTTGTCTCTGTTCTCTTGTCTTGTCTCCCGTGTGTGAGCGAAGTCGCAGTATTTATTATGCGGGTGTGATTGAGGCCGTGGGGGGGGAGAGTCACGTGGCTGTGACTTGGGCCTATGGTAAGGCGGGCAAGTTTGGAGTGCCCGCGATCGGCTCCCTATTCGTGATGTGCCTTCCGGGGGGGGTCACGTGACATTGGCGTGCGATCAGAGAGAAAGGCGGTGGCACGAATTTGCCCGCGATGGCGGCCCGTTTGTGTTTGCGATTTTACCGGAATTGAGGCATCTGGCATGCAGGTGGCCGAGGAGCGCGGGCGATGCGCCGGCAGTGCGCCTTTGTCGGCGAGATGCATTGACGGGCTTATTTTCGCGAGGGAGGCCCGAAGCGATTCCCAGAAATGTTTCTGGGTGGCTTGTCAGGTAGCGAGCTATGGGGTGAGGGCCCCGCGTGCCGGGTTAGCCCAGCCCTAATGAGGGGTTAAACCCCAGCTGGCGACGCCCAGAAGCGGCGGTCATTGTACTGGGCGGGCGTGGGCCCGTGCGAACGGCGGTTTGCGCGGAAGACGCTGCAAATTATTTTATTGCCCTTTTGTAGTAGTTTCCGAAGTGTGGAAGCGTGCCGGCATGCACGGAGAGCGACTTGTGAGGGGTTGGTGAAAGTAAGCGCTTAATAGTGGGTGGCCGCGCGGGAAAAAGCTGTTAGGGGCTGCGCCTTGGCGGCGAGACTGAAAATTTGATTGCGAGATTGAACATTTATAAAGGTGCAATATATTGCTGTGGACATGCTAGGGTTTGGAATTCCTGTACATCTTATAAAATGTCAGGAACTTGTTTATGCATAATTGAATATGTGTCATTAACAGTAATGAGTAACCAACTCTCAAAACTATAGATTCGAATTTCTATCCTCCTCATGGAATGGGCCAATAAAATTAAAGAATTTGCCCTGTATATCCCAATCATGAATTTTCTCTCTGGTCCACTTAGGTTTTACTTATTTCATTTTATTGCATAGCTGTGCACTGGCAAGTTCATGTTGTTATTGTACATCTATATTGATTTAAGAAATTATTGTCCAATTCAAGTAACATTTCCAATATAGCATAATTTCCACCAATTGCTGTTCCATAGTTTTTAGATTTATTTTCTTTTTAGAGAAAACGGAAATTCATTCATTTTGAGAAAGGAGAAATAATTGTATTTTTTAAATTTTTAAATAGAAAAATCATTTTGCTATGTTCAAATATAAGCTGATTGTAATAATACTTTCTGCTGTATTTAGTTTTGATGCAATATCAAAATTAGATGGACAATCACAGCTGAAACATTTGAAAATATAGATGTGCAGGTGTGTAGAAGACTTAATCAATTTGAAACCAACCCACAAAGCACTACGCTTCAGACAGAAGTGAAATTTAAGAAAGAAAATATTTCAGTCTGATATTTTTATTAGGGTCATCAGTCATTCAAAATCTGTAGTAATCCTTCAAAACTTTTATTTGCTCTATCTACCTCACATTTAAATTTCAGAGTTCCTTCCTATTTTTACTAAAGTTTATTGTATAAGTATTGTTTGTATCACTCGGATAATAACATAATATTATCTAGTGCTACGATCAGTTATATATTTAGTCATCAGTATGAGCTGGCTATTAAAATGATAATCGTTCTCATTAAAATTAGATCAACCCTTCTCATTACATGAATAAGAACTAGTGTTGCCACTGAATGGGACAATCTTTCTCGTACTACCGGGAGCGGTAGCTCAGTGCATCAACTGATGTCACTGCAGCGCCTGTGACCGGGAGGTCCTAGGTTTGAGTCCTGACGGCGGCAGGATTTTCGACACTAGCTTTTCAGCTAGGTCGAATTGAGTCGCTGTTTGGAGGGGAATTCTAGCGGCCGGCTGCTCGGTAGTTTTCCGTGCTTTCTCCGATCTACACCAGGCGAATGCCGGAGCAGTACCCTAAATTATAACGGGCCACGGACCGCGCGCAATCCGAATTCCTTCCTCTTCTTTGTCCAATCCTCTCCCCTTACACGCGCACGCGCCCACGCGCCCACGCGCCCACGCGCGCACGCACGCACGCACACACGCACACACGCACACACGCACACTAACATGCACTACACGACCACATATTCTGGGAGACCGGTCGGGAGCTTAGAGCTTGTCCCGGTTGGAGCGGTGCCCCGCTAGTCGGAGAGTCCTGGTTAGGGGGAAACCCCGCTAGCCGACGGTAGGTCGTCGCCGGATCGCGCCATCCAGCGGGGGAAGATCACAGCCATCTTCCGATAAAACATTCACTATACTTACGGGAGTAATGACCAAATCAGTTGACGCGCCCGGAAACACGAAACAATCAATTAATCAATTTCTCGTTCTAGTTTGTTTCCTAATTTGTTTGGGCGGGTCTAGCTTTTCGGTCGCGCCCCATCCGTTTGCCATCTATCGCCGTCCAAACATTTGCTCAATTTTTCGGTTTCCTAATGTCAAAAACACTTTAAGAATATTAAAGAAGAGTAAAACCTCGTCCACTATGGACATTTTTTGTTGAAAAATATGGAGCTGATTTTACGAAAATGTTTAAACGTTACTGTAAATGCGAAATTTGAAGCTTTGTTTCACAGAAACCTATTGAGTTTTCGAAAAAAAAATTGGAAGTTATTTGAAGCGCTAATGCAATTATTCAATGCTACTAATGCAATTATGGATACAAATCGCTGGAAATGTGTATATTAAAGGCATGAGAGATATTTAAAAATATATACATTTATGTAATTTTTGAAAAAAAAAAACAAGAAAACAGCGAAATTAATTTAAGGTCATCTTAAAAAGTGCAATTAGCATTATCTGTACGAAAAGTTAAAAAAAATTGGAACAGTTTTTGAGAAATTGATGTTTGAGCGTTTTTGAAAATGCGGAATTTGCAGCTCGTTTTCGCAGAAAACTTTGGAGTTTTCGAGAAATTTTATGACTTTTTTAAAGCACTTGTACTATAAAATGCAATAATGTGAACAACTCGCCGCCAATGTAAATATTGACGACGTGAGGCTAGTCAGAAAATCACATGTTTGTAATTTTGGAAAAAACAAAAATTGCGTTTATGTAATCTAATAGTGTACATTTAGAACTATCCTTACCAAAAGTTTAAAGAAAACATTTTTGTTTTCGAGAAAATCACCTTTTTGTTGCGCTTTAGAAATGCATATATTGCTCACAATATTGTGCGAAAACTACTCAAACTTTCAAAAAATATATATGATCTTGATGAAAGAACTAATTATGGACAACAAATTTTATTTGAAGGACAAATCTGTATCTTCAATTTTGTAGTTATAGGAAGACGCTGTCAAAATTCAAACTTTTGCAATTTTCGAAAATTTAGAGTTAACCCTGAAAATCGGAACTATGCCACCTTTGTAAGGGTATTTTACTCTTTTATTGCAAGGAATTTAAAGAAAAAAATTGCAGCAGTTTTTGAAAAAAATTGAAAATGTCTGGGGGTCTTCTTGTAAAGTAGCCCCAAATTTTGAAGAAAGTTTTTCAAAATCGCAGCATCTCGATTCGAACCAATCGCCCGGGCAATATACATTTTGGAAGAAATCGTACATATGGTTTAGGCACTAGTGGTGTTCACAGGCAGATGGATGGACGGACGTTTAAAAAAACACGTTTTCGATATTAGGGGACACCAAATTGCAAATTTCCGCTGAAATCTCGAAATCCATTTTCCGCAGCATTACATAACTTTCTCTATACTGCGTATATTACTTTGTATATATGTATGTATACGATACAGTAAAAATCAAAATATGTGACGTACAGCCCTTATTTCTCTTCCATATCAAATATGAAGAAAAAATCTATAACTACATTTAAAAGTGTCCTAGAAAAAATATTGTTAACTTGCAAGTCTAGGAATCCAAGTATTACCATTATTTGGAGTAGCTTTTTCCAGTTCATGTACTTCAAAAATTCACGAGCGTGAAATGAATCTCATTTTATTTTATTTTATTATATTTTCAGGCATCAGAATGCTTGTCTTGTAGAGCTGTCACCTTCTCTATGTTTAATCGTCGTCATCATTGTCGACGGTGTGGACGCCTGGTGTGCGCGGCTTGTTCAGCAGGACGCATGCAGGTGAGTAAGAGAGTTTTTTGATCAGTTGAGGTAGGTCTCGTAGCAAAGTTTTCCAATTTCCTTGGTGTAGACTGGCTTTACGGTCTGGCCCATCCTCTTGCCAGCTGACGTCTATCGACGCCCAAAGTATATTTTTCTGACATTTTCTCAACTTTTAGTTTTCCTAATTGTAGAACTGAAATATTACTTCAAGAATATTACCGAAGAGTAAAACCTCGCCCTAAATAGAAATTTTCATTGAAAAATTTGAAGCCGTTTTTAAGAAAATGGCAATTAAGCATTACTGTAAAAGCGAAATTTGAAGCTCTTTTTCATAGAAAGTTTTTGAGCTTTTGAAAAACTTCATTTAAAGTCACTTAAAGTACTTCCACGCACAAATGCAATAATGTATACAAATCGATAGAAATCTGCATATTAACGGCGTGAGATATATTTCAAAAAATTACATTTGTGTAATTTTTGAAAAAATAAAAGAATACACCAAGATGAACTTTACGTCATATTAAACAGTGCAATTAGCACTATCCATTGGGAAAATTTGATAAAAAAAATCGGAGCCATTTTTGAGAAAATGGCATTTGAGCGCTTCTGAAAATGCAGAATTTTCAGCTCATTTTTACAGAAAACTTGAGTTTTCCAGAAACTTCATATGGCATTATTTAAAGCACATGTACTTAAATATAATAATGTGAAGAAATCGCCTCTAATGTAAATATTACCGACGTGAGAGAAGGAAAAAAAAAGTATTTATGTAATTTTTGAAAAAGAAAAGAAAAGAGCACTATGGCGTTTATGTTGTCATATGGTGTACATTTGGCACTACACCGACCTAAAATTTAAAGAAAAAAGCTTTGAACAGTTTTTGAGAAAATATCTTTTTTGTTATTTTTTCAAAATTGCAAATGTTGCACTCACTATTGCATGAAAACTACTAAAACTTTCAAAAAAATGTACATGACCTTAAGGGCATGTTGAAAGAACCATTAATGGACAACAAATTTCATTTGAAAGAAAAATCTGTCTTCAATTTTATCATTGTAAGAAGACGCCGAAAAATATTCAAACGTTTGCAATTTTGGAAATTTAGATTTAACCGTGAAAATAGGACCTATGCCAACTTTATAAGTGTATTTTACTGTATTCTTACAAGAAATTTAAAGAAGAAATTTGGAGCAGTATTTGAAAAAAAATTTGAAAATGTCCGGGGGGGCTTTATGTAAAGTATCTCAAAATTTTAAGGAATGTTTTTCAAAATTTCAAAGCTTCAACTAGATCCAGATGGACAGGGGTTTCTTCAATTGGGAAAAGATCGTACGAATGGTTTAGGCGCTAGTATTGTTCACAGACGGACGTTTTGGGGGAAAAAAAGATAAAAGAAAAGAAGAAAAAGAAACACTTCTTTGGTATCAAGGGACCTTAAAACCTTTCGTTGAAATCTCGAAAGCGGTTTTCCGCAGCATTACATAACTTTCTCTATACTACGTATATTATTTACATATTTACGTATAAAACGTATACGAGAAAATAAAATTAATTGACGACAAAACGCCTCATCGGTCTGCCTCAAAAATTTCTCCAAATTTTATCTTCAAATTTGTCGTAAGAATTGATTGAAATACACTTCTCAAGATGGCATAGGTCCGATGTTTACTGTTGACTTTTAATTTTCGAAAGATACAAAAGTTAGAATTTTTCTCGGCGTCTGCCCACATGTAGAATGTTGAAGATAGAGATCTTTTCTTCAAATGAAATTTGAAGGTGAATTGCAGTGCGGTGAATCTTATGTATTTGATGTAGATTCTACACAGTACATCATCAGCTTTTAATACTGGACCAAGCATCTGGTTCTGCTAGAGAACTTATCGTGACACCCAGCAAGAAAATGATAATGATGAGCAGAAAGCAGATGAACAACAAGAAGCAAATTACACACAAACTATCGACATAGTTTCTAATGCTTTAAAGAGTGTAAGGGACCTGAACATTTTCGTTGTAAATAAAAATTTCACTGAATTCCATGAACAGTGAAATAATGCCTGTGGGAAAGTGCCATTCAGCGCAATACAAAACAGTTGAGACTGACAGACGCGTGTAGTACTAATGCAAAAAATTGTAATGTGAAGCATCGTTTTGTGATGGATTTATATATTTTTAAAGCCCTAAGTTATAATAAAAGCAATATTAATATGGAGCCGTGCATTAAAATGCATTTATTCATGATGCAAAGAATCGTTTTGTAGCAGCAAATGTGTTCGAAGGCCTGCACAAATCTTTTTCTTCAATATTGTAGTTATGAAGAGACGCCGAGCAAAATTAAAACCTGGTATCTTTCAAAAATTAAAAGGAAACAGTAAACATCGAACCTATGCCACCTTGAGGAGCGTATTTCAATCTATTCTTACAACAAATTTGAAGAAAAAATTTGGAGACATTTTTGAGAAACTTTGAAAAATGTCCCAATGGCATCATCTAAAGTATCCCCAAATTTTAAAGAATCTTTTTCAAACTCGCAAACCTATGAAAGAAGCCCGATCGGCCGGAGATTATTCGTTTTCGATAAAATTCTTCGGATGGTTTATTCAAATTGGCACTATTGTTGTTTACAGATGGTCAGACTGACGGACGGACTTTTTGAAATGAAAGAAAAAAAGCAATACTTTTTCGGTATCGGTTTAATTTTGGCTAATTTTGATGCTGCCACGTGCTAGTGATAAATTGAACCCGTGTCGGTTCATTTAGCCTTAAATATCTTGGTTTCGTTCTGACATAAACTGAAGGTCTTGGGTTTAAATTCTGATCCTCGAGAAACAGTTTTTAAATGTATTGAACACAATACGCTGTATTCAATTACATAAGCGGCATTTTCAGTAAAAATTTTTGAATTCTAGAAAAATTGAAGATAAGAATTTTTTTGCTCCTCGCACGCGTTATTGTGGCAAGAGATTTTCAAGAGAGGGATGAAGTGATGGTAGGATAGAAGTTGCAATATTATAATATTACGTAACCGTCACGAATTATATGAGAAATACAAATAAATATTGTTAAAGTATCGAAAATCGCATGATAATTGGGAGAGCATTTGAAGTCATTCATAAACTGATGTGAAAGGTTGACAGGCTTATTCGCAGCAACTTAACACCCTGAACGAAGCACATAGAATTCAGCATCTAAAAGCAATAAGAAATGTTATGAGCATATATGAGCATTAAAATATTGTCATAAGCACTAAAAACGTTAAGAATAATCTTAAAAATCGCCTTTCTGTTGTTTATTTCTCTTTGACTTCATTGTTGAGACCCACTTACGCTGGCAGATCGCCAGCGCCAACCCCGAGCGGAATCGCTAAGTGTGTTTTATATCTTTAGGAACGCTTCGAGTTCATGGTTTTCATGAAGGAATATTCAAGTAGCAAATAAAATAGTTTATCAAAGCTTTTATCTACTCAAATTCCCAAAATTATTTAAATAGTCAAAAATATATAAAATAGAGCGACTCTCACATAATATCAATAATTCAACACATGTATCAGTTTTTTGGACTGAGTACAAGTAAAAAAAGTTTTATTTTTCACATATTCTGAAAGACGACGTTCAGGTCATGGAGTTTTACGCATTACGCGTTTTCATTATGTGTGAACAAAATTAATGTAAACTCATTTATGTATGAAAATGAAAAAAATCGTTATTTTTGTGAATTTTGTTTTTATCCTTATATTTTTTTAAATTTTTTGATCAATCGTACACGTTTGTACAGTCAACTGCCTTTTTATATCCAATTTATATTAATATTTTAGGTTTTACTTAAATATGGAGGTATATCCATAGAGATTGTTAAACATTATCCTATTGTAGGTTTGGAATTAATTACAGAAATATTCAATGGCATTTTAAAAGGAGGTAAAATGCGAGAAATGTAGAAATTACCCTATATAAATTCAATGTACAAAAAGGCGGTAAAAAGATTGTAATAATTTTAGAGTGATAAATGTGACTTAATCTCTCTTTAGATGGTGTGGAAGTGTGCTAAATGCAAATGTCAGATTCAGAAGCGTAAAGTGATTTTAGACAAGGAAGAACCTGTATTGACATTATTTTCTGTCTCAAACAACTGATAGAAAAAACAATTGAGCGAAGATGAGAACTTAACATAAGTTTCATAGATCTCAGAATGGCTTATGATAATGTACCAGTAAAAGAAGTTTGAGGGCAATGGAAGAAAAAGGAATATCAACAACGTGCATAAATGCAGTCGAACAACTTTACAAAAGATAACAAAAGTCAAGTAAAAGTGGGAAAAGTCTATCAGACGACTTCCCAGGAAATAATGGATTACGGTAAGGCTGCTGTGTATCTCCAACCCTATTTACCATATGCATTGATAAAGCCCTAAAAGAATGGAAAAGAAAGTGTAGAAGTATGGGTGTGAAAATAAGTAATGAAACAGTGTTTAGTCTAGTATTTGCAGACGATCAGGTGATAATGGCTGAAGATGAAGATGTGACTTACGTGTTTAGAAAATTAGTAGAAGAGTATGGAAAATGGGGAATGGAAATAAGTACAAAAGACTGAATATATGGTGGTGGGGGGTATGCTCCATGATTTAGAGACTAATGTAGGAATAGTTAAAGGTAATACACAATATAAGTAGTTGGGAGTCACGCTAACAGCAGATGGTAGAAACGAGCAGAATGTGAAAAATAAAAATATAAGGAGAAAAATAGCCACAAGACAGTTGAATCCAGTGCTGTGGAACTCGATTATTTCAATAAAGACAAACAAACACGTATGTAGCTCCTTCACAGAGAGTACAGTACTCAATGGGGCAAAAGTCTGGACACTAACAACAAATATGACAGACAATCTTAAAAAAAAAAAACAATGTTATGTACATATGAAAAGAAACAATATGTTATGGGCATATGAGAAGGTTGAAATCAGATAGACTTCCACAAAAAGTTCGCGAATGGATAACCAATCGAAGATACAGAGGAATGCCGAGAAGGACATGGAACATGACAATTACTGAAGCCTTGGAAAAAAGAGAAATGGAAGAAAAAGGCGTATGGGATAAAGAGGCATGGAAATTGGGATGCGGAAACGGCACAGGCTGTAAAAAAACTGCTAAATAGATAACTTTAATGTTATATTAATATATTTTAATAATTAAAATATTATATTAATACAAATTTAAAATATAAAATATATTTTAAATTTAAAATATTATAATAATTTAATAAGGAAATCCTCTAACCCGTTTCTACATGAAAAAAAATATTGTACAGATGATTTCCATTGTATGTATATTTTGACCGAGCCAATGGTGATCACTTCCGTAACCCCTGTAAACGTTCCAGGAAACCCTAGAGTTCCGAGAATCCTGGTTGAGGACCGCTGTCATGGGGCATACATCACTTTGATCGGAGAATGTTGAATTGTATAGAGACTGTTTTTTTTTTCGTGATAAACACATATTCTACAGCCACTCACTTGGAACGGTTTGATTCGTATTTCTACCGTTCAACAAGGCTTTGAGAAGGGACTATGTTTAAAGAATTTTGCAAAAGCCCTGAGAGTTTATAGAAAGACCATGACGTTTTGCCTTCAGCTCCGTGCTTCCACCTGGCAGCCAAGTAACAAAACATGTGTATCATTTGTTTACATTTAAGATTCATTGGCCCATGTGTTTTATTTGTTAATCAGCATGATTTTGGGAAAAAGAAAATCAAAACCGGAGGAAATATCGGCCGCGCGAAACAAAAATTAACGAAGTTAGATTCAATCAGGTACAGGGAAAGCTTAGCATCAGTGGACCATAGGCTTGGCGCCAAATTTAAAAATGCAAATCCATATAATATATGCATTCGCATTTTTAAATTTGGCACCAAGCTTCTGGTTACAGTTGTTTGTTTTTCAATTATACATTATAATGCGTAATTGAAACAATTTTGGATATATGCACCTGTGTGTGCTGTTGTAGCAGCACTGGATGTGAAGTTACATATAGAAGCATTTGTTTACCAACCCAAAAAGTATTGGCGCGGCAGAACCGCGGCATGGATCAAGTGCATGAGCGTTTTCTCGAACCTGTGTGCCTACGTCGATTACAATACGATTTTGTTCATTCAACACAATTTGCTACATATCAATAATTTCCCCGCGGGGGTGGGGGATATGTTTATCACGATGGCGTAGGTTGCCGTGGTGTCAGGTGGAGTGTCGTAGACAACCACCCGGAACCTGAGTCTCTGCAGCGCTGCTCACGTCATTAGCCTGAACGTGCAGGCAGTGAGAAGGCGATACTAAGCTCCTGGTAGTCGGATTCTCCCTGCTACCCACCAGTTGGGCCAATGGCGCGTCGACCTTGGTGCAGGATTGGGTGACGGATGCTTTTCGGAGTACTTTGGATCCCACTTTAAAGTCCGGCGGGAACTCCAGAAACCACCCATCAGGTTGCTCCGGTTCCGGCGTTACCCACGTCGTGAGCTGGAGATAAGCATTGGAGAGACGGAAGGGGGGGCTCCGAGCCGCCTGGACCTTCGTTCAGGTGACCCCCAGTTGGGCTCTCGGATTAGTCGTGGCAGTGGCCGATACTTTGGGCATAGAGGAGGGAACTTGTTCCCCGCGCATGTGTGTGGCGCATTGTTTGGACTCCGGCACTAGCCTTGAAAGCTAGGAGCTCTGATCTAGCAGGGCGACCCTTACCCAGGGATTGTATGCGGAGGTTGCCGCAAAGGTAAACTGGGTTCCGGCTGGATCCGGGCGTCAGCCCGTCGGCGTTTTGCGCGTCGGTGGGGGGTGAGGATAAGAGCCTCACCCCCCATAAGGCCTAGGTGTCCACCCCTGGGGAATGTCCCCTTGGTGGTGTTGTAGACCATAACGGGGTTTCATGCATAACAATAATTGCAAAGAAATATAAAAGAAACTGGCTTTCTATTCATTTTGTGTTAATGAGTAGTACAAATGGCAAGAGGGTGTGGTGCGGAGGGAGTGTTGAGGGCGGCGGCGTGCGCAGGTGGAGGGCTACGGGCAGGTGGCGGTGCGCGTGTGCGACGCGTGCGTGCGCCAGACGGCGGAGGCTGCCGCGGGCTCTTCGTCGCCCGACGCCGCCGCGGAGGCCGCCGACGGCGACCTCCCGGACGCTCAAGACGCCGCGGCGGCGGAGGCTGAGGCGGCAGCGGCGGCGGCAGCGGCGGCGGCGCTGCAGTGGCGGCTGGCGCGCGACGCGGCCCACAACGCGACGGTGCGCGGCGAGTTCGCGTACGCGCGCGCACCCAGCGTGGCGTTGTGCCTCGCGGCCCTGGCCGCGCACTCCGAGGGCGCCGCGTGCCCCAGGTGAGTTCTAACAAACGGGCCACGGACCGCGCGCGATCTTACCTTCCTCTTCCTTGTCCTAGCCTCTCCCCTTGCACGCACTGCACTACCACACATGCCGGGAGACCGGTCGGGGACTTGGAACTTGTCACGGTTGGGCGGTGCCCCGCTAGTGGGAGAGTCCTGGTGAGGGGCAAACCTCGCTAGCCGACGGTAGGTGGGCGCCGGATCTCCCCATCCAGCGGGGGGGGATCACCGCCATCTCCCGAGGAAAAAACATGCACTACGCTTACGGGACTAACGACCTAGGCTGTTGACGCGCCCGGAATCACTAACCAACCAACCCAGGTGAGTTGCCTGTGAGGCGGCGATGCTCATCGAGAGGCCTTGGGGGCGAGTCGCGACGACGCGCGGCGGCAGACTTTCGACACTAGCTGTACGTATAGCTGCGTCGTTTGATTGATTGGTGATTTCGGGCGTGTTAACGGATAGTCCCATAAGTATTGTGCATGTTTTTTTTATCGCGGGAGGTGACGATGTTCGACGCTGGCTTGCGAGATCCGGGGCCGACCTACCTGTCGGATTTTCTCCAACCAGTTATCCTCCACCCCCTTAGCTCCCGACAATGTGAGAGTCTAGTGCTTGTGTGTGTGTGTGTATGTATGTATGTATGTATGTATGTATGTATGTATGTACGTAAGGGGTAAAGTCAGCATTAGGAAGGAGAACGTAAAATCGTGTGCGGTTTGTTAGGATACTGCCTAATACACAATCATTGTCTTGAGCATTCTAGCGACCGGCTACACTGATCGCTAGTTTTCTGTGATTTTTCCGATCACTCCTCAGTTTCAATGGATTTTTACTTAGAAATCACAAGCTTACATGATCAATAATTTTAATTTCATTCTCGTTAAGTTATGCTGTTATCACCGATCGTCCGTCGTCTCGTTTAACGTTTTCCCACAAACTTCAGTAAACATTGACTATTCGTCCAGATGTGAATCGACTCAAATCCTTTAATTAGTTCAAATGATCTTGGCTAATGTTTCGACCATCTTTTCGTGGTCTTCATCAGGGCTGGTCTGCCATGGTCGGAACGTCGGCAACACAGCCTTCGACGCGGCGTAAACCCGACAGCCAAGATCATTTACATGACTCTGGCCGCGGAAGCCTACGACTTCCCTTTAATTAGTGTTGTCTGTGGTGCGTGTGGCAGGTTCCTGGTGGGCGCAAGCGCCAAGCTGCTGCAGCTGCTGGCGCCCGTGGGGCCAGGCGCCGCCCCGAACCCCGAGGTGGACGCGGCGCTGGTGCTGCGCATGGCGCGCTCGCTGCTCGTGGCGGCCAAGCTCAAGTACGCGCGCCTGGGGCTGGCGACGGGCGAGGCCCACTGCGACGGCCTGCTGCAGCGCGCCGACCTGCTGGCGCTGCTGGCGTCGGCGCCCGGCGGGTGCGCGGCGCTGGCCCCGGCGCTGCTGTCGGCCCCCGCCCCCGCGGCCGCGCCGCCGCCCGCCCTCGCCCCCGCGCCCGTGGCCACGGCCGCCGCGCTGCGCCACCTGCGCGCGCGCCTGCTGGCGCTGGAGCGCTGGCCGCTGGCCGTGGAGGTGTGCACCAAGGCCGGGCTGGACGGCGGGGCGGCGTGGGCGGCGTGGGGCCGCGCGTGCCTGCGCGCGGGGCGCTGGCGCGCCGCCCGCGACAAGTTCGCGCGCTGCCTGGCCCCGACGCTGGCTCCCGCCCCGCCTTCGGCATCCGCTTCGGCCCCCGCCCCGGCCGCGGCCGCCGCCGGCCCCGCCGGCAGCGGCGACCAGCCCGCGCTGTCGGAGGTGCTGCACCTGCTGCAGTCCGGGACGTGCGCCGCCCCGCCGCCGCCCCCGCCGCCGTCGCCGCCTCCGTCGCCCGTGCCGCCGCCGACGCCGCTTCCCGGCACCGCCGAGGCGGAGCCGCTGCTGCGGCGGCTGGCGGCGCTGGAGGAGGTGGCGCGCGGGCGCGTGGCGACGCCCGCTCCGCCGGCCAGCGCCCCCGCCGCGCCCTGGGCCGCGCGCGCCGCCCACCAGGAGTGCCTCTTCTACCTGCGCGCGTACGGGAGCGCCGGCGCGCAGCTGGCGTTCCTGGCCGGGCGCGGTGGCGGTGGCGGGGGCGGGGCGGCGCTCGCCGCCGCCGTGCGCCACGTGCGCGACGCGCGCGTCGACCCCGACACCTTTGTGGATGCGCTGTACCTGCGCTGCCTGCGCGAGGGCCGCACCGCCGCCCTGCACGCCGCGCTGCGCGACGCCGACCCCTCGCTCGCCTCCTGGCAGGTGAGCCCTCCTCTTTTCCATTCCTTATTGCATTGCATTGCATTGCATTGCGTTGTGGCATATGACATATTTTTAAGTCAAATCTGGCGCAGTCGAATGCAGTGTAATCTCCACTGTTCGGTTGAATAAGTGGGCCGTTTGCGTATAGAGATATCTTGATCCGACGTGTACATCAGCACAAGATATGTTCCAGGTCGGTAGGAACACCGCCATTTCCGGAGATATAACATGTACTTCACGTATAGAACTGATATTCTAAGTAGTTGTATTCAAAAACTGTACTTTGGCCGAATACGGATCCATTCTGACCTTCCCCTGGACTCCCCCCGTGTACCTTCGCTTCCGTGAGTCCACTCACTCTCTCTCAACCGTTGAGATGCCGCTGCGGTAACACCGGCGACGTTCTTGGCCGGTAGGTCCTAAAGTTCGGGTTCCGACGGTGGTGGCGGACTTTTGACACCAAATGTATAGTGAACTCAACACAGATCGAATTCAACCATCGTCTGGTAGAAACTTCTAGCGACCGGAGAGATAGTTTGGTCCGTACCCCATCAGTACCAGGCTAATGTCGCGGCAGTACGTTAACGAAAGGGCCGTGGACCGACCGCGCGCGATCTTCCTCATCCATAACCCCTTCCCTCTTCATACACACTTGCTTTTCATGCACTAGACATGTTGGGAGCCTGTTGCTGTTGGGGCGCTGATCCTGATGGGAGAGATACCTCGATAAGGAATCCAACGTGTAGATCGGCGCAAGATATGTTCCAGCATGAAGGAACACCGCCACTTCCCAGGATATAACATGCACTTTACGTATTCTAAGTAGTTGTATTGAAAAACGGTAAATACTCCGTGAGTGCCCCTCTCCTGTCCTCTTTCGCCCGTGCTCCAGCGTCTGGGGCCCTATCGAGTCGTGTGACACAGGGAGAGGTGACACAGGGAGGGCATCAACTGATGTCAGTGCTGTGCCTTAGATCGCGAAGCCCTAGGTTCGAGTCCCGTCGATGGCAGGATTTTCGACACTAGCTAGGTCGAATTCAGGCGCCGTCAGGAAGAGAACTCTAGCGGCCGGCTCTTGTCGGTAGTTTTCCGTGATTTGTCTAATCAACACTAGACGAATGCCGGAGCAGTTCCCTAATGCCTCACCTACTCGATATTTCATTCGCCCTCCTTGTCCTATCCTCACCCCTTACACACACACTCACATGCACTATACTACCACACTTATCGGAAGCTTAGAGCTGGTCCCGGTTAGGGGTCGGTGACACGCTGGTGGGAGATACTTGGTTGGGAAAAATCCCCGCAGGTCGACGTAGGTCGGCACCAGATCTCGCCATCCAGCTGGTGAAGATCACTGCCATCTCCCGCGATAAAAACGCACTACACTTACGAGACTAGCTTAAGACCTTAGCAATTGACGCGCCCGGAAACTCTTAAGTAATGAGTCGTGTGTCCGCGCCTGGGGTTGCAGACGCATCTGCAGCGCGCGTGCGCAGCGCTGGCGCGGCGCGGCCTGCTGCACGCGCTGTACCGCCTGCAGCTGTTCTGCGGAGACCTGGTGCGCGCCAGCATGTCGTGCGTGCGCTTCTACGCGGCCGGCGGCCGCTGTTTCGGGGACCTGGCGCGCGCCGCCCCGCACCTGGCCGCCGCCGAGCGCCACCTGCAGGCGCACTTGGAAGCGCAGTTGGCGCCGCAGCTGGCGCCGCAGGCCTCCGCCTCCACTGCAGGTACGTGCGCGTGCGTGTGTGGATGTGATATCGTAGGCTTCCGCGGCCAGAGTCATGATCTGGGCTGTCCGGGTGACGCCGCGTCGAAGGCTGGGGTGCCGACCGACGCGGCGTCACCCGGACAGCCCAGTTCGTGTGTGGATGTGTTTGCGTGCGGTGGCGAGCTCAAGCGCCGCCTACTGGCGTGATCGAGGAGTATGTGATGTGGAAGGCCCCCGCAGCCCAGGGACATACGAATGCACTTGGCTGGCGGGGTGACAGTGCGTCGGAAGATGCGAAATCCTCCCACGCACCCACATTTTTTAAACAGATTTTAAATGGAGTGGGAGGATTGCAACAATTAGACTTTGAGGTAGAAAGCTTGCGCGGCAAGGAAGCTACAGTTCGTCTCCATATGGCACAAATGGAAGATAATTGTTTTGGAAGTGATTATTGTGATTGTAATTTTAATTACTTAATCTTATTTGTATTGAAAAACAACAATATAATTTAAATCATAATAATAGAAAATAAACACTGAAATTGTATGGTCAATGTTCATCTTGTGGATTTTCCCTAGACTTTTCCCTAGAAAATTATTTTGTGCAAAATTATTGGTAAATAATTTGTTTTCGTTTTTTGTTTTTTGTTTTTTCTGTATCCAAATTGTATTTTGCGGTGTGTACTAAGGAAATTGCACATGTAAATAGACAATTTTGTATTTTCATGTTTGATAAGTGGGCAACACTATTGTAGCCTAACACACACTAACAGACATGGTTGCACAACACGTGAAAAATGTCTCTCACAGTTGAATCCAATATGATTTAGGTGAGATGGAACTACGTAGGCAATAGGGACATTTGACGTGCATTATTCACAACCTTACAGGTAAAAAACAAACAAACTATATTTTTAACAAACCAACTGTAATTTTAGCTCTAAGGAAATGTTGCACTATACATATTCTTGTATATAAAGGTTTTAGAAGAAATAAAAGAGATCATCTTCGTCAACATACTAGCTTTATTTAGATAGCCGGCTTTCGACGGCTTTGCCGTCATCGTCAGTCTACAAGATACAGAAAGATATAACAAATTATAAATAAATACACAATAAGATAGAAAATTAAATAACAATTAATGGATACATAGCAGTTCAAATTTAACATTAAAAAAATCAATAAAGAAAGACATATTATATGTTTTCAAAAGGTAAGCAACATATAGCAGTTAAAATTGTAAAAATGAAATGCGACGGGGGGGATTAATACAGATAATAGCAGTTCAAATTTCAGATTATAAATATATGTGAAGAAATATACATTCTCATATTCCAAAGAAAGAAAAACAAAATTAATATATATATAATAAATGGGGGATAGTAATAATAATTAATATCAAATGTTATTACAAAGATGGGGAAATAATTGAATAACACAATAAAGGTTTTATCTTTTCTGTAGCCCTGATGAAGGCCAAATATATGGCTGAAACGTCGGCAGTGTAGTGTCTGTTTTCTTTCCTGTGACTCAAATTCAAGAACCATTAGACATATAAAAACGAATATTTATTGATTTTGAAAGATGCTAAAAAAGTGGCAAAATGGCATGTCAACCCGAGTATCCAGCGCGGCTAGCGTTGCGTGAAAGCGCTGCAGAGAAGTGGCAACGCTGTTCTCCATAAGCGCTATACTGCAATGAAATGCTTGGACACACTGTAGGTCGAATTCAGCTGCAGGACTCTTAACAAACGGGCTACGGACCGCGCGCGATCTTTCCTTCCTTATCCTTGTCCTATTCTCGCCCGTTACTTGCTTACGCACTTACATTCACTACACTACCACACATGTCGGGAGACAGTCGGGAGCTGAAAGTGTGCCCCGTCTGGGGCGGTGTTCTGCCGGTGGTAGATACATGGTTGGCGCAAAATCCTGCTAGCCGACGGGTAGGTCGGCGCCGGACCCCGCCATCCAGCGGGAGATCACCGCCACCTCCCGCGATAAAACATGCACTACACTTACGTGTCTAATGACCTTCGTAGTTGACGCGGCCGGAATCGCTAATCAGTGAAGTGACCGTGTGTTGCCTCTCGTCCAGGTGCCGGAGCTGGGGCGGCGCGGGCGCAGGCGCAGGGGCCGGGGCCAGGCCCGCTGCAGTTGGACGCGCGCCAGGTGGACGCGCACATCCGCACGGTGCGCCGCCAGGGGGAGGTGGCGCGCTTCTTGAGCGCGTGCGAGGCGCGTGGGGCGCGGCCGATGGCGCTGGTGGGCGCCCTCTGGCCCGCGGCCTCGCCCGCCGCCCACGCCCACGCCACCGCCGCCGCCGCCGCCCCGCCCACGCTGTTCGGCGGCGCCCGCGAGCGCGTGCAGCTGGCCGCCCTCGCCATCCTCTGCGGCCGCGACGTCGAGGAGGGCTTTGGCATCGCCTTCAGGTGCGCCTGGGAACACTTTCACACACGCACAATCACACATTCGCTCTCACTCCCAATCACATTCGTACACACACACACTTGGTGGATTATAAGGACATGTCATATCTCTCCCACGAAGTTGGGCGGTGGCCAGTCATGAAGTCTTCCCTCACTCTTTCTCCTGCCTTCTTAGTTCCGACAGTAATGATTGTGAAAAATCACGCATCCGTTCCCCAACTGGTTTTCAGAGGCAAGCATTCACGCGGCTGTAGTTCCGGGAAACTGTGTTTTGTTTTTTAAACTCCAAAAAAAGTATGGGGTCTCGAAGTATGGGGTTAAGACAATATTAAAACAGAAGTTGTACTCGTGGTTCATTGCAAAGTCGCAAGCCTTTCACCACTGAGACCCGGGTTCCCGTCGAATCTCATGTGAAATTTGTTCCAACAAAACGAGTTCGGCTGCTTCACAAGGGCTAGTCCAACCCCTGTGAAGTGTCCTAAAACATACCCCTATCCTTATTCCTTCCTAATTCTGGCCGCTGGGTAGTGACGCTGGAGCGCGCGGTAGGAGGCGCGTACGCGGAGATGCTACCTGGCGGTCATCTTGAAAACCGACTGCGACGAGACGCGACAGACAATATTGACAAGCGCTGTTACTAATGGGAGGATTACTCCGAGAAGCGCAAAGCGCTCAACGCGTGCGCGCGCGCGCGTTGAACTATAGGTATAACTGTTTGCACCAATGAAGACTGTGTATCCCCAAAGAATGACCATTTCTCACCACCTCCCCCTTGCTGGGTAATCACAAGGCGCACATCAGTCATGGGATGTGCTTGGAGAGCAAGTTTCAATAATTAATATTTGGTGCATCCTGAAACTTTTTAGAGAAATTTCATTCATGAAAGTCATACCAGTTGTGCATTGGAAATTTCCAGATGAGTTACCTATCTGTATGGTAGTATCTCAAATTTTATGACTGCATTATTAAGTGATGATAATTTATTTATTTTGTAAAGGCTTGTCTCAGGCAAGGAAATATATGCTGCTATGGTGGACACATGGATGCATCATTGTTCTTTGACTACGTCCATAAGAAATTGGATTGTCAAAATTGAAAGGAATTAAAGGTGACAAAGATGGACTTTTATTGGAAAGCATTTTTCTGTGTCCACCCCCAATGATGATGATGATGATAAACGTATAAAACAATGTTGCAATGGCTATATTAAATTACCAGAAAATATGTTTCAATGATATTTGAAAACAAAATTGACAACCCACATTTGGTGAAAAAGTTATTGCAATATTGTGATTTTTGCAATATTGTGTCATGAAAAAAATTCTTAAAAGTATATCTTCAAAATTACTACTTAGTTATAAAATCATTCATGCAGATTGATAAACCACACCATTTTCTTTGGTTATAGTGTTTGGCATTTTTTCACATACAATGTGTGTGTGTGTGTGTGTTTACCCATTAATGTTAGTAGTTTTCCAAATATTTAACTTTTTGTAGTAGAAATATACATTATTGAACTCTTGTAAAATTTCTGGTAAAAATAGAGGATAATAATTAGTAATGAGGAAAAATTATTTTAGAAACATTTAATATTAGTAGTTGAACAATGTGATTCATTATTAGGGACTTCTGAACACAGAGGCACCCATTACATACAAAATTATGGGAAAACTCTTTTTGTTCCAAGAAATATTCGATTTTGGAGGGAATGCATAGTTGTTTCTTAATACGTTGTATGAGATAATGAATTAATGAAATTATAAAGAGTATCACACTGTTAATGGTGCAGTCTCATTCAAAATCCTCCCTCAGTTCTGAAAATCATACCACAAATGTAACGTAACATGGATAAATAGCATAAGTGTAAGTCATTATTTTTTTAACATATGTGCTACAAGTGCTTAATTAATTTTGAATGTATTTGTAGAATCATTCAGGATCATCACATCAAGTACTTCCATGTGTATGGTGTTGTGGTTCGTCATTTGGCTGAAAGAAATCAAGTAGCTGATATTGAGAGGTTGGTGAAATGCATCCAGCAGTCAGGCCTTTCTGTGGCAGACACTTCAGCTTTGTGTGATCAGGTTCTGACTGCTGCATTGCAAGTATTCTCAGAGAAAGGGGAACTACATATTGGAGAGAATCTAGTCAAACTCATGACTGGTGTTTCAGCAAAGGTAAGGAGTCTGACAGTAAAACTTTCCTTGTTTATTCAGTTTGGAAATTCTAATATGTAACAAAAATATTTTTGCTTTGATATGAACCTTACAATTTTTCAGTAAACTAGAATAACCAGAAATCGGAAATCAATTTTCCCTGTATTTCTTTATACTTATCATACATAATATTGATAGCTTATTGAATGTTAGTGTATATTTTCTAAATGTAAGTATGTAACATGCGTATTCATTTTTTTCTAAAGTCAACATAAATATCTTTAAAATATGTGAGCATTTAATTCATAAAAAAAGGAAAGAAAGAATCATTCCTGCCCTGGAAATATGTTAAAATTTCTTGTGGCCCACCTTTTTTCTCCTGTTGAATGGAAGCATATAAGATGATTGTGAAAAGATTTTGCAACACTCTGCCCTGAGTGACATATCTTTTTGTAGTTAGGCTTGTGGGATGTTCTATTCATAAACATTATATGATTACCTTTTTTGCAGATATCAGTATACATTGAAACACATCAGCTGAAGTCAGCATATCTCCTTGCTGTGAAGAATGAGAGATTTGAAGACATTCATAGAATTATGAATGAAGCCAAACGATTGGGTCAGACATCAATTCAGAGGATTTGTGCCCAAAAATTAAATTTGCCTATGTGAAAAAAACAAACAAAAAACTAATAAAATTGGCTGTGATATTTTTTTTTGTTGTTGTTGCTTTGATGTGAATCTTCTTGAATTGAATTACATTGTACTAAAAATGTAATTATGATGTTAACAATTCTGCTTTCAATTTTCCTTTGTCTTCCAATGTATTGAAATGAAATCATTATTCAATGGCAGAACATGAAGAAAATTTTTGGGAAAGCCTTTTCTCCTAAGAGAAGGAAAAACGTCTCTAGGATTAATATTTTCATTTTCTAAAAATTTGAATTTGTAGTTTTGTGCCTGTGTGATCCTACCAAAGATTATATAATATGAATTTATAGATACATGATATCACTCATGAGAAAAACTTTCTAATGTGATAATATATTATGATGTAAGCCTGTGATTTGCATGTAATACTCATAAACTGCTCTTATTTGAGGACTTTTGGCATTGTGCTTGCCAGTTGATATATTCTGAAGATCCATGTGATGTAATATGTTTGCAAAATATTTTTCAGTACATAAAATACTCCAATTTAAATTGTCATTTCTCTTTGAGTTAATTGATACAAACATTGTGTTTAGAGATGTTTTCTCATTGTTTCTTTTTGATTCAATAATTTGAATGAGGTATTCCGATTTGCATGCTACTCAATATTTGAAGAAGTAAATGACATTTTGTATCATATATAACATCATTATTTGACTTGTTGCTGTTGTTGAATATTTGTTATGTTTTGTATAAAATTTAATATTTGTAATCAATGTAGTCTTATGTACTCGTACTCAGATTTGTTAATATGTTAATTAATAAAATCAGATTTTTCTATTGCAAATCTTTTACACCTCTAATACCTAATTTAAATAATTTTAACAATAATATCCCTAAAATACTTTAAAATTAAGTGAACTTAAACAAATTATCAGTAATCAGTAATGTGTTGGTAGAATTTCTTGTACTATCTAAAACATCTTGCCCTCCTAGTTGCCCACGGTCATTGAATATTACCTTGAGGACAACTATCTGAAGTTATGAAATTCTACAAATATATAAATATTCCTATCATGAAGTATATTACCAAATTAACTTTTATATGAAATATTTAAATAAGTTTTTTCAACAGATGAAACCTAATTTGTTATCAAAAATATTTCATGGATTGCTTTCGTAGGCCATACTGCAACGAATAAAGTATGAATGTATTACCAGAGCATAAGAGTGTGCATTTTCCTTAACAGCTCGGTGCAATTATTAACTGATGGTATGATGACTGAACTGCTGCTCAAAAACAGAATATAGGTCGAGGTTTATGGTGATTTATTGTTGGTTACCTAGTTTACCCGCTTGATGAAAATGTGCAGTTCAAACCCGCATTTTCGCTTCTGCCCTATATATGCGAATCTGGTTAATTTAATTTATTTATTGTCGAAAAACTATGTGACGCACGGAAGAAAAATATATTCGGTGCACGTTTCCGTGAAGTTTAGAATCCTTTTGTTTGCCCCTTTATCGCCACCTCTATCACAGCATACCAGCCCGGAAACACTCTGATATTGACACCGGCCGTGAAAGCCTACGTTGCTATACAATACAAATAGAAAATAACGCAACATACGATTTTAATTGTTTAATGTCATCTGGCACTGTGTTGTGAAATAACGTACAAGTATGTAATGTATGTATTGGGTATCCACGTTCAAAACCCACACCAATAAAGAAGCACAGGCCTACTCTTCCGTCGCTCGTCAATCATCGCATTGATGGAATGAATATATTAAAAAATGGCAACAAACTGATGTACTGTTTCTTATAATTGTGTCTCTATATTCGGCAAATGATAAAACAAAGTAAATATTCAATTAAATGAATAACGGAATAGAAATGTATAGCAGCATCAAACTTCATAATGCGTAATTTTCAAATTAAAAATACACTATCGCTTCCATCTGTAAGACACTTTCTCGAGCAGAGGTTGGCCACTCTGCAGCCCAAATTGAAAATCAACATCAGTACAACAATAATTCCACTCTAAGAGCGTTCGAATTTGTGGGTCATCCTCAACTAGGAAGAATAGAACAAAGATTTAACTATGTGACGAGTGTTTGTCATGAGTGAACTAGTGTACACATGTACTATTGTAGGTCATGAGTGGACTAGTGTAGCATATGTACTATTTATTATGTCAGCACCACGTTTGGTTGGGCAGTGGATGAAAACTATTTCGTTGGCACTCTAACAAGTGAGAGCCAATCCAAACTGCATCTATATTAAACACCGAGTATCAGGCGAACTTCAAAATTCTTTTTTGTGGTGATAAAAACTGGCCTGCCCGCCGTACTGTAGCTTGATGTCCAGGAGGTTGCTGGCCTGCAAGAGCAGAATGGAAACCATAACCGCGGTGGAAATTTGTTCATTTACTTATTTATTTAGTCAAAAACTGTATGTGACGTATGGGATATATTTCTTGAGTTTCAGAACCCTTCCCAACAATTTAACTATTAATAGTTGAAAGATGAATAATAATAATAATAATAATAATAATAATAATAATAATAATAATAATAATAATAACAACAAATTTTAAAAAGCGAGAGATTAACATTTCAAAAACTAGATATTTTCGTAGCCAAATTATAGAAAACTTATTTTTAACGGTAAATGAACTGCAGATTTGATTTTTCTGTATTGTTAACAAAATAGAAACTCACCCTAAGCTCTACTACCACTACAAGCAGAAGGAATGTTCAACAAAACGTGCGCATAGTGAAGCTACATTTACGTCCCGAAGCAAATCAAGGGGCCATCTCAGCATTTGCTCAATGGATCCGGGAAACTGGACAAAAAGAGATCGAGATGGGAGTCATTGACCCAGAAGTACATTATTTGTTACAGGTTTGTTGAGCCTTTTTTTAATTATACAATGCAAATGTAAACTAATTCATTATACTATATCTTGTTTTTGTTAAAGTAATCATTATTTTTCTTTTTGACGATCAGTATAGTCTCTGTATAGAAACAGTTTTGCAGCAGAAAATATTTTACTTTTATCTTAAATTTGTGTACCAATTTTAATTGTTTCATTTCATCTGGCAATGCGTTGTAAAGTAACGTACATGTATGTAGATTTCTTGTAGTGAGCTGTTGATACTGACACTTGATGAACATGTTTCTACGTCGAGTGTTGTAACTATAAATATCAGTATTACATGAAAATAAGTTCCCACCGTTAAATAAGTCAGTTTTGACAAATACTACAGACTCATAAATAAATAGGCAAGGCAATGGTAGGATTCCAAGCTCAATGAAAAGAGGCTTGCACGGATCACGTGGATGGCATTATTTCATTATTCGGATAATTTTCTTTTGCAATCTAAATGTCTGGGGACTAAAGGATGAGCTTCTCCAGAATATTATGCCATATTTCAGGCGGGAATGTACATTTGCAAAATACACGCAACGAGCTGCATGAAGGCTGACAGAATTAGAAAGAATTCTGAATGCATAACATAATGAGCTTAATTTAGTGTTTAATTCTGTTATATGTACATTCCATTTGAGGTTTGATTGAATTGAGAGACCTAGAAATTTTGTTACCTTAACATCAGCTAATTGCATATTGTTCATTTTTAATGGAGCATACGATTGCCGATTTGAAACGCAAAATTGCATTGAGACAGTTTTTCCTTCGTTAACTATTAATTTGTTATTACAAAACCAATTTGAAACTTCTGAAATTGTACTATTTATTGTTTCTTTTTTGCAAAGAACATTCGTTTCATCAGCAAACAGAACTGTTCTTCCATTTTTAATAGATGAGGGCATATCGTTTACGTACAACAGAAAGAGGATAGGACCTAAGATCGAACCTTGTGGGACCCCATGTTCAATTGGCAAAGAATTGGAGGGATAAGTAAATAATGTCCATCGCCCGCGTATTCTGAAAGTAAGTCCTTGACTAAGTGTTTTTAGTTAACAGTAGACACGAGCAGATAACCAACATCCCGTCAGATGGGCTGTGCTCGGACTGACGTACTACTCGACGGATCTACCTCCTTGCTAGATCACTTGAGAACCTGACTGCTTTTGTGTCAATTGCAAGTCATTCTATTTCGATAATTGCCATAACACATAGTATGAAGTAGGTCGTGGAATTCAAATCATTCTAATGTTTAAAATATATTGTAAATTTGTTTTCAAGCTTAATTTTTACGCGTACGTTGCCCGCATTGTTACTTTCTCGCTACCATTTACGCAGTAGAGAGAAATGAATGTAATGCTGCGCGAAAAAGGGCGAATATGCGGCAAAAAAATCTTATTACTGGGCCCTGTTAACGATAAAGTTGATAAATCCAGTTGCTAAATTTAGAAAAAAAAATCCTCTAATACGTGGTGTAGCCAGAATTCATATTTTGTGGGTCCTGGATACCGAAAAATCGAATGATGGCAAAAGTCTGTCTGCCTGCCTGCCCGCCCGTCCGTCCGTCCGTCCGTCCGTCCGTCCGTCCGTCTGTCTGTGAATAACGCTAGTGGCTAAACTGTTTTTATCCAAAATTGTTATTCCCCAATCGATCTGGCTGACGTCGCGTCCCATTGAATTTGAAACCTATATTTTAATTTTGGGCGGTACTTTACATGAAGCCCCTGGGACAAAAAAAGACACCTCATCGTTTTTGATTAAATTTTGCTGTTAGATAGTGTAAAGGACGTTTAAGAGAATGGTTCAGGTTTCATGTTCGATGAAAACCCTTACTTTTTGAAAATTGCAAAAATTCTAAATTTTTCAGCGTATTCTCACAACTACAATTATGAAGATTGAGATTTTTTCCACTAATGAAATCTGTTTCTTAAAGATAGATTTTCAAATAAGGTCATGTACAATTTTTCGAAAATTTGAGCACTTTTCGTATAATTTTGCGTGAAAGTACGGGCAAGAAAGTATGTGGTTTCAGCACCACTATTTAACACATTAGATGCTGACCATTTTAAAGAAATCTACAGTATAACTATGCTAATCCGAAATTTCTGATAATCCCAACAAAATTCTGGATGGAGGAAAAAATAAACATAATAAATAAAATACTTATTTGCAGTGTAAGGAAATGATTTTATAATTACTGTAAAACTGAACTACTAATTATTGAAACAAGTCGAAATGAAATGTTTATTGCATTGGTAACTACGATGTGTATCATATGTTTTTATTGCAGTAATTTTCACTTAGAGGAACTTGCAATATCGGTAATCTTCTTTTGCCGCATGCCATCGGTTATATATGTACTGTACTCCGTTGTTCGCAACATTGCCACGTCCTCAGGTCTCTACACTACGTTGCCATTTTCTCACATCGCATCGCAATTGCATTGTGTTTGGTAATTCTATAGATATATTAGTAAATGTACGATACATTCTTTTGAATAATCGGAACAGACCACACCCCCAAGTAGTTCGGAATGCCGGGATTCTACTGTATATATTATTTCCGTACCTATTAAACCAGAATTTCAATCGATTTAGAATTGATATTTTGCTTCGAACATCTGGATTTGTAATGTGGGAACTGGCTTTCCTTTTCGATGACCCCTTCGGAGAAACCGAGACTGAAGCAAGAGGGCTCAAAGGTCGAAGTCCGCCAGGACTCATCCAGGGAGCCAAGGCCAGTTGCCTTGGAACCTTGGCCAGCGCCTTGAGAAATTTGTGTCACATTCTGTGAGAAATGACATAATCGGTAAATGTGTGCTGTCACTACTCGCTCCATTGTGCGATAATGTTTCGTACTTCAACTTACACTACACCTATAGTAGCCTGCAAGCTCAGAAACGAACAATTCTATTCACTTTGAGGGCGGTACAGATCTTCCAAGGGCGGAAACTTTATACCCTGTCGTGTCTTTTCAAGAATTCGGTCTTTGCTAGAATTGGACAAGCTGCGACAATGTGATCAATGGTTTCTGATTGTTCCTGGCAAATGCGGTATTAAACATCTTGGGACATTTTGGAAACCGCTTTATCATAATGTTGTGTTCTCAACGCAAAATCTTGGGCAGCTATTATACCTGCTTCCGATTCTGGCTTCATTCCGCCCCTTTTAAGGCACATTATTGATTGATGATTATTGATTTGCACCTTGTCCATTCTTTTTAGATGTTGTCCTTGGAGTGGTTTGCCTCTCTACGATTTCTTTAAAATTTTTTGTATCTCACATTCCGTTTTAAGGAGCATCAGAAGTTCAGTGTCTGTCTTAGTCTGCGTGTTTTGCATAGTCGTCTTCGCGATGCTTCTTGCTACACTTACTATACCTCTGTTTCCTGTTCTTCGGTCAGATTTCATGACCAAACTCATTAGTAGGCCATCTTGATGGGTGACTAAATACTTCGCCATCCCGATTGCATTGTGCCAGGATGCTTCAATTTGTCTGAGGTCTCTTCCTCCTTCCTTAAGTGACACATCAAATCTATTTATGTCTACTTGGAGGTGGAGGACGATACATTGTTAGCAGTTTTCTTTTTTGATCCATGATCCGAATTTCTTGTTCAGTTCAGTCCACTAGTCCGAAACTGAATTCGGCTACATGCACCGCCAAACTACCTATTGCCGATATTTTATTCCTGGAGTTCAGAGAGTACTTCGGGACAAGTCTCGCTCTTCTGTAATACCCCTCTGTGAATTCTCTCTCATTGTGTCGTTGGAGATGTTCCCACATTCTTCAATGCTCAGATATATGTAAGTTTTACCTGGCTCAAGATCTTGCATCACAAAGAACATATCAACTTCAATGTTTTTGACGTTGTCATTTTGCCTCTCTTTTAATTGATTTTTGCATACTTGTCAAGACCAAACTTCATGCAGATGTCATTTCCTAAATCATTAAGTACAGAGAGCATTTGGGAGAGAATCACTTCATTCTTAGCAAACACTTTCAGATCATCCATGTAAAACAAAAGTGATACTGGTCTTTCATCACCACGGAGCTTGTAACCAAAGTCAGTTTGCGACAACTATGTAGAAAGTGGGATCCAAATAATGCAAAACAGCAAAGGGAATAGTGAATCTCATTAAAATATTCCCCTGTTAATCTGAATATTTCGTCTTTCTACCACTTCCTTTCAGCTATGTATTAGAAACCTGGTTAATCAACGACTTCATATTAGCTTTGCAAAACTCAATTAGTCTAGGATGAAATCGATAGATCTCCAGAGTTTTCAAAATCCAATCGTGTGGTACATGTCACAGGCCTTCTGGTAGTCAATCCAAGCTATGCTTATATTATGTTTTCATATCCTTACATTATTCAAGATGACTTTATTTAGTATCAAGATATCCTTACAGCCATAGGAACCTTTACGACATTCTTTCTGTTCAACTGGCAGTAGATGGTTCTTCTCTAGTGTGTGGACATTTTGTTAGCTATGGTTGCAGTTATAACTTTGTACAGTATTGGTACTGGCAGACAAGTGATTGGCCAGTAGTTCTTCGTCAAAGAACGGTCTCCCGCTTTGGGTAGCAAATAAGTGATGCCGCGTGTGAGCCATTTCAGAAGTTGCTTTGGGTTTTCTAAAATTTTATTAACATCCTTTGATAGATGAGAATGTAATGCTGCTAATTTCTTAATCCAACAATTCTGGATCTTATCAATTCCGGGCGATTTCCAGTTTTCCGTGTTCTTAATTGCTTGAAGGAGGTCCTCTTCCAAGAATTCGTGAGCATGTTCCACTGTTTTCACAAGTTCATCGATAGCATAACTTCAGATTGGAGTCAAGGTGCGTCTTTGTTGTAGGATCTGCTTTCTTCCCAGATTTCTGCCCAAAATGTTACAACGTCGTCTTTTGAAGAATTGAAAGCATTGCCATTCGGGTTTTTGAGACAGCTTGCAATAGAACCTCTTCGCGTCTATTTCAAACAACTGATTCTGTACACGGAAATCTACTCTACGTTTGTATTGTCTAATTCATTGAGCCCATGCTTGGATTTTCTTTTTTAGCATCTCAACTACCATTAGCCATGTTGTGTCATTTTGAATTTGGTGTTTTTGTTCAACATTGAGTATTTTTCGTTCGACTTTAGAGGTGTGCGTTGATTTAGAAAATATCCCCGCTGAGAGTGATATTTCACGTCGAATGTCGGCTATACGTTTCATGATTCTTTTCGCCCATGGGGATAGGGAGCTGTTTTGCTGCCAGCCGTCGGTGTTTTTGGCTGGCCCCATTATCTGATACCAGATATCCCGATGCATACAATGTGATTGATTTCAGTCATAACTAGATCTCTACTTCGGGGTCTGTACCACTCTGTCATTTAAGACAGAGTTTGCTGCCTCTTATCACTCTCTTATCTTTATCATTTTAGTTCATTCTCTTAATCGATGTGCGAGATTCGAATGGAAGTAAACGAACCCGTTGTATCTCTCGTCGAAAGGGGTTCCGCATCATGTCTTAATCGGTGATTCATAGTCTAATTAATTTTCACAACTGATGGATGTTTCACTGGGTAGATATGAACCTTCATGAGTATGGTTCTAAATGTTCGTCATGTGGATAGTTAGTTGAAGAACATACTCCGCATTTCTCTGAATGCCAGCAAGTTGTTCTGCTGTGAATTTTTCACTGCTGAGTATGTACCGTCGTTGACTGGCAAGCTCTTTTGAATGCAGGGTAGGTCTCATATCTGGGTTCCTCACTCTGCGTCCACATCACCTCCTTTAATTCATCCCATGTCCATATCTGGCGATGATTTCGAGTTTCTGCAGACTCTTGTGACTAAATCTGTTGGATGGCCAGATGTCGACAAGGTGACATGAGCGTGGTTTCTGAGCAGGTACGGGATATTCGTGGAACAAGGTACTTTAAGATTCATTACATTTCTTGTTCTATCCATTTTGCTCATTGGTTATAAGGGAAGTTTCGCAGGAAGCAAATTCGAGCTCACAGATCACGCTTAACGGTTCACTTAACCTGTCATCCGTTACTGTGATCCACAGAGGCCCCGGGACATGCCCCCGCAGGGTCCAGCGAGAGGTGTGTCCGATCGCCAATCGGCATTACTAAACCCTACGGGATTTTCACTGACTTCTGAAAGCAGTCTCCTTCACTGGCTAATGCAAGGTTCGGGCCTCCGCTATAATTAGTGGCCTGGTGTGCCAACCCAGTTTCTCTGCTGTACCTTCCATGGGCCGAACAGGAAGTCCAAAGGTTCATGACCCATCCCTCTCTACTTCCCTCTGTGGATGCAGCGCTCGTAAAATGGAGACATGCTGTTTCCAGCCGCCCTTTGCGGATCAGACACTGCGGCTGTGTTCGAGGTGCTTCTTCCACCGTCTTCATCAATCCTCCTTTCTTCTTCTTCTTCTTCTTCTTATTCTTCTTCTTCTTCTTCTTCTTCGAAGATGCCGTTGAGGCTCTCCTCTTGAGTACTTCTTCGTCTGACCCCTCACCTTTAAACCTATCCAGAATGGGAGGCTGTGCCAATAGCTAGGCTACCGCAGATATAGCTCTCAGGTTCAAGGGTGTATTCAAGCACCACCTCCAAATACAAAGTCGCGCACACCCTAGATGGAGTCGTGTTTATTGTTGTTATTGCTATTATTATTATTATTATTATTATTATTATTATTATTATTATTATTATTATTATTATTATTATTATTATTGTTGTTGTTGTTGTTATTATTACTGATCTCTTGTTTCCGCATGTCATTTACAATAGTATTTCCTTTTTTATTGGTATTACGATTCTATTGATTTCAAGACAATTTTTTCAAAATCATTTAATTATGACACATGACTTTTGGTCTAATTAGTACAACGTTTCGACGATAGTTGTTAATCTTTTACAAGTACTGGACATTTTTTATCAATATTGTAAAGATTTGTATTGTTGTTTCTTTCGCCAGCTTTTCTTCGCCTGGTCTGCGACGTAGCTGCAGCGGTTTTGTTCGTTTTATACATCATAACTACATTTCGGATTTTTAGGCAAATGCAGTGGCGTTGCTTTAGTTTGTCACCCGGTGCAAAAGAAATAGTGTCACCCCGCATCAGTTAGAGATAAAAAATATATATTACTAAATAGCTTATACATTATTTTATAAAAATAAAAGTATTTTTTTTATCGCTGCTTTTTCAGGAACTACGCTTGTGATGTTTTCCAGGTCACATTTGTTGGTATTTAGTAATTAGATTATGAACGATAGGAATAATAGGTTTTGAAACTATCGACCTCATTGCGAGTGTTTTTGTTTGTTTATTGGAAATTACATCTACGTTGCAATATCGCTATTTCATACGAATGGATAAAATTGTTCATGCTGAGAAAATATTAATTACGAGAGAATATTACATTTGCCTGTTTATAATGTTAAGGTACATATGCTGTTTTGGAAATGTGGATGTAATAACTGTTGTACAGTAAACCCTCATTAACACGAATTCCAAGGGACTGAAATAATCGGAGTTCGTCATAAAAATTCGTGTTATTCGAGTATAATACATGTACGTATTATCGTTATCCTTTGCCGGGACCGAAGTTTTGTTTGTGTTACGGCGAAATTCGTGTCAAGCGAGTTCGTGCTAACAAGGGTTTACTGTATTAGTTTTAATTTAAATAGGTGTTGAAACGTTCACCAGCTATTTTCCAGAACGTACTTATTTTCTTACTGTTGGTTCATGTTTGGCCCATGATCCATGGCTGGGTGGTCCATGACTCACAGTGGTAATATTTATTTATTTCCACTATCCGCTAGAGTGCCCATTAGGTATCAGTATCATCTGCTTTGGGGACTAATCTTCTAAAATATAAACGGATATCAAAATTGTAGGAATCTGTCAGAGGCATATCCCGTAAATATTATTGAAATTCTATTAAAAAACCTCTAATCATTAAATTTTTAAAAGAAATATAAATTAATAATGGGAATACACCTTTGAATGTATTGTAATCAGTATGTAGTTCTGAATGAATTGGGTAAAATTAAACAAATATTGACTTGATCCCATTCATCCTCCTCTCCCGCGGATCCGATGAAAATTTATTGTTCTTCACTTGCAAATGCGATTTGTTGAACGCATGTTGAACAATTTATTGAAGAGTACACCCGCCTCACACACGCACACTGTAACCACAACAGGGTATCTTGTGGATGATGAATGTATCCTTGTGTGTGGGAAATGGGAAGTGAACCATGACGTCGAGAGGTTACGGAAAAGCAGATGAAGGTGCGGAGTTAGACAAGATCGATGCCACGTAAAGAGAAGTTGCGAAAACTATTGATGTGACTTTAGTAATTAATACGGAGTGAGTGATACACTAAATGCATAGGCTAAATGTAGAATATTTAAATTAATTCATGAAAGGAAGTTGTATTTCAGTCCTTCGTTTACAGCGTTGGTAATGAAGCAACTATGTTTCAGCTCCTTAACTTTACGTGGTAGCGATCGTAGAAGATGTAGGGCAACACTGTTCGCGCTACTTTAATGAAACAACTGAGTGGACATTCGGCAACAATTATATTCCAGTTTGGAGTTTACATGAGATGACACGATATCGACGTTTGTTTGGGGGTTGGTAGTTTACAAAAAACGTTAAGGCGCCCTGTCAAGAGTGATATTCGAATTCCCGTGCACAACTTTCAGTCTTTCATCTCGACTAGTGTTAGGGTTGCGTGTTACTTGACTTCACGCCTCCAGTGAACTCATTATTCATATTTTGCACCTTCATTTTCGAAAAAAGTACAACTCAGTAAGTAATGAGGAATTTGTTAAAAAAATCGCCCAGAACATACAATTAATGCACGGAATTAAACACTCCAGCACTTACTTGATTGTTGAATACTGACTTATGCTAGAGGGAGATTATGATTCACACTATATGGTTCGGAATACATTTGTTTTCAACCAGTACAAAGAACAATAATCATTTCAATTTATAACTACAATATAGATTTGTGGCTTGACAACACCATATCCATAGCTATCAAACACTCTGTTTAAAGCACTCTTCATTATCCAGTTATACAATGGGTATACGAACTGCATAACAAAGTCTTTAAAAACGTGCCTTAAACCGAAGATTAATTAGAAGCGATGATTGTCTCAAGTATGTCGCTGGTAACATGAACCGCATTGAGAGGCACAATTAAATCTCGTTCGTTTTGATCCTCCTTCGAGCATTGTATAATATGTCGAAGAAGGTCAGGTAATATAACATTTACTTAATAATAGTTTAATGTGCAACTTAGAAGATAATTCTAGGGAAAACCATTGCAATAGTCTGAGCTGATTGAATGGTAGATTTTCATGTGACACGATCACCGGAAATTCGACTTTTCGTAGTAATACCGTTTTGTAAATAAAGTGCACTGTTATATGGATGCACTAGCTGCGTTTGGCTGTAGACTTTTATCATTTTGACTTTTTACTTCTCTAAAAAATATATTTCTTGGAGATGCACTTCGTAGCCGAAGTCAATAAGCAAATCTACCAAGAAAGAGAAGTATGACTTGACCATCCCAAATGAGGTGGCAGTTAATAAACGCAGGCACGCAGACCACATTTCTTGTGTACGAATGTTTGAATACCGGTAATGAATTGTTTGTCACTCATCAAATCGTCTTCCCCAAGTCTCTGGATAGAATTCGCCCATTTCTAGCTTGCGAACTAAACAAACACGTTATTTCCATTTTAAGAAATCCAAGAGTATTCCTCTTATCACAACACCGAACATAAAAACGAGCAATTGAACGAATTCAAAAGATATTATCTACAACCGTTAACGAAATTATTTCACCCTAGAAGGCAGAAACAGAAATTGATAACACTAATGAATGGTATCTTCAAAATATTACATCGCAGAAATGTTTATAAAGAGTATTGCGTTATTTTGCCCTTCACAGTTAGGAATAACAAGGCTCCAATTGACGGACAGTTTTGTACGGACATGCTTTTACAAGGTAACCTAATGTATTCGATGCATTTGGCTTCTAGGAGCTTGAGTGAGAAGAGGGCTGGCGAGACCCCGCTCAGTGCAGCCTGGCGGGCGCGGCGGGCGCGGGGTCGCGGTCGCGCTCGTGGCGATGCGGGCGGGGGCGAGGGCGGGGGCGCGCGCGCGCGTGGGGCCGCGGTCGGGAGCGGGGCCTCGGCCGGGGCCGGGGCCGAGGGCGGGGGCGGGGGCGCGGGGCCGGGCCGTCGCGGCACGGCCTCGCGGCGCGGCCTCAAAGCTCCCCCGCGAACGCCACGTCGCGCTCGCGCTCCCGCTCCCGCTCTCGCTCTCGCTCCCGCTCCCGCTCCCTCTCGTGCTCCCTCGCTCGCTCGCGGTCCCGTTCGCGCTCTCGTTCCCTCTCCTGCTCCCTCTCGCGCTCGCGCTCTCTTTCGCGCTCGCGCTCCCGCTCCCGCTCTTGTGCCTTGAGGTTCTCGGCGTCCTCCACGCTGTTGCACTGCCACAGCAGCCGCAGACGCTGGTACTCGCGCGAGCACAGTTGCTTCCACATGTAGTAGAAGCGCACGCATTGCTTCGTCGACTTGGTGCCGATCTGTAACAGAGGACGAGCTATTATGAGATGAGGTTGATGTTGTGAAGTTGCCTGAAATTGTAGAAATTGGCTTGCTTTCGTCTGGGTGAAGTATTTACTTTGGCATTGGAAATAAACAATTATGGAAAAATAGAAAATTACTTTAATGAAAAAACAGATTTCAGAGATGTAGGCATTGTACTGACAATGCCGATAAATTTCAAAGTTAAATGAATATACGAACGCAATTGTTTCCCATAACTTCTTGAGAAGTTTCTTCAAATCTCCTGAGATTTCAGTGTAAGTGAGGTCAAATTGACTCAGTGAAATTGATTCAGTGTAAGAGCTCAAAAACTGATTCAATTTTTTCACGAAAATTCCCGTATTAACAAATGATTATATTATTAAATTATTATATTATTTATATTATAGCATATTAACAATTTACATTTCTGTGATAATCCCGAAATCTAATTTTTATTAAACAATTAGGGATCTAAAAATTAAGAAAACGTGAAGGAATACTATAATAATAATAATAATAATAATAATAATAATAATAATAATAATAATAATAATAATAATAATAATAAAACCCGTGTAGTGACCGGGGTTTTTAGTAGAATAGCACCACGGGATCTCTCCCTGTCGTAAGAGGCGACTAACCCGTGCAGTTGTCCGCTGTCCCTACCTGTGAAATTTATCCCTCTCTCATTATCCATCCTGCCCCTGTCCTACATTGTCCTTCATCGTTTCCTTTCGTCAGGTGAAATACGAACTTCCCATGATATCCCCCCTCTTCCCCTCCCCTCTTTCTGCAAGTCTTCTTAAGTCCAACTCTACGTGTTGCAAGAACAATTGTGCCGCGTGGAAGACGAGCAATTGTCACCTATTATAAAGGTTCTTGGGGCAATGGCAATTACCCATACTGATTTGGAGAGACGTTTAAGAAGTCGTAACGCCTCGGGAAAAGAGCCGCTGCCTGGGGAGCGCCGGGGCACGTCTGGAGCCTGTGCCGGGCGTGACAGCATGCCGGTGGTAGGACGCTGATCAGGCGGGCGCCTACCGGGTCACCCGAACAAACTACAGCCAAATCCCAAAGAAGCAACCCACAATCTGTGGCTTCACCTGCCGACAGTGTTTTGCCCGAGCAGCTACTCGCAACCACCAAGGCTGGGAAAGTGAGATAATGTATGAAGTGGACGAATAACTTGAATGAGTATATTATGGGCGTCTACTACAGAGCCACACGTTTAGAAACAGAAATGATTGGATACAGACAATCTCTGCATGCTGAATTCAGAGAAAGGTTTTGCCATATTGGCGTCACAGAACACAGGCTTGTAGATCAGAAAAAAGCTATACTTAAAAACAATCTAATCCTAAGGTTGGAACAAATTAAACGGGAAGTAGAAGCAGAAATCTCTTCCTCCAGTAATGGATGCCCCTTGACACAAACTATCACAGATTCACACGAAGTTCCAAACTTCAACTCAATTTGATGAAGCAAATCAGAATCCATCGACACCAGGTGCCAAGGAAGACAACATATCAGACGTAATTGACACATACCAGGAACTTTTTCTCAAGAACTCAGGATTAGATCCAACTCTTCACCCCAGAATTCCTAAACTCAACAGCAATAGAAACAACAGGCTCGCCCAAATTATTCAATATATAAATGAACATGTTTTGCCCTGTCAGATCAATGAAGAAGATACATTAACAGGTATACACACTATAGTTTACTGCGCAGCTGCTACCGTAGGTGTAAAATCTGGTTTTAAATTAAAGGATTAGTCAGAAAGTCAAAAAGGGATGTCAATCAAGAAAAATACTAAACCACCATGGCAGCAAAGACTCGAAAATCTAATCCAGTATCTCAGAGAAGAAATAGGCCGAGTGACCCAATATTTGCACCATCCAAACAACAAGAAATTAGCCAAGAAAATTAAGAAAACACTTGCAAAGATCAGAAAATATGAATCGAGAAAACACAAGAATCAGGGATATAACACCATTGATCCAAATTTAATAGCTGAACACTTAGATGAATTGAAGTAGAAAATTGCAGCTAAATCACAAAGACTTACACGTTACAAAGAAACAATACAACGTAAACAATAAAATTCAATGTTTCATTAGAATGAAAACGTGTTCTATCAACAACTCAGACAAAACTGCAATTTCTAACAAGAAAACAACGGTGTACCAGATCAACAAAAATTAGAACAGTACTGGTCAGCCATTTGGTCAGAAACTAATCACAATAGTGAGGCATACTGGATTAAGGAAGAAATAAATAATGTTCAAAATATAGATCCAATGTTATATCAAGAGATCACAATAAAGACGTCAGCACTGCAATTGCGAAAACCCACACCTGGAAAGCCCTTGGCACAGAACACGTTCAAAATGTCTGGCACAAACAATTTACATCGCTTCATCATAAGTTAGCTTAGTGCTTCACACAAGTCATTAACAGCCCAGAAGACATGCCTTTATTTATAACGAAAGGTATTAGATACATGAAACCCAAAAGTAGAGACACACAGAACCCATCTCAATACCGCCCAATCACTTGCCTTCCCACAATGTACAACATTTTGAGTTCATCCATTACAAGTAAACTTCAAGATTATATTGAGGACAGAGAAATAATGACAGAACAACAGAAAGGTTGCAGTCGATTACATAAAGGATGTAAAGAACAACTTCTAACAGATATGGCCATTCTCCCACAAGAATATAAAAACCATAGAAACTTGCACCTGGCATACATTGACTACAAGAAAGCATTTGATAGCGTTTCTCACAGTTGGCTTATTGAAGTCCTCCGCACATAAAAAATTAATGAAACTATCAACTTTCTGGAACATACCATCACTCATTGGAGAACAACATTGTCCTTAAGGCAGCAAGAGTTAACAATCACACCAAAAGACATCAGAATTAAGCGGGGAATCTTCCAAGGAGACTCCTTAAGCCCGTTGTTTTTCTGTCTGGCTCCAAACCCCCTATCAACACAACTTAACAGTACTCACTATGGATTCCAAATTCGTAAAAATAAGACTATCCACACCATATCACATCTGAAGTACATGGATGACATTAAACTTTACAGTTCAACAGACAGACAGCTTCAATATCTCCTTGAAATAACACGAACTTTTTCTGAAGACATTCATATGAGTTTTGGCATTTACAAATGTAAGACGCTTCACGTTGACAAAACTGGAAAGTTACAGAAGATAGCACACTCAATCATCAAACAACAATACAGGCAATGGGCGATGAAGAAATATACAAGTATTTAGGATTTGATCAGACAGCAATCACAGACAACAAGGCAATCAAACAATCTCTAACAAAACTGTACAAATCAAGAATTACTGCACGCCTGGAAACCAAATTAACAGGTAATAACATCATAAAAGCAATCAATACATTTGCAGTACACGTATATACGTTCTCATTTGGAATTATACCATGGACAGACCTCAAAGACATCCAGAGACTTACCCGCACAATTTTGACAAAATTCAGACATCACCATCCAAAAAGCGCAATAGAACGAGTGACACCCACACGAAGTGAGTGAGAAAGAGGTTTAATAGATGTAAAGAACTTGTGCTACAAACAAATCTATTCATTAAGGAACTTTTATTACGAGAAACACGCAACCTCAGAACTACACGAACTTCAAGCCGATAAAAAATTAACCCCTCTTAACCTTAACAACGAACAGCTGGTCATTTCGTCGCGGGTTACAGACAATAACTGCAAAATAGACATGTGGCGAAGAAAGGAACTTCATGGACGCCATGCAAATGATCTCAAGCAACCTCATGTAGACTCAAAAGCCTCAAACACTAAAATGCGGTAATCTGTTTGGCGAAACAGAAGGGTTCATGGTCGTCATACAGAATCAAGTGATCAACACTAAAAGTTACAGAAAACATCCCCCAGCATACAATATATGACAAATGGAGAAAATGCCGTACAACAGTTGAGAGCATACAGCACATCACATCAGGATGCAAATTAATGGCCCATACAGATTACACCTATTGGCACAATCAAGTTGCAAATATTATTCACCAGAAACTGGCGGCGAAATCCAACCTACAAGGAATGACCTGCCCATATTATAAATATGTACCCGATACTGAACTTCAAAATTCAGACTATAAGTTGTACTATGACAGAGAAATGATTACGATAAAACTATTCATCATAACAGACCAGACATACATTTCTTAGACAAACGGCAAAAGATTGGCTTCTTTATTGACATAACTGTTCCACAAACAGCAAATCTTCAAACAGCACATGCAGAAAAAATATCAAAGTATTCAGAACTAGCAGCTGACGTCAAGGCACTATGGCATCTCCAAAAAGTTCATATTGTTCCTCTGGTCATTTCGTGCACAGGGGTTATACCAAATAACATCCATAAAAATCTGGAACTTATTCAAAGGCCAAAATATACCTACAAAATTATGCAAAAATCTGTCATCTTAAACACATGCAGGATTGTTCAAAAATTTCTAAATTGCGACGAAACATGAATTGACCTGTGTCTTGGTTATTAACCCTACACAAAGTCAAATACAAAGCCGGTGAATACCGAGAAAAACAGTGTATAACCATAATAATAATAATAATAATAATAATGATAATAATAATAAAAATAATAATATTTATTTCCTTCTAGCGAGCTTTCGCTCGATGGCAGTGTTATTACAGAACATATAGAAACATATAAAGACAAGTTAAGAAGAAATTATTGGGAATATACAACTACTAATTAGTAACTAAGAAAACATAGGACACACAAATATTGACGCAATTCCCTAGACGATTCCGGAAGCAACGCACACTAGATGAAAAAGTCGCTAGTACTGCAGGTGTTAGGTTGTTCCAGTCAGTAATTGTACTGCTGGTAAAAGAGTATTTAGCTATGAAAATATAAACGTAAAATACGGAAATATTTAATCAGATACGACTCCCATTTTTTACCTTCTGGCACTTCGTACGAAGAGAAAGTTTTGTATTTGTTTGCCGGAAAACTGCGATTTTGCTGCAGAAAAACTCTTATTGCCTGGTAACGAAAAAGTGGATAAATTCTTTTGTTATATTTAGTAAATTACTTCGTCTAACACGCGATGTAGTCATATTGTGGGTCCTTGTTACCGAAAAATTGACTGATGTCTGTTTGTCTATCTGTCCGTCTGTGATCAACGCTAGCGTACAGATATTGAAATAAGATTGTGTTCAATTTTTCGGAAATATAAGTAGTTTTCGTGCAATTTCGCGCGAAATAATTTTTAATTTTTAATGTTCTTCTCATTTATATCAAAGGACGGTAAAATATGTTGCTAGACCCATTTTCGGCGAAATCTCTGTTTTTTCGCAAATTGCAAAAAGTTTACATTTCAAAAGTACAAAATTGAAGATTTTTCTTAGACAAAGTCTCTTGTAAAACATCAGCTCTTTCAGAAATGGCATGTACAATTTTTGAAAAAAAAGGCGTAGTTTTCAATTTGTACCTGAAATTAATACAATTTTATAAAAAACTTTTTCTCAAAAAAGCTCCAATTTTTTCAATTTTTTTGCAAGGATAAAACAAGGGACGTTCAAAAAAATGGCGCGGGTCTCATTTTCGTTAAACTTTCTGTATTTTCAAAAATTGCAAATTTAAAAATAATGCAAGAAAGTATGTTCTGTTGGAGCAGCCTCATTAGATTTTCTGTACGGTTAGAACAAAAAGACAATATTTTGTTAATAAACACGATTACAAAATCTATGTGATCAAACACTTTTGCTTTTAGTGTTTTGTTCTATTCCTTATGAGGGGTAAAGTACTTCCAAAAATTAAAAATTTTAAGAATGCTGACTAATGTAACCAAATACAATCGAAAAATTCTGATAAAGATTTTATACTTTTCTTTGAAATCAAATAGTTGCATGTTCAAATTTTTTGTTTGAGAAACGAAGTTTTGAAAGTAACTACCAATAACTTCATACAGGGATTTTCTCCAAGAGAAATAATTTTAGACCATAATTTATTATGCAAGTTTTGTATTAAATATTTAAGAGAAATATTGCGATATTTCTCTCTGAAGAAAAGATTGTTGGCACAGCATTAACACAGGATTAAACCACCAAGTTGTTGTGCTGCGTTGTCTAGATTTTGAGCTGACGTCCGTGCGTTACGGGTAATGTATCTTAGGTGTCAAAAATGAATGATATTTTCGAACGATGAATTGGATATGGTTGGAATTTTCCGAATAAAAAAAATCTAAAAAATCGGCAATATGATTTTTCCTTATGTTCCAAGAAATGTGCATGAATACTTGATCTCTAAGCCAAAACAAACTTTTTTGAAGATGATCGCAATGTACGCGATGAATGCAAGAATTAAACACTTTTTCGGTATCAGGGACCCACAAAACCAGTCTTCCTGCCAAAAAATCACCTTTCTCTGTAGACATATAATATTTTCTCTACTACGTAAGTAGTATCTGAGAAAGTGAAAATATTCCGAACACCTGAATTCAAAAATTATGAATCATGCCCCCCAAAATCCAAAAAGACAGTGTTTTCCAACCTAACACTACCATATTAAGTCGTAAGTGCGAAAGCCACCACAGAATCCACAGGCACAGCAGCGTATTTACATTTGGTTACATCAGATAACATTTCTGAAATGCAAATTTATATCTGGGAGTCATTAGCCCCTCGTCATAAGGAATGGAAAAATGCGTTAAAATGAATTAGTAATGCGTCTTGATTTTATACATTTTGTAATTACTTTTGCACGAAATATTGCTTTTGCCTATGAATCACGGTGAAATCACCATATTTCCTAAAGGGAGGACGTCACTCTTTTAATGCGTTTGTCGGGAAAAAAGAAAAAAAAGTAATGTATTGAAACTTTAGTACCAAAAATATTACACCATTTAATCAAAATTCACAAACAAATATCGATGAAGGCGGCGACTTTAAAATGTAAGTTGTAGTAAGGAACAATTTCGAGAACGTTATGAAACCGCCAAGACAGAACTTTTAAGTCCCAGTCCTGTTTTTTATATTTATTCTTAAGGTAAATACATAGGTACTTACTCAACTTTACATATGCAATTTTTATTATTTACTTACTTATTCTATTCTTACATGCTATACATTGGGGAGTTTGTCCATTTTGAGTCGTCTAATCTAGTTCTATGTTTGCAAATTTGATTTGAAAGACATGTAAGGAGTATTTATTTTGAACTCTGGTTCTATGGGTTGGATTTTTTTTCGAGTCTGAAATCGGCGAGTGCTGGGATTTGGTGTATATTATGATAGAAGTTTGTAGCAAGGTATGTGATGATCTATTGATACAATGTTGAATTTCTTGTGGAGCTGATTATTTGAAATGAACCATGGGGCGTTAGTTATGGTTCTCAGGAATTGGTTGTGAACTTCTTGGAGTTTGCGAATATTTGTTTTGGCGGCGTTAATCTATATGGGACAGGCGTAAGTGATTATAGGTCATATGGTTTTGTACATTGCTATGGCGGTATTTTGTTGTAGTGAACTGTGTCTGTTTATTATCGATTTTAACTGATGTAGTTTTGCCTTGGTTTGCATTATCTTTGTTTCAATATGATCGCGCCAATTTAATTTTGAATCGAGATACAGTCCTTGGTATTTAATGGGTTTGTTGGAAGGGTACGATTCTCTGGAAAGGTTGTTAATTGTTAGCGGGTTGCGGGGAGTATATAGTCTAAGTGAGAATATATTTGCTGCTGTTTTGGTGCGGTTCAGCTAAATTTTGTATTTCGCGGCCCAGCTATCAAGTGAGTATAGATATAATTGGGTTTTGCTCTTAAGTCTGCCATTGAGTTGCCAGAGATGTATAGTGCTGTGTCGTCCGCAAATTGTGTTAAATGTATGTTTTTTTTGTTTTGGGAATGTCTGCTACATACAGATTGAACAACGTTGGTGATGGGAGGGATCCTTGGGGTAATCCTGCTTTGATGCATGGGGGTTAGAGAGGTGACTGTTGAGATTAACAGAGGAGGTTTTATTGATTAAAAATTTGTTAATGATTGTGTGTAGATAATGTGTGACTATTTGGGCGAGTTTGAAACTGAGAGCTTAGTGCCATGTACGGTCAAGCGCCTTTGGTACATCTAAAAAGAGTGCTATGGTAGAGTGTTTTGATTGGAAGCCTGAGTAGATGTGTTCAGATAGTCTTAGCTGTCAACACAATATCAATGTTGCGTAGTTATTTTCTCTGTGAAACGGAACTGTATCTTGGGGATTGAATTAGTTGCGTTTAGATGATGTTTAAGTCTACGTAGAAGTATTTTTTCAAAAATTTGTGAGAAGGTAGTTAGCAAGCTAATATAGCGATAGCTATTTATCTCAGATGCGTTATTTTTTGGTTTAGATATGGGAAATACTCCTGCATGTTTCCACGAATGGGGGAAGCAGCCAGTTCTGAAGCAAGAGTTAAATATATTATTTAAATAGGTTATTCCAGATATGGGTAGGTTTTTTATTGCCATGTTAGTGATGTCGTGTCCTGATGCTGTTTTGTTGGGGAGGTTTCTATTGATTTTTTAAATTTCTGTGAGCGAAGAGAAATGTATATTATGATGTGGACCGTATGGGTGGATTTTGCTACTTTGAATGATTTTGTTGTTTGCGGTGGAAGTTGATGTTATTAACTGCGAATGTTGTTTCGAAATATTTGGCGAGTTCCTCTCCTTTATGAATTGATGTGAGTGCTTTTACCGTTGGTGTATTTAGTAGGGGGATTTTGTTTATATTTTTCTTTAGAATTTTCCTTGTGAATTGCCATATAGAGTTTTTTTTATTTTATTTTTTATTGGTTATTTAAGGTCGCATCAACATCTTAGGTCATTAGCGACCACTATTGCTGTTAACGGTATGGTAACTATGTGGATGAAACGATATGGTGATTGATGATTGATGATAAGGAGTAAAGGGACGAACACAAATACAACCATGCCCGAGGCGGAACTCGAACGCGCGACCCTTCGGTCCGAGATCACTACGACACTGCTGCCTTAGCGTTCTCGGCCACGTTCTCGGCCACCGGGCCGGCGCCATATAGAGTTGTTGCTACTGCTTAATGAGTTGATAAAATTGTGGAATTGCCTGATTATCATGGGTTTTTATAAGTCTTGGTGATTATGTTAATGATAAATATTGATTATGATTATGATAAATATTGGTGATTAAATTAAGTTCTTTTTTATTTGTGGTGTTCTGAATTTATCCCATAGTTTCTCGTTTTATTTTTAATTTTTATTGCATATGTTATGTGGGGAGCAAGTTTGTTATGTTTTCTTTGTGTTTTGTTGTCAGTAGTGGGAGATTGTGCTTATAACATAGATTTTCTGACAAGGTTGATTAATGCTGTTACGGACTGATCTATTTCTAGTGGATTGTTTAAGAGTTTTATTCTGGGTATTGATTGTTTTATTATCTCCGTGTACTTTTCCAGTTTATGTTAAGTGTAATTGATGATGGTCTTGGGGTGTTGTGGTGTTAGCTGTTGTGATAAAACAAGAAAAGGTAGGTGATCAGAATCTAATTCAAATATTACTGATGAGAAAAAGTTATTGTAGCTATTGGTTATTCAAATGTCTAGTATATCAGGTTCGATCTAGCGGAAAAACGTCGGTTCACTGGGGGATATTATTTTAAGATTGTGATTGTTTATTATTTGTGTTAATAGTTTTCCGTCTCGACTTTGTTTTGGCATCCCCAATTTGGGGGTTTCGTGTTGATATCTACTAGTATAATTTTTTCTATTGGAGTGAATAAATTTTGTGTGTTAGTGTTGGCTATTTTGATAGTGGGGGGTTTGTAAGCAGATATTATTTTCCATACGTTGTTGTTAAAGATTACTTTTACTGCTACGGTTTCCAATCCTAGTGTGTTTGAAAATTTAGTTAAATTATGTTGGTAATCAGATTTTACTGCTATGAGAAGTCTGTCTCCTTTGATTTCTTCCCTGGTTGTATTGTGTAATTAGGAATAAATAGTTTGTTGTTTTTATTTAAATGTGTTTCTGTAATACCGGTTATGTTGACATTACAATGATGTAAAAAGTGAATTAGTTCAGTTTTTTTTATTTGTGATAGAGTTGGCGTTCCAGTTTAGTAAGACCAATTTATTATTATTATTATTATTATTATTATTATTATTATTATTATTATTATTATTATTATTGATTTTATTATTATTGTCATTAATAATATTATTATTACATTTACTTTAATGGCTATTGTTTAAATATTTCGCCACCGAACTATGAATGGTACGAATGATTGACGGTATTAATGAATTTATGAAATTGATGATACAAGTTGTGATGGAATTGATTGTGGAGAGAACGGGATTATGTGATTGATGATAAGTAGCTATTGAGCTGAGACTTGGTAATCACATCGGGAGTAAGATATTGCTGTGGTGTTCCGTGGCTAATTAAGATATTTTAATTTTGGAGACTTACTGTACATGAAGCTCCTGTTATACTTTTATAATTTTGGTTGCAAAAGTCCTTTATCACTTCAAAAGATTTTACCCTTATCATTTTATAAGATTAAATAATGACAGATGAAAAATATGATGACAAAAAGCCACTCCCCGACATTTCAAAACTCATGAGTTGTGATCGGGGCGTGACCCTTGATTTCGATCACGCCCTTTCCTTTTTCGCGGAAGTGGGGGTCAAGAGGTCACTCACCTCCTGCGCGATGGTGTAGAAGTCTTTCTCGTACATATGCAGACCCTGGTGGAAGACGTCGATCTCTTCGGTGGTCCAGTGGTCGTTGGCCGAGCAGTAATAGTCGAAGGCGGGGTCCTTGAGCCGGCCACCTCCGCCACCCCCCGCACCGTTCACCTCCACCAGACGTAGCACTGCCTCCTGCACAAGTGGGCACATCGCAGGCTACAGATACATGTATTTAATAAGAATAATAACCATAACAATAATAATAATAATAATAATAATAATAATAATAATAATAATAATAATAATAATAATAATAATAATAATACAGTAGGTTTCATGCCACTACATGTTATGACCATGCACAGATATTGTTTTTAGCTCAATATTTCACTCAAAATTACGCAAAACTACTCGTATTTTCAAATAGTTCAGATTGATTTTATTTGTTTTGATTGATTTGTTATTCCCGGCGCGTCAACTGCTAAGTCATTAGTCCCGTAAGTGTATTGCATGTTTTTATCGTGGCGGTGATCTTCCCCCGCTGGCTGGTGAGATCCGGCGTCGACCTACGACCTACGTCGGCTTGCAGGGATTTTCCCTAGCCAGATATCTCCCACCAGCGTGGCATCGCCCCAGCCGGGACAAGCTCTAAGCTTCCGACTGAACTCCCAACAAGTGCGATAGTGTAGAGTATGAGTGTGTGTGTAAGTGGTGAGGAAAGGACAAGGAAGAGGAAGGAAGATCGCGCACCGTCCGCCGTTTTGTTAGGGTACTTTTCTGGCATTCGCCTGGTGCTGATCGGAGAAAAGACGGAAGAAAACTCCTCCCGACAGTGGCTGAATTCGACCTAGCTGAGAAGCCAGTGTGGAAAATCCTGACACGCACCGTCGGGACTCGAATCCTAGGACCTCCGGGTCAGAGGCACTGCAGTGTCAATTGACGCCCTGACCTACCTTTCCCAGTTTGCCATTATTTAAAGCTGTACTGTGGAAGAACGGTTTTCATTAAAAAGTAATGTATTTGTGGGAAGATATTCAAAAATTTAAACTTCTGCGATTTGAGAGGTTTTACTGAAAATCGGACACTTTTATAGGCGTAATATGAACTATTCCATTTCCATGTAGGTGAAAATTTTGAAAATGTTCTACGGACTTCATATAATGTGCCTTAAAATAAAAAGATCAATTTCAAATTCTCGAAGCAGCGACATCAGCCAGTTGGATCGGAGAATGCCAATTATGGTGAAAATTCTATGTACGGTTTGGGTATTGTGTTGATCAGAGACGGACTGGACTGTCAGACAGAACAGACTGTCGATCAGACAAAGCATACGATCGATCAGACAGGCTAGACGATCAGGAGGTCAGACAGACAGGACGAACGGCCGGAGGGACAAGACAGACCGGTAAGACAACTGATATCCGTCAAACAGGAAAACAGACCGACCGGAACCGGGAATATCAGACACACAGGAAGACGGGACTGACCGGTCAGATAGGCAGAATAGAGAGACTGCATAGGGGAGACAAACATATCACACGGAGAGGACACTCGGAAGGATGGGCTGGACGACCAGAACGGATGGGACGGACAGAACGGCCGGGAGATATGGGACGTCATAGGATTAACAACTTTTTCGATGTCAAGGACCTACAAAACGACTTTTCCTGTCGAAAAATCGGTACTTTCTTCTGCAATGGTATATAAATGTCTGTATACCACTAATATGAGAGAAAGAAAAAAATCACCGGAACTTGAAAACTGCACGGAAAAAGAATACTTGTTTTACACGAACACGCCACGAAACACATATTTATAAAGTTTGAGAGCTCTAGTTTTAAATCCCGGTTACCAGAGGTGGAAGATTAATCCACTATACATGTGGTCACATATTTCAGTGAGGAGATAAATGGCTGTGCGCGGGACGGGTAGACGGGAGTGGAGTCACTTACGGAGATGTTGCCGCGGGCGCAATGCAGCAGGCGGAGCGCGAACTCCTGGTTGAAGCCAGCGCCGGGCACCGCTGCGCTTGCTGCTAGCTCCAGGAACGTCTCAACTGCAACAAGGCGTGGGAATGATGCTGTGAGTACCAGCGCCCTTCACAAGGAGATAGAGGAAGGCAACTGGTATTCAATTAAATCGAATGTGTAATCAACACTCGGCGATCGATGCGATTGTGTCGACCGTTGGACGCTGTGATTGTTGTGCATCGTCCACCTGGTGTATAAGGATGTATGTATGTTAATCACACAATAAACAATACACGTATAATGCACGTACAATAAATAATACACCTATGACTAGATTGTTTACTAAAAGTAAAATAATATTATTCATTGATTATTTAATGCAGGAGTCATGGGACGCGGTTTATAATACCGTTGATACAAACGATAAATATATTTTTTTTCAAAGCTTTCATTTCATTTTAACACTTGCTTTCCTCTTCAAAAAAGAAGATTCAATATTTCACGGAAAATCAATTCTTGAATAACACTACGGATTAGGACATAATGTAAAAACAAGCGTATTCTTTCTCTCATTTCTAAACATCATAACGTATCTTAAAATTTCCTCCTCTACTTTAAAACATACAAATCATTGTTAAGAAAAGACACAAGGCAGTTTAGAAAAAAGTCATAGAAAAGTTTAAATCCCAAGTTAAATCGTTTCTGCAGCATAACTGTTTCTATACAATTAGAGACTATACTGAGCATCAAAAGGAAAGTAACATTAATTTTAACAGTGATATTTAATGCATTATTTACCATTTGGACTGTATAAATGTAAACAACCTTTAACAAGTATTGTACCGCAGCCTCCGGGTCAATGACCCCCATCTCGATAGGGTTTTTCTTGGTTTCCCTGATCCATTGAGCAAATGCTGAGATGGCCTTCGTTTTGCTTCTGGACATACATGTAACTTTATTATCTCTGCACGTCATCTAGAATTCAGTGCGAAATATATTCAAATTATCGTTCTCCATGTTGTCGCGGCAGGATGTATTATTCCTTGACGAAGGACATGATGGATAAGAGCCCAAATTTATTGCTGATTTATCCTTGTCAATATGTTTTATTACATCAGAGCATTACAATCCTTGCAAATACGCTAATTTTTTCTGTATTCCAAATTCAAGTAGTAAATGGCTTAGTGTAGGGATCACAGAATTTTGAAAACGTGAACAGAATTCACTTCACCCCATAGCACGTCACACAGTTTTTAACTGTTTTTGACGTAAAATAAATCAATAAATAAATCAATCACATTTTCATTCTGATCGGGAGTAGTCGGAAGTATGAAAGAGACACATTTATACAAGAATTTGTTACAATGCAATTCTCTTAGTGGGTGCTAAATAGTACAAACTTTGTCGCATTATTTCTGCATTTGCACTTTTCGAAAATTCAGAGTTCAACGAAAATGGATTGGGCCATTCTTTTAAGCGTCTCTTGTTCTATCCATGGATAGCACATTGAGAACAAATGAAGCGTTATTTGTGAAAATGCTGTTTTCTTAATTTCATAAATTGCGAACACAAATTATGCAAAAACTACTTGTTTCTTCAAAACATTGTACATGGCTATTTTAAAAATCTGATTTTTTAGAAAAGATTTTGTCTTAGGCAAAAATCTCTATCTTCAATTTTATAATTTTAAAATGTTAAAATTTTGCAATTTTCGAAAACACAGAGTTCGCCGGAAACGAGAATATCACCAATTTTTTTACCTTTCTTTGATACATTCGAAGATAAATTTGAAGAAAAAATTGGTGTTGTTTTGAGAAAAAAATGTTCAAACATTTTAAAAATTGCCTATATTGCACGAAAAATTGCGCAAAAACTACTAATATTTTCGAAAAAATTGTACATTACCTTATTTCAAGATATGTATTTAAAGAGCAGGCTTTATTAAGGAGTACAATATCTTCCATATTGCAGTTGGAAGAGGTCGAAAAAATGTAAACTTTGACAATTTTCGAAGAATTAAAGATTTCAACAAAGATGACATTGAACCATTCTGTGAAGCGTTCTTTACGCTATCCAAGGACAAAGTGTAATAAAAGAATTTGGAGCGATTTTTGAGAAAATTTTGAAAATGTTTTTGAAGCTTCATATAAAGTACACCCCCAAATCAAAATATCCATGTGAAACTCAGAGTGTCTCGGGTTCATTTAAAATTATCGGGGAATATCTATTTTTGAGAAAATTGCCTGAACGGTTTGGGCGCTAGCGTTGGACACACGGACGGGGACGGACGGACGGACTTACAGACGGGCGGACTGACGGGCGGACAGACGGGTGGAGAGACGGGCGGAGAGACGGGCGGACATACGGGCGGACAGACAGATGGAGGGACGGATTTCTTGAGGTTGCCCCCAAAAATGAAAATATCTGTTTCGAATTCGAGACGGACGGAGAGACAGATGTTTTGCTGTCTATCAATTTTTCGGTATCAAGAACCCCGAAAACAGGGATTCATATTTCAGAACGTATTAGCGTAAGTAATTTACTACGAATATATAGTATACGAACAGGATTTATCCACTTTCTCGTTATCAGAGCCCGGCAATAAAAGTGTTTCTGTATTCGTAGCTTTCCGGCGCACGATTATTAAGTTACTTATTATGAAGTAAGTACGAGAAAGTAAAATAACGAGAATGTTATATTTGGTATTTAATTAATCGTTGCCAAATAATCAAAACACTACGAAGGCTGTCAATCATATCTTACAACCGTAAATTATGGAGTTTAATGAGCTTTTGTGGGTGATGAGAGAGTTGGAAATATGCGTGCCAGCACCGTTGCATGACAAGCCTCGAAACATGCACTGTATGATTCATAAAAGACGTCGGCAATTGAACGATTCAAATACGCAGTTAGCGCCGCCCGTGTTTGCCTTGATTATAAGCAAACGTGACTTTGCAAACTGTAATAAGCAAATGTCAGAAGTAAGCTCAATTTTCCCCTTGCATGTGTGCCACTCACCCAGGGGAATGTCGAACACATCATGATATTAAAGCAGCGCCATTAGTGCGCAATGAGACACACTTCCACATATTCTTTCCACACGACAAAGCATTACATGATAACAGGGGTAGCAGAGAACTATGGTTCGCATATGAGTCCTGTATGCAACACTCGTAACTTTTGTTGCATACTCATGGGGCTCGACAGTGTCAGTAATGTGATGTAATATTATGGTTAGCAGAGCTACAACAGCATATACTTTCTCGCATTATTTCTAAATTTGCAATTTTTGAAAACTCAGAAAGCTCAACGAAAGTGAGACCCGCCCCATTCTTTTACGCATCGATTCTTTTATCCGTGGAAAGAAACGAAGAAATATATTTAGGGTGGTTCTTAAGAAAATATATTTATAAATTGTATTAATTTTAAGCACAAATGTCGCTAAAACTACTCGTTTTTTTTCAAAAATTGTACATGTCCTTTTTTAAAGAGTTGATTTTTTACTTCAGGGTTTCTCTAAGGAAAAATCTCTATCTTCAAATTTGTAGTTTTGAAATGTTAACTTTTTCTAATTTTCGAAAAAAACGGAGATTTCACCGAAAATGTGTCTAGCACTTAATATTTTAGCCTCCCTTTATACATATGAGAAGGGAATTTTTGTTAAAAATTGAACGGCTTTTGAGAATGAATTATTTAAAAAAATTAAAATTGTTTATATTTCGCGGAAACTGCTCATATCTTCGAAAAATTGTACTTGATCTTATTTCACGATGTTTTTAAAGAACAGATTTTATTAAGGAAAAAAGCTTTTTCTTTAATATTGTAACTGTAGGACGACGTCCCCAAAAAATTGCACTTTTGAAATTTTCGAAATATTAGGGATATCAACAAACATGAGATTTGCTCCACTCTCGTTCTTAAAGCTATTAGAGATCAAAGTTTATTAAAAAATTAGGAGTCTATTTTTTAGAAAACTTGTGTTGTGGAGGTTTCTTGTAAAGTGCCTTCGGAAATCAAAACATCCGACAGATGTTTGATTGACAGACACACGTTTTGCTGTCAATCAATTTTTCGGTATCAAGGTCCTACAAACGTCCTAAAAGTCCTAAAAACGTGCCTGTAAAAAAGATGCTATCTACTTGCAATACCGTAATATCGAACACCATACAGATACAATACAGATAAACAATCTACAGATACAATTAGTACCTGGTTTAGTAATTCAATACACAATCGAACGAACACAAGTAAAATAAACTAAACCCGAATGAAAAAATTACCATTCATGACCAAAACAGTCCCTCCCCCGGGGCTTCATGTAAAGTACCCTCCAAAATTAAAATATCGGCTTCAAATTCCAGGGGCCGTGACATCAGCTAGACCAATGGGGAAATATCAATTTTGGAGAAAATCGGATGAACGGATTAGTGGCTAGCGTTGTTCACTGACAGACGGCAGACTGACCTTATGCCGTCGGCATTTTTCGATATCAAGAACCCACAAAACATGGGTTCTGGCTACGCCACGTGTTAGAGGATATTCCCCCTAAATTTAGCAACTGGATATAACCATTTTTGTTACTAGGGCCCTGTAACGGGTTTTCTGCCCTTTTGTACTGCGTAAGTGGTAGCGAGAAAGTACAAGTATATTATATCTATTTCAATTACATCTTCATCGTCTTATTTTTGGTTGGTCCCCGTTGAAAATTTTCACTTTATGCCACTTTCAAAATGTTTTTCAACACTTCTCGCTCTCCATTCAATTTGGCGGCCAGCGTCTGGTCCGGCTTTTCAAACGAAGTGCCCGTGTTGTGGTCACGTGGCTCATGACGTAAACTGGTGCTGCGCAGAACGTAAAAATCAGCGCGCCGAACTAGATCTCCCTTGTCTTTTTATCATATGCATAACTTATCTGGATCGAGAGAATCTCGGTTACGAGGAAAGTATGAAAACAGTGGAATGTTATATTTTTACGAAGGGAATTATTGGAGATAAACACAAAAAGATAAACCGAGGAAAGTTATCATTATTAAAATTATGCAATTATGTAATATCTTACATGCACCACGGTTGATAACTGGTTCTAATGATCGAGCGACGCCCAAAGGAGGAGGGCTTTTGTCTTAGACCAAAGCCGAAGGTCCTCGGGCTTTTTCTCGCCGCTCGTGAATGTTTTTTCATCGGGAGGTGGCGGTGATATTCCTCCACTGGATGGCGAGATCCGGCGCCGGCCTACCGTCGATTAGCGGGGTTTTCCCAACCGGGTATCTCGCACCAACGGGACACCGCCCCAGTCGGGACAAGTTCTAAGTCCCCGGCCTGTGTGGTAGTGTAGTACATGTTAGTGAAAGTGTGTGTAAGGGGTGAGGATAGGACAAGGAAGAGGAATGGAAGATCGCGCGCGGTCCGTAGCACGTTTGTTAGGGTACTACTTCGGCATTCGCCTGGTGTTGATCGGAGAAACCACGGAAAACTACCGATCAGAGTAGCCGAACGCTAGAATTCTCCTTCAGACAGCGAAAATTTGGAAAATTTTGTTATTTTAATAATTTTTTGTTTTGGCATGTTGTTATGTACGTGAAAACACACAAGTCAACAATAACAATTTATTTGTTCAACTTTTACAGGCGTGATCTAGTTTACCAATATCCAAAAGCGTAGTCCGTAGTACAAAGCAGTGGTGTTCCAAAATCCAGTAGATGTCCCAAACGTCGCGCACTGTCGTCCACAAATCGCCGGAGAGAGAATACCAATTACGTCGCAGAGTTCGCACTAGGGTCACAGTCACTACTTCGCTTCCAGAATCGCACTTCACCACTGAGTGCCCCTCCGGCCGGTGCGGCCCGTTAAGAAGCGCTCCGCGTCGCAGATTCGCCTCGGGCCTGCAGATCCGCTCGCCGGCCGCTCACTCCTCATTGGGCGGTCTTCGCGCCGGTTCGTGGCCCTGCTGCCTTCCGTAGCCGGCGTCCCGCGCTGCCGAATTGGCGCGCGATATAAACTCTCGCATATCGCCGCAACACATGTTATTATCGCAATGATACTACCAGAAAGCCGCTAAATTTTGTAGTAATCGCCATTCAGTTTTGAAGTGTTCTCTTAGTTTTCCAGACAAGGTTATCTCACTTGCTTTTGTCTTTATAATTATCACACGAAATTCACATGAGTATTTATCTTTCCAATTAACAAAAACTTCCTCCTTTTTTCCTGCTGGTTTGGTTTGAAGGATTTTCAGTACAAATTCAGTTGTTCTGAAAACCTTGTTCTTTAATACTACGCTCCCCTCCTTTAAACGTACCTGAAGTGACGCCGTTCTTAAACCAAGGTAAAGTGGATGTCAAATTGTAGACTGTCAAGTTTAGGTTTTTATATTTCTATTTGCGATTAAATTCACCTTTCCGACTGACCTCAACAAATAACATTGTAGCAAGATTTCGTGTTTTATTTTATTTTTTACGTTAAAAACAGTTAATTGCTGTGTGCGATGTGCTATGAGATGTGAATTTTGTGCAGGGTTTTGCCCTAAGCCATATACTAGTTGAATAGAAAGATGATTTATTGATACCTGTAGATTTGGGTTCTTATCCTTCATCATGTTCTTCATGAAGGAATAACACTTTCTGCCGTGACATGGAGAACGATAATTTGAGTTACTATATTTCCCACTGAATTCTAGATGACATGCAGAGATAATGAAGTTCGATTTATGTCCAGAAGAAGAAGAATGGGCCACCTCTCCATTTGCTAAAAGAATTAGGGAAACTAGACGAAAAACCTCATCGAGATGGGGGTTATTGACCCAAAAGGTGAGGTTAAATATTTGTTGCAGGTTCTTTACAGTTACACAGTCCAAATGATAAATAATACATTAAGTATCATTCTTAAAATTAATATTACTCTAATTTTTGAAGCTCAATATAGTCTCGAATTGTATAAAAACATTTATACAACAGTACAGATTTTACTTGAGACTTAAAACTTTTGTATAGAATTTAGTCGTTTAATGTCATCTAGTAATGTGATGTAAAATAATGTACATGTGTTGTATATTAATGTTTTGTAGTGGTCTGTTGATACTGTCACCTGATGAATATGATTACGACGTCGAGTGTGATAATTATAGACATCGGCGCTTCCTGAAAATATATTCCCGCCCGTCAGTCATTTTCGACAAAAACTACTGATTCGTAAATCAAGAGACAATGTAATGGTAAACTTCCTAGATTAATAAAAGCTTACAAGAAGCATGGAGATGAGATTTGCTTATTGTTCGTACAGTTCTTTTTTGTAAGCTAAAAGTCTGGGAGCTATAAGATGTATATCCCCAGAATAGTATGACATATCTCAGGCGGGAATGAACATTCCCGAAATATACACAACGAGTAGTATGAATGCTCACCGAATTTGAAAGAATTCTGGAAGCGAAACATAATGAACTTAATTTTGTGTTCAATTCATTTAATTGGACGTTCCATTTTAGGTTTTACTGAATTGAGAGACTTAAAAATACCGCGGATTCCATACGAAGTAATTTTGAAAGTAAAATGTTATGATCAATGGCGTCAAAAGCTTTTGCAAGACCTAAAAGGATTCTAATAGGTGCTTTGTTTTGATCCATGGATGAGACGACATATTTAAGAAAAGAAAATATGGCTGTCTCAGTAGATTTTGATTTTCGAAATCCATGTTGGCCATCTGAAAACGCGTCATGTTTACTGAGAAAGGATTCCATTCGTACGTAAGAAAAGTCTCTCAAAATTTTGGAAAAAACTGACAAAACAAAATAATTTTGAATTTCATTTTTGTTGCCTTTCTGAAAAGCTTCTCAATCTTAGTTGTTTTAACCATATCTGGAAAAGTTCCGGTGCATCAGGGTGAATTAAATATGTGAATTAACGGATGTGTAATGGCGGGCGCACAAATCTTTAACAAACAATCCGGAAATTCATATAAACCGGCCGAATATTTATTTTTTAGCTTACCAATTATTTTGAGAATTTCATGGAAAGAAGTTTCAGAAACGAACATCGTGTCTAAATTTTTTTGGAAAACTTCTGATGTTGAATTCTGTAGCTGAATACCCTTACTGAGATCGGTAGCAATTCTCGGAAAGTATTGGTTGAAGAGACTATCTATTGTTGCCGGATTGATCACATTTCTATCGTTATATTTTAAAACAACATTCTCTACCAGGTTTATAGTTGATTTGGTCGTATTCTATTCCACATTGCCTTTGTTTTATTATTTGAGTTCAAAATATTCTAATAATGTTTCATGGTTTTAGTTTGCCTTGTGAATTTTCGTAATAATGATTTGTATTTTTTAAAGTAGAGAAGGCGATCTTGGGATATACGTTATGATGCCTAGAAATGAAAGAAAGTATTAGTTTGCTTTTACATGATGTCTTAATCCGTTTTGTTATTCAAGAATTGGTTTTCCTCGAAATAATTAATTTTCTTTTTTGAAGAGCAAAGCAAGAGTTAAAATGAAATGAAAGCTTTGAAAAAAAAATTAATTATCGTTTGTGTCAACCAACTGCGTCCCATGACCCTTGCAGCAAGTAATCATTGAATAATTTTATTTTACTTTTAGTACACAATTAACTAAATAATATATTTATTGGGTGTGTTCGCGTATCTTAAGAATTTGGACATCGTGGTCACTGTATCCTAAATCTTTTGTTTCAATGTCATATCGAATAGGGGTTTTGTTAATTATTTGATCGATTGCCTTCTTTGAATTTAGTATGAACCGAGTAGGTACAGTTATTGTAAAATGTGAACTGAAGGAATTAATGAAATTGAAAACTGGTCTTTCTCTTACAAGATTAGATCATAAAATCAATGTTCAAATCTCCGCATTCAACGATGGGTTCAAAAGAGCGATTGCAGACTTAATATAATCTGTAGTTCTGTTTGTTGGAGACCTGAAGATGCAAAGTAATATAATTTTTAGCGTAGGAAGATGTACTGCAGATATTTCAAAAATATTTTCAAGGTAATAGACATTTAATTCCGTCAAGGAGATAGAATCGATATTATTTATAACATAAATTCAAGAACCCTCATATGCAGGACCTTTATGCGATTCATTTTCTCTTCAATAATAGCCTGTGGGGTAAAAGTTTGAAATTTGGAAAATGCTAAGTTCGTTAGAAGATAACCAATGTTCAGTAAAGCAAAGAGCAAAGGAGAGCAATAATTACGTGCAATTAATACAATAAAGAAACGAACAGCATCCTTGTAAAGGGAAATAAAAATATTTGTACATAATTGGGTATCTATTACATTGTTTCATACTTCAAAATGCGTTCCAGGAAAATTTAGTGTTTTGGACCACTATCGTTCTCCCTGTACCCGTGCAGTGGTTAGCGTAGTCCCTCGAAGTCTACTTACTCGCACCCTCGGTGCAGCAGGCCACTCGCTGGGGGTCCCACAGCAGCAGCTCAGGGGCGTGGTCCCGCACGTCACGAGCTTCAGCCCCGCCGCCGCCCCCGCCCCCGCCACCGCCCCGCCATTCCGGCACCTTGCACTGGTAGGCGGCGCCCACATTGGGCCGCGGCGGACGCTCAGGCCCGCATTTGATGCCGCTGTCCCCTGGAAACCACGAACACAGTGAAACTGACTTATAAATTGTGGGATTAACACGTACTTTCATAAGGACTAACTAACGTACACACTTCTTAATTAGCTTTAAAAGGAGAACAATACATCATTTTATATCTTCAATTGGTATATCAATTTTTAATTTCAAATTATTATTAAAATTATGTCAAACATTTCATACATTTTAATTTCCTTTCATGCGTTCGAATAAAAGTATGAATATTAGGATCATAATCTAGCTTGAATTGAATTTCTATAACTTAATTTCCATATTAGGGTAGATGCCTTCAGTCTCTCTATGCACTATGCTTTTAATCTGAAAATTCTCTACTTTAGCACGTACAATGTAATAAAATTGTGGCAATTTCTATCCATTGTCGTAAACGCTTGAAGCTTCTTTTTATATTATATTATAGATAGATAGATAGATAGATAGAAATTTATTCTACAATTGGGCAAATGATGCCCGGTGGCAGAATGCAAAATTACAATTACAAATAAAATAATATATAAAAATAAATATAAACAAACAAATTGACTGTCATTTCCTATACATGCAGATGGCATTTACATTCCTATACTAAACATTAAAATGCATACACACTACCATATAAATGAATAAACTTACATATTACACAAATATACATACATACAAACATATACACGTATATACATAGAGAGACGAAGGAACCCTCACCTACACACCAATCAGAACTTATTCAGTCATATTCAGAAGAAATGAAATCACTTCACTGCACTTCACTTCACTTCACTTCACTTCTCTTCACTTCACTTCACTGCACTGCTTATAACTTTATCTAAATATTAATTGTTCAATACTTTTTCTGTAGACTACGCATAATCGCACCTTTCGCTTCACTTCACTTCACTTCACTATACGTTTTCACCCTACTGACTAATTTCCTATATTTTTTTTTCTAAACCCTCGCGCTGAGCAAGGAAAGGGCTCAAAAACTGTCGCAGGCAAATCGTTCCAATCTACTATAGTTCTGTTTACGAAGGAGAATTTCCCTACGTCCGTTCTTTGTATTCTTGTTCTAATTTTATATTTATGATCAAATCTATTTAAATAATCTGGTTTATCTAGCCTTTCCCGAATTTCCTGCCATGCGGAGCAACCAACGTAAGATTTATACAGCGCGCAAAGTCGTGCCCTCTTCCTCCGGCGTTCTAATGATTCCCAATGCGCAGGTGTGTTCTTCCGAAATGTATATTTTGCCGCTCTGTTTTGTATCCTCTCTAAGCTCTTTTTAAGTCCTATTCTGTACGGATCCCAACAACTGGCTCCGTATTCCATTACCGGCCTGACAAGCGAGGTATACGCGATTTCCTTTGCTTTCGTATTACATTTTTTAAGATTTCTCATGACGAAATGCAAAGACCTCCAAGCTTTACCCACTACATAGTTCGTTTGTTTCTCCCACCCCAATTTATAATCCAGGAGAATGCCAAGGTATTTACAGCTCGAGACTCTCGGAACTACGTCATTACCTAGCTGATAAGATATTGTATGAAAAGCTCTGGCCCTACAAAATGTGATCGCTTTACTTTTCTTTCCATTTATAGTCATTTTATTAGCTATTGCCCAATCGTTAATTTTATTTAAATCGTCCTGTAGTTGAATCATATCGTGCTGATCTGCAATTTCTCTATATAATATACAGTCGTCGGCGAAGAGTCGAATTTTTGACGTTATATTTCGCGATAAATCATTTACAAAGATAAGAAACAGCAGTGGACCTATGACACTGCCCTGAGGAACCCCGGAAGTAATGTTACCTTTTTCCGATAAGTGCTGTCCAATTCGGACTTTTTGATTTCTATCGCGAAGAAATTCATTTATCCATGCTATTACCCGCCTGTCAATTTTAGCATCAATAAGTTTCAGTATCAATATGTCATGCGGCACGACATCAAATGCTTTAGCAAAATCAATAACTATTGCATCCACTCTTCCCCCTACATCAATTACTTCCGACAAGTCTTGAGTAAGGGAAATAATCTGACTCTCACACGAAAAGCCATTTCTGAAGCCGTGCTGTCCATGAAATAACCATTCTGATTGATCCAAATGATTTCTAATCGAATTAGATAATAATTTTTCAAACAATTTACAGACTACTGACGTAAGACTAACTGGCCTATAATTTTGCACTTCACATTTTGGTCCATTTTTGAAAATTGGCACTATTAAGGCAGATTTCCAATCATCCGGTACACTTTTGTTGTTGATTGATATATTGAAAAGTCTGACCAAATATGGTATTATTGTTTCCCCTGCTATCTTTAACATGTCAGTTGTAATACCATCCGGACCGCAAGACTTACAGTTTTTCATATTTTTCAAATGTGAACGTACTTCCGTTTGATCAATTTTGAATATATGATCCACGTCATTGTGCCCTATGATAATTTGGTTAGCTTTTTGTTTGTATACAGAACAGAAATAATTATTGAATACATTGGCTTTCTCTTCATCGTCTACGATATCTACATTTTGCCATCTTATAGGAGGTGTGTCCTCCTGTTTACCTCGCCGGTGGCGTACAAAGTTAAAAAACTTTGCCCAAGCATTTTCGTTATCATCTAAAATTAACTTAAGATACGATTCTTGCGCAGTTTTCTTTTTATTTTCTACTTCTTTCATAATTTGTTGGAATTTACGTAAATGTGCCTCGCTGCGATGCCTAATATTATACGCTTTTCTCATTTTTCTTTTCAATTTGCGAATTTCCGCGTTATAATACACTGGATCTGAATTCTTTTTTATGTACTTGAAAGGAACGAAACACTGCCGAGCTTCCTCAATGATTTCTTTGAATTTCTGCCATATGTTTTCCAATCCCCCTCCTAACTTTTCGAAATCCACATATTTCAGTTTTAGAAAATGCTGCAGCCCATTTATGTCAGCTTTACGATATTGCCATATTCTATTACCGATTTTATCATTTACCCTGCAAATAGTAGCATTTATTTCAAGAATTACGGCCTTGTGATCGCTTATTCCCTGAATAACATCGCAGTAGTATATATGTCCATCGGTCTAATAAGAAAAATATCTAAAATAGAATGTTGACGCGTTGGTTTATCAACAACTTGCGTCATTCCTGCATCCCAAACTAGTTTATTTATTATTAACTGTATTTTTCTATCGCATAGATCACCCTGCCAATTAATGTCACTTAGATTTAAGTCCCCGCCAATAATAATCGGATTGGTTCTATTTAAATTTTCCGCCAGTTCGAGAATATTCTCAAGAATGGAATAATTACCATTTGGTGGCCTATAACATGCAATAAGATCTATTGTCTGCAAGTTGTCGATTCTTATATCTACTCCTATCATTTCATGCTCAATGCTTTTCCATTTCAAGTTCGCGTTTATACATGATTTAACTAAAATAAACACCCCCCCGCCTCTAGTTCCCCTGTCCCGCCGAAATATTTTATAGTCGCTTCGACAGATTTCCGAATCTAATATTTCCTCATTTAGCCATGACTCAGTACCGATCACTACGTCCACATCACACGCCTCAATTAAGTTCCAAAGCTGAATTTCCTTATTAACAACACTTCGGCAATTTACCTGCAACAGCTTAAGAGCTCCTTTACTCACCCCTAATCCTTTCTCGGAAAAAGAATCCCGCTTTGGCTGCTCCCCTTCACTTTGCAACGTGCCCCCCTGCAAAGCTCTTCCTCCCGTGGACTTTCTAATCGCTGAGGCCGCCGTAGCCGTTGACGCCGACGCTGCCTCCCTTGCTGTCTCCGCCAATGCTGCCTCTCCCGCTGTCTCCGCCGCTTCCTCCACCGTTGCCGCCGCCGCCGCGTCCATCCCCGCTGTCCCCTCCGTCGCCTTCACCCTCGTCGCCGACACCAAGAATTCCACTCTTGAGGAAAAACCTCCCTCCCTCTCCACTGTCACCGGAGAGAAGGGCAACACCGCTGGCCGTCCATCTTGTCAATGGTTACGCACAGCTGCGCTGCAGAACTCAGCAACTCTACTAAAGAGCCCACTGAGCTCGGCGACACCTTGACGGTTCAGATGCACACCGTCACGACCGAGTCCAGTCTCATTAATCCACCCGTTTGGATCTACGAAAACTAACCCTAGACTCTGTGCCACCCACTCCATGTCGCTGTTAACCCGTCTGACTTTCCGAGGCCATACATCCCGGCGGTGGAGCACTCCGCTCAGCACAATCCGAGCACTCGGAAATCTTTTTTTAGCAGTGGCTGCCAGGTAATAAATGTCACCCAAAAGGTGATCAAATGACCGACATTTCTTGATGTTGTTCGACCCCGCGTGTAATATAACGGTTTTGGGGTTAACCACATCACAATTTTCAATTTGCCTTGTCATCTGCTCCACTCGTATTCCCGGAAAACAGTGCACTTTCATAGTTTGTCCGTTCCCCACATGACGCACTATCGAATCACCAAATAATAAGGTGTCCACCGTTGATGTTGCCCTCTCCGTCGCCACCGTCGCCGTCGCCGCCGCCGCCGTCGCCGCAGCCGTCGCCGCCGCAGCCGTCGTCGCCGCCGCCGTCGCCGCCGCCGTCGTCACCGCCGTCGCCGTCGTCGCCGCCGTCGCCGCCGTCGCCGCCGTCGCCGCCGTCGCCGCCGTCGCCGCCGTCGCCGCCTTCGCCGCCTTCGCCGCCGTCGTCGCCGTCGTCACTGCCACTCCAGAAGTTGAAGCCGACACAGTCCTGCCAAGCCTCACTGCTGGTATAGGCACCGTAGTCATTGCTGCCGCCATCTTCATGTTACGCAGCTCCCTTTGCGTCTCCTATGAACTTAAGTTTTATATAACTTCATATATTATGAACTAAAGTGTCTACTTTATATCTTGCTGAAGTGATTTTCCCTTCTTTTTATACTTATTAACAAACTAATAGTAATAATAATAATAAAAACAACAATAACAACAACAACTCCACCTGAAGAGTTTGTAATTGGTGGTGGGTTTGAGTACCCCCATGAGCCTGAGAGCTACGTCAGCCTACGTACGCCTAGCTACTGGTAGGGCCCCCTTTGCTGAATAGGTTGAAGGTGAGGGGTCAGACGAAGACGTTCTCCAGAGGAGAGCTTCCACGCCATCTTCGAAGATGAAGAAAGGAGGATTGATGAAGATGGTGGAAGAAGCATCCTGAACACAACCGCAGTGTCTGATCCGCGAAGGGCGACTGGAAACAGCATGTTTCCACTTTACGAGCGCTGCATCCACAGAGGGAAATAGAGAGGGAAGGGTCATGAACCTTTGGACTTCCTGTTCGGCCCATGGAAGGTACAGCAGAGAAACTGGGTTGGCACACCAGGCCACTAATTATAGTGGAGGCCCGAACCTTGCATTAGCCAGCGAAAGAGGCTGCTTTCAGAAGTCAGTGAAAATCCCGTAGGGTTTAGTAATGCCGATTGGCGATCGGAGAGACCTCTTGCTGGACCCTGCGGGGGCATGTCCCGGGGCCTCTGTGGATCACAGTAACGGATGACAGGTTAAGTGAACCGTTAAGCGTGATCTGTGAGCTCGAACTTGCTTCCTGCGAAACTTCCCTTATAACCAAAAAGCAAAATGTGTAGAACAAGAACTCCTTGAATGTGCCTGGCTTACCACCGCAAAATGTGCAACTGAAGGTTGACTCGGTCGTCATCATGCTTCGAAATCTAAATCAACCAAAACTATGCAATGGAACGCATTTGGTGACAAGAAAACTGATTATCAATGTGATTTACGCGACGATACTCAAAGGAAAAATTCAGAGGTGAGGAATTTCTCATTCCGAGGATTCCGATGATCCCAACCGATATACCCTTTGAGTTTAAACGAATCCAATTTCCCATTCGTCTTGCATTCGCCATGACGATTAAGAAATGGACAGGCCAATCTTTGAGTGCTGGTGGTCTGAATCTAGAAAATGCATGTTTTTCTCGTGGTCAATTGCACGTGGCATGTTCTCGTGCGGGCAAACCATCGGCTGTATTTGTTTTTGCGCCTAATAACAAAACAAAAATTATCGTATATCACAAGATTCTTCACTGAAGAGAATCAACCCGAGTCATTTGATTTCGTTATTAAAATCCTAAGTTAAATGTAGCTAAAAGTTAACACGACATTCATTGACTGCTAGGCGGTATGAAGTTCGTCGGGCAGCTAGTTTAATATAAGAAACTTTTTCAAAAATAAATTCTACAGATCTTAAAGTCTTCAATATCGGAAAAGAAAATTGTGTTACAAGTTTTCTTATTAGAAGAATTACGAATAGTTTAGATGTATACATTTTCAAAGTGAGTGAGAAGATGGTTGGCAAATCAGTCTGAATGCTGGATATGCTATTAGAACCTAAGCGAAGGGAATATGTTTGAACCGCGTATTTCAATGAACAATTCAGTTCACTGACCATAACTTCACTGTTTGTTGCTTGGATTCGAATTGCACTTTCTTCAATATTCACATGTTCAGCTTAAGTCGAATAATTTAATTCTTTTAATCGTCAATCCATAAATAATATGCTATCCATTCAGGTCTATGAATATTTTTAATCTCTTCCTTAGAATACAAACAACTCAAATTGTGAAAATATTTAGCCTCTCTCCATTTATTGTATAACATTCTCAAATGCCTCCTTTCTTCTGGATCTCATAATCCAGCATTGTAAACTTTAACGAAATTATAAAACAGCTTTGCGAATAGACTTCACTTGTGTCTTTTTTGTTAGAGAAATTTTAGGTGTGTATATAATGGCGGGTTCAGGGGGTGGGGCAAAAAGGTCATGCCTTTTCTACAAAGCCTTTTGTACCCTAATTCCGTGAATTTACAAATTTGAATTTTTCTTTGTTTGTACCCGGTAAATGTATTCGTACATTTTTTCTTCGGTAATACTTAGAAGTGTCTTCTCAGCAAAATTACATATTACTTGACATTTTTACTAACTGAAATGACACACCTGGATATGGTTTATTTATTCCGTGCTTTTACATTATGAAGTTATATATAGTTTTATTTTTATTTGTTACCCTTTCTGTATTTGGCAAAAATTAATTGACTTAAAGATTTGTAAGTGTTGCAATTATGTAATTATTTAAACAATTGTATATTATAGTATCATTTGTTCATATAATATAGAAACAGAAGACTTTTCGCCTGGTCTCAAGAACTCCGTCATCAGTCATCGAGTATAGCAGATACCCCGTGTGGCCTACTACTCCACACTGTTACACTTCATCCGCAGGACAAGTCCCCGGGGTGGGCACCTATGCCTCTTGGGCTTCTATCCGCACCCCCCGCCGGCGCGCTAACGCCGGCAGGCTGACGGCCGGATCCAGTCGGAACCCAGTTTACCTTCGCGGCAACCTCCTTATACAATGCCTGGGTGGGGGCCGCCCTGCTAGCTCACCTAGCTATCCAGGCTCGTACCGGAGTCTCGACAATGCGCCACTCACATGTGCCGGGAACAAGTTCCCTCCTCTTTGCCCAGAGTATCGGGCCACTGCCACGACGAAGCCGAGAGCCCAACTGGGGGCCATCTGGACTAAGGTCCAGGCGGCTCGGAGTCCCCATCCCATCTCCCCAATGCGTACCGCCGGTAGCGAAGCAACCTGACGGTTGGTAACTAGTTTCCCGTCGGACTTTAAAGTGGGATCCGGAGTACTTCGAAAAGTATCCTTCGCCCAATCCTGCTCAAAGGTCGACACGCCATAGGCCCAACTGTTGGGTGGCCAGTTGCCCGGCCACCAGGAGCTTAGCATCGCCTCCTCACTGCCTGCACCTTCAAGCTAACGACGTCAGCAAAATTCAGGGTCCGGGTGGTCATCTTCGACATTCTACCAGAGATCGCGACAACCTACGCCATCGCGATCCCCCCCTGCAGGGAGGCATCGAGTATAGGATTCGGTGCGTTGTTAAAACGTGTTAGTCCGATATAGTGCGTGCTAGTGCTTCCCACGCGGCAAGGCTTCGTGAGCCAGCTGCTCCTGTCTCCATACGGACAGTGTCAACGCACAATAGAAATAAACAATAATCAAGTGACATTTAAAAGTACTCTTGATGTACTAAGTGCTTATAACAAGAGTCTAACGATCGCACGTGCTGGAAAAAAACGCTTATTGTTTTCCAGGAAGTCAAATCGTAAGTCGCTGCAGAGCATTGAAATTCCATCAACACGCAGTCGCCTCTCCAAATCATGTATGCATACACTATAGTATCAGTAAGGCCAAAGTTACTCAATTAATTCCAATATACATTACCAACAAAGCATATGAAGAAGTGAAGAAGTATCTGGGAGCAATTTTCACTTGCAACAATGATATGGAAGAAATAAAAGCAAGAATAGAAGGGAGAAACAGCATATTCAGGATAACAGAGCAGATCTCAAAGCCTTGAAATTAAGTTGTCTTGGTCATCTTAATAAGATGTTGCATGACAGAATAGTGAAGAAGATCTTTCGTTCGAGGATGTTAAACATTTTCCCTCTCTTTCCTTTTCCCATCCTCTCACCCCTTCCCCCTCCCTTTTGACTCATCTTTCCTACCTCTCTTTCCTTCTCCCCCTTTCCGTTCCCATCCCTCTCTCCTTCCTCTTCCAAGAAGCTTCCCGTTGTTCCTGCTCTCCTAACGAAAACGAATTGCGACGAAAAAAATCGAAAATGCCAATCATTTTCTCATTTTGGGACGTATCCCTCTTACCTGTATACGCAAAAATTGACATTATTCCTCATGATAAACGAGTGATGCTACAACATCATATACTTTCTCGTATAATTGTAACGGCTACGCAATGTTATACTACTACATGAACATGCAAAAGTGTTTCCAACCAGCAAATTATTATTTACTTGCCGAGATTCGAACTCTGGTCCTTCGAGTAAACACGCCAGACACGTTTCCGATACACAACCAGCACTAAACACAACTTTCCTGACGCTTATCCTGGAAGCGGTAGCATCAACTGATGTCAGTGCAGCGCCTGTGACCAGGAGGTCCCAGGTTCGAGTCCAGACGGTGGCAGGATTTCCGGCACTAGCTTTTCAGCTAGGTCGAATTCAGTCGCTGTCTGGAGGAGAATTCTAGTGGCCGGCTGCTCTGATCGGTAGTTTTCCGTGGTTTTTCCGATCAACACCAGGCGAATGCCGGAGCAGTACTCTAACAAACGGGCCGCGGACGCGCGCGATCTTTCCTTCCTCTTCCTTGTCCTAATACACTATGCCCCCTTATACACACACACACACACACACACTAACATGCACTACACAACCACATATTCCGAGAGACCGGTGGGGAGCCTAGAGCTTATCACGGCTGGGGTGGTGCCCCGCTGGTGGGATAGTTCTGGTTAGGAGGAAACCCCACTAGCCAACGGTAGGTCGGCGCCGGATCTCGCCATCCAGCGGAGAGAAGATCACCGTCATCTTCCGAGGAAAAAATGCAGTACATTTATGGGACTAATGACCTAAGCTGTGGACGTGCCCGGAATCACTAACCAACCAACCGAGGCTTATAAAACTAGTGTTCTTTCGCCTTATTTGACAAATATACAAAAGTCAAACATAATTATACAAAGGTCACAAAATGTTGAGATCTCATTTTCGTTGATCTCTCTCAGTTTTCGAAAATTAAAAATATTAGAAATACCCCGACAGTATGTGCTGTGTAGCATCACTAGTTACATTACAACGGCCGACAATACGAGATTTTCTCTTTATAGCTTTTAACATACCTAGTAATGTTACGAGTGTTATTACTGCAGTGGATAAAAGTTAAAAATCGAGGCGGATCTGCGATTTTTAATTTGGATGAAGCAGTAATAATACTAACATTTTGTGGTATGTTCAGCATTTTATCGGTCAATAAAATGTCACAAATTTACGCGCAAATTTACATTGCTGCGATAGTAAACAAATTAATTCTGTTTCTGCGGCACGTTCATACAATATTGTAGGTGTTGCTTACGATATATCTATTTAAACAATACTTGTTTACCGTAGTTCGAGAAATGTAGATGCAAATAATTTTCCTGAACCTAAAGATACATAAAGAAACGACGTTGGATGAGGAAGTTGGCTCTTTGACTTCCAGTGGCGACACCTTCACATCGTCAGTAAATATGATTACCGGAGAAGATTTTCATTTGGTGGAATGCCAGGAAAATGAGGTTAATATACCATTTTCTAATTGTACCATTAACAATATTACAATGAAGAATAATGATCGCCAAAACTAACATGAGTTACTTTTATTCTGAATTGTTTGAATCTGATTTGTTTCGTACATCGCCATGGTTTTTCTTAACGAGCATAGGATGAATCGATGATTGTTTATTTACGATTTTAAACCCGTTGCTAAGGCTGTTAAATTATTAACATACAGTTTGGTACAAGTGCACTTTACAGACCTGAACGATTGCATGTTAATCGTATGTTAAAGACGCATGTGACCGATAAAAAAAAGTTTCCGCCGCAGCTAATGCTTCTAACCAAAAATCTTTTTAGTTAAGTACGTTGTACTACGACCCGCCCGGAATCACAAAATAAGGAATGAATTCACCGCAGCATGATAATATTTTCTCATTACTGTGTTGCGCGTAGTAAAGCCAGAAACAAAATAGTAGAGAGGAGGAGCTTGTTGATGTCCGTGGGTTGCTCTCACCTCGTGTCGAGCAGAAGTGCCGCTCCCCCGCGCGCGCCGCGGCCGCCGCCGCCGCCGCCGCCGCCACCTGCGCCGCCGGCGCGGGCGGGGAGGGCGAGCGGGAGCGCGCGCGGCCGTCCAGCCGCCGCTGCGTCCAGAAGAGACCCGTGCCCCTGCGCCGCGGGTCCAGCATGGGCGGCGGCGTGTAGCGCGCCAGCTCCTTGCGCAGCGCCGAGCCGCGCAGCCGCGACGCGAAGCACGTGGGCGACGGCTCGGCGCGCAGGCTTCCTGCCCCCGCGCCGCCCGCCCCCGCCCCCGCTCCCGCCCCCGCGCCGCCGCCGCCGCTGCCACCGCCGCCGCCGGCCGCGCTCGGCGCCCCGCTGCGACAGTGAAGAGGACGTTGTAACGCTCAATATTACTAATTATTTGTGTCGGGAAAAGGCAATTACTCTTGAAAGCGGCAAGGAGAGTGTGGGGATAAATCTACATTTACTGTCCGCAAGAACACGAAGGGCAAACTCATCGTTCGGTGTCGCTGAAAACAAAATTTGTGTTGGTTAGAAATGTTTATGAGTTTATGGATAATCTTCAATGCGTAATAGGGAAGTTGCCTACTCCTAGAAATACGTATTGAATATTGTAAATCCATTCCAGTCCAAGAAAAGAAGGCTAATTTGCAAAACTCCCAAGATGTACGACGTCATACTTCTGTGCAAAACTCATAAAATACAGCGGAAATCATGTGCCCTGTGAACTCAAATAAAAATAATTGATCATCATCTCTGTAAGTGTGGGCGTTCGTTTGAGCGTCGCGGTCCTTGCGTTGGGTTGTGTTTCCGCACGAGGCGAATATTTTTAAAAAGATTCATTTAATTCCTGTGACGCGACGAATGATTTTGTTAAAGCGGGGGAGTATCATCGCCACCTTCAGGCATGAAAACTTGCGCTGCACTAACGGGACGAATGACCATAGTAGTTGACGTGGCCGGAAACATCAATTACCCAATCAGTCACTGTCGTCTAAGCGTAATGGCGGGCGAGACAAACTGAAAATTTCCAAGACCAAGTGTGTTTGATATAGGAAATTACTTTTTTTCTCTGACTTATATAAAACATATTTCCTATTAGTTCTTCCCCAAGCCTCATCATGCATGCAGCTGGATTTCTTAGTTTATATAGGCCAACCAATTCATTTTCATATCCGTCTGTTTCATGCCATTAGGGATACAGGAGTCATGCACCCCTTCCAAGCCAACATTTTTTGTAATTTTACTCCAGTTATAAAAATAAATTGCCATATATAGATTGAGAACTTCCATTAAGAATATACTCGTTCCCAATTTTTTGATTTCAAGCTAACAAATTTTTAGAAAATTAATAATAATCCGAATAGAAACTGAAAATACCCCCTCTCTCGGAATACTTTCTGGATCCGCCCCTGGTTTGATGAACTATTTTTCTCGTGGATGAAATTGAGTAGCAAACGGTTGAGAAGCTTTATAACCGCCAAAAAGCTAAAGATGACTTGAAGTCAACCATTCGTATTCAACATGAAATTTTTAGAGGAAAATTTCAATAAGGAATTTATATTTGTTAGTTGTCATTTAGTATCTCCATCATTTTTAGCACACTTATTCTTTATCACAGTTATTATTTTATTTAGCACAGTTATTATTTTATTTCGTTTATCTAATTTTCTGATTTAATGAATCCGAAAGCTATTTTGTCAGTGTTTAGGAAAGTTCATCGACCGTTAATTAGGTTATAATAAAATAATTTCCTCATCCCGTCACTGATTTATTTATTGCAAGTATTATTTTATGGAACATCACATCATTCCAGTTTATTGATCGACAACGCTGATTTCGATTGCCTAGCTTTCGACCCATTGTGTGGTGGTAGCTCACGACTTGCGATACGCGCATCCACTTGCAGACGACAGGAGGCCGGGAACAGAGATTTGTGTCCAGTTGCTTGTTGTTGAGTTCGTGATCCATTTTTGCGTATTATCTGTAGCTTTGAACAAACAAAAAATAAAATACATTCGTGCAACACTGCAATAAACTAAACTTTTAACAAAAACAATCGTCACAAATAATGGAGTAACATAGTATAGTATATACGCAGTACAACAGTTCTTTCTTTTTATACAGAGAATAGCAAACAAGTTTGTTTTGTAATGCAACGTGTGATTAACAAATAATTAATGACGAGCGGTCTTTTCCTAAGTTCATTGATGTCGCATGATGTCAGCTGCGTCGTAAGCAATTGCACGAGTATGTGAATTCACCAGGATGCGCAGAAATTGCGGATTAACATAAACTATTTGCATTTTCAATAAAAAATCGAAACTGATGAATTGTTTTTGGATGTTTTCCGAGTTCCTGGAATACTAGAACGAAACCGTAGACACCTTTCACATGACGGGCAGCTGTACAATTTTCTTTCAATTTCTTCGCGTATTGGAAATAAGTAATTTAGATTCGAGGTCAGAATGTGTGCGGGGGGTATTTATTGCGGTGAGAGTTCACTGCGTTTGATGCGTTCGCCAACCTTAGTACGTAGGATGGCGGAGTGATGCGGCTGCAAGCAAAAGGGTTCCCAGAGCAGCGAAGACTCGGACGACTGCCGCTCGCACGCAGTGCCGGATTAACCCAGGGGCCCGAGGGGCCGCGGTCCCGGACTCCCGCATCTTAGCCCACCCCCAATGTAATTAAAATAATTTTTCCATTTAGGATGATGGTGCAGGATTTATTAAAGAAGTCAGTGTTTTTCTTTTTTCTGTAGTGACAATCTGTAAAGAAATAAGAAAAAATGTCTTTCATAAATCCTGGACCACCATCCTAAATGGAAATTTCAAAATAGTCCAGGAAATGAACTTACTCTAATTTTGGTATTTATTTGAATTTTTTGTATGATAAAAATTAGAACTGTGCATGTAATTAAAAAAAAGTGTAAGAGCCCTCAAATGATTTTAAAATGATATAATGAAAATACTTGAAAATTTTATTCATGTAGAAACATATTTGGGGCCCCGATCAGGCTCTGCTCGCGCGACGCGACTCGCACTGGGCGGGTTGTTGGGGATGTGGTACGGTGCGCGGGATGGGCGTACCTCACGTTACTGAGGAACACGTCCTCGTCGCTGTCTTCCTTGAGCTCCGTCATGACGATCTGCACCTCCTCGTGCGTGCGAAAGGCGTCGCAGGGCTGCGAGTAGGCTCCGGCGGCGGAGGCGTTGGAGGGCTGCGCGGACACCTCCTGCGCCGGCAGCACGAGGCAGAGCGCGCGACGCGCGGGCCGCACTGTCAGCGCCTGGGGGCACAATAATGGCTCTAATAATCCATATTCAGTAAAAACTTAGAGAATACGCTCTAAAAAGCCAATAAGATAAACATGGTGTCTTCAGGTAAATACCCACCACCGTCTTTTGCTCAACGACTTGTACAAATTTGTCTTGTCATTTGCTGAGAAACGCTTCATTCTGCCCAACAGTTTCTAGACAATTTCCCTTCTTATACATCGTTCAGAAGAATGTGTTTAAAATGAGTCAAACCGCTGAGGGTATTTCTAAGCAGTACCGAAGAAAAATATATTTCCGGATGCAAAAGACAAAACACTTAAATGTATGAATTGTGGGCATTGGAGTGCATTTTAAATCAGCCCGTGTCACGCGAAGCTTTGGAATCACGCCTGACCTCGCCAGCTGGCCTTCAGAAATGCAGTGTACTTGCTGTTCGCAAATGAGGCAAATGACGTCCCGAATCTTAAGTTGACGAAATTGGAAAACTACAAGGAACGCTTTCTGCGGGAATCTGTGCTTATAATGCCAGAACGAAAGGAATAATTTACTGCTTTCTAATATTATGAGGTGTGATTTGCCGCCTGACATTTTTCACGTAATATTATTTTTTATTTCGTGAACCGGAAGTCCATTTTCGTTTCCTTATTTGTACGAAAAAATCTACTGTTACGCGTTGAATTTGAAGCAATAAACGTCACATGCAAGAATTATCATATTCATCAAGAACCCAATACGGACCGAGTGCGTTCTTCCCTTCCTCACTCTTGTTCCCTACTTTCCCCTTACACACTCAAATGTACACGACACTATCAGAGATGTCAGGAGACCAGTTGGGAACTTAGATGATGTCCTGGTTTCGGGGCAATGCCCCGCTGGAGGAGATACCTGGAGAGAGAGAAACCTTGAAAGAAGAAGTGTTAGTCGTTGCTGGATCTCAGGTTCTAGCGGGGGAGGAAAACCGCATCTTCATGCTGTAATATACACTACATTCACGGGGGCAGTGACCTAAGTAGTGTAAGTAAGTACATCCTGACGAATCCAATCCAGGCGTGTCGCATGCACACCGCAAGAGGAGCCCCTCCTCGGGCACCTACCTCGTCCACAACCTCCGTCTTGATGTGGATGTTCTCACAGTCGAGCAGGTAGGACTCCTCCGGGGGATCTGGCGGCTCCGCCTTCACCTTGGTGCCACTGGGACCGGCGCCGCCCACGCCGCCCCCGCCGCTCCCTCCGCCGCCGGCGCCGCTGCCGCAGGTGAGCGTGCCGGGCTCCACCTTGATGCCCTCCACGCGGAGGCCGCTGGCCGTGGACGCCGCGTCAGCACTCGCGGCGCCCGCCGCCGCCCCCTCGGTGCTGAACTCGTACTTGATGCGCGGTTTGTTGTCGGCCGGGCTGGCCCCCAGCATGGGATCTTCACCCAGCAGCAGCTGCGATGGCACCTCCGCCAACGCTGCCAGGCCGAACGGCTGCACCTGCGCAGGCGACACGCCCCCTTTGCCCTCTGTGCTTTGTAAACACTAGTCCTGACCCCCCACACACATTCCTCCGATGATGATAATTATAGCTATGCTCGGTTGGCAATCGTAGAAGGAAACGCTTTCTCTTTTACGCCTTCCCGTTTCCTGGGTAGTTGATAAGTTTTGGTTTACTATTGTCTTATCTACATTGAGAATTGTAGAGTGATCGTGAAGTGTGAATAATGATAAGTGAATGATTTTAGAAACCTTCTCTCCGAGTTCCTGTTATTTGTTTCTCATTCTGGTTCTCTTGTTCCCTTCTCATTCCTGTTCCCCGTTCTCTTAACCCTTGAGTGTTCTTTTCCCGCAAATACACGTGAATGTTGTAGTGGTCAAAACCAGTTCTCGCCAGGTTTTCTCGGAGTTCTGCAGTGTCTCCAGCCTTTCATTCCACCAATTCTTCATAACCATTCACCTGGTTATCTTTATTGGTATTAATTCATTGTGTCGTAACTCATGAGCCCAAATGAGACTGCCTCCAGCAGTTGAGGGGTCTCTAAACCCCATTCATTTTGATGAATTAAAATTGATGTTCTTTACTTCTAGTCATTCGTCGTCTGTTGTTCTGCCGCTTTATTTTTCGCTCTTCTTCTCAGTCATTTATTGATCGAATTTTGTCCCAGTTTTTTGTCCTTAGCTCTTTTCTATTTGTCTTTTTTATTTGCTTTCTTTCTATTTCTCATTCTCGTTTGCTTGTCTCAGTATTTCTTAACTTTTCTTAGCCCTTTTAGTTATAGCAATTCGCTATTTCCTCCCTATACTATTTACCTTACAGTCTTCGTATTCGTTTCCTTTTCGAATTTTCCCCTATCTTTTTTATTTACATCGGATTCTCGTTTCCTCTTCGCGTTTGTCGTTACCCCCTTACCTCTTCACCTATCACTAGCCCTTATTCATTACCTTTAATTATTGTTTGCTATTCTTGTTTTCACCAACACTCTTAAGTTTATTTTCGCTCTAGAAGTCGCTATTTGCCTTTTACTTTCATTTGAATTTCTATCTTAGTCTCCAGCATCTAGGTTTTGTCTATCCTCTTTATGCCATTGTCCTCACTATTTACTCCTTGCGAAACTTTGTGAAAAGTATCAAATGCCTGATTACGAGATATTACATTTTTGCCATCCATTTTTCCTTGAACATAGCGGAAACTTCTGGAAGTATGGTATCAAATTCCTTTCCACTAAAATTTTTGAGCAAAATTATGAGTTTCTCATAGAAAATTCCAATTTGAGAACATCTCAATTACGTTTTTTATTATTATTATTATTATTATTATTATTATTATTATTATTATTATTATTATTATTATTATTATTATTTGCTCTTAGCTCTCCGGAAATGATTATTCGCTCAATATACCACATATTCATATTTTCATTTACTTCTTAGTTTTTTTGGCTCTTAACCGCTGCCATAACATGAATATAATCGTGATGAGTATGAGTGTTTTCCCATTGTGAATTAATTTGTCTGAGGAGATATGAGGTGACCTAAGTTTCCTCAACTAATGAACCTTGAAAGTCAAGAATGTATTGTAGGATTTTACGCAGTGGAAGAAGTGAAAGTAATTTTGGCTTATTTCATGTTGCAAATGCAGAATCCGACTCCTCGGTATAAAATGTATGTACGACTCTGTCTCGTATCTACAACATTTGCGTCTGAATTACGCACTTTTCATGTTCACTACCATTCCAGGATTTAGTATCTGAATTGTCAAAATACCGAGGTTGTCGTTTGGGCGAGATGGGGCCCCTTATAATCTTTCTAGTATTCCTTTGAATTCTATGCTGTTGATTCCAAAATTGTTCAGTGAGAAATTGTGCACTTTTACAGTGCAATGTGGCGTTGGAAAGTTAAACGAACTTGATATTATTCTTATAGTTTCAACTGCTTTGACGGATGCTTCACATGTATTGGTTAAATGTTGTGTATAAAAGTTTACATACACAATTTTGTAGAAAAATAATTGTCAGATAATACCTGTTGTATTTTATCATTAATTCCATTCGAGAAAATGCAAAATGGTGAACGGGACAATGATCAGGAGACTTTGTAAAATAGTCTCAGATTTGGTACAAGATAGCAACACTACGTTGTAGTGCAACATCTAACAGACAGCTTCCGACAGCAACTTCTTTCTACAGTCTTCTACGGGCTTTCACTCTCTTTGTGTATCGTAAAACATCGGAGTTTGAGAGGGCTGAAGAGGTTGCTGAGGCCCTCGTCGATCCCTGGCTAGAGAGCACACTGAAGAGGTGCCGCTTCCACACACACCCTCCGCGAGGAGTGGAGTGGATGGTTAAGAGGCTTTGGCGGCGAAGATGAGAGAGGTAATGTTGACACAACGTATTAATTTGTGACAAAAAATATGTGACATGCGTATGACAAATGACATCACACGCGAAATATTTTTCCCGAAGGCTCGATTGGAAATATTGCTCAATTTGAGTGAACAATGATGGAACACCGGGGACAATAATGGAATATCTAAAAAAAAACAAAAAACGTACCAATTATTTTACCTGAATTTGAATTTAATGTGCTTTCTTGCAACAATACTGACTCAGTGATAGTTCACATATGTTCCGCGAGAGGTCACACATGTCACTATGGCATTTAGCAAATTTCGTTTACAAGCTATCGCACATTTTCTGTTTTTCTGGCTTTGGTGAGAAATGTTTATTTGTGTGCGCAACAGTGACTCTCATATTGTGTCAGTATGCGTGTAGGCAAATTACATTAATTTATTTCAGCAATAGTGAACTGTTTGAAGTATTCCAATGCAGACTTTCAAGCAAACTATTTCCATCGTATAATAATGCATTAAATACACTTTTAATTTAAAATACTGAACTTGATTTTACTAGATATCACAAACTAGACAGTTTACCATTTTGAGAACAAAATTGAAAACATTATAACTTATTAAGAAAGAAAATCAGTAATCGTAACAAAGCCGAATTATTTTTGTTACTTCAATTACTAAGTCGAATACTCATTTTCTCAAATACTATTTTTAGTTGTGTCACTATGTCAGCTTGGAGCGATATGGTAATCAAAGGAACACAGGAACCTGTCGTAAGGATGTTCACATTTGTGAAACATCAAAAAAGACCTTCACCATACTCATGACGGAAGAGGTTGACGATAAATATTTTCCTTGTTTGTAAAATCAGAACTCTGAGTGACAAGTCGAAAGAATCGATAATGAAACAGGTTTCTATCGAATATCTTTGCTTCACTTTCATAATTTCAGGATATGAAAAAAAATTGCAATACGTTTTCTACGTGCTCTGTTGCTCGCATTCTTAGAGATATATTAACGATATTGAAACAATTTGGAGGAAGGCGAAAATTCCCAATGTAAAATAAAAAAAGTTGTCAGACCCAAAGACTTGACACATGTTTCTCTATGCATGTCGACGCGCTGAATCCAAATATGAAGCCTGAATTGCGCCACCACCCTCCATTTTTTTTATCGCAAAAGAACACCCTGAATTTTACAATTTCAATTTCATGGTGATTTTTCGCGATTTAAAAAACTGAAGGGCGATGGCACAATTCTGGCTTCGCATTCGGATTCGAAGTGTTCGCCTGTCGTCATACCTAGAGAAACAGGTGTCAAGTCTTTTTTGTGTCTGTGTAATTAAATAGCTTTACAAAACATTCAGTGAAAACTGAGATTGGCAGTCTCAACATTTTTTAATAATATTGACTATGTAAACAAATGGTAAGTTAAACACCAAATATGAATTGGTGAATAAGCCACCTTGAAACTCAAACATATAACCTGAAACAAAAACCATGTATGTATCTAAACCATTTATGTAACTAAAAATTTCACCTTTCAGACTTTTTCACTCATCCACAGTTTTGTTTTGTTTTTTCCACGCGCCCCACGCACCTAAAATTGCCTAATTAACTGCAATGAACGTCTTTGATAAAACTGCGATAGTATTGGGAAAACATTTTGTACAACATTCAGTACAAACTGTGAATATTTTCGGTTTTAAATTTACTCGACTTACATTAATAACACACCAAAGTTTCAACATTTAAAAGAGCTAAATATTTCCTTCAATTGCTCAAAGCCATGCAATGAAACGTCAAAGTTTAAAGAAGTAGCGAATATTGGAAAGGAAATTAGGGCAACAGTAAAATTGTGAAACGTTTTAGATTTATCTGCAACGCATTAACATTTGCAACGTGCTGCATCATGTGTCTAATCATAAAGCCTCTTATTTTCTTCTAATTTTATTCTTGCTTGCTAATTTTCTTATTCTATATTATTGCTTAAAATAGTGTTAACGCTCTCACAGAAAATCTTCTGCGTATTCGCGTTCATTCGCGAAAAAACACAGGGAATATCTAGATTGTAAATTTCACGGCGTTTTTTGCGATTTAAGAAACTGGAGAGTGGTGGCGCAATTCTGGCTTCAGATTCGAATTCAGCGCGCCGACATACGAAGAGAAACATGTGTCAAGTCTTTGGATCTGCCAACAACCCCTCAAAACAAAAATAAAATTTTATGGTGATTTTTCGCGATTAAAAAAAATTAGAGGGTGATAGCACAATTCTGACTTCAGATTCGGATTCACCCCGTCGAAATAAATGTGTAAAATGTTTGGGTCTGACAACTTTTTTTGTGTGCCTATGTTAATAGTTTGTGTGGAATTTTCTCAATATTTCATTGATCAGCGTTAACTTGTTCACTTGTGGCTTGCACTATGCTTGGAAGACATTCTGAAACCATCAAGAACAAGGTTTTGTCACTAATTATAAAGAATATGTGTAAAATTAATTCTTTTGCAAGAGTAACGCTAATTCTCAGATTCCTTCCTCTGACGATTTATTAACCATGTAAAATACCACCCACCATATAAATGAAGATGAGATACTCTTGAATGGGAGGACATATATTTGACGATCAGACGGCGAGACACTATTGGTAACCATTAATAAAAAACAAAGAAAAGGAAAGTAAACTGTGGATGAACACGTAAGGGAGGTACTCTCCTCTCAAGGGAAAGGGCACTGAATATCGTGATTGACACGAAGGGGGGCGGGGCTGCTGGCTACGCGCGGGCGCGGCGTGCACCGCTGGGGACGCACCTTGCCTTGCAGGCTGAGGCCGCGACCGGCGAACGTCAAGGGCAACGCCTTGGCCTCGGAGGACTTGGCTCGCGCCCTGCCCTCAGCCCCCGCGTCCCCGCCCCCGCGCGCGCCCCCGCCCGCGCCCGCGCTCGCTCCCGCGCCCGCTCCCGCTCCCGCTCCCGCGCCCGCGCCCGCCGCCTCCTTGGCTTGCAGCTGCAACAGGCGCCGCGCATTGCGGGTCAGGGCCGTGCACACACTCAATATGTATTGTCAATCCGGCAATATATTGATCGTATATTATTGGAGGATTGTCAATACGGAAGATATTGAAGTGCTGGTTTGATGGAAGCCAGGTCGGCGTGCAGACGGAAATTTGTTTTCTGACCCCGTAATAACGACTTAAAAATTTAATATGAATTCTTCAAAATCGATAACACACTGAAGTAATTAATAAACGCGAAAAACTGTGAGGAGCCGTCAAGATATTGAAGGATTGACAATATTGATATTGACAATACACAGAAAGTAAAAACAACTTTCCAGTCCTAGAAGTAGATTGTAATTTTCCAATAATAACTTTCGGTTGAACGTTGAGTCAAGACCTTCTTGAGGTAAAAATTGGATAGTGATTCCCTTTCTGGCAACACTCTTCACACAGACGTGCGCCAAGTTGCACTCCGCCCAAATTCAGAGATGCTATTAATGGTAATAATTGAAGTGCTTTCGAAATTAATGATAAATCTTTAGCTGCAAAGTGAAGCAAATGGTGATTTTTGTATAAGAGTTATCAATTATAGTTTTGTTATTTATTTATGTAGCACAAAAAAATTAACTATGCGAGGTTTGGGGGAAAGGTATAATCTGTGGACGTTTCTTTGAGCCGAATCTTTTCTATAATGAGCCTCTCTTCTGCCGTAATTTGTTGAATTACAAAGAAAGGGAACAAGGAGCGCTTCTGCCAACACATGATAGCTAGAAATACTCGTTACCACGTAATATAAACTATTTGAGTCGGCAAACGATCTACAGATTTTATTTGATCCGACTGCTGACGAAACAACTGCTACACACATTCCTTCCATGTCTAGCAAAAGAGCGCTCAAGAAAACGTTCGTAAATAATGCGAGGACTTTTATTGTTTACAAACAAAGTATGGGCCCAATTCTCTCAATGGATCATTGGAAACTGGGCGAGAAAATTGATCGAGATGGGAGTCATTGATCCAGACACTGTATTACAGTAATGATCAAGGCAATAAATATTGACGTTTTTGATGCTTAAAGTAATATCAAATAACACTCTTTAACAGCAATATTGTTTTGGTAATGAAATTAATGATTTCTGAATAAAAGTGCTCCTGATTACCTGTATCGCAATAAGAATTATATCAGAGTTCTCATTTTCAACATACAGGAGAAAACTATTTAGCTTTTACCAACATAATTTTTCTTTAAATTTCTGGAGTATTTTGGGCAACTATTGAGGATATTCTGGAAGAAATGTTCTTGTATGAGAAATAGAACTTTCCAATTTTAAATCAGAACGTCTGGCTTCCCGATTACAACAGAGAGAATACCTCACCGAAAATGTGAATATCCATGTACAGAGTTCTATAAAAACGTAGAAAGACGAATGAAATCCAAGCATATATACCTTTCTACCGAAGAATGACACTTTTTAGATTCTGAGCCTCAAGGCCATTTTATTCAACTAGATCAATGGAAGGACTTCATCTCTTTTTCTATTCCTATAGCTTGTGCAGTAAATTTAAGACATACCAAAATATAATGTATATTGTAATATAATCTTTTAAATACATTGAATTGAAAAATATGTAATTATGTAAACAGATATACAACATTTTTAACTTCAACGAGAATATTGCTTTATTTGGGAATGGGACTATCGAGGTAGGATTTCGTACTAGAAGAGGAGGAGGAATGCGTTTCAAGGAAATTTGAATTTGAGGTCAATTGTATTGCACTTATCATTGATTAAATAAATAATAAAAAAACGAAACGTACATATTGAAGTTTCCGTCACGATACATATATCAATTTCACAAATTCAGGCGTTGTTAATCGAATCCCCATCTAGGCCTATATTAATTTGCTTTACGTTGGGAAACTACAATAAAGAGAGCGTTATTTTCCCACAACCCTTTATATGTCACTCGTATTACGGTTTTGTAAATGAAAAAAAAAAAACATAAATATCGTAGGTATAGAAATATTGTTATCTAAAACTCAGCCAATAATACCAGCAGATAATAATGTGTATTTGTAATAATGAATGTTCTATAATACAGTGAGTCAAACTTAAGACCCTTTTAGGAAGGACATCATATTGTCACATAAAGCATTGATGTACCAACATAACGATCATTTCCCGAAGAAAACAAGTATCCCGCGCACGCACCTGGAGCACTCGGCCGGCGAGGGCCGCGTCGCCAGCGCCCTCCAGCCCGCGCACCACCACGCGGTCGGGCAGCGCCACGCGCCGGATGGCCTCGGGCCGCAGCCCGGCCGCCGACAGCACGGCCGCCGCGGCCGCCGCCGCCGCCGCGCCGTCGTCGGCCCGGTACGCCAGCCCCACGCAGCCGCTGCCCCCGCCCGGGCCGCCCCCGCCGCCGCCACCCCCGCCGCCGCCCCCGCCGCCACCTTCCGCCGAGTGGAAGCTCAAGTGCAGCTGCTGCGGGCCCGGATCGGAGCTGGCCCGCTTCACCGCCAGCTTTCCTCCACGCCGCAACAGCAGCTCGGCCAGCGCCACCTCGTGCATGCCGCCCGGGCCAGCCCCCGGCGCCGCCCCCTGGCCCGCCCCCGCCGCTGCGGCCGCTGCAGCCGCCGCCGCCGCAGCCGCGGCCGCGGCGGCCGCGGCTGGCGTGCCCGCGGACCCGCCCGCGTTGCCGCTCCCGGCCCCGGCTCCTCCCCCGCCGCCGCCGCCGTTGGCGCCGCCCGGGGCGTGCTCCGAGTCCGAATGGCGCCGCAGCTTCTCGCTGGCTGCCGCCGCCGCCGCCGCTGCCGCCGCAGCTGCCGCCCCCGCACCTGCGATCAACCGACACACGCGCTCAGCGGACGCTCGCTTTTTGTGTCGCCGAGAGTGTATGCGCTTCGGGAAAAGACATGCTTCTCAGAGGGAGAGGTGCTGACGAATCGCTTGTTCAGATCTTGGAGAGTGAGGTGCCATGGACTCGGGGAAATGGTTTCGTGCAGCTTTTGAATTTTCAAAGATTCACATTTCTAAAATGTGCTTAATGACGGTAACAATGTATATTCAAAGTGTTATAGAATAGCAAGATGAATTAAGTTGTTGAAGAAAATATTTAGCGTAATTACCGACAGAGGGATTTCTCTTTCATTTCTTCCTTTCCTGCCACAGGAAAGGCGCCGTATGGTAAACGTCAGTGGTTACTGACAAGGGATCGCTACTCTTCGTGGGATAGTAAAGGCCGAACCCGTTATGGACTCCTTAAATGTGTATTCCTTAAGTGAGATTCATATTCAAAAACAGTCCTCATCCTCAAATGAGTGGGCAATGAATGGCCATTAATTTCTAGGGGCGGGGAGGCTGGTCGTGTCCCTCATGCGGCCTCCTTTCAACTACTTTATGGTATATTATTTATGCCGTTCACTTCTACGATGCAACACGCCATTCGTACTATGAAAAGGTGCATCGTAGACAAGGATAATCCTTTGGAATTGCACAAAATAGTACATTATAAAATTATTATAATTAAATTATAATTAATAGTACATTATGGGTATTAATACAGGAGTGTGATATTACAACACGAGCGATTATCGTAAACTTCACACGAGAGTATTAATACCCATTACATCGCGTTTCATACGGTATTTTTCTACAACTTATGGTAACTTTTATTAGTTAAACTTTTACATTGAATCGTTTCTTGTCAGTTGACATGCAGAATTCAGCCAAGGCCATCTAGCGGACAGTTAAACTTGGGGTTTTCTTACCTTGCAGTTTTTTGTTTGTTAATTTGTTGCGTCTCCAATTCGACGCAACGCGTCTCTAAGCCTCTCAAGGGACGTTGAGCGCTTTGTGCTGGGGATTAATCCTCCATTTACGTTTGTGCGTGGGGAAGTAATCCTCCATTAATTTTTTTTATGTCATGTCACGTCACGTCGCATTCAGTTGTCAAGAGGACCGCCATGTAGCATCTCCGCGTACGCGCCTCCTGCTACGCGCTCCTGCGTTACTACCCAGCGGACAGAATTGGGAAGGAATAAGGATGGGGGTAGGGTTTAGGACACTTCACAGGGGTTGGACTAGCCCTTGTGAAGCAGCCAAACTCGTTTTGTTGGAACAAATTTCGCATCAGATTCGACGGGAATCGAACCCGGACCTCAGTTGAGGTAAATCAGCTGTTGACGGTTTTGTTCAATTGGGAGCTTAAACGTCACCACAGGGACGTCACCGTGATGACGTTTTAGCTCTCGATTGGATGACACAGTAACAGCTGATTTATGTCAACTGTCAAGTTAAAAAACCAAGTGTACCCTACTTGCCGAAGGTGGCTTTGGTTTACCAGTCCGCCTGCGAGAGAGTACGGAAGTTTTGACAAATATTCCGAGGTCACAATATTTCTGGAGGGGCTAACTCATTCTCTGATTCACTAGACATTTAAAACTAAAGAATTGGCCATTTTTTAAGGACAAACACACAATAACTTGCGTTCTGATCATAACGTCTCTACCACTACCACTGAGCTAGTTAAATAGGATGAAAGTGAAATTACGATCCAATTTATTTAAATAATATTCCACGTAAAAATTACTGATAATAAAATAATTAAAACTGGCAAACATAATATAATATTAAATGCAATTTTAATGTACATAATCCAACGAAACATTTATTATAACGATTAATGAAGTGTCAATACTGGGATTGTAAACTTCTCTGTGATTGGTCAAGCACCTTTATCATAATGAAATCCATATCGTAATGAGTATCATGATGCAACGGGTTGCAACCATCAAATGACAGAATTATACAATGGGAGTAGAAAAACAAACAATTTAGAAAATTCACAAGTTAATTCGGACGCTCTTTCTACAAAAAATGGTCATTATGAACACTGCGGCCATTACAAAAGAGGGGAAATGGCACGTTGCAATGTTTCCAATCACACAAGGGAGTAAACATTTGGCATTTACAATTATATATAATACGAACCTCTTTAAATGCAACTTATTTTAAGAAAAAAATATTGCATAAGAACTCCTTTATTTTTTAATGTCGAATGTGGCGAATGTTTAATGTTTTAATGTGGCGTAATTCACGTACGACGCAGAAACGCGTTTAACAGAAGTACTCAAACACGGGAAATGTGTATTCGTTTCCCTCTCGTTTGATCCTTTCTGTCCATTAGGAGTAATACGTTACCTCTAATTACGTGCTTGCGTGACCGGTGTTATAGCGCCAGTCTATGTTTCATCTACTTCATTAGTTTGCGATTTGCGCACTAAATGAAATTCCCGAGGGGACGGCGTCGTTTCCTGCACGTGTACTTCTATCTGATATCTATCCAGCAACTTGTTCATTCAATCCCGCACCTGTAAATCTCGTTCACATTTCAGAGTTGCCACTAAATTTTGACTTCTATGTTAGTCGCTAGGGAATGCTACAACAACGGACTGGTAATATTGATTCAATACTTGAGATCCACGACATTGCGAATACGCGTTCTCATTAAGAAATAATAATTATATAAGTAAATACGCGTTCTCATTGTTTATAGATTTTGCGGAACCTTTAGCTCAGGTTCTTTTACACGCCATAAGTATGGCATGTGCATACCTTTCGAAAAACAACGCACTTTAGTGAGGATCCAATCTCTCTCTCATATATATATATATATATATATATATATATATATATATATATATATATATATATATATATATATATATATGTATCGCCCAAATATATGTAAGCACATAACTTTAGAACGACTGCACCAAATTGAATAATTATTTTATTTTTTGTGTTCGTTATAGGGCTAAGGTGTGTATAAAAGATTTAAAAAATAGAACAGAACATTTAAAAAAATGTTATAATATGAAAAGTGAATGAGTGAATGACAGGCAATGAAGGTTTACCCACTGTATCGTCGTCGCTGTGTAGAAGATAACGGGAGAACAATAACGTTGCAAATCCAAAATAAGGATGTCGTAGTCAACTACTGAATTGTTCCGTATTTGCCGCTGCTTCCCAAAACATTTAAAGCGCGTTGCAATGTTGAGTACTGCAATTCAGTCAAGTCTAATAAATATGTTTGCAAGTACGTCACGAAAGGAAACGGTATGGCTGCATTTGGTATTGAAGCTTCAAACAATGATGACATTTAACAATATCAGATGGGAAGATATGTTGTATCTATGGGGTGGTTTGAAGAATCTTTTTATCTTCTATACATGGACGTCATCCCTCCGTAGTCTATTTAGCTGTTCACTTGGAGAATAGACAACCAGTTTATTTCACGGCAGAAAACGCAGCGCAAAGAGCTGAACGACCACCAGCGACAACACTGACAAGCTTTTACGAAATATCCGCAAGCGATCGATTTGCAAGAACATTGCTTTACTCGAAAATGCTAAAATAGTTTACATGGAATGCGTCGTACAAAAAATTCCAACGGCTGAAACGAGGACAGCCATTACCGGGATACGGGAATGTATATTCAACTGATGCATTGGGGCGCATTTACACAGTTCACCCACGCAATGACGAATGTTTTTATTTGCGTTTATTATTAGTTAATGTTCGTGGACCAACTTCATTCGAAAATCTACGAATGATCAATGGTGAATTGTGCGCAACATATTGAGAAGCCTGTCAACGTTTAAATTTACTAGAGGATGATATTCATTGGGATCACACATACGCTGATGCTATTGTATCGTCTACTTCGCATCAAATTCGATCACATTTTGCCATCATAATTTCAACGTGCTTTCCATCGAAACTTCATAATTTGTGGAAAAAATACAAAGAGAGTATGGATGAAGACATTTTGCATCGAGTTCGTTCAACAACTGCAAATCCCGAATTTGAAATTTACGCAGAGATACACAATGAGATATTGATATCTTTAGAGGATTTGTGCGAGATGATGTCCGGTAAGATTTTGCACGAATTAGGAATGCCTGCGCCTAAACGCCCCATGCATGATGCATTCAATTGTGAATTGGAACGAGAACGGCAATACGATAAAAATGCTTTGAGTCAATCCTTACAAAGTAAAGTCTCACTTTTAAATCAGCAGCAAAAACAGCTTACGATACGATAATGAAAACAGTAAATGTCGGCAAAGGAGGAATTTTTTTCCTCGATGTACCCGGCGGAACTGGTAAAACATACTAGATTTAATTAATTTTAGATACAATTAGATCACAAAATAAAATTACACTGGCATTAGAATCATCTGGGATCGCTGTTACATTGTTAGAAGGTGAACGAACCGCTCATTCTTCGGTCAAACTACTATTGAATTTGCAAAAAAAATGAAACGACGTGTAATATAACCAAAATATTAGCAATGGCGAAACTGCTACAAAATTGTTAATTAACACTTTGGGACGAGAGTGCGATGGCACACAAACGAGCATTAGGGGTACTTGATCGAACATTAAGAGATTTTCGCCTCAGAACTTCTTCGGAGGCGCGATGATTCTACTGGCTGGAGAATTTTGCCAAACGCTGCCAGTCATTCTCAGATCAACAGCTACTGTGAAATAAAGGCTTGCTTGAACATATCAAATTTATGGAGATTCGTGAAAAATCTCAAGTTAACAACGAATTTGCGAGTGGCGTTAAAAAATGACATATCGGCAGAAGTGTTTTCAAATGCATTATTGTACATTGGTCAAGGGAAAATTCATGTTGACACGTCTACTGGCCTCACTTCGTTTCCACCAATTTTTTTGTCAATTCACAAGTCAAAGGAAGAATTAATATCGAAAATGTTCCCAAATATTGAAGTAAATTATAAAATCCATGCTTGGTTGAGCGAACGAGCAATTTTAGCAGCGAAAAATAAGGATGTACATGATTTAAATATATAAATTCAAGTCAAACTGATAGACAAATGTATTCATTTAAATCGATGGATTTCATTAGCGATCCAAATGAAGTAGTCAGTTATCCAACTGAATTCCTAAATTCATTGGATTTGCCAGGATTACCGACACACAATTTACAGATCAAGGTTGGCTCTGTGATAATTATGTTACGCAATCTGAATCAGCCAAAATTGTGGAACGGAACAAGACTCGCTGTAAAAAAAATTATGAAAAATTTGATTGAAGCTACTATAATCATAGGAAAGTTCAAAGCCACGGATGTGCTTATTCCAAGAACATCACTAATGCCAACTGACTTTCCTTTTGAATTTAAACGAGTCCACTTTGCAGTGCGCCTAGCAGTCGCAATAACAATTAATAAATCCCAAGGTCATTCGTTAGAAGGGGGTGGAATAAACCTTGAATTGCCGTGTTTTTTGCGCGTTCGGCAGTTGTACGTTACGTGCTCGAGAATCGGCAAACCATCGGCCCTATTTGTTTTCTCTCCGGAAGGAAGAACGAAAAATATTGTACGTTACAAGCATTACAGTGGTTATGGTCGAATTATTTAATTAAAACTTTATTTCATTACATGGTAGTTTTGTAAACGGAAGATTTTGCTCCTTTTTGTCATTATGTACTTAACGTGTAACATTTCTGGTACTTTCTAATTTGACGGGTTAATCACTTTTGATACATCAAACGTGTCAGTATATGGAATTATTGATAATCCGACTGATTTGAATTTCCTGGCAGTGTTACATTTCCTTAGTCCGTGACTGTATACCACCCGTGTGAAACCGAGGCGGGCATAAATAGTAAAACACGTCTTTCAGGATTTTCGAAAATATTGACGAACAAAAATATATGGCGGTACGAAGTTCGCCGGGTCAGTTTATATAATATATCAAAAGATATCAGTACGATCCGATGAAGTTGGTTCGTTTAGGAATTCTGTAATTGCTCAACGATGTGTTTCAACATAACCGGCACGTTACATGCCGATCGAAATTGGCGTATCTCGTCCGACGGTCGCGAGCATATGCTTTTACTAACAGCTAAATGTATGTAAGAATGGAACACATGTGGACTGTCATTTATTTTAGCAGAATTTCTTTTAATAGCAGTAATTATGCGAAAGTCAGTTATCAAGGTAAACCGTATTTTAAAGTACATAAATTGGTTCTAAATTTTCCGTTTTCAAAGATTTGTTATGTGTATTGCGGAGGTCAAAGGCCGGCTCGTCGGCGTTGACTTGGAAATACAAGAGCAAAGGGAGTCGAATTATCCGCATCAAATTTATCATAATCATCAATGTACTACCTTAACACGTACATTTTGAGTCATCGCTAGCTAAACAGCACATTCTACAAGTGTTCCATTTGTCCATGAGGTGTGGCTACTTTTTAAGGAAAGAAAATAAAAAAAACTGACTTCCGTGGCATGAATTTGTCGCGAGTTGCGGGGGAGAGGGAGGACTCACCAACTCGTGCTCTCTCCCTTTTATCAATCGTATAGTTTATAGTGTGGCGTCATGGAGAAAAACACACAGACATTTACAAGTATGTACAAGTTTATTTACACATATGTACAATAACTAAATTCTGCTCCGAAACTACACACTTTTGAGTATTTCCCTGTGGATACCCCACATAGCTAGGGAGGCCCCGCCTTCACTGACGCTTCTCCCGCGCCACTACCGTGACCTCGTCATCCGTGCAAGAGGCACGACACGCTCCAGCCTGGGCGTAAAGTTTTGCGCATCGCACGAGGTTTCCAAAACAACAAAAAAACAAAACGTGTGAGCTCGTCGGCTCGATTTTATACCTAGAGTGTAGCCGTCACGTGACTGTCCTTGGTGTAGGAGGGAAGCTCGCGTCTACCACGTGACCTTCCAGGTCAAGCTGGTGTCCACTTGGTCTAAATATAACCCAACGCCGTGGCGTCAAGGCTATTCAGCCCGCAGGTATGCGATACTTCCGCTCCTCCTCCCACCCACGGCCGCCAACGTGACGCTACAATAGAATGTGTTGTGACTTACCACGCAGCGGAGCCTTCTCCCAGAGGAGGTGGCGGCGCGATATGTGCCTCCGGCATCGCAGGTTGTGAGCAAGGAAAGGGGCGAGGTACGAGATCTTCGCCTTTGTATAGCCTGGGACAGCTGACGTCGGCAAGTGACGAGCGGGGTCACTTACTGACAGCAGCGTGTCGCGAGGGCCGGGATGTCATATCGCGACACCACCGTCTCTCAGGAAAAAAGGCCACGCTACCGCGGAATTTCAGTTTATGAATACATAGCAAGTCATACCTAAATACATGCATGTTAAACATGCACAATATTATGCTGTATTTAGTAGAAGAAATGAATGTAGTCACATGTAGGTTAAACAGTACAAAACATAAAATATACATTAACAACAATTTTATTACTCAGGGTTAGTTAATTCAACAAATATTTTTGTCAGGTGCACTGCTATGTAAGAAGGCACCGTGAAATTGAGGGTAGTACCCTTTTGTGACAAATATTTGGTATCTGAAATAGCACTAGGGAAAAATATTAACAAGGTAACTAGCGAATTGTCAATTGAGTATGCTAGTATGAATTGTGCACTCATACACTTGAAATGTATGCATTCTAACAATGAGTAATGTAAGAAAATCAGATAATATGCTCATTGGAAACAAGTTGCATGCATTGAATGTTCTGTAAAAGACCAAACAATATTTGTCATTCATGTGCTAGCAATGTGAGTGTGCTTCAATACAAACTTTCACACAGAAACAAGCATATTATCAATGAGCCTCTTTTTAGCAATTCGTGCAACAATAGAAACTCGAATATCATTGTAAATAGCAATGTTGACACTACGGAACTTGTATTCCAAATTTACACAAGCCTTCTTAATAAAACCAAGGTACGCGTATCGAATTATGGTGTACAAAAACGTTTATAACAAGTTCATTTAAGAAAACTAACTGATATTTAAAATCATAATCAAATATCTCACAACATTCAATCTGAAATCAATTTGATATTTTCCTGTATATAGAGAATTAAGTATAACAAGATATATAAATAAAGATAAAAAATAACAAAAGGTCACGGTGAAGGTATTCGTACTAGTCTTAATATGGTTTTGACACTAGTGGAGGAAGACCATTGTTTAAAAATAAACCCTGTAAATTTACTTCATGTGAAATCTGAACAATTGTTTCGAAGCTAAAATGATGTGAACAAAAAATAGGAAACTAAAATTAAAACGTCATTAATACCTACAAATGAAAGGCAGTTTCGAAATAATTTACATAATGTACATAACAAAAGAGAGAAAGAAATAACGTGCCATCACTGCTCTTATTTGAATGGCAATAAAAAATAGAAGAGCGATAAAGAAAAAAATATTATCGAGGGGCTTTGGATGGAGCCCATTGGCGAGGGCACATAGACTACAGCCTGCTATTGGGAAAGACGATTCTACCAACGTTTCTTCACCGTCACTGATCTGGCATTGACGAGTTCAAACCACTAATCCAAGTACCCGGCCCTCTACTCTCCGTGGAGAGGGACGAATGGCGGGGCCTTGTTGGCTGCAGTCTGCTAGTGGGAGAGGTCCCTCATTTCCTCACCGTCATAGGCCCGCGTTCTCGATTTTGGGACAGAGGAGCACCATTTTGGGACAGAGGAGCACCATTTTGGGACAGAGGAGCAGATGTGGGAAGCTATGCTCGCGCTCCGTGCTGCGAAGATGACCCTCGCCGTTTTATAGCCTCGGACAGCTGACGTCGGCAAGTGGCGAGTGTGTCACTTCGCGGTGGACGGGTGTGCGAGCGGGTTCTCGATCCCTCCGTTACTAGAATACCGGGGTACAGAGAGTAACGCATTCCTTTTTCGCCGCCGATTCCGCCAATTTAGTTCAGTTGTCAGGGGAATGCAAACTCTGCGATATCGTGTGCTTTAGGAACCCTCAATCGGCGTAAAACCAATATTAATATATATATATATATATATATATATATATATATATATATATATATATATATATATATTCACTCCCCTCCCCAAAATGTCTTCAATTGTCAAATTTCGTGGTGGCAGCAAAGACATTGTGGTCATCCATAATGATTAAGGATCCAGGAGGTGTCAACCACAAAGTTTATTTAAAAATCTATTTAATATCAATAATAATTAGTCAAACACTTGTTTCGTGAATCTTGTCTCATCTTCGGTGGCTCCAATATCATTGATGAATTACGCGGGACTTAGCTCGGGTTCATCTAGTATCATCTGCGCAGTATTGTCACTGCACAGATTCCCGAAACATGAAAGTATTTTTTTAAATAAACTTTATGGTTGACACCTCCTGGATCCTTCATAATCATATATTGTTTTCATCTGTCATCAAGTAGTATATGCTTCCCGGTGCGGCTATCCAGTGAGAGGATGTTAAATGGCCTTCCAGGTTGCGCTACTCGCCGTGTGTGCGGCGTCCGCCACTTGCCTCCGAGGTTGAGCAGCTGCGGGTTGGTGGTGCGCTTCTGGATGATCTTCTCCTCGATGAGCGCCCGCACGCTCATGCTGGCCGTCTGCAGCGGCGGGCCCGCCGTCTCTTTCTTCTCGCACTTCTTCGTCTCCGAGTCCTGCGCAGCGCACGTGCGTGGCCTTTACACATTTGCTCTGATGTTCTTTTGAGCTCATTGTTGAAGCCCTCATAATAATATGCGAGAACTAATTTTATTTATTGATTGTCAAATCATTGTATTCATTTATCGTCAAATCGTCCTTTGTGGCATCAATATAAAGCGGAAACTTAATACGGTAGACGAATATGACTAATAAACTTGTGATGTTCGAAATGATGACGCAACTAGGCGCAGAAACCGCGTTATAGTGCGATTTTTGATCGCGGCCGTATCGAGCACTGCTTGATAATGCGACATGTAGCGGCACTACCGAGAAAGACGAGAAATACAGTGTCATAATGCGACTGTAAAGACAGGCCTTGAAAGGCAGCTTTATAAAGATCGCACTATAAAGTTATTTCTATATTTTTACTGATTTTTTTTGTTGCCCACCATATCTTCCATCCGAGGTGCATACCAAAGTTACACTAGCTAGGCATTATGCAAGGGTATTATATTCCTTCAACTCGAAGGCATTATTAAAGGATAGTAAGTCCGTAAAAAGTACGTATAAAAGTATACATCACTAACGATATTAATTTTTGACGACATTGAGCGGCAAAAGTTCTCAAACCAGAGCCCCTTGTGTTATTTCTTTGCCGTCCTGGATCTATTTACAGTATTTTCTCGAATTAAGTCATCCCTTTTTCAGATATTTGGGCAACAAAAATGTAAGGGAATAATATGCCTTTATATAAAAGTAAAGCGAGATAATTGTTCAAAAATTGTCTTTAATTTTTCAAATAATGTTGCAAGTGAATAGATAATTTTATTTTCATCATTTTGTCTGCAGTTTTCTTAGAACCTGCTGACGATGAATATAGCAGGGAATTAACATTTTTTAAAAACTATGGCAACAAATACATTCCAAAGATTTTCGAAATTTACATCCCCCCTCCAAAAAACAAGCAAGCAAGCAAACAAACAAACAAACAAGTGAGGCATATAAGCGAGGCAAATACGTATCCCAGAATAAACAGTAACTTTAATAGTCTATAAATAATGTTTGGATTCAGTAAAGACAGGCGTGCACTGCAGGCACGATGGGCGTGCAGGAGTTGGCAGTGAGGGTGAGGGCTTGCTTGAATGATCCGAGGAATGTGCGCACAGGTTGGGTTTTATGGACTTATGAGTTTTCAGTGGTCATACAATGGACAGTGGACAATATTATTAGCATGCACAATACACTTGGTTTGCAACGTGGGTTTGAACGCCGCCCATTCGCACCTTTTTGAAGTATCCGCCGTGCAGGCGCATGTGACCGTTGAGCGCCGGGATATTCTTGAACTTGCGGTGGCACAGGTTGCACTCCACGGGCTTGAGGTCTTGCGGCTGCATGGGCTCGGCGTCCGCCCCGGCCGGCCCCGCCCCCGCCGGGGGCACGTGCACATGGGCGTGGGCGTGGGCGTGGGCGTGCGTGTGCGAGTGGGCGGCAGCGGCGGCTGCGCGCTCCTTCGCGTCGGCTGCCGCCGCCGACCCCGGCGCGGCGCCCGCCGACCCCGCCCCCGCTCCCGCCGCCGCCGCCGACGCCTCCGACGACCGCCGCGCGCCCTCCTGCACCTGCGAGAACATCTGCCAGCCGCACCACACAGTGCCCCCGCCCCAGTGAGTGCTCGCTGGGGGGGGGGGGAGAGGACGCGCAGGTGAAGATTGGAGACTCCGCTCGCGGAGACAAGGGATTCTTGGAGAGGGGAATTCTGAATGACTGTTTCCAGGCACGTCAACTGGTGTGGTCATTAGTCCTGTTAGTGTAGTGAATGTTTTTCCTGTGAGGCGGCGAAGTTCCTTCCCTGGTGATAGTGAGATCTGGCCTACATGTCAACTTGTGGGGGATTTCTCACTCCAGTTATCTCTCACTGCAGGTATCTCTCCACAGTGACGCTATCGCAATCGCGCACAGTGACGCTATCGCGCTCTCAATTTACAACTAGTCACGGAGTATTTTGATCTGAATGATTTCATGATTTTTCATTCCGTAAAAAAATCGAAAAACTTAATTCCAAAAATTAACTACAAATTGGATAGTTTTATAACTTTTGTGTGGTTGTATATCTTCTCTATATTTGCAGTATTTTTAAGACTGAAGCTTTACGATTTACCTATGGAGATCTAATAACCCGGATTGACTTGCGAATTTAGCCTCTCTCGTTTTACTCATTATTGCTTCACCTCTTGTATCTACGCAGGTGTTTCAGAATAAAGGTTACGAACTTCTAGGAGATGTATTGGGGTCGAAGATGATCACCTTTTCCCCATGAATAAGTGAAAACTTTCTTATAAAAAGTTACACGTGTAGTATTTGCCCCTGATTGTAAGTAACTCAGTCTGCACTACTGTTTGACAGGTCACATTCTGACAAAGTCAAAGGGATTTCGTGTGCCGGCCAACATCAATGCGTACTGAGGTGCTTACCAATTAGATGCAAATATCACATGCGTAACTTCATTATTTGAAATTTCCCACCACATGATCATTGGCAAAAAGTGACCATCTACATATCCTAGAAGTTTATAAATTTATTCTGAAACACGTACTTTGAATATATTTACGGGATGAAATCATTACATGTACTAGGCAATGAAATATTTATATTATAAATTATGGGCTCTCAAATAAAACGCGCTTATAATGGCACGAATTAAACGTCTATAACTTGTATAAAGGGCCAATTATCACGTAGGCCGAAATGAGATTAGTCAACCTAAATATTGCATTGTATTTTGTTACATGTATGTTGGAAATTGGCAATAATTGTCCGGTAGATTGTTAGAAGAATTGTTATACAGATTATACGCGTTATTCATTAAAACGAAATATCAATAAATTTTATAAGTATTTTTCATTTCATGAAGTAGTATATTTTAAAACTATTTCCCTTGAAATTTGTTTTCTTTTTAATGTAGTTTATTGTTGTAATCAAACTTACAAAAATGCCAATATTTTTGTGAACTGTTGGAAGTATTTGTATATTAAATTTTCTCCATTTACATTTTTGAGGTTGCATGCCCTCTATGACTCTCTTATAACCGAGTCTGGATTCTTAGACTGTAACTCGACTCATATCATGAACTTTCGTCCGATTTCGGGTGCCAACGTTTTGAACAGGTTACTAAAATATTTTACTATACATTATGGTTGATAAGATTAGTACACAGGTTGTCCAGACTTACCCACGCCAAGTTGGAGCCACATCTACAATTGACCCGAAGGTCTACTCTGAAGTGAATCAATTTCATCTCAAGTTTATTAATTTTCCTTTTTTAAAAGAAATACAAAGACCAAAAAAACTTTTTAAAAAATTTCAAAATTCTTCTCCCTGAAATAGGAGTAATACAATTGTAGCAATGACACGTATGTAAAATGTCTTTCTTAATATTACATATCTGTACACATTATGTATTTTTGCACATAAGAATGTTAAAGAATTCGGGAATTAGAATAATTGAAGAGCCTATTTCGAAAGTGACGTATCTCCATTTCCGTTTATTCTCTAGTTTCACTTATCAATATATTCTTATTACGCTTCTCGATGATACTGCCAAATAGTGAGGAAAACCCTTTTTCTCCTATGATAAACGGTATGTGTTTTTTGTCGGTTTGTTTTCTTTTGGTGCGGTATGCATTTGGTGCGAAGATGAAGTTATGGAGCCGGGATGGTGCGCTGTGCCCCTAAATGGCAAGTTAGAAAAGGAAACGGCACGGTCATACGATTTCGCGAAATACAACAGAATACCAACTGTAAATACGACAGGTAATACAAGTTATGTATTGTATACGTTGCATATTGCATACGTTGTACATCATACCAATATTATAAAAGTCGTAAAGACGGACAAAGTTAATAAGTCAACTCCTGAAGGTACGGGACGACGCAATGCATAGTTATTGCACCCTATTACGACGATGTTCAAATGTACCATAGTAACATGAACACGCCGATCTCATGCAAGCACAGCGTCGCATACATATGCTCCTTACGTAACTATGCAAGACCCAATGTAACAATGTCGGGTGCGAAGGCGGGCGAAGTATCGGGTGACAAACTGTGTCACTGCGTTGCACTCCATTCGAACCTTCGAGAGGCACATGCGCGGGGTGTGCATTCGTGAGGTGACGCCGATTCGCGTAGTGTTAGACGCGAGTTTTGCACGGATGTTGCTCCGGCAAGCACCGAAGATTAGGCACATGTCGCCGTATTCACGATCAGATCCACGGTATGCGCAGGCATGTGTCATGCACGACCTTGAGAAAGATGGTTGCGCAGCGACTCACCTCTAGACACATGCATAGTTTCTTCGGTGAGAAGTACGTGCTGCAACAGTTGTGAGCAGGTGTTTCATGTGAATCACATGGCCAGAGTCGCTTCTTTGCGCTCTACTAAACTTTGTTGGGAAAAGATTGTGAATGCCATTTTATTGCAGAATAAAGTATGTTTTGCATTATTATTTCGGAAAAAGTATTGGTTGCCAGCAAAAAGTGCATATGGAGCTACCTTTTGGGGCGAGTAAGTCTGAACATCCGTCCACATATAAGATTATATCTTGACATTTGGCTAACGCTTCAAGCAAAACGCGTTGGTGAAATTTCCAATGCACCGTCGACACTTACCGCTGCACGTGGTTAACAAAGATCTGGACTCTAAGAGCGAGGGGCATGGAATGAGACGAAAGGCAATCACTGAATATTCGTAGAAAAGCGTTTTCAACGAATGAAGTCATCTATAGGAGGGCCGCACAAAGTTTGTTGTCCCGTCACGCTACTCTATCGCAAACTCGTGCCGCCACAAACATATTGCCTCACCATCCTCACGAAGTTGAACCGTGAACTTGCGAAGGATGGATCACAAGTTGGCGTGCCGAGATCACTGAATGTATGGCCCTGTTATTGAGATTCAACTCGGTTTGTTGTGGAGTAAACATGCTTCCGACGAGCGACAAGTATTGTACGCTTTAAAGGGGCGTGGTGGACTCTGCGCGTGTTGCGTGACTAAGGCGCTTGGCAGCGCGGCGTTCCATCGCGCACCTGGAAAGAGAGGATCTTGGGCTTCATGGTGACCATGGCGACGGCCTTGACGTCGCCCGCGGGCGTCGCCGACGACCCCGCTCCCGCGCCTGCCGCCGCCGTCCCCGCCCCGGCCCCCGCGGGCATCTTGGCCAGCAGGTGGTCGGCCGGGCGCAGCTCCCGCAGTTCGCGCAGCTCGCGCAGCTCGGCCAAGGGCTTGATGCGCGCCGCCCCGCCGCCACCGCTCGACACGCCGCCTCCGCCTCCGCCGCCGCCGCCGCCGCTGCCGCCGCCGCCGCACACGCTCCGCTCGTTCGCGCCGCTCCCTCCGCACCCGCCGCCGCCGCTGCCGCCGCCGCCGCCCGCGCCACTCCCGCCCCCGCCCGCGTCGCTCGGCCCGACTTCCTCCGCCTGCTGCTGCATAATGTTGTGCAGCAGGTCCAACTGATGCGAGGACAGGCCGTCCGCCGCCTGAGACACCCGCCACCGCGAAGCACAAGTCAGTCCCTGAGATCAGATTACAGGGGCACATCGATTTATAGCAGTTGGAGCTTAAACGTTGCCTCTAGATACAGGTTACGTCATCCTTAATGGATCTGGTATGAATATGATTCTAATTCTCTTGAAATTATTGGAGTAGCAGTGTGTGATGCTGCCTTTTCTCTCAGATCATAAATCTACGTGTATATAACAACCCAACAAACGCTCGGCACGATTGAATTTTATGTTATTTGGCTTAGATACATGATTTCTGCCAGTTCCTCTCTTTGTTATACTAATAAATCTGTAAACTAATTTTTACGTAATCTTCAATGACAAACCTCTTTACTAAAGAAGTATATTAGAATTTTTAAAAGATCTCTTAAAATCACAGTAGCACAAAATTATAATGAGCCCTTCAAATTGAGCGTGATTGCTTGAGGCGTACTGTGTCCACATACAAAGGGAACGGTGGTTCCGCCTGCGTTTTGCGAAGCGGGGAAGGCGCGGACGGAGACGCACCTGAGAAGCGGTGGCGGGCGAGTCCGGCAGCGCCTCGGCCGCCAACAGCTGCTGCAGCTGGGACGGCGGCTTCGGGGCGGGCTGCGGCGCGGCGGGCGGGGGCGGGGGCGCGGGCGTTGACGCGGCGGCGGGCGCGGCGGAGGGGGCGCAGGCGCCGCCGGGGCCCGCGGAGCCCCCGGGGCTGGCGGCGGCGGCGGCGTGGGCGGCGGCGGCAGCGGCGGCGGCGGCGGCGGCGTGGGCGGCAGCGGCAGCGGGCGCGGCCGGGGCGTACTGGATGCACGACGCCGCCAACACCAGGTCTTCGGCCGCCACGAGGTTGGCGTCCTCGGAGGCTGCGGCGGGCGGCAGCGGCACGCCCCCGCCCAGCGCGCCCGCACCGCCGCCGGCGACTCCGCCCCCGCCGCCGCCGCTCCCGCCTCCGCCCCCGCCCCCGCCTCCGCCGCCGCCTCCGCCCCCGGCGCCGGCGCCCGTGGCGTGGTGGTTCTCGGTATGCCGCCGCAGGGAGCGCGCGTCGCAGTACGACTTGCCGCAGCCCTCGGCCTTACACTCGTAGGGCTTCTTGTTGCGATGGGTCAGCATGTGGCCGTTCCTATGCAGGCGCGCGGCGCGGAATGAAAACACGTCTCAGCGCAGTGGGAGCATCAAAAAGGAATGAGGGCTGCCGATTGGGGCGTTCGCGATGTGATCTAGGAGCTTGCGCGTACTGTGTTGACGTGCGTGTTCGCTTGAGCAGGATCAGCGGTCGTTAGAATAGAACTGCAAGAATCTCGACGTTATTATCAAAATAGTGTTTCTGTTATGGATCTCTCTAGTATTGAAATTTTATTTTTAAACCCCTATCCACAATGTTTTCTTTTGCGTCAATGCTCTCGCCTGTCACTACGAAAATGTGGTATTTACTCAGAGGTAAGAAGAAAACATGCGAATAAAGAAAGTAAACGATTCTTTTTTGTTTTGAAAAACAAATATTGTATAGTGTATGTGTGTACACGTTTATGTGTGTATGTGTGTTTTGCATTTACGACTTAATTTCTGAATATACATACATCATCTCGCTTTGTAAATATTTGGACCAACACATCTAGGAATTTCTAAGAATTTAACTGGTGTGGACTTCAACGTGAAAATATGGGGGAAGAGTGGCTGGGAACACATATGTTGTCAGCCAGGAAGCCCTGCCACAGTCAGTTAGTTCCTGATGGGTGGCAGCTTTGCATGAATTTGTGCTTCCTATGGTACCACTGCCTCTTTATTTAGGGGTGCGGGTTTCTGCTATGTTCATCTTCACTCATAAATTAGGTTGTATTCAGAGAAGTGTTTATGTCGGGGCCATACAGCGACAAATTACTGGACAGTAAAATGCCGACAAAGCAACGAGTGTTGACCGTTTAAATTTCGTTCGTTTCGCGGCCTCGTACTTCTTGCACACGCAATTTGTGTGTTACGCTATGTGAAGTTTGCGTTGCTTTTTTCTCGTTTTGAAAAGGTATTAGTACCACTAATATTCTTCATGAATTTATTAGTAATTCTTGTGAAATTCAAGGATTGTTATATATTTTATTTGTGTCTTTATTCATTTTCTCAGGGAAAGGCAAAACGTGTTTTCCTATAAACAAGATCACAATGAGCTAACAATATTTCGCGTATGATTTTTGTGCTTTGTGATTTCATGACTGTGACTTCCGTGGCATTTGCGTTTATTTAAAAAAAAATGTTACTGTGTATGGCGAATGGGGGAGAAGTACAATTTGTGGACGTTGTGTTAGTAGACTTATGTCATTCGTTGATCTCACTGTCCCAAATAATATTCCCATTCACATAATTTATTATTCAGTCTTTTTCTTGAAAATGTTTGGCACTTGATGCCGGTCATTCACTAGGGAATTTTATTAAAAATTCTTAGTGAAGGTCGAAATAATGTCGTAAGGGGCTCTAAGCATCAAAATCAACGGTTCTCCTTTTGATATTGAAATACTGAACTAAAGTATATTTCATATGGTATATAATTATTAAAGTATATAATTATTAAAAAATGAAAGTTTTACCTTTCTAATTTAAAAATGTAATATTAAAATATTTTTACTATTTTATTAATATAAAATTCAGTTTAAACAAATACTTTGAACCCTCGTCCAACGGGGAATCTAAGTATGTGCTTCAGCTTTTTCATTAATCAACACTTGCTTCCGGCACATTTTGGGAAGTTATGTGAAAAATGTAGCTTCACTATGCGCACTTTTAGTTGAGCTCACCTTTTCTTAGTTTGTATAGGACTAGAACCGATGGTATGGGAGACTATTTTGTTAGAAATATTAAAATCTCAAATCTGTAGTTAGTTTACCGATGCAAATATGTTTTCTGTAACTCGGGAGTGAAAATGTCTATTTTCATATGATAGTAACCTCGCTTTGTTGATACTTTTATTCATTATTCAACTACTTATGTTTAAAAGATGGGGAAGGGATTACAGCACCCAAGAAAACTTACGCAGATTGTATTTTCCCCCATATCGCATACAGTTTGTACTGCTTTTACTTTCTCTCTACGGAATAGAGAGGCTCTTGATAGAGGAAGAGAAAACTCTTTTTACAGGGCTCTGGTAACGAAAAAGTGTAAATAAATCCAGTAGATAAATCCAGTTGCTAAATTTGAAAAATATTCTCTAAGATGTGGTGTTGCTAGAATCCCTGTTTTGCGGGCCCTTGATACCAAAAAATCGAATAACGTTAAAACGTCTGTCCGTGCGTCCGTCTGTCCATCTGTAAACAACGCTAGTGGCTAGACCGATCAGCTTTTCCCCAATCAATCTGGCCTCTTGAATTTGAATCCGATATTTTAATTTTGGGGTTTATTTAGATGAAGCCACTGGGACATTTGCCAAATTTTCAAAAAAATGGCCCCGGTTTTTGATTTTTTGTTGGATAGAGTGAAGAAAGTTAAAGATAATAGTGCAGGTCTCATGTTCGTTGCAAACCTTGATTTTTCGAAAATTGCAAAAGTTAAAACTTTTTTCGATCTTCAACTAATATATTAAAGATAGAGATTTTTTCTCTTAATGAAATATGTTCCTTAAAGATAGATTTTGAAACAAGGTCATGTGAAATTTTTCGAAAATTTTTCGCATTATTCTGGTGTGAAAATACGGGTGAGAAAGTACGTGCTGTTTTATCACCATTAGTTGTTGTTATTGTTGTTTTGAACAAGTAAATCAAGTCACAATTTAATTAGCGCCTTGTACTGCTCAATTGATTTCACTGTCAATTGCTCACAGATTTTCGTTACCTGATTCCAAAACATCACATATTTGTCGCAAAACATTGCCATTGAAATTTCCTGGATCCCGGCAAGCGTTCGTCTGTCTTTTGTCCGATATTCGATCGAACACAAAATGGCCTTAAAGAAGCCATTTCCAGGGAAGAAAAAAATACTTTTCTTGGTTTTAATTTCACATGAGGGGATTACATTGGCCTGCGATGTTTTTACTGACCGAAATATTTCATGAGAAAAAATCCTATCTGCCCTAATAACCCAAATATTAGTTTCTGCGTTCCATGTGCAGATTTCACACAATTAATTTCACTTTCTCGCCTTATTATGTAAGAAGAGGAAGTATTGTCATCGTGCACCATAAATCGGCAATTTTACGACATACAAATTCTAATTGCTGGACCCTGGTAACGAAAACATCGATACATATTTTTCCTGAATATGTAATAAATTACACTTTCGTACACGAGTAAAAATCAAAGTTTTATATGTCCTTGATAACGAAAAATCGTTTGTCAGCAAAAAGCTTGTCTACCTACCTGCCCACCTACCTACCTGCCTGTCTGCCTACCTGTTTCTCTGCCTGTCTGCCTGCCTGTTTGTCAACCTGTTACTCTGCCAGCCTGTCTGCCAGCCTGTCTGCTAGCCTGTCTACCGACCTGTCTGCCTGCCTGTCCGTCTGTCTGTCTGCCTGCCGGTTTGTATGTCTGTGGTAATCGCTAGCAACCTTTCACACGATTTTCTGCAAGATTGATAAATTTCATGATAACAAACTCAAAAATTCAAGCACTGAAATGGCTGTCAAGGTTTATGAACTACAGCATCTTAAAAGACTTGGTAAAAAACTTGCTTTTTTTGATTTCCTCTTATCAAGATATACCCCTAACTGCACCAGGAAGTCATGTTCCAACATCGTTAGTAGACCTTCAGTCAATGAAATATAGTGCAGGTCTCACTTTCGTTGAATTATCTGAACTTTCGATAATTGCAAAAATTAAAAATGATGCGAGAAAGTATGTGCCGATGATGACTCCAACACTCGGATCTAAAAAGAACGCTCATAACTCTGTTGTTCGATTGGGTATATTGGACTTTTCTGAGGTGTGTGTCCACAAAAATGGCCGGAGTGATACGTATGTGAACGAGTAGTGACAAACTTGAAGTTGTTTTTCATGATTCATCTTCTGTTTTGGAGGATGGAGTGCTGGCGCGCGTCTGGTAATTTTGTAATTGGCGTTGAAATGTAAGTGTAACACACGTCTCCTAATTGTTGCTAGATTTTGATATAAAAGACCATCTGTGGTTTTCTTATTGATGCCTGATATTGTACATGGACAAAGATAAGACTCATTTATTTCCTTCGGCAAACAAGAATGGATGGAAACTTGTTTACTAGCGCCAATTAAGGCAACATTTATTTTCGATGAAGAGAAGAAAATAATTTGTTGAGTTTTTCAATGTTCTAGCGGAAGTTTAGAATGAAGATACTTGATTTTTCTGTAATGTTTTTAATACATTAAATTACAGTTTAAAATGTGCAATTTCCTATTATATTGAACATTTCAGTGTACATTGTAAAGATACGTTAAGAATTTAAAAAAATTTTCAAATTCGAATTTTGGATAAAAACGTTAGGTTAGTTATCTGACCAATTTGAACACGCAAATAAAAAAATACAACTAATTTTACAGGTCTGCGTTATCGGCAGGTGACAGAGGCAGCGAGTCTGGCGTTTCACAAAGGAACCACTAACGGGTTCCCTTATATTCTTACTCCTTATAAAATATTCCGGATGTCTAAACATTATTGAACACTATTTAATTATAACACGGATCCTAAGATCCTTATTTCTGGACAATACATAAACACTCGTGCAACACATACTTTTGAAGCAAATGCATGCAAGGATATTTTATGCATTTATCTTAAGTAAAAAACAGAGCTATTATGAGACTCACAAATGGTCCTGTCTCTTGAACGCCTTCCCGCACACTCCACACACGTACTTCCGTTCGTCGCTGTGGGTCAGCTTGTGCTTGGCGAGCGCCGATGCGTTGCCGAACACCTTGCCGCACACCTACGGACACCCACCACTCCTGCAGGAGACCTCTCTCAAGGGGATCAAGGCACACATCCTCAAAATCCCCAAAATTGTGTTCGATCCTTTTCAAATATGAAATTCGAAACCAACCTTCTATTAGTCTCTTTGCATGATTACAATTTTATCCAGTGAAAGACAGTTCGCCTTCTACACCCAGGTGAGAGATCGAGATGTTGAATTGGTCTAAGATCTAACTACCTCGGGCATTTATGTCAGCGTATCTTATAAATCTAATCTTGTAAATTCTATAATTGACGTTATTCATTAGTGGAAAGTCGTGGGCGCTGTTAAACCTAATACATCATGACGAAATAATCAGTTATGTATAAAGGGTAATTGTGAATGTGCATGTCCATAGTGTAATGTGTATAAATGTAAAGGAAAGTGTAAAAGAATTACAAGTGTACCCGGATGTTGCAATGCCAAACTGGCCAACACTGTATGTGCTAACAATCGCGGGAAGACCTTGTCATTAAAGAGAATGTTATGGATTAATTAGGATATAATTGAGTTAATTACAATTGTAAACGCAGTACATCAGATGAAGTGCTGAGTTACAATGTAATATGGTCTAGTTACTATATAGGAATGGTCTAATTTATGCGAAAAGCTATATACACTCCATATAAATCTTGAGTAAATAGAGTTAAATTTTACTAACGGGAGTATAATTAATAAATGAGGTGTTCAGGTGTAAATAATGTTGACATTTCGCATTTCCTAGGACAATGCCATGTGATTGCATGATTACCCGAAATAAGCTGCACTTGCCATAAAGTACAATCGTTATTTGTTGTCCGTTCTCAAATTTTTGAACTCTTGAGTAGAGGTATGCACTCGTTCCTTTATAAAGTCAATTATCTCCATTTCGTTGAAAATGTAAGATTCCATTGTTCACTCCTGAACGCCTCAAATACAAACGCACATTAACACTGTCACATCAACATCTTTGCAAACTGTCCATAAATAAAAAAAATGTTGGCTTTCTTTCGATGTCCTTGGACCTTCGCGAGCCTTGAAGGAGCTCGAGGGAGGGGGCGTGGTACCTGGCATTGCTGCGGGCCCTGCCGGTTCGGGGAGGCCGCCTTGGGGCGCGGCTTTTTCACGGCGAGGCGCGCTGTCTCTGCGCTGCAGCCCTTGGTGTTCACGTCCGGACACGCTCCTACGCACGCACGCACGCTCATAGCCGCTTGAACATACGAGCTCACTGAGCGCGAGCTCAGGACCCACACATGAGGTCCAGGAATGGCCCAGATGGTCGTGCCTGGTTACCACCTTTTGTCAACTTTTTATTGGCGTGTCAAACGCGAAGTAGATATGCTCGCTTAGTAGTTGATCACTGTTGTTTAGCTCCTAGCTTATGTAGCTTCGCTATCTGTGCACGTTTTCATGAGCTCAGTTATTCAAATAATCGATCTCCTTGTTCTCGCAGAAGTAGGTAGATTCCTTCACTAAGCGCGCGATAAGGGATTATAGCCAAAATATGTAGCTAGTTTCTCGCTACAAATTGTTTTTATTTCACGGAAGCGAATAATCGCTAACAATTCTTACCAGGAACGCGAGTTGCTACCTGAACTCATAATTCTACTTAATATGTATGCGTTAGGTTAGAAATCCCAGAGCTGAAGAAAACGTTCACAGATTGCACTTCTCCCTACTATACGTCACACAATTTTTAACTGTTTTTGACCATTGTAGAAATCACGACCGTTAATAAGTAGTAGGATATGGATTACAGGATGTTATTAATGTTTAATTAATGTGTTTCATTAATTGACCGATCCTGTGATCCATATCCTACTAACTGTTTTTGACTAAAAAATAAAAAATGCGTAGATAGATATCCAAGTTGTTTCATATTGTCGTGACTATTAAAAAAATTAGTACAACTTGATGCGCAATAAATTATAACAGTGTGGAATGGCATTCGATTATCTCATATGGCGTCATGGTCTCACGAATCTGTTTGTAGCATTTGTCATGATAGCTTAGAGGTAAATTAGAGACTGGACTAGAGACAATTAGAGACTGGTTAGACACTGGACAATTAGAGTTCGACCCACGTTAATTTACTATTTTTTGTTTTAATAAATAGTCTAACAGGAATCTCTCAATACATTGAACAATTACTTATACAATGTTAGTATTTTAACTCTTATTGTAGAAGGTAATTTAGAAATGATCATATTGAACATATATTGTTTCCGGAATAAAACAACTATAAACGGTCTCGTGGATCTTTCTTCTTTGGTACATACCTGCCTACATTTACTGAAATAGTTGGAAATTGTTATAAATTATATTACGAATTCGTATGAATTACAGTTATTTTATCTTAACATATTTAATAGAATTGCGATTAAATACAGTAAAATCTGCCTAAACATGTACAAGCCGTGAAGTTAAATGGCATTTTACACAGCATAAAACGAAATCTGTCAAAATTGGAAACGAAACGGTTTTTCATATCTTGCAGGAGAAAAAATCTTCATAGAACGGAATTTCTGTCAATTGAATGGCGTTGGCAAGGAGAAGCGAGATACTCTTAATGAAATGAATGCATCTGCATGACTTTTAATATCTCTGTACATGTGATATGAGTTCCAGTTGTGACAGCCGCACAGTGAAGGAAAGGGGCTTCAGCTGTTAGCGTACAATTCGACATTGGGGTAATTTGTCTCTCAAGGCGTATCCGTAAGGGAATTCCCTCTTTCCCGGCTCTCTGAGCGTCAGAAATAATTATGCTTAATATTTATTTATTGGTAATTTCTTCCATGAATAAGTTATATGTTAATATATTTTTATAATTACAATGAAGTCATGTTTGTAGTTTTCCGTTGGAAATATTGATATACCAAGTGTCATAAATGGAAAACCGCATAAAACGGAAATCTTCCTAATCCGAAATATTTTTTTCCCGATCGATTCCAGTTTAGACAGATTTTAATGTATTTCACAAGATAATTTGTTCGAATTAAAATATTACTTAAAGGCTACAAACAAACTTTCTTAAGAATCTTGTATAAAAATATTTACAAGTCTAATAGTATTTTATTAATTTTACTTGTATTATTTATCTTGATTAACTTTCTCATCATCATACCGAGGCTGCTTTCTAGTGAATGTTTCAATATAGAAATTTTAGATTAATTAAAAATCATGAGGATGTAGCAACTAACCTCACAAGTGGGGCACAGTCACTGGAGTGGGTTGATACTAGTAGGGGGTAGATTGACGCATTACTTTCGTGAGAGTGTAGAGTCAATATGAAAATGATTAATTTTTAATGTTTGTTTATATATAAAAATGGAAACTAGTTTATCATTGTTTGGTTTTGCAGAACAGTCTCTCATTGTCAACTATAGCAGTCTCGGTTGTTTTAAAATTGACATAATTAGAATTTATCAACCTTTTACTATTACGCGAAATGCTCCTAAAAGCATGATGGCCTCATATGTGTTGCTCGCTCGTATCATCTCACGAGTGTTGGGACAGCCGAAATAGTGAACTGGCCTACTGTATTGCCAAAGCAGTGGGCCAAAACACGCGCCAAATGACACGAAATGTATTTCGTCAAAATGTTAGTTAGTAAGGTAACGACATCATTGGTGATCACTTGGTCAGTAGTGGCCACTTCAAGAACAAATTTTTAAAAAATTGAAATTGAATGCTTCTCAATCGCTTCAATCTCGCAGAACGTGGAGCGTGGAGCTTCTATGTAGCGGTGAGGACTAGAACAAAGATGATTAATTTTCCCAATTATTTGATACTTAAAATTCAGCTTATTGAAGCTGAATACATTTTATTAATTTTGGAATTGGAATGATATAACAAGAACCGGTAATTTTTGGGACTTCTTTGGACTCAGACACGTTTAGATGGTAGATTGATTAATTGAAGTTTTCGGACACGTCAACTGCTATAGTCATTTGTCCCGTTAGTGTAGTGAATGTTTTATTCTGGGAGGCGGCGGTAATTCTTTCCCGCTGGGTCGTGAGATCTGCGCCGAACTACGAGTAGGCTTGCGGAGGATTTTCCTTTAAGGTATCTCCTTCCGACGGGGCACTGCTCCAACCGGGTCAACCTTTCCAACCCCAGCTTTCGACGGTCTCCAGACAAGTGTGATAGTGTAGTGCATGTAAAAGTGTGTGTGTGTGTGTATGAGTGTAAAGGGAGTAGAAAGGACAAAGCAGAGGACGGAAAGATCGCGCACGGGCCGTGAGCCGTGTGTTAAGGAATTTTCTTGGTATTGATCGAAGAAACCACAGACAACTACCGATCAGAGAAGCCGGCCACTAGAACTTTCCTTCAGACAGTGGCTGAATTCAAGTTGTTAGTCGCTACCGCGATTCTGAAGGAGGTTCGTGTCCTGACAGTGGCAGATTTGTGATACTTGCTGTATAGTGGTTGGTTTTTGATAATTGCTGTATAGGTGTAATCGTAGCGACTAACAACTCTGCAACATATAGCTCTGAGACAGTGGTAATGCTAGCTCTTAGCTAAACTCAGCCAGTCAAGTGATATCGAGTGGCCATTAGTGAGTCGAGTTCCTGACCACTACCAAAATTTTACAATGTTCAAGTGGCCACTACTGGAGCAAAATGGGGGTTTATAAATATATTAATAAAATAAAAAAATAAAAATTGCCATTTTATACAAAGAATGAAAAAAGAAATAGGTGGGATTTTTTCCCATTGCGTTGAATGTAGTTCTGTAGCACAAGAAGTTTGATAAAACAAACAAATATTCTTAACTGTGTTCATTACTAGTGCTTTTATCACAGGCATGAATAAAAATATCAGAAATATAGTTTTATTTTGTGGCAACGGATGGCATATAGAGGAGGAGACTGGTTGACAGTGTTCCAACTATCCCATATTGACATGTGCCAACCAGTTTCTAACAGATTTTTGATTAAAGATGGTCGTAGATGTGACAAGGAAACACAAAAAATAAAAAAGGGTGCAACTACCTTCTCCATTATGGAAAGTTGCTCCATTGTGGAGCCATATTCAGGAAAGGATGGGGCAGGGAGCGGCCGCGGGTTATTTGCGTGATAATCAGCAGAGCAACACTTACTTGCGAGTCGCGTTTCTTAGTCATCTTTATAATGCGAGAGATATTCACAAAACTGTCTGCCATTCCCCAATTATAATTCATATTAGCGGTATCGGTATGGTAAACCAAAAATAGTCATTGGGTTGTCGGCCTCGCAGAGCACACTACAGCTTTAAGGTCTGTATATTTGAGGGCGATATAGACATCAACAAGAATTTCAATGGCCAAAATGTGACATGAGACTATTTGATTCCAAGTTCTTCAAATAATACAATCGATGTCGCAGACCAATGTTAAATTCAAGTTTCTGCTCTAAAGCGTAGCCAAAACTTGGCCTGGTGATAGGGCGAACGTTTTGTGATGCTATCTCTCGGAGTACTAGGCATTTCCCGCTGTGCAGCGTGGTAGGTGCACATCGCGCTCGCCAGCGTACCTGCGGCCTCGGCGTCACCGTTCACACCTAGACTATCCGAGTTGTCGTTGATGAAGGCCTCCGCCGACGCGGCGTACGCCTGCGGGGACAACGTCAGCTCCTGGCCGCTCTCCGACTCGTACAGCTCCAGGCCCGACGCCGACGCCGACGCCGACGCAGCGCTCCCTGCGCACGCACGCGCGCACGCACACGCATGGGTACTCCTGCCTAGGGACGGAAACCTGTCTCCAAAGGGGTTTTCTCTCGACCGGACTTTCCAAAATGCGATTTTTTAATAATCTGTTGCTTTACAACACGTTGTTAAGCTTTTCTTGGGCATTAAGACCTGGAGTAAACCTCCTTGAAATTTTTTTTGTGTGTTTTTGACTCGCCACGATACAGTCATAGTGTCAGTGCCTTTTATCCCTTCGGTCAGGATGACGTTAGTAATCGGGGTTCCCTGTCACCCGTCTAGGAATCCGCGGTGTCTTAAATTGCTTAATTTCTGTGACTTCACGGATCGTCGTTAAGCAATCGGCTAACAACACCGGCTTAATTGAATTAAATGCTACATGGGGCATTTGTGCTACATGGGGCCAATGTATCTACAATTTTGCGAAAAATGCTCGTTGCTGCCATTATTGATTATTCAACTTAATGAAATTTGAGGGTGAGTTTAGGATTCTGGAGCTCAACGAAACATGCACAGATTGCACGTCTTCCTCACTCGCCACGTACAATTTTTAATTGTTTGCTTCACGGTAAATCAATCAATCATAAGAAAAGTTCCCGGACGTTTTAAAAAATCATGATTCATTGACAAACTATTGTGCAGTAATGAAGTTCTCATGTTACAGTAAAATGACAAGAAACGTTTGTTTATCATATTGTTCAGAGCTCATTGATGTTATGAGGTTCGAAATGTCTCAAGCTGTATATCGAGATTCCGTTATACCAATTTTTATTCGTGGCTGCAGCAAAAATTGGAACGGAAATAAGTTACGCAAGCAGTAAGCCCGAACTATCTAGAGCATGAAATTAAAAAAAACAAACTTGGTAGATCTGAGTATGATCGGAAAGTATTCAAAATAGACGTGGAAACAAGAGGCACCATTAATTAATTGATAGTATGTGATATACTGTAAACGATGGTTGCGATGTGTGACGGGGTACCACTTCTATACTCCGATTTAATTAGGGTGACTTCTGACTGAATTCGTCCTAAGTGACGCGGTTATCCAATCTAGAGTTTCAATAGCAAACATTATGTGGTAACTAAGCTCCCGATTGAATAGCCACCTCACAGCTGACGATCGCTCAAAAGTCACTATATTTAAATTGAGGTAAACACTGTACAACTAATTTTAATTCCATTAACGACGTGCATAGATAATGAACCAACTTAGAATCTTACCACACCACTTTTATGATCGACTATCACTGTTCGGGAATAATCATAAATGGAAATGTAGATGAGGCGATGAATCTTTAGCTATTCTCCACGGAGGATACAACGCAATAAAATTGACTGGTTGCTATGCTCTTGCCTATTTTCGTGATGAATGCTCAGATTTGGTTATTATAGGCAACATTACTATGCCCGAAAGAAAAAAAAGATTAAAATGAGACCGACTTTATACTTACACTGAGGTGGAAAAAGTCATGGGATACCTCCTATATAGTGTCCGACCTCCTTTTGCGCAGCCAAGTGCAACAACTCGACGTCACGTAGACGTTAGAAGTCGTTAGAAGTTCCGTTCATAAATATTGAATCATGCTGCATCTATATCCGTCCATAACTTCGAAAGTCTTGCCGGTGCAGGATTTTGTACACGAACTGACCTTTTGATTACGTCTCATAAATGTTCGATGGAATTCATGTCTAGCGATATGGGTGCCAAATAATTTGCTCGAATTGTCCAGAATGTTTTGCAAACCAATTGAGGCCCAGTGACACGGCGTATTGTCATTTATAAAAAGTCCACCGTTATTTAGGTACATGAAGTCAATAAATGGGTGCACAATGGTCTTCAAGTACCTAAAGAATACTATTTCCAATCAATGATCAGTTCAATTGGCCAGAGGACCTAGTCCATACCACTTAGAAACAGCCCACACCATTATGGAGCCACCATCAGCCTTATTGACAACTTCGGTCCATGACTTCGAGAGGTCTGCGCCACACTCGAACCCTATCAACAACCCTTACCAACTGAAATTGAGACTCATCTGACCAAGACACGGACTTCCAATCGTCTATGGCCGAAACAATATGGTCACGAGCCCAAGAGAAGCGCTGCAGGCGATGTCGTGTTAGCAAAGGCACTCGAGTCGATCTTCTGCTGCCATTGCCCAATAAAGCCAAATTTCGCCCCACTGTTCTAACGGATACGTTTGCCATACGTCCCACATTGATTTCTATTGTTATTTAAAGTGTTAGTAATTTTCAGTGCTAACAGAAAAGTGTGAGTTCTCTATTAGCACTGAAAAATCTTCGCAAACGTCGCTGCTCTCGGCCATTAAGTGAAGCCGTCGGTCACTGGTCCGTGGTGAGAAGTTTTGCCTGAATTTAGGTATTCTTGGCACATTCTTCACTTTGTGGATCTCGGAATATTGAATTCCCCAACGATTTGCGTCGTATCTGTTAACTATCATTGTGCGCCCATAATCACGTCAGAAACCTTTTCACACGAATCGCTTTAGTGCAAATAAAAGTTCTGCATATGCACTGTTCTTTTATACGCGTTTATTTTTTATCTTTTATAAGCACATACCTTTTATACGCGATCTGTATATTACTGCCATCTGTATATTTGCATATTGATATCCCATGACTCTTGTCACCTTAGCGTGTATCTCAAGAAACACAAGAGATATAAAAATTATATTTAGGAAAGACTATACTCAGGACACGTAATTTCGGGCTATTTCTCCTTAACGACCGCTCAGATTGGGATATAAGCAAGAACAATTCGGAGATATTAAATCTAATTCAGTTTCGTATTCTCTTAGAGAAAGTTGGTAGATAGAGCATATAAGCCAAATAACAAGCGTCGCTGCAAAGGTGTGCGTGTATGAAATGCAGAAACTTTGCGGCCGTACCTGAATAATAATAACAACGGCATACTTCACCCTGTGAAAAGTACGTGAATAGATATGAAATGTATTGGCGAAAGTGTCAGTAATGTGATATACACGGTGCAAAGATCATTTTCAACATTTTACAACACATATTTTAGCCCTGAAGAAGGACAGATTACGAATAGAATGCCGAAAACTCTGGCAAAGCAATCCAAGACGTAGCGTCGCCCTGACAGCCAGGCGCAGGGACAATTGTAGCGGAGTTGACTGAAATGCCAACATTCCAGATTTTCATGTTTTACTTGCAATGTCAACGTCGAAAGAGAACTTTGAGAAGCATGTGATTTTACACTTGTAAAAGTCGTGAAGTGATAGTGCTGCTACGTCCAGAATTGCATTGCATTTTTTCTCATTTCTCCGACGAAATTGTTTGGCACTTACATCACTCAACCTCATAGTCAATTAAATAACTGTAAGCGCCAAAAGCAAGGGACTTCCTATAATAATATCAAAATATTGAACAGATGTATTCAAATTAGTATTAAATAAATAAGAACCTATGATATATAAAAATGATAGTAAAATATTTTTAAAATTCACGAACCAATACTAAATTGCGTATGTATGATGGGAACACGAAAACTCTTCGACTGCAGAACTGACTGATTGAACGTGACCCGCCAAACAGTGTGTGATGGGTTGCCTACCGATCGGGGCAAATGTCACATTTTATGGAACTTCGTTTGTGAATTTTCCACCGTACATTCATCGGCAACTAATGATCATCTTCTAGAAGCGGGTAAAATTTATTCGGAAACATCCAATTCTACGGCCCTTGCTTCGTCCCTCCACGCAGGGAGCGGCCGCTCGCGCACCCACCTGGTCCAGCGGAGAGCGCCTTCCCGCTGAGCAGCGCGCCCAAGCCGCCGTCGAGGGCGTCGGCGTCCGCGAAGCCCAGCTGCAGCACCGCCGCCGCCTTGGCCTCGGCCGCCGCCGCCGCCGCCGCGGCCGCTGCCGCCGCCGCCGCTGCCGCCGCCGCCGCTGCAGCCGCGTCCTCCGCCAGTTCCAACGCCGCCTCTTCGCCCGCGTCCGCGCCGAACATGAGGTCCACGCCGGCACCCACGGCGGTCGCGGAGGCGGGGCCGGTCGGGGAGCGCTCGGCGCCGCTGCCGCTTAGCGCCTGGGCACGCCGCGCGCGCGCGCGCGCGTTCGCTGAGGCGTCGCGGCGTCTCCCGGCCCTTTCACCCGCCCTTTCACCCCCCCCCGCCCGCAACGGAACACCTCCATACAAGGACACATCCAATTTTTTGATAAATTGAAAGAAACTCGGATTTGAACAAACCGTTTTAAATTTTCTTTTATGTTGCTGTCCAAAACTTTTTAAAAAGAAAAGTTAACCCGAAAAAACTAAATTGATACTGATTTTAATTAAAATATGGGTATGATATGTGTACATTGTTTCATTGTGCAGCTTTTCCATGTTTGCTCTCCGAAAACGTGCACTTTTTAAGATCACGTGAGAAAGTTTATTTTTGAACTTAACGACTTTATTTTTAAGATATAAACAAGTAAATACATTATTTTTATTATTTGTTCTTTTTTCCCTTTCCCCACCATTATCAACGTACGTGGCCTTCATCACTCTCGATATCGTTAGATTTTTCCTGTGCATGTTCATTATAAAACTAAGTACAGTCAGAGGATCGCATTTCATCGGCCACCCCTTCACATCATTGAAATTCCTTCTGTGCTCAAAGAACCTTAATACGCTATCGAAGTTGTCTCGTTTTTGCTCGAAAGTGAACACGGATAGAATTCCTTTTCTTTAATGTCTTTCAAGATATTGCTTATGGCTGCCCCGTTGTTATACTAAACGAATACATTTTTCTTCAAGGAAATCCATATAAACTTAAAGAATTTGCAACTAGAGTGTCTGTTTTTGGTACCGTGGTCTTACGTTGTATTCGTCTTAGGTGAACCCTTTCGCTTTCCCCTTGCTCCGTACCCTTCCCTGCATTAAATTGGTCTTCCTGCGCCTTGTCTCGTGTACTAATGTTTCTTGTTTTCTGTCTTTCTCTCACCTTCGTGCTCAGTTTCGTTACTGCCGACGCCCTCGCCCTCGCCTTCACCCCTCCAAGGCTTTAAAAACTCAGTACTCTCATCCGTCATTTTCGTGCCTCTTGTAGTGTTTATTGTATGTATTAAGAGAAGTGATTTCAATTCTTTTCCGGTATTAATTTGATATCAAAGATTATTATACAAAGGATGTGAAGTGAAAGATATACTTGAAACACATATTTTGTTGGAGGAGATGACAAAATACAGAAATTTTTCATAAGACGAAGTAACGAGTTTTCAGTGTTCAAGCTTGTAGTAAGAATTTCCCACTAAGTAATTTAATAATTATTGGAATTACAAGTAAATAAAATATATATTCCTACATACGTCATATATTTAGGATAATATTTTATAGCCAAGTCTACAAACTTGCAGTTTTGGTTGTAGAGTAAATTTCCTCAATTGCCTTAACATCTCTAGTAGTGGGAGGTGGTATATCTAGTTCACCATTAATACTAAGATTTTTAGGACATATGACACATTAATGCAAAACCAAGTGCACTAGGAAATTAAATGCCTTGGATCCCCGGTATCTAGTAGCTCAATAATATGTTTTCTTCGATTCACGAATATCATTACCATCACGTTCATTGGGATTTAGAAAATAGCAATTGGATGAGTCGAAATATGCGGTATTGCAAATTTATTTTGCCCTTGAGATTGTAGATTTGGAGGTTCCATTCTTTTCGCAAGCAGCGACCCGTTTGCAAGCCCTTGCGCCGCGAGGCCCGCGCGGGCCGTGCACGTACTTCCCGGGAGCGCGAGGATGCGGTGCCCATGGACCGGCGCGCCGGCGCGGCCGGGGAGGCGGAGCTGGAGACGGAGGCGTTGACGGTGGCGGAGGTGGAGGCGGAGGCGGAGGCAGAGGCAGAGACGGTGGCGGTGGTGGAGGCGGAGGCGGAAGCGGAAGCGGAGGGCGGCGCGCCGGCGCTCACCGGCGCTGCAGAAGAGCCCTCGGCCGCGCTGCTCGCCGCGCCGCCGCCGTCCATGGCACGGCCTCTCGCTCCGGCGCCCTGCGCAACCACACGCACATCAACAGGATCTCTCACAATGAATGCTACAAACCTCTAGAGAATCTCTAGCACGCTCGAAAATAACCACCTTTTGCTAATAAACATGCAGTGGCAAATTAAATTTAACAGAGTTAAACATATGTCCTTCCCTCTGAGTTTTAAGTAACTGCTTATGCGCGGATGTTCTGGAGGCCACTTTCTGACGCACACAAGGACTTGATGGATTGGTGTTTTCGAGCGCGTCATCTGCTAAGATCGTTAGTCCCGTAAGTGCAGTGCTTGTGTTTATCACGGGAGGTGGTGGTGATCTCCAGCTGGACAACGAGATCCGGCGCCGACTTAACCCGACTGCTTGAGGGGTTTTCCTCAAACAGGAATCTCCAACCAGCGAAGTATCGCCCCAGCCGGGGACAAGTTCCAAGCTCCCGATTGTTCTCGCAGTGTGCGTGTAAGTAAGAGGTGAGGATAGGACAGGGAAAAGAAAGGGAAAATCGCGTGCGGTCAGTGGCCCGTTTGTGCTACGGATCGCGTGTGAACCGTACTGCTCCGGCATTCGCCTGGTATTGATCGATTGCCTGGACTCAAAACTTTCGATCAGGACAGCCGACCGTTAGAATCCCAGACAGCGGTGCGGTTGAACTCGACCTAGCGGTCTAGCTAGTGTTGAAAATCCTGCCACCGTCGGGGCTCGAACCCTAGGACCTACCGGTCATAGTCACTACAATAATATCAATTGATGCCCTGGGCCATCCCTGCCGGTCCTAGAGAATGAAAATCTATTCTGTTTTACTTTCTGAATGCTAATTTGATTTTGTTTTAAAAAATGTGTCTATTTTCATTTCATTATTCGTATTACACCCCCTTTTTATTGGAAAAGAATTTTTAAATGTTACCTATGTAATTTTTCTATTAATTGTATTACTTGTACTGACTTCTTGTTTATAATTTTTTAAACGATTTTGTATATGTTTTGTACACTTCTAGATTGATGTTGACGGCAAAGCTGTCGGAATCCGGCTCTCATAATAAATCTAATCAATTGACAAAGAAGACTTCAAGTATTCTATCCTTTAATAATGTCAACAAAACGTTATCAGCATTCGCACACCAATTCATGCGGGTTTCTTAACAATCAGGGCAAATGACTATGTATATTTGCATATAACACCGTTATATGGAATTTACCACTATATGTTGAATGGCAAAAAGTGATTATTATCACCCCTCTACACGCCTTAGTCATTTGTCACATTTTCCTTATATATCCTACATTAAAATGAAAGTGTGTACGCTAAGAAACCCACAATGAATTACACCTACCAGAAAAAAATGTTAGATCGTTATGAAAGAGAAACACTTATACAGAAGGCTCATGTTTTTACAATGGACTTAAAAAAATTTTGGTTTGTGAGGAAAGATGCCAATTCTTTGGGAATATTATACAAATATTCTATAAACTTGGGCAACGAATGCTACTAATTATGTTACAGTAAGCTACAATTTCAGATATCCCTTAACATTGCGACGTTTGGGACATTTTCTACTTTTGTTGTGTCTAGAAATTATCTGAACCGATAATCTGGTCCCAGTTGGTCTTTGACTGACACAGAGACACAATTCTAATACTATCACCAATCTCCAAACTAAATCCCTGTCGTAATTGACCTGACTTTGTAATCAACTGGGAATACGCGGAATACAAATTAGTTAATCAGAAATTGTTCTTGTTAGACAAATGAATTCCAACCAGGACATTTTTCAGTTGAAATTCTTGGTCGTGTATCTCGTGTAACATATCTGTAAACTGCATTGAGTGATATCAAAATCTTATTTTATACTTTCAGACAATTGAATTTGCATATTCGATATCTATAAATGAAATTGTCCCTCATGCCAAAAGAAATGCTGGACAAAAATATTATGTTCTACTGTAGGCAAAACAAAAACATTTTACGTCATGTAAACACATATTTAGCATTTTATGAATGATAAGAGAGAAAAGCTCTTTTTCTCAGAGAAAACTTGTTTTTATGCGAACGAAAAGCATTGGGAGTTGAAGACGTGCCAAGAGACTTGTGGGTTCGTGCGTTCTTTGATGGGGTCGTAGGAAACAACACTCAATTGTTAGGGTTTCGTGGGAGAGGGTCGAAACTCGCTCTTGTCAAGGACTGATCGTTGGATTCTACCCTTACGTGATTGCGTTTCAAGAAAATGGAACTCATACTAGGGTTTATGAAATATTTGGCTCTTATTGCATATTGTTCATGAAATATAGGAATGTAAATAATTCTCAAATCATTGTCATTTTTAAAATGCATAACATTTTCTATGACTCGTATTAGAAATGCTGTGAGAATTGTACGTTCACTGATGACAGTGATTCAACAAGGAACGACTTTGTTTATCATATTGTCAAAATTAATCCAACAAGTTTGAAAAGTGTGCATACTAGTTGAATTGCTTTTTCAGATAATTCTATATGTTTTATAAAAACTGTGAAGGAATGTCGAAGGATGTTTTTCATGTAACGTACTGTAGATATTCAAAAGAACAATATAGGATGTCTTATCCATGTCAATAGTAGACAAATAAAAATCCATATAATTTGGGCTCTATTCCGGGAAATTTTAAAGGAAAAACTTTTAGCAGTTTTTGACATTTTTTTATAAATTGTCTTTATTTTAAAAAATCTCCCAAAACTATTTGTTAAAATATATAACATGCCTTATTAAGAATCTATTATTTTAGACCAGATTTCAGTAAAGAAAACATATCTACCATCAATATTGTAGTTTTGCAATCAGAATTTTTTTGCAATTTTCGAAAAACGAGAGCTCACCGAAAATGGGACCTGTGCAGTTTTGATAAGCGTAATTTGTTCTGTTGGAGGAAAATATTTTTCTTCATTGCCTAGATTTCACGCAAAGATTCGCCAAAACGACTGGTAATTTTGAAACATTATGTAGTATGTAGTTGCAAGAATCCACATATTGTGAGTCCTTGTTGCAGAATAATTGGTTTATGGGAAACAATCTGTCTGTCGGTCCCTCTATCCGTCCTTCCGGCCGTCCCTCCGTTTCTCTGTGGTGAACGCCAACGCGTTCACATTTTATACAAAACGGATATTCCCCGATCGACCTGGCCAACTCGAGGTCCTCCAAATTTGAAACATATTTTGAATTTTAGGGTACTTCACTTGAATTCTCAACATTTTCAAAATGTTATCAAATAAGACATTTTCAAAATGTTATGAAACATGACTCCATTTTTTAATTAATTTTTTTCTCAGATAGAACAAAGAACGCTTAAAATATGGAGCAGGTCTCATTTTGGTTGACCTTACTGATTTTTCTGAATTTACTATAGGATATTTTTTTATGACTAAAATCTGTTGTTCACAGATGTTTAAATCGTAAGAACAATTTTTTGAAAATATTTTACTTTTATAAGGTATTTTACCATAATCTTTGCTTGAAGTGAAAGCAATTAATAAAAATATTTTTCATAGAGCATAGTACAATAATAAGAATAGCACATGTGTCATTTGCAATGAACTCTGAATTTTCAAACATTTATAAATAATGCGAGAAAGTATGTAATATATTAGGCGCTCTAGTTTTGATTATTCAAGACTGATTCAGGGCTTATTTTCTTAAACGAACTTTTAGATGAAACATTAAGTAAATGCATTTATTTAACAAATAACATATTTCAAATACAACGAACGGTGTGTCTTTTAGTAAGCAATTTGAGGATCTGCATACAGTTTCCCTTGCCGTGGCCTAAGAAGAAAACGAGGGGCAATGGAAGGAACAGTGCAACGCATCTGAGATATTACAATTTTTGTGTTGACGTGACGTTATATAAGCCTCCCTTGGCTAGAGTAGACTAACGTCATAGAATAACTTAACTCCATTGTTTCAAAACATTAAAAACTGAACAATTTTATAGTACTTTTAACTCTGTATTAATTTTTGTCAATGTAAATGGCGATTTAATATCAGTGATACAATAACATCAGGAAAAATTTTTCTAAAATTTGACATTGGTTTTGTAATTCGCCCAAGTGTAAACTTAGATAACCATGAAAGGTCATATATTTCAATCAACATTTTTACGACTAACAGTGTAAATATTAATTGAAAATGACGGGAAGTGTGAAAGCGAACCTGTCCAGCTTGCGCCCTTGGATGGGAGGCGTGCGCAGCCGCGTTCCGGCGCAGCGAGCGGCGCGCGGAGGCGGGGGGCTGCGTACCGGCCGACGCCCCTTGCCCCGCCCCCCGCCTGCCTCCACACCAGCCGCCGGGTTATTTTGGACGCGGGCGAGCCGACCACCCCGCCTCTGCCCCTGCCTCCTCGCTTTCTGGCAGCGGCCAAGACGGCCAGCATCCCCGCCCCCCGCGCGTCTCGCGCTCGCACGCCGCCCGCCGCGCCCCCGCCCGCCGCCCGCCGCCCGCCGCCCGCCGCCCGCCGCCCGCCGCCCGCCGCCCGCCGCCCGCCGCCCGCCGCCCGCCGCCCGCCGCCCGCCGCCCGCCGCCCGCCGCCCGCCGCCCGCCGCCCGCCGCCCGCCGCCCGCCACCCGCCGCCACCGCTTGCCGCCTTCCGCTTTGTCTCGCGGTGGTGCACGTCCGCGCGTCCCAGGCGCGCCCTCACTGGGCTGGGGCGGACAGATATTTGTTAAGCGTTCTCAGTTATCTTTCCTCACTATAATCTCTGAATACTGAAGAGACGACTATCTCTGTAAGAAGACGTCTGAAGAGAGGGAGGTTGCATAGCCAACCACTCTTCACGACATCCGGAAATGCACTGTCGGTCTAAGAATCCGAAGTGACTTGCAAGCGAATTCTTTCATTCAGCCAAGCACAGAACGTGTGTCGAACCAAGCAGTATGGAGCGGTTTGGAGGTTACGCACAACCTCAATCTCGTGCATCAGATCATAACATCCCCCCCCTTTTCCCTCCATTCCCCTCTCCCGCCTTCCTGAACGCGGCGTGGTTTTACGCCGCCGCGCCGCCCCCACTGCTCTGCTGGTGCCGCACGCGCGCTCGCCCACTCGCTCAATCGCTCTCACTTACATGGCGCCACGCGCGTCTGCCGTCTCCCGCCTGCCGGCCGCCTGCTGCGCTCGACTGCGGGTGCCGGCGTGGAGGGCGCGGGCGCGGCGCCACGCCCTCCCGCCCCCCCGCCCCCGGGCCACCGCGCCCCGCCCCGCGCACCCTGCCGCGCCGCGCCGCGACGCGCCCGCTGCCTAGCGGAGAGGCTGCGCCGCTCCCAGTGCGCGCTCTGCGAATGGCGCTTGTCAGCCTCTTTGCCCTAAGGCACCCTCGTTCCCTCCCCTCTCTTCTTCGTCCTCTTTCTCCTCGTCCTATTGCTTTCTCTCTTTCTCCTCCTTCGTATCCTCGCTATCCGCCTCGTCCAAATGAATTCTCTCCATTTTCACCAACATTGACATTGTCCCCCGTCGATCTGAATGCCTTCGCCGTCCCCGGTTTTGAAAATTTGGGGATGCTTTTCATGAATCGCTAGCACATGCTCAATTCTTTTCAAAAATGGCTCCAATTTTTTTCTTCATTATTACTTTTTGCACGAGTAGAGCAACGCACACAATATGGCTTATAAACGTGCTCCCTGGGGATTTTCCCTTCATACTCATATTTTCAGCATTCTTGATACAAAAATTTGTTTAGTATTTGAAATATAATAAAAATTACATTTTCCCCCCACTTTAGTCTTCCGCTCTCCGATACTGTTGCATTCTGCCACCGGGCATCTGCCACCGGGCATCATCTGCCCAATTGTAGAATAATATTCTATCTATCTATCTATCTATCTATCTATCTATCTATCTATCTATCTATCTATCTATCTATCTATCTATCTATCTATCTATCTATCTATCTATCTTTCTATCTATCTATCTATCTATCTATCTATCTATCTATCTATCTATCTATCTATCTATCTATCTATCTATCTATCTGTCTATCTGTCTATCTGTCTATCTGTCTATCTGTCTATCTGTCTATCTATCTGTCTATCTGTTCATCTGTCTTGGTCTGTCTATCTGTCTATCTGTCTATCTGTCTATCTGTCTATTCATCTATCTGTCTATCTGTTCATCTGTCTATCTGTCTATCTGTCCGTCTGTCTGTCTATCTGTCTATTCGTCTGTTCGTCTGTCTGTCCGTTCGTCTGTTCGTCTGCTCCGTTCGTCTGTTCGTCTGCTCTGTCTGCCCGTTCGTTCGCCCGTCTGCTCGTCTGTTCGTCTGTTCGTCTGTTCGTCTGCTCGTCTGTTCGTCTGTTCGTCTGTTCGTCTGCTCTCCGTCTGTTCGCTGGGGTTCACTCGTCTGTTCGTCTGTTCGTCTGCTCGTCCGTTCGTCTGTTCGTCCGTTCGTCTGTCTGCTCGTCCGTTCGTCTGTTCGTCTGTTCGTCTGTCCGTCTGTCTGTTCGTCTGTCCGTCTGTCCGTCTGTCCGTCTGTCCGTCTGTCCGTCTGTCCGTCTGTCCGTCTGTCCGTCTGTCCGTCTGTCCGTCTGTCCGTCTGTCTATCTGTCTATCTGTCTGTCCGTCTGTCTATCTGTCTGTCTGTCTGTCTACCTGTCTATCTGTCTATCTGTCTGTCTGTCTATCTGTCAGTCTATCTATCTGTCAGTCTATCTATCTGTCAGTCTATCTATCTGTCTATCTATCTGTCTGTCTGTCTATCTGTCTATCTATCTGTCTATCTGTCTATCTTTCTGTCTATCTTTCTGTCTATCTGTCTATCTTTCTGTCTATCTGTCTATCTTTCTGTCTATCTGTCTGTCTGTCTGTCTGTCTGCCTATCTGTCTATCTGTCTGTCTGTCTGTCTATCTGTCTATCTGTCTGTCTGTCTATCTGTCTGTCTGTCTATCTGTCAGTCTATCTATCTGTCAGTCTATCTATCTGTCAGTCTATCTATCTGTCAGTCTATATATCTGTCAGTCTATCTATCTGTCAGTCTATCTATCTGTCAGTCTATCTATCTGTCAGTCTATCTATCTGTCAGTCTATCTATCTATCTGTCTGTCTATCTATCTGTCTATCTATCTGTCTGTCTATCTATCTGTCTATCTATCTGTCTGTCTGTCTGTCTGTCTGTCTGTCTGTCTATCTATCTATCTGTCTATCTTTCTGTCTATCTGTCTATCTTTCTGTCTATCTGTCTATCTTTCTGTCTATCTATCTATCTGTCTATCTTTCTGTCTGTCTATCTTTCTGTCTATCTGTCTATCTTTCTGTCTATCTGTCTATCTGTCTATCTTTCTGTCTATCTGTCTGTCTATCTATCTATCTATCTATATATCTATCTATCTATAATTCCATTTTCTGATCAAACCCCTTCCCTTAAAACAAACAAGCTGTCCTACACTACCAGATGTATTGTAGTATACATATCTTTTTTTATTTCAAAAGTTTAAATGAATTTCAACCCTTGAATTGCAAGTAAAATACCCGATTCATATGCGTGGAGCCGCGTCATCAGCCATATAGGTTGGTTATATCAATTTCTGTACGGTTTAGCGCTAGCTCTTTTAACTGCAAACGAACAAACTCTTGAACGAACGACAGACTGATATCTGCAGGATAACTAATTTTTCGTTATCAAGGATGAAAAAAATGTGGCTTCTGACTACACTACGGAAACGAGAAAGTTATTTACTACGTAAAAGAACAAGAAAAATCCGATTTTGCGTTATTAGGGATGCAATAAACCTGTTATTATGTTGAAAAATTAGCACAATTTCCTGCAGCATTTCATAACTTACTCTCTTTACAGTGAAGATTCGAGTTACTACTTCATGGTAAAAAGTTTGGCAACTACTCCATGTGAAAAGTGTTCAGTCCGATTGCCTTATACGTAAACTGTCCCGATATGAGTCCACAAAAAGCTTGTATCTATGCAGAGGGCTCTTCCGTCTCGTGACATCAGACCTCTTCAATTTCAGGCATGGAGCCAAATACTTTAGAGACCTCTGTTGTGCGTTGTATATACAGAAATGTTGCTCTAGAGTTTTGAACCCGAAAATCTTTCACGAAATGTGTGTCTATTTCTCTCTTCTCTATATTATTTTGAAATAGTGTAGCTAAATAAATAGAAACAATAAATATGAAATATTTATAGAATATAGAGACTAAGTAAATAGATAAAAATATAAAATAAGATAAGTTAATAATTCATTTACGACTTACTTCAGTTTAAACACAAACATTCACTACTTTTTAGTCGTTGGAAACCAAAACAACTGTTTAGATCTTTTGACTTATTGTAAGGATTCTTCAATGTGGATCATAGTGCTTGTAGCAGATGTTAACAACTTCCGTCCTATCTTTTCGCATGAAGAGAGGAAAATCGAAGGTTGAGTCTGAATGAACGGATTCCCGAACGCTCCGAACGAATCAATAGAATCGTTGCAGCGCAAAGACTGGCGAACGGCAGTGCGGCGCCCCTCCTCTGCCCGTGGCACAGTGGTTTGCAAGGAAAGGACTTGGAGAGGAAAATTTGGACCCTGAAAATTCATTCTTTTACTCTGTATACTAAATTGAAGGGCTTAATGCATGAAGGTGTTAAGTTAGTTTTTAGTTTTGTCGTCAAAACGACTTTTCGATGAGTTTCCTATTAGTTGCTTTGCTACTTTTGATGAAAATCACAATATTGTCATATAAAAAGAAATAATTTCCAGTAATATAAAAAAAGTTCCATGTATGTTTACTAAATCTCAGATACCTCCTTTGGCCATTTTATGAGTTAACTCCTTGCACTAAGTCTTTCAATTGTATCTCATTCAACGAAATTTTGCGAAAAGGAAAAATATATTTCAATATATTTAATAATCTAAAGAATTTCGATTGTAAAACCTCAACACGTTTCTCATTGCACATACATTTAATAACGTATTAGTGCGAACACTCAATATTTATTGACAATTGACTTCTTTTTAAAACTATTTCTGTATTTTTTCTGGTTCTCTCTAATTGAAATGGCAAAGAAATGTTTTTAGTAAGAACAGAAAATTAAAATTGAATATATCGGCCTTATTTTTTTAATGTCCTAAATGTATTCCAATTTGCAAGATTGTGTTGAGAAATTCAACTGTGAACCAACAAGCCTGGGGTGTAAAAATGGATTCGGCATAAAAGTGCTGATCCTCCCAAAAAGGTCACGTGCACTTGCCCCCGGGAGAAAACCACTGGGCCTCGGTGGGCACAAGTGGCGCGTTCGCGTGGTTCTGGGGGGCACATTCGTGACAAAAGAAATAATTAAAAATGCTTGCATTAAGTTCAGACTTTTCTAAGCGTCATTTTCCTGGGTTCGGACTGTTCTTCACCTTTTTTGTCTGTCGCCCGCACCTCTCTCACCGCACTGCACCGACCTCCAGCGCTTGCCACCGCACTGCACCACCCCACCCGTTTACGTCCCGCCCTGCTGCACCTCGTTCGCCCTCCGTGCGCCGCGCTGCCACGCCCCGCATCGCGGCGTTCCTCGCCGTGGTCGTTTTGGCCGCCCCGCCTTCGCCCCCGCCCCCGCCCCCGCCCCAACTCTTTCCTTTCCTTCATGCGCATCGCGGCCGTCGGGGACCCGAACGGCGAAAGGGAGGTAGCACTTTCATGAATTTTGGAGAAACACACGTGTTCGCGCCTGCAGTCCCAGTAAGCGAAGACTCCTGCGCTGATTCACAAGACATGCAACCGTAAGGTGGTCGCAACCGATTGAAACGATTAAGAGTGAGGGTCTAGGATCGTGGTTTTCGGAACGAATAGGATGCATAGAAGAACGAATATGATGCACAGAAAGTACATACCACCTTGGAAGAGACGGCTGGAGGAAAGAATTTAAAAAATCAGATCTTATATTTCTCTTCTAGTAGCTTTCCAAAGGGGAAGTAAAAACGTCCGCATTACGAGAAATTAGGAGACCTGACATAACACTCTAGGATGAAACAAGAAAAAGTATGGTTTGTGGGCATGGCAGTCATCGATACTACCAATCTTACGACAGTGTGACCTCAGCACGGGAAGAAGCTAGTACGCTGCACATGAGCCATCCCAGAGGCTATACATACACACACACACACACACACACACACACACACACACACACACACACACACACGCACACGCACGCACACACACGCACGCACACACACGCACGCACACACACACACACACACACACAAATTCTTTGTGTTTCAGTTGTTTCTAGAATTTATTTTGTTACTTCTTTCCTCTTTATCCTGTGTCTAGCTATGCGGTCCCATAAATTACCTATTTCGCTAACAAATTTGTGTTGCAACCTTTTTCTTTGTCTTCCTACACCTCTTCATCCTAGTCTTGGGTCCCACGGGGTGACTGCGTGTGTCCATCTTTCCGAGTCACGTCGGCTGATATGTCCTCCCCACATACATTTTAACCTTTTGGCCTCATGTGATGCGTCTTTTAATTTTGTCTTTCTTCTAATGTCAACAATCTTGACTCTGTCTCTTAGATTGATGTTCAGCATTTTCTCTCCATTTTCCTTTGGCATATTTCTATTACATTTCGTTCTTTTACATTAAGAGACCATATTTGTCTGCCATAAATCAGAAGAGGTAATATATAATATCAAATGTTTATCTTTTAATTGATAAACTAGAATTTCTGCCATGCCTTAGAGGTACGAATATTAGCTTTTTTTTTCTTCTTTAGTTTGGAATGATACTATTCTTCCCATGATTTCTTATTTGTCATATTTATGTTACTATTTATTTGAAATGATACTAGTATAAATGCTGTATAATGTTCTTAAATGTCTAGTAACTTTCAAACCCGTTTAATATCTACAAATATGTTCAATGCAGCCTAACAGTAAATAAAGAAATCAGACACAGCAGCACGGCTAAAATGTGGATCGTTAACAGTGACGGGGCAATCGATTGCAGTGAAATAGTTAAATCATTCGAAGCAATGTTCTTAAAGTATATATTTCAAGATTTAATTTTATTTAAATTAAAAGTATTTTAGATAAAAAAATACGGAACCATGGCCATTTTAACAATGTATATTTCTATGGTTTTAACGTAAAAATGGCTATATTACGACTATTGTGGCATACTGTTTGAGTCAAATATGTAATATTTGATGATATTGTTGATATTTCTGCGGGATAGTGAGGGCACCAACTCAGCCAAAACTCCGTTGATAAAAATACCATTATATAATGCGTATTTGTTATTTTCTAAAATGTAACGAAAATGGGGTGTTTATTAGGTTTGTGGTTCATTTTAAAAGTTTATTTTCTTTTTCTTTCAATGAATGTATATCAATTATTATTAACATAGTTCCACTTTTTATTTTTGACATTCAAGAGTAATTTATTATAGCGTATATTGTTACAAAATAGAATTTTTTGATGACGTTTCGGCTACACCTTATAGCCATAATAAAAAGTGGAACTGGTTGTGTTAATAACATTTTAAAAAGGTTTTATTGATGCCAAAGTTGTTCTTGCACCGAATACTACTTTTTTTCGTTAAGCCATTGCATTTTATTTTTTCGATTACACACACACACACACACACACACACACACACACACACACACACACACATATATATATATATATATATATATATATATATATATATATATATATATATATATATGAATAACATCAACTGCAGCTGGGTTGGATGAAACTTTACTACCTGTATGAGAATTTTAAAAGACTGTTGCTTTCATCAGAGATTTCCACCGATCAATTAATTCGAAGGTGTTATATTTGCAGAATCTTAAACCAAGGACCAATGATAGCTCGCTATCGTGCCCCTTATTCCTTCTCCGCTGAGTTCTGAGCTATGGGCGATTTCCCATGCATGACCCTACCCCACTATCTGGAAATAATCTGGGAGCGCTTAATGTAGCCCGACATTAGGTCAAGCCATTGCGCGTCATAGAAAGAAGATATGTGTTTTACCTTTTATTTTCTAATAGTATTGTGGCAACCTAAAATTTGACCAGACAACAAAAAATGTGTGTCCATGGGTTCCATGGATATTGCGTAGCTCACTTGCCAGGTCTCTTCACATGGTTGAGAGGCAGCTGTCAAGTGACATGCTACCGCAAGCCGTGTGTCAGGCGTTACATTTCGACCAATCAGAATGGAGGATGATGTGCGTTAAAGAGTTGACAGACAACGGACAGTCACACAAACCAAGGAAAAGTGTAAACCGCAGATTTATTAAATACTCGTAGAAATGCAGACACGTGAAATACCTGATAGAATCTCTAAAATATATCAGTTTTTTCGCGGATTTATCACCAAAAAAATCGGCTATCCCATGGCATGATTCAATTCTAAATTACATTTAGTTAGTTTAATGAAGGAAATAATCATCGCTCAAAACTTTAGGCGTGACGTTTTTTAGTAAAATAATGTCTTATTGGTTTCATGGACTTCAGATTTTTCTATACCCTGCAGGTTTGGTGATTCTAACAAGATTGTCTTAGGAAACGGTGTGTATAAACGGTAAAATAATATAAATATTTTTGTCTGCTTAAATATGTTTGATAGTTTTTGAAAAGTTATATTTAACAGTTAACAGTTGAAAGTTGTATTTAACGGTTATTAATACTCTTATAGTTAATCAACGGGAGAATTCGAAATACATCTTTTCCAGTTTCAATGCAAAATAAAACGTTCCAATTCGGATATTAGTAGTCAACGGCGCACATTTTTTAGCATAGAATTGTCAACGCAAAGGAATGGAAGAAAAAATCCAGTAGAAGGCCAGCATATATAAAAGATCAGCTGTAAGCATGGGAGAGGCTAGACTGCACAATTTGTCTAGGTGACGACAAAGCGCTAGCGGAGTTTTGTAAAAGGATTGTCTGGTATTGAACGCTAAGTAATTCTATCAATAATACAGGAAGAACACCGTTGACATTGCAGGTGCTCCTCGAACTCGTATGTGGATGTGATCACATAATAGTTTTAGTGAAACAGCCTGCTCTAAACGGACAGTTGGAAAACAAGACAGTCGAAATCGACAATGTACTATGTGTTTTGACGTTGTAGTACAGGGAGAAGAGGAAGAATGGGACAAACGGACACCTTAAATTCTTATTTTAAAACATGGCTTTTTAATATATTTAATGTGATATTTCGTTCTTGTTTTTATTTAACTTGATATATTTAATTTTCCATTTATTTGAGCCTTTATAACGAGACCGAATAAATCTCGAAACGTTGGCTGTAACAGATTTATATTAATAAATCTGAAAAGAAAAAAATGACATTCTTCCTGGATTGTTCTATTAATAATTCCTAATAATTCCTGAGTTTTCTTAAGTGTTGTTTTAAAGTACCATAAAAAATAAAGATGTATGTTTATTTCATAATTTGTCTCTATGAATTTAAACATTAGCATAGTTTAACAAATATGTTGCAAATTAAGAAAGCAACTGAAGATTATGAATCAAATTAAGAAAGTAACTGAAATAAATCTACCGAAGTAATTGTCGTGCATAAACGTCATTTGCCCATACTACAGGAAGCAAAGGCTCTTGACAGGGGCAAACGAATCCTGGCTGATGCTATCATCAGAAATAAATTGTACGTCACAGCCATTATCAACAGAAACATCGTGGAACCATAACAATCACGGAAGGCATTCCGTGATTGCCTCCATTTCTCCATTTTCACCCCCTTCGTTTTCTTACTCTTCGCACAAGAGTTGTTAATCCTATTTCAAATAGTGGCCTACGTTTTTTTCAGAATTTTATTTCCACATACTCGAGTATGTAGAGGAGAAAATTAGAATTTTCTCCTTCAATTGGGAAAACAATTCAGAATTGTTAGGATTCTACTAATTTGGAACTTGTGATAGTGCTTCGACGACTTTGAGGCTAGGAATTTTTGAGCTTGCTTTTGAGCTGAATACAGTACAACTCTCCGTATCTCTGAAAAAACATTCAGAAATAATAAGCAGAGTGGCAAATTTAAACGCGAAAAATAAACAAAACGCTGAATTTATTTATCATTTATAAACTATTTTTATATTATCCGGTTCAGCTTTTAACATCAAAATGACCATACTTATAATAATGACCATAATTAAAAATGTTGATGCCAAGATGTAAGTTTGTTTTAAAGTAAAATAACATTCAAAATATATTAGACAACTTTTATGTTTAATAATAAATATACATAATAATTAATAATTTTATTTAAAATAATTAATTATTTTAAATAAAAATAGATTTTAATTTAAAATGGTTTCAGAATAATGCGATTATTACTTGTCACAAGTATATTCAACGTAAAAGTTAAGCCTGTTTTTGCGAAAGTTTACAATTAAAAAACAACTTTGAGTTAAATATATAAGTTAAAGTTTTTACTGGAGTTTGGTATCATAGCGATCTAGTATGTGTGCAATTTTCAGATTTTTATCTGGTCCCCCAGCAGAGACATTACAGTTGAAAATGTGAAAAAAAACTAAAATTCCAATTTTTAAGAGGGTGTAATTTTCAAGGAGTGCGTTACTTACCGATGATATTTTACAAAAAATAAATATACTGCTATGTGTACAAGTATAAAAAAATAAGGCTAAGATTCTATTCCTTCTGTGAGAAATTACTCTCTGAAAATCGCACTTGGATCATTCGCGTTCCATAGATTTGGTTGTAAATATTTCTCAAATAACAAAATAGATGGTAGGTAAATAAAATTTCGATTTGTAGGCCAGAATATACTGAATCCAATGCTTTTTATTCTAGAATGATGGGTCTACCCAGAGCTGAATAATTCTGAAAAGACAAACGCGAAAGATGGCGTACGACGCGAAATAAAATGGCTGCCATTACTAAACCAGGTACAATAAAAATAAATAAAAGATGTTTTTGAACAGCCAAAACATAAGGAAACTTATGTACAAAATATGAATTTCTTTCGAGCTCTTCGAGCGAACAATTTATTAAATTCTGGGCCACTTAAAATGAATTGACCCGTAGATGGCAAGAATGTAGGAAGCTGGCCATGGCTTAAGAGAGGAGAAAGATTGTTTCCAACTTTGAAGCAGAATTCAGAAGAAATAGTTTAAATCAGTAAGAAACCTTATTTACAAAACTACTTTTTTAGTGTGAAGGCAAAGGGTATCAATATTTTCTTATTTTTTATTTTTGCACGAGTGGATTGAGCAATTGAATAGGTAAAGAGAATAGACGTTTTCGCAGTACTTTTGAGATAGGAACTACAACCTATGCTACCAACAATAAATATATTTCCTGCCTTAAAAACTAAAACATTTCTTATTTTACTTTCTCGCTACGGAGGAGAGATAAACTTATGTAATGCTGCGCGAAAAACGGCGAATTTACGGCAAAAACTCTTATTACAGGGCCCTGGCAACGAAAAAGTAGATAAATCCAGTTGCTAAATTTAGAAAAAATCCTCTAACACGTGGTGTAGCTAGAATCCATATTTTTTTAGTCTTTGATACAGAAAAATCGAATAAGGGCAAAACGTCCGTCCGTCAGTCTGTGTTTCTGTCTGAAAACAACGCTAGTGGCTAAACCGTTCAGCCGATTTTCTCCAAAATTTATACTGCCCAATCAATCTGATTGATGTCGCGTCCCCTTGAATTTGAAGCCCATATTTTAGTTTTTGAAGGCATCTTACATGAAACCTCTGGGAAATTTTCGAATTTTTAAAAAAAAAATTACTAAAAAATGGTTAAATCAAACCTTGAACCAAACCTTGAAAAATGGTAGAATCCAATTCCTTCACCGGAATTTACAATTTGCTTTTCCATTTTACCAATGAAAATTAAAATTTCTTAATTTGTTTCTCTCCCTTCCTGAATGGTTGAATTACATTGCTCGTAGTCGTCTCCAGTTTGACTTTTGACAGAAAGGAGCAGCTAGAATGCGCACTTTAATGTTATTGTATACTGTATTGAAAATAATGTAAATATTTTAGCCTAGTTATTAATTGCATTCCATCTTGATTAAAACAAGATAAGACACTGTCAACTTATATAATATATACAAAATGTAATACATATGATACAAACATTAAATTATGACGTTTGAGTTGTATTTGATTGTAACTTGAAGTAATTCTCTATATTATCCACTGTTGTGCTGCAGAATGGCACAAACTTTCTCGTAGTAAAATTTTCTAATTTCCTTGGTGTGGACTGGCGTTTTGGTCTTGCAAGACTATTCTTTTGCCTGCTGCCATCCATAGCCGTCCAAAATATATTTTTTTTGGAAATTTTCTCAATTTTTCGATTTCCTAATAGTAGAATCGAAATATTACTTTAAGAATATAAAAGAAGAGTCAAAACTCCTAAATGATAGTTTTAATTCAAACATTTGGAACCGTTTTAAGAAAATGGCGTTTATACGTTACTGTAAATGCGAAATTTGAAGCTCTTTTTCACAGAAAATTTTTGAGTTTTCGAAAACCTTCATTGGAAGTCATTTGAAGCACTTCCACTCACAAATGCAGTAATGTTCACAAATCGCTGGAAAAGTGCATATTAAAGGCATGAGAGATATTAAAAAACAACAAAACATTTGTGTAATTTTTGAAAAAACAGTAGAATGCAGGAAAATTAAATTTACGTCATCTTAAACAGTGCAATTAGCACCACCCATACGAAAAGTTTCAAGAAATAATTTGAAAATGGCGTTTGAGCTTTTCTGAAAATGTAGAATTTTGAGCTCATTTTCACAGAAAGCTGTTGAATTTTCCAGAAACTTTATATGACATTATTTAAAGGCCATGTACCACGTAATAATGTGAGCAAATCACAGCTAATGTAATTATTACCGACGTGAGAGATAAGTGAAAAAACATTTTTGTAATTTCTGGAAAAAACAAAATACTAGAGCAAAATTGTCACCTTATAGAGTACATGTAGCACTATCCCTACCAACAGTTTAAGGAAAAAATTTGGAGACGTTTTCGAGAAAATGTTTGTTATTTTTTAATATTGCATATATGGCACGCAGTATTGCGCGAAAAATACTAAAATTTTCAAAGCAAGTTACATGACCTTTATAAAAGTACTAATTATGAAGAACAAATTTCATTAGAAAGAAAAATCTCTTTCTTCACTTTTGTGGTTATAGGAAGATGGAAAAAATTCAAACTTTCACAATTTTCGAACATTCAACGTTAACCGTGGAAATCGGACGTATGCTAGCTTTAGAAGTGTATTTTACTCTATTCTTATAAGAAGTTTAAAGAAAAATTTGCAGCCGTTTTTGAGAAAATTTGTAAAATGTCACAGGGGCTTCATGTAAAGAAACCCCAAATTTCAAAGAAAGTTTTTCAAAATCGCAGCGCCTCGAGTCGAGCGAGATCGTCCAGGGGATATTCATTATGGAAGAAATCTTATGTATGGTTTAGGCGCCAGTGGTGTTCACAGACAGACGGATAGACAGACGTTCAAAAAGACACCACTTTTTCGGTATCAGGGTACCCCAAAACGTGTATTTCCATTGAAACCTGGAAATCGATTTTCCGCAGCATTACATAACTTGCTCTGTACTGCGTATATTATTCAGTATATAAGTACGTATCCGAGAAAGTAAAAAGTGATTTTTATTTCTCAGATAAATTTTAATTTTTTGGTTTGTACGCTTGAACTCACTGCATAGTGTTGATCTGTTGTACTAGAAGGGCAGAGTGGAAACTTCAATATTAGTGTTTTGGGCAGTAAATAATAATTTTTTTACATGTTGTACAGGTGTATAATTCGAGTTCAACTTAGAATCATTACTCCCAGATATCTACAGCGACGTACCTCCAGAATATTATTTCTTTTCACGGTATATTCGAGTTTTGTGTTCGAGTTTTCGTAAAACTAATTATTCTGCTTCTCTCTGGAGGAAAATTCTAGCAGCCAGATTCTCTGATCAGTAATTTTCCGTGGTTTCTCCGATCAATCAAGTGAATGCTGGAGCAGAACCCGAACAAACGGGCCACGGGCCGAACGCGATCTCCCCTTCGTCTTTCTTGTCCTATTCTCACCCTTTACACCCACATACACACATGCTTAATACTGTCACACATGTCGGGAGTTTAGAGCTTGTGTGTAGGGGCGGTGTCCCACTGGTGGAATATAACTCGTTGTAGATCTTGCCATTAAGCGGGAGAAAATCACCGCCATTTCCTGCGTTAACATATGCACTACACTTACGGGATCAAATTACCTTAGCTATTGTCGCGCCTGGAAAAATCTATCTTTAATTTTTCGGTACTTGATGCAGTCGACGGCGAAAATTCTGAAAGTCGATCGTATATTGTTACCTCTATCATTCATATACTTAAAAAGTAGTAATGATACAACACAATATTTTTGTAGGAAAAAGATGCTGTCTTCATTGTTGTAGTTAGAGGAAGACTCCGAAAAAATGTATAAACTTTTCGAAAAGTCAGGGATTTCATCGGAAATGAGACCTACACTCTTCCTTTACACTATCAGAGGACAGAGTTTAATAAAAGAATCTTTCAACCATTTTTGAGAAACGTTTGAAAATGTAAATGAGGTCTTATGTACAGTACCTCCCAAAAATTAAAATATTCATTTCAAACGCGCTGGATCTGGAGTTGCTTTACGTTGATCTGGTTATATCAGTTTTGGCGCAAATCGTCGAAACTGTTCAGGCGCAAGCCGTGACTTCAGACGGAGAGACCGATTCATATAGTAATATAAGAGAATGTTCAGGAGCGGTTAAAAATAATGCCAAAACGCTCAATATTCTTTAGCTCAATGAACTTAAAGTAATTCCAAATTTCCTCTACATTGCTGCCTGTTCTCACCCAGAGTACGTAGCCGTGGCCACAGAGTACAGAGCCATATAGTAGTATAGGGAATGTTTGTGTAATGCCACAAAACTCTGAAGTACAGATATGTTGATGGAAATACACATTATTGGAGTTCCTGCTACCGAAAAGTGTTTGAATAAACACATGTCTATCCGTCCATCTGTGGACAAACCTTGCGCGTTAACTAGGATTGTCCAACTGGCGTCCCGCAGTGCAATTTTTCGTGGCCCGCGAAAGGTTATTTGTCAAAAGTGAGAGTGCCTTCCAACCATGTCGGGCGACATAATTAGCCATCATTAACCGAATGAAGTTCAAAGTTATTTTTATCGCCATTTATAGAGCTGTATCCAAACTTTCTAATATGCGAATAAATAAACGTCATATTTCGGACTTGAGCCATAGTATATACAAGAAAAGTTTATTTACAATGTTAAAACAAATGTGTAATTTCAGGTCTACGGGGAAATTATGGCAAACACCAGATTTAGCTAATTATAAAACACTGTATGTAAGTAATATAAATTATTAATAGTAAATGATCCTGTATCAATGTTCGCAGACCTAAGTAATGATTTCGAATGGAGTTACCCGTGTCGTTAGCGCTTTTGTATTTCAGGATTGAAAACCGAGATTGAAATCTCTCTCTACCTCTGACCCTCTGCGCTCGCTCTGTCAGTGGAATTTGTGGTTGACAAAACGCGTTCTTGGCAGGTTTACCTGGCAACTTTCATCCCCTCAATCACCACATTATCATCTCTCCAAGTCATTCAACTTTACATGTAAGGCTACAAATGTTGGAATGTAAAAAATATATTTTACCCTCTAAATAAAAAAAGGAATACAAAAGATGGCCGTTGTCTTTGACGCTTGTTTAAAGTGTACCACTCCTGGCCATTATTGAGGAGAAACTTTGACGTGCTCGCATCCGTGGTCATCTCTGCACATATTACTGGTTGTAAATGCATGAGGTAGAAAGAGAAAGTATTTAATTTTGTCGTGTCACTCTCTAGGCAGCGTTCGAACTACTGTCGCCTATTGTCGAGAATGCAGATGAGCAGTACTTTGAAGCACGAGGTGGAACAATACCTAGAATCGCAACCCTAGAGATCAAAAGATTCCCGCGAAGTGGAGTCGTAGCGAGAAACCCTTACGCAATACCCGTGAAACTAAACATCGGCTTTTTGTACGACAACCGGTTAAAGAAGAAGTAATAGCAAACGTAATACTTTCTCATTCCTGTTCTTGGCAGTGTAGTGCTCCGTTCGTGATCCGTACTTGTCTCTTATTCAAGAACGAAAGACACATAATATGAAATGTTAGATGGCGATGAACAAAGTCAATTCGGTACAAAATATTCTTAACGTAATAAAAAGTCATTCTTCTGCAATGTGGTTACAGTGTTGTTTGTCAATCGCTCTTAAATATATGTAATGCGGCGTAAGAAGAATAATGTTTCCCTTGTCAGTTAATGCTTAGGAAGATCTCTGAAATTACCCTCTTTTTCGTACGCCCGCAACCATGATCCTTCGTCACGGCCCAAAGCACCTCTTTTCCGACGAAAATCCTATAAAATATTTGCAGTCTCCTCGCTTATTCGCTCGGCTCTCTCCACTTGTTTACTTTGCCATGTGTAGTGAACTGTTTGCTTGCTTTGCACAGTTTTCACTCAGATTATCCTAGACAGAAGTCTTCCGCATTCACCATCTTAAATATTGCGAGAAAGAAGAAACCATTTGTTTCATTGCCGTTTCCTCTCGCAGTGATTACATAGAAATTTGCCATGTAAGTACGTTTTACTTTCTCACGTGATACTTACATAGTATGAAGAACGTATTGTCATGCTACGAAAAAATGGCGATTTTTCGCCAGAAAATCCCGAATTGTGAAGTCCTGTTTAAAAAAATTGAATGGTGCTAAAACAGCAAGTAATTTCTTGTCTGTTTTTCACACAAAATTACGCGAAAAATATTCAAACTTTTGAAAAACTGTAATTGAACTTAATTCAAAATCTATCTTTACGGAACAGATTTCATTGAGGAAAAAATCTCTATCTTCATTATTGTACCCGAAGACCGCGAACAATTGTAAACTTATGCAATTTTCGAAAAAGCACGGCTTTCAACGAACATGAGACCTGCACCATTCAATTAAATTTTCCCTTCAACAAAAAAATTAAGTCAAAAACGTTGGATCCCTTTTTTGAAAATTTTGAAAATGTCCCAGGGGCGTCATGTCAAGTACCCCCGAAATTAAAATATCGGTTTGAAACTCAAGGAGCTGCGACATGACAGATCAATTGGCGAATATCAATTTTGGAGAAAATCGGCTGAACGGTTTAGGCGCCAGCGTTGTTCACACACGGATGAACAGACAGATCGACAGACGTTTTGCCGTCATTAAATTTTTCGGTATCAAGGACTCTCAGAACATGGATTCTGACTTCACCACATGATAGAGGATTTTTTCTAAATTTAGTAACTGGATTTATCCAGTTTTTCATTACCAGGGCTCTGTAGTAAGAGTTTTTCGCCGTTTTTTTGCGCAGCGTTACATAATTTTCTCTCTACTCCGTAGCGAGAAAGTAAAAGGTGGATAATTCTTCTCTTATGTAGTAAATTAGCATTTCTCTAATTCGTTGTGTCATCAGAATTTACATGTGTGAGAACATCATACCGATAGGTTACCGCAAAATGTGTGTCCGGGCGTCTGTTCGTCCGGCAGACGATTTTCACGAAAATTTATGTGATCGATATGTATTATCTGATCGATCTGAACAAATTCAAGACTGTGAATTCGAAATGATTATTTTTATTGTTGGTGGTACATTACATGAGACCTTAACATTTTCAGAATTTTCTCAAAAATGGCACCAATTTTTTTATTTATCTTCCTTGTAGACAGTAAAGAACACTTAAAAATGGCGCAGGTCTCATTAGACTCTCTGAATTTTGGCAAATTGCAAAAGTTCAAAATTTTCTTGGTGTCTTCCCACATGTCTGTGCAGAAGATATATATATATATATATATATATATATATATATATATATATATATATATATATATATTCTTTCAAAGTCTTATCTTTAAATAAGGGGAGACACAATTTTGGGAAAATATTTATAGTCTTTACGTAAATGTGCGTGAAATATAGATAATTTTTAAACAATTGTTCTTTCAATGACGACTCAAAATTTATTATTTATTTTTCTGGAAAAGAGTGAAATACGCTTATAAAAATGAGGTCGCGTATAAAAAATTGAACTACATTAATGAAACGGTTCTAAAAAATTAGAAAGTGTTGTATGAAGAGATTTGCAACTTTATCCGGATTACTTGCTTCTCTTTCACATCCTTTAAAACAACATTCTCTACCAGGTATCGAGATGATGTGGTTTTTAATTTTTTACGAGATTCCACATTGCTTTAGTTTTGTTACTAGCGTTCAAAATATCGTGATTATTTTTTATTATTTTTGCCGGAACTATTACTCTTCTTAAAATTCTTTTGTATTCTCGGAAGTAGACATGGAAATCAAGTGATACGTCATGATGTTTCGAAAAAAAGTAAAGCGTACGTTTGTTTTTACTCGATGTTCTAATTCTTTGTGTGATCCAAGTATTAATTTTCCGTGAAATGTTTAATTATCTCTTTACTGAAACTAAACTCTCTTTGTTCTAAAGCACGCGTTAGAGTAAAATCAAAACTTTGAGAAAAATAAATTATATTTTTCATTTGTGTCAACCGCGTTATAAATGGCGTGCCATGATTCCTTCAGCAAGCAGTCGGTAAATAATTTTATGTTAACTTTGGTGAATGCTCTGCACATGCGTGTATTATTTATTGTGTCGACGAAATAAATTAATTTTCGAAAATTAAAAAAACGTTTGAAATAATGCGAGAAAGTTTGTGCTGCGGTAACAGTACTAGCTTAATTTAGGCATAATTGATTCAGTTCAAGAAGTAAGAGTTGGACATGTAAAAAGTAGCATATCGAGATGCTAATGATTCTTGGCATTGAATAATGTACTCTCATCTTCATACTCCAAAGCATTTTAATATGGCCATATGTTCCAATAGGTTTTAGGTACGGGTGATACTCTAATAAAAGACATATCGAAAGGAATAGAAACATGATGGGAAATAAAGTTTCTGGAAAATGACGTTGACGTATTATTGGTGTACTGCTACGGCGTTTTGCTTGGTATTGTTTGGAAACAAGGGCTACAAGAACAAGGAAGCGATCAAGGTAGTCGAACTCCTCAAGTATTCTCGATATAGTTACTTCCATAGACACAAATATTTTCTATATTATTCTATTATTCCACTTATCTCACCAAAATACATATTTAGTGTCTCAGGAGACGCAAAGATGGTCGTTGCGCGGAATGTCCGACGCTTGTCAGGGGTATCCTTGGATCAAAGGTAAATGGGCCATACGAAATTAGGGGATGAGTCTATCGCTCGCCCCTAATAACCCCGGGATGGAGAAGAAAGGATTATGCGCAGCCGTTGATACGACACGTTCATTAAGGAACCACTCCAGCATCCAATTGGAATAGATCGGAGAAACCACGGAGACGACTTATCACAGCAGTAGACTTCTAGAATTCTCATCCCAACTGCGACAGGCATCCAAAAGGCTCTACTTGCGGACGCGATGTTGTGGCAGCGTGTCACAAGTATCACGTCAGTCGGTTGGCAGCGTACATCTCCAGATAACGTAGTGATAGTTAAAATGGACATATTATGTGTGTTTTACTGCATTTCCCGGATAATCCCAATTGCCCAGAATCCGAACAGAGCTCATTCCCAATTAGGTTCGAAATATCCGGGATTTTACTGTATTTAGCTTGTGTCGAAAATCGTGCCACCAACGGAACGTGAACCTAGGATCTCCCGTTCTACAAAGTTTCAGATGCGGACACGCAGTTGTTTACGGTAGCTCCATCGATGTAGATAATTATCATTTGTTGAAAATCCAATACCTTCTAGCATTTGAAGCTAAATGCTCCCAATTTGCAGATCAGTGGTTGCCTGTGCATTTAGTACGCCACTGCAGCGAATTTTGTGAGCGTTATTTCAGATCACATTACTACCTACAGCTACGATTTATTTCTTTGAACAACTTGACCTACCTCTGTAATATTACGCTTTGAAAGTCAGGATTGTAGATGGTAGTCATTCGAGAACAGCAGCTTCGTAAGAAATGCTAATTTAGCAAGAACTCTTTCAGATCACATTACCATGTGCAGCTACGATATATGTTTTAAATTCATTAACTTTTTATCAGTCCGTAATATTACGCACTGAAGTTAGATTGCAGTCATTCGAGGACAGGTGTTTCATGACTATGCGTTGCAGAAATTCTCCATAATACACCACAGCGATATACGAGTACAATATGGGCCCTTTATGAAGGTTCACCTTCACAGAGTTAACAACGAGGGACGCATGCCTGAGTTTCATACACATGCTGCAGCTTTAAGAGAAAGTGCAATGTCGTCTTCAAAATATCCAGCTAGTAGCAAAATCAAAAATTTCCGGTAACATCATAAATCTCGACTTCTTCTTTGATAGAAAGAGCGTTAGAAACATAAGGTGGAAGTCGCTTGACAACACATGACAGAACATGAAGCTGGTAACATCATTTGTGTTACACAGTTTGCTCTTGTGTCATATTCTTCTTGAAAGAAGATCTCGACAAGGCGCGTCACAATTCAAGACCTCAAAGGCGGTGCACACAGCAGGCGACGGCGAGAGGGGTGTGTGAATGGAAATGCCTTGCCTCCCCCGCCCCCGGATGCGAACCCCCACTTCCGCGTCTCGTTCTCCTTCCCTCCCCACTCCCCGCCACCCACGCTCTCTCGGGCCGTACCCTCTCTTGCCGGCCACGGGGCGGGCACGCCGCGCGCCACCGTCAAGCGCACGCCGCTACACCGCCTCGCCTCGCGTGCCGCCGCTTCTCAACGAAATCTCTCTGCGGAGCGAGCGGGAGCGGGGGCGGGGACGGGGGCGCGGGCCGTTGCGTGCGACACAAGGGAGCGTCGCGGGCCCCGCGCAGGCGGTGGCGCCAGGCCGGCCGGGGGCAGGGGCTGGGGGTGGGGCGCGCTGCATCGACCAGAGGGTGGCGCAGAGGCGGCGCGGGCTCCTACCGTGCGCGTGGCGCTCCCGCGAAGGGCAACCGCAGGTGACGTCGCCGCGAGGGCTGTGGCGGCGGCGCCGCCGGCGTCCGCCAAGTCGCCTTCAGGGCCCACGGGTCTTCTCGGCGCCGATCCGACGACAGGCCGCGGCCGACTCGGCCCCTGCGTCGCAGCGGCGGCGGCGGTGGTGGCGGCGACGGGGGCGGTAGCGAGCGCCGCTTCGCGGAACGCGGACGCGTCAATAGTACGAGCGGAGGGCGGCGGGAAGCGCGGCCGGCAGCGCGACGCCGGCGCCTGGGCCACCGCCGCGCCGCGCTAGCGTCGGCCGCCCGCCGGGTCGATGGCGCCCGGCCCTGCGCCGGCGACATCGGTCGAGGGCGCGTGCGCGCTCGCCGGAGCCCGCCGCCCCCGTCCCCACCCCCGCCCCCACCCGCGGAGCGCGAACGCGAGCACCCACGCCGCGCGCCCGCCAGTCCCGAGTGCGCCGCCGCTCAGAGCGCCCAGCGCGTGAGCCGCGATCCGCTGCGCGTCCCGTCCGCGCCTCTGCCGCCTCTGTCGCTGCCGTCGCTTTCGCCTCCGTCTCCGCCAGCACCGCTGCCGCCGCCGCTGCCGCCGACGCCGACGTCCGCGTCGAGCGCCGCATCGCCGCCGCCCAACAAGTCGCCGCCCGGCGATGCCCTCGCCGCTGCACGCGCCGCGCCGTCTGCTCTTCTTCGCACGTAAGCAGCGCTGCTGCGTCGCCGCGCGGGGGAGCGGGAGGCCGGGTGCTGACGCGGGGGCGGGCGGGGGCCGGGGCCGGGTGGCTGCGGGGGCGCCAGGGCCGCGGCGGGGCCTCGGGCGCCCCGCTGTCTGCGGCTGCGTGCGCTGCGGCGCCGCGTGCGTTGTCCGTCGGGGCCGCGGGGGGCGGTCGACGGGGCACGGGGCGGGGGACGGGGCGCACGATCGATGCGTGGCCCGCGAAGCTTGCGCCGGGTGTACGGGCGTGCGGGCGTGCGGGCGAGCGGGCGAGCGAACGGGATGACGGGCGAGTGGGCTGGTGGCGGAGGCGGTGCCGCCCGCAGCGAGAGAGCTGCTGGGCGCGCGGGCGGCGCCGCGGGGGCACCGAGGGTTGGGGGAGGGGGCGGGGGGGACGGGGGCGCCGCGGGGGACGCGCGAGGCCCGGCGCCGCCGTCGTGGAAAGAGCCGGCTGCAGGCCGCGGGGACCACGGACGCGGGCCGCGGGTCGCGGGTTGTCGGCGGCGGCGTCGGGGACGGGCAGGGGGCGGCGGGGCCGGCGGGGGCCGTGGGGATCCGTGGGGGCCGTTGGAGCGGCAGCGTATATCGACCGCCGCCACCCCCCGCCCGCCACCCGCGCCCGCCGCCCACCACCCGCCGCATGAATAAGCAAGGCAGTGAGGCGCGCGGTCGCGGCCGCGGATGGCGGGGCGTCTTCCTGGAAACGAGGCCGTGTCTCCAAGTGGCCTTTTCCGCCCCTTTCAATCGATAGCACCACTGGCGCCCGGCGGCCTTGCGCTCAGCCGCCTTCGCCGCGCCCGTTGCCCTTGCCCGGAGCAGCGCCAGGCCCGGGTTCCGAGCCCCGGCCCGCGGGCCCCCGTCGCTCTTCCCCCGCCCTTCTTGCCCGCCCCCTCCGATGTCCTCCGCGTCACCCACCGGCCAGAACACTTTAATAATGGGTCGTCTTCGAGTCAACCCGTTTGTAATCATACCCAGCCATGTGCAAGAGCGAAGCGATGACGGGGTCGGGGGTGCAGAATGTAACTGCGCACTGTGGGTGGTTGTTGGGGGGAGCGACGAGGGTGGCTGATTGCATGGACTAACACTTTGCACCTTTGCTATCATGTCAGTGCCTTGCGAACACAATTATCTTCACTCCTTTCGCCGAAAGACAATGCTTCTGCACAAGAAAAGTATATTGTAAGAGCGTTGACAGCCAACATATGTGTTTACTCTCAAGTAAGAATATGGAAGATTGTACGGAACCCTTGTTCATCATCCTCTTCTTACCTTTTCTCGCCGTGTGTTTGTTGCTAACGCGCAATAGCGTGAGCCGTTGCAATTGCACACGAAGCAGTAGGAGAGATACTACAGTACAAAACTCATATCCCTAATCAATCCAGGATTGTTTCCTTCGGATGAAGGCATTAAAATTCTTTCTCTTTATTATTTTACACGACGTTACGTTGTACATATGTGGATTTTGCTATTGTTTTTCTTGATGCATTTGTTTATTCTATTTTGTGGCATGGTGGCTCGATAAAATATTGAAATGATAAAATATCTTTTCAAACTCTTCGCCCTTAAATATTATCACGTTTATTATTCGAAAAAGAGTCAGAAGATGAGAATGGGCTGGAAATGAATTTTATGTGGTGGCAGGCACCTTTACGTTCAAGATCTTAAATTCATATTATATTTAATACCCCCTACCTCAAGTTAGTTAAGTTAGAAGCAATAACTGACTAAATATTAAAACACTCGGTTTCTTATTTATATACAAATCTGTAGACTTGAATAAATCTCAACTTGTCATTACTTTTATACTTCTGGTATTATTAGTCATCTTGTTTCTCTAATCAAATTTCGAAGAATGCTCATAATTCTAGCATTGTGATTTCTAGGCCATGTGATACATAAACAATCCACACATGCAATGTTTATGTTATTGAAAAACACAGTTGCAGAAGCGAAAGCATGAAGATTGTGACCAAGTGGCTTAGCTATATGGATTTACTACCGCGAGTTCTCCTTGAATCCAAATATTTCAATGTTGTTGATTATTTATCTGTAAATTACGAGTGTATCAAAATCTTCCCATCCTATTAACATTCTTAGAGTGATACGTTAGGAAATCGGTTGAAGTTATTAGGTATTGGTGGAGTTAAGGTGCTTAATAATAATAAATACCTTTTTTTTATTAGCAGCCACATCTTTTGATAAAACCGTCATGCTGGTGGGGCATATGCGTGCACAAAAGCGTGGACAGGAGATCTACATTTGTATGGAGTAAGTACTTGTTCCTTGAACGAAAATGTTTACTCGTGTACCCGCTGAACAAACGACTTTCAGATCTCATGGGAACGGAAATTGTCTCTCTACAATACCAAACATTGATTTGGAATGGAAACAACGGGGTGTTAACATTAGTCTCTTCGTGTAGGAGTTACAGAGCATGTGGGACTAATATTAAATGTTTCTGTTGTCTGTTACGATTGCACTACAGCTTCTTCAATTAAGGAAGCTTCTTAACTTTGAATACCAGAACGCCAAAGACATGTAATACTTAATGTTTTTGTAATCCTTTCACGTTTGTTTACATCACATTGCTTGATATTTTTTCACAATTCAACTGCAATTATACTACCTGGAAAAAGTTATAAAAAGATAAGCATATATTGTAATATATATTGTAAGATATTCTCTATTCTCTTTTTGACTTCTTCCTCTGTTCTTTTTGATTACGCCTTCGGAGATAATTAGTGGAAGCATACGGTGTTCAAGCTTTCTAAATTTTTCTCGTTAATGGATCTTCAATTGGGATATTAATCATATCGTTGGTGTCCTATGCCATTTAGCTTGCATATCTCTACCCTCGTATCTGTTCGTCTTCCTAGGTCTTCGGGAAACCGTACACAGTCCTTCAGACTTTATCTGAAGGACTTTATATAATGGGATAACGTTTGACGTAATCCATCAAAGCAGTTATATCGTCTATTGAATAATATTAATCCTTTAACTTAGGCATTAGCATAGGTTTTTCCCGAAGCCGCACTCTACTCCCAACGCTACACGATAAATCATGTTTATATGTGACCCGCAGTCTCCTTTAATATTCAGCCTAACCGCGCCGTTTTCATTCACCGAAGTTCTTTGGACGAACAGAATGTCATTTTGATACATTGGTAAAGTGAACTTTCTTTACATAGACATATTATACAACTAAGTAAGAATGGTGCCCTGCATTAGATGCATTTCTTAATTGTATATTCAAGCGTGTGTAACGTTTAAACATGCTTTTAAAATATTGTGCATGCCTCATTAGTAGGTTCTTATCTATCTACGTAAAGAATAAATATCATGTACGTAATTCAAATGAACTGATATTTGATATTTTACATAGAGTGTAATTTCCGTGGGTTGATTGTAATTTACATCTTGTACATACATGCTTTCTTCCGTTAAATCGAATTATTTCCGATCGTTACATCAATATTCTTAGCAAAGAAAATGAATCTTTTTTAATATATGATACAAATATGTGTGTATCGTATATTCTTATGGTACAAGAATCAAGATGTTATTGACATCTGCAGTACTAAATGAAGTCTTTTCGGTTTATTTCGTTTACACGTTCTGTGTTCTAGAAAGGTTCAGCGAGTCCTGTAAACTGTAATGTACCTTTTTGTATATATTGATGATGTGCACTTTCCTAAATTCTTTAATTGATGATGACACATTTCCGAGGTATCTGTAAAATGAGTACACAACTATTGTAAATCCCAGAAGGGGATTTTCATGTAATTAAAACACTTTATTAGAGATTTATCTACAAGAAATACTTTCTTGTCCTTATATTTTAAAAAGTGAATGCTTTTAAATAATTGATTAAAACTAATTCTTGCTTGCTTTTCATAAAACAGTAAAATACACTTTAGTGCAATGATTAATACGTAAACCACGAAGATCTCTCATCCATTTATTGTAGTATCGCTAATACAAAAAAACTATCAAATATCGCGTTTTGATCTACACAATAAATACTTTTCACGTTACACCGAAAATAAATTCAACTTGTTTCCTTTTGGTTATAGACATCTCGAATAATCCCGAATGGAATGTCAGTTGAATTTTATAATTTTTGTTAAAGTTGACACCGGCGGCGCTAGCCGAATGCGTTTACTATGCTCCGTGAAGTCACGAAGGTTAAGCGCATTCGAGACTCGCGGGTTCGTGGTTGGGTGACCGGCCAGGAACCCCGGGACCTAACGACGTCGAGCCTCTGGCCGAAGGGATAAAAGGCAATAACTGACTGTGACGAGACTTGACAAATATTAAAAAGTAGCACTTTAATGTAGGATTACTCCCCTGTGCTAAAGCGCTCAACGCCCTTTAAGGGGGCTTGGAGACGCGTTGCGTCAAGGTGGAGACGCAACAAATTAAAAAAAAAAAAATGGAAAGATGGTTTTATTTTCACGCAATGGGAACAAACATTAAAAAACTTGACGGTTTGAATTTAAAATAAAAATGGCTCTTAAAGTTTGAAGTACAGTGATAAGTTCTCTCATTGACCTTATTATATTAAAGGAATTATTAAAATACTGCTTAAACGCATAATCATAGCTTCACTCCGACTCGATAACTTCACGTCAATAATTATAACACATGACGTACGAATTATATTCATCAGATTTCCATATCAACAACTCATTACAAAAAACACACAAAACTTGTTTACCATTTCGTTATTTTACAACAATAAATAGTTCTTTATTTCATGAGTCTCGTCATTTCATTCGCAAAAGTTTCGGGAATATATTGTCCCAATTATCAGGCAAAAGCGAGAGAGCTCGTAGTATGAAAGTAAAGTCGTGCAAAAACAAGAAACCTTATCAGACTCAGTCAAACAATAAGTAAACAAAATCCTATCTAATTTCCGCATTGTCGCTCCAGTTATATTACTACACAATTTTATGAGCATGCTTCATATCAGGTAAGAACAAGTTAAAAATGGAAAACGCATATTCGTGCAATAATTTGCAGACATTAAAATGGTTTGTTGGCATTCTCCACAACATTGGTAGATAAGCATTTTCCTAAGAATGAGCCAAAGTGACAGTTCGCTAAACAAGTGCACATCATATGTAATTCGCAACAGCTGTTCAGTCACGCCTCTTCGTAAAGTGTTATGGCTTCTGTGGAAACATCCCTATGCAGAAGTCGCTTATATATATATATATATATATATATATATATATATATATATATATATATATATAAATGCGAGTGCGGGAAATATTTAAATTTAATTACGTATGTGTAAAATCTCATAACATGCTCTCACAATCAGTAAAAGAAAACTACCACGAATGTAAATAGTAAGCTCTCAATCACAGCTCGACACACAGCACAATAGCCGGAAACACGTGCACCAGTACACATCTCACATTTAAGTCTCAGTCCTAATCTATCAAATAAACGTAATATTTATCATACAAAAAGTAAATTAAATGTAATGTTTATAGAAAAAAGAAGTTTTACAGAAGAGCACATAACACTGCACTCCCTAATTTCAATTATTTCTCGTGGCGCACTGTATTTTTGTCGGACGAGGACATCACAAAAGGAAGCGGCGAAATCATTTAAAAGTTAGCTAACTGCAATCGAACGAATGCAGGAAGGGAGTGTGCTCAAGGACACAACGACCGCAGAACCTTCAGTTATGTTGCCAACACTAGCTGACACTTTGACTCATTCCTAGAAAAATCCTTCTAAAGAGCGAATGACAATGATTTGAGTTTTCCATACAAACACAACGTAAGGTTCGTTGAACAGGTGACTATTCACTGGTGAGCCGCCCATGGTTTGTCCTGATCACAAACACGACAGCCAAAGTATAAAGAGTACGCAAGTTTTGTAATTTAATTTATATTTTTCTTTGAAGTTTGGTTCTAAATCTTTCACATACGTAACAGAAATTGTTGGTTTGATTCGCACACTTTCAATGTAAAATGACGATTTGCAAAATGACAATTCTACATATCATGTGGTGAATTTCACTTTATACAAAAAAAGTGTATTGTATTAATGTATTTGAGACAGACGCAAACCAGACACGAACTTCACGCGCATTGCGGGTACAGTTCCACATGACACCGACTGACTCAGAATCTTCCACCCCAAAAGTTGGATACTTGCGATAAGGTAAGGTGTTAAAATAATCCCTTTCGGTGACTGATGCGCAGTATGAAATATAAGGGTGCACGTGACTTGTTTTCAAAACATCCACTAAGACCTTTTAAGGCCATTAAGACCTGCTCGTAATTATGCACGAAAACCAGACGCGAGAATAAAGACAGCGACCTTCGAATTCAGAAAATAACAAAAACCACGAAAAGCTAATTTTCTTGATACCTCATGACAATAGATGAACTGAACAAATACTTTTTTTAAATATATTTTATGCGTCTTGATTCTACATACGTGCAGATTGAATTTAAATGTATTTGAATTAATAGCAAAATACAATGTTATACGGTATATTTTAAAACTGTTTCGTGATAAAAAATTTTATTGTGATATTCGTAATCTACGTATAAAATTGAATATGTTGCGCACTCTTGCTTCCTAGAAGTAAAAATTCTGTCCCTACTGTTATTTATGGGACTCCATACCTTCAAGAGTGTTAAAATATTTTCTCCTGCATAAGTATTTCTATTAAATTAGAGACTATGCTGAACATCAAATTCGAAAAAAAAAATATATTTAAAATAACTGAATGTTAATTAGTTATCATTTGAACTGAATAATTCTAAAATACTTAATATGAGTGTAACAAGTATAGTTTTTTAATTTTCCGTATCAATGATCAACCATCCCGGTCAAATTTTGCGTCCAGTTCTGTTGGTCCATCAAAGAAATATTGAGATGGTCCCTTGCTTTGCTTCTGAATATGTAAGTTGCTTTTTGTCATGATATTTTTGAGCTCTGAGGGGTAAGAGGGGAATGAAGTTCTTTCATCAGCAATACCATCAAATAATTGTTCTCTACTTTTTCTCTCTAGCGAGTTGAGACTTTCAACTGACACACGATAAAGGATAAGAGCGAAAATATATAGCAGATTTTCCGATGCAGATACTTTCTATTGCAAAAGAGCAAAAATTTCTTGTTACCAAATTTTGACGAAAACCCACTTTTTTCATAATTCAACTTAGAATAATGAAGGAGCGAGGATAGAAGGTTCGGAGTTCAATGAAACATGCAAAGATTGTGATATTCCCCCCACACAACGTACGGTTTATAATTTTTGACCCTAAACAAATAAATATAACCATTATTTGAGTTGATTTATTATTTAATATTTCAAATTTGAATTAGTTTTTCCTAACATTGTTTAAATAAGGGGGGTTAAAACCAAAGTGGTGAAAGTCCTGTTTTTTAAACTGAGTTAAATTATGAAATATATTCTTACTAAGCATTGTTCTTCAGGATCTAACTCAATTGGTTGAAAAACATGACTCACACCACTTTGACGTTAATCCCCTAGCATGTACACGCAGTCATGTTGTATGAATCGTTAAGTTCCATTACTTGAAACTAGCGTACCCGTGCGAGAACTCTCGCATGTTAAACCCCCACCCTCTTCCCTATTTTTCCATTTCCATATTAAACCTGTAATATATATTTTCTTCAAGACCCTGTTATTCTCCGTCACTTGTTCTATAATTGATAACAATATAATCCCTTTTCAATGCAAACTATTCTTATTTAATGTTATTACCGAGCAGAGAGGTACGCCCGTGTAATTCAGTCGCGTAGAATATCATGTAATTAGTTTAATTTCACATACAGTTGCAGATTCTACAGGCTCTGAACAGGTGGTGTAGAATCGAGTAGCATCGAACCAGCAAAAATATAGTAGAATGTTCGAGAAGACCTCATCCTGTAGACTACGGTGAGAGAAAAAATTATTTTGAGCCTTTAACCTGAAAATTGTAATTTTTAAGGCCTTAAAACGCTTCGTTTGGTAGTTATTTAACGATATAGATTACAAAACCCGACCGTGTACTGCGGGTTGCATTTGACATGGATATTCAGATGCGTTTTTTTAACAAATCCTTCATATATGTTTAAGTCAAAGTGCAATTCGACATGTCTCCGTGAAATTCCATTTATTTAGAGACCTCATTTATAAAGATTTGTTGCGTGTGAGATCCTCAAAAGGTATGTATACTACTGAAATAATGTAGGAGGCGATTCCACCTCACCAAAGTTACCGGGAGCGATAGCTCAGTGCATCAACTGATGTCACTGCAGCGCCTCTGACCGGGAGGTCAGACGGCGGTAGGATTTTTGACACTAGCTTTTCAGCTAGGTCGAATTCAGTCGCTGTCTGGAGGAGAATTCTGGCGGCCAGCTGCTCTGATCGGTAGTTTTCCGTGGTTTCTCCGATCAACACCAGGCGAGTGCCGGAAGAGTACCCTACCAAACGGGCCACGAATCGCGCGCGATCTGTCCTTCCTCTTCCTTGTCCTATCCTCTCCCCTTACACACACACACACACACACACACACACACACACACACACACACACACTAACATGCACTACACTATCACATATTCCAGGAGACAGGTCGGGAGCTTAGAGCTTGTCCCGGCTGAGGCGGTCCCCCGCTGGTGGGAGAGTCCTGGTTAGGGGGAAAACCCACTAGCCGACGGTAAGCCGGCGCCGGATCTCACCATCCAGCGGGGGAAGATCACCGCCATCTCCCGAGAGAAAAACATGCACTACACTAACGGGACTAATGATCAAAGCAGTTGACGCGCCCGGGAACACGAAAAAATCAATCAATCAATCAATCTCACCAAAGTTACCACTTGTTCCCGGGGCCAGGAGGCTCTCTAGATCCCTGATGCAACCCGCTTTTCTCTGTTGGAGTAGTAAAACAATTGGGGGTCTGGGGAATAATCGCGTCGCTAGCAGGATAGGTGCTTGAGGATTTACTGTTTGGCATGAAGCATCCTGAAAACATATTGGGTTTGATGATTTTGACGATGATGGGAAGCAAATATTCTTAGATTTATGTAACGTGGCTCCACAAGGATACGAGATGGAGGAAGAAGGAGGCACTGTCATCCAATCAGGAGCTTCGTTACGATTAAAATTTTTAGTATTGGAGCTACCGATTGGATGGCAATGTTCCGTCGCCTTCCAGCTCGTGACCTTGAGGCGTCAGATTTATTTCACGTGCCTCCTCAAGGCCTCGAGATGGATGAAGAGAGGGACACTGTCACCCAATCGTGAGCTTCGTTACGATTTAAATTTTTAGTATTGGAGGTACCGAGTTGACAATGTTCCCGTCTCCTTCCAGCTTGTGACCTTGAGTTACCACGTTAAATAAATTAAAGTATAAGTGCCTTGGCATGACGTTTTTTCATGAATTTGTCGCAAATTGTCCTCTAGCTATTGCGTTCTTTGGGACTAAAGATTTCGAAAGGTAGTTCGGCAGATACTTCCGTTATGTATTTCCAGATTTTTTCATAAATATTTTCAAAAAGGTTATAATTTAAATTCGTCATTTTATTTTCCAGTATGTGAACTCAGATAATATGCGTTCCTAATCAGATATGACCACGCAACATGATTTGTATGTGAGGACTTTCAGCAAACTTTTAGTGGAATTTTGTTTTAATAAGCTTTTTGTAAAGAAATTTGTTAAACTTAGAATTATTTAATCGTTGCTAGATGTATCAACCATTTACTAATAGTAATTTGCTTTTAAGAATAGTTTCCAAAATTTTGTTTGTTCGAAACTAAATGTCTTTTTTGTTAATAGTTGCTTTGGATTGTTTTGTCTTTTCTGAGCAAAAATACGTAAGTGTTATAAGATCGTTCACAATATTTTTAGGTTGTTTACAATGTAATATTTTAGGGTAACTTCATAAGTTACGACAATTGTGATTTTACAATATTTGAATGAAACTACAAAAATGGAAATTCATGTCTTGCATTTGAAGATCGTAATAATGTTCTTCTCAGACGCCACATTGCTCAACGTATCTTTGTATCAGATCTGAATACAGAAGGAATGAATGGAAGCAATAAAAAGAATTCGGAAATAGACATTATTGTTTTACTATTGTAAATGACCAAGAAAATATATTACAAACATGTTGACACTGGAAACAATCTCCCAAATCTTCCACTTAATTTTTGCAGCGATTAGGATAACGTGAACGATTCAATTGGTTAATTATTATTGGTTAATAATTATCATTTGTCGCAATAACATATTACGTACGTTTCCTTGTTTGTGCTTACCATGAAACTCCTTGGGTTTAAGAATAAGATGGAGGTCACTTGGACAGTCGAGAGGGGAAATAAAATGATTGTGCATAGATGATCGCAAAATTAAATGCTACATCAGGACACGGCCGTTGTCAAGTTGAATATTTTGTACGCTTTTATTTGCGCACCAATACGTAATGAACCATTTCTGGCGTAAAAAATCATTTCAGGCCACTCCATTTTCCTGTTAATATTTCTCGAAACTTTGAACAAACTGTATCGTGTGGTCCTCAGCCGAACGAATAGCCGTTGATAGGGTTTTGCTTGTTCCGCATTTCATGTCATGGAAACTGTTTACATTAATTAACAAAATTTCATGTTCGTTTTATTATTTATGATTCATGTTTTATGTGACAGATTTATTTGTAATATTATTGTGTAATTATCTGATTCAATTATATGGGTTTATTAGTGAAGGGTCTAGGTGATGGACACTTAGCAGACATGCTTGTTGATTAGAATCTCGGTTCTTTGTGAACAGATGGTTCTGTTTCGCGTTAAACTAACTTAATTACTTCTGTGACGTGGCAGACACATTCGGAAGATATAACGCAGCTTTTATGACTGACGAAATTGCCCTCGAATGTCTAATTTCGCCTGACTTAAGGATCCTAATGTTAACCTGATCGTGTAAAGATTTCCGTGTTTCCGTTCACAGGTGTGCTTGAACATTGCAGGTGCTTGCTCTACAAGTAAGAAGCTACTTTTAGCTGAGGCACCTTTCTTATGTTTATTATCAGTTGTTTTTGAAGGTAAAACAATTTGTATTGTTCATAGCCTGTTCATAGCGTTCTCTCTTTTCATGTGAAACTAGTACTTTTACCAATTGCTGCCTAATACGTGTTCCGGGTTTAATAGAGCAGGCATGTCAAACAGCGTCCGCGCGAGCTTTGTGCCCGCCGGGGAAGCGCAGCGCGTCTGGGAGCACGGGCAACTTTTCCTGATCTGCAAGCTGAACCGTCGCGACGCTGGGCATAGTGACTTCATACGAAAACATCTTCCTTGCCATACACTGATTAGTGTGTAGGCTAGTCTCCAGAAGCCCCTAGCGGCTTCTTGTGAGACTTTATCTTGAGCAAGTATACCTAGGAGAGTTTTCCATTTCTTTCCCTAGGGGCACCGGTGCGCCAATTTTGACGTTTGATTTAAATACGTTAGAGCAGTCCAAGATACAACATCCAGTAATCTTATCCAGTAATTCAAATCGAAACTTTGATTTTGGAGCTAAATTGCTAGAGGATTTCGTTTTGCCAGGATCGGTCATGTGCCTTTCCTAGGACCTGTTTTGTATGCCGACAAGCGTTCGCATGCATGCCGTTGATTTTTGGCACCTCACAAATTCCCCGACTCGGAACCCGCAAACTTGGGATCAGTAGCCAGGCTTCATAACCACTATACCATCAAAGCCGGTATATGAAAACATATTTGCTGATTTTTTTCTATCAAACATTCGAGATAAATAAAATACACAAAAATGAATTATGCTTACATTTCTTACTATTATTACTGTTGCATATTTATTTTCTGAATTATGTCTTATAGAAACACTTTTGCCAATGGTCAGGAATATGTTAATATGGCGAATTCTTTTCTTGTTTTCGTATTGTGCTACGTTTTATTAAATCATTCATTTATTTGTTTATGTAGCACAAATGTGAAATAACTCAATAATTCTCTATAATTCTTGATTATGGGCGAACCACTCTTTTAACAAACAAAAATATTTGTTAAATCTCCTAACCTGAAGGTAGGAAGTTAATGCAATGATTGCACTATTAAGTAAACACGATTAAAAAATCAAGATACTTTCGATTCAAAATGTTTAGTTTTACTTTCAATGGACACTTTGAAAATTGACTAATATAGTCGAGCGTGAAAGCAAGGTCTTACGCCTTGAGCATGCCAGTGATTCCCGTCAGGGTGACGGAAATGTCTTGGATGTGTTGAACATGGGGGAGTTTGTCGCGCCTGCCAGAATCGGATTCGTTGGTCGACTGCTCTCGATAAAAGGTTTCCTTAGTTTCCTTGGTTACTTCCAGGCAAATGCTTGGCCTGTACCCTTGAATAAGGGCCACTGATCGTTCGCGAACTCTACAACTCTGTCCTGTTATTCCCACCGTCAGAACCGAGCAATGGGTCCATCACACATCCTGGTATCGCATTGATTCAGGAAATTTCCAACAAGAGTGGTATATCAAAAAAAGCACGAAAAAATTGTGAGTCCCTGGAGGCAGCCAGTATGTGGAAGAAAAACAACAATAGAATATTGAACGATGCGGATCTCTTTGATCCGACTCTTTTATTCTGTGTCATATGAATGCAATAAGCAAAAATAAAAGAGTTGTTCTGAGAATATATTTTAATTAAGCTTTTTTATCTTTTGATAATCTCATTACATCGATATTTTATACGTGACGGGACAATACGGACATTTCGGACGAAGCTGAAAAGGTTACCGTGAATCATGATTATCGTATAATGGTTGACATTTTAATCTTTATTAATAATTCATATTGAACTGAATTTTTATATATATATATATATATATATATATATATATATATATATATATATCAAAACCACGGTTTCGAAAATTATCGACAATTTAACACTATTTAAAGATGTAGTCTGTTGGATTTCTGTTAGAAAAACAAAGACATGTTATCGTGATTACTCTGATCGTAATTAGTATTTTTTTGCTAATAAATTCCTAAGATAGGTTGAACATTAAGTGAATACGTATTGACTTATTACTAATACACTTACTAATTACTAATACACTAGAGAGAAATGTATGAAAAACGGAGAAATTTAATTTAGATTATTACAGGATTCGAAAAATTGGATAAATCCAGTCGATACATTTAGAAAAAATCCAGTATCACCTGTTATAGCCAGAATCCATGTTTTGTGGGTCCTTGATATCGAAAAATCGAATGACGGCGAAACGTATGTCCGTGTGTGAACAACTCTATCGGCTAAACCGTTCAGCCGATTTTCTCCAGAATAGATATTGATCTGGCTCATCTTGCGGTCCCTTGAATTTGAAACCGATACTTCAATATTTGGGGAGTACTTTACATGAAGACCCTGGGACATTTTCAAAATTTTCAAAAAAATGGCTGCATCGTTTTTGATTAAATGTTATTGTTAAATAAAGTGAACGACATTTGAAAGTATGAAAACCCTGATTTTTCGAAAATTGCGAAAGTTGAAAATTGTTTCGGCGTCTTCCTACTACTAAAATGTTAAAGATAGTGATTTTTTTCCTTAATGAAATATCTTCCGTAAAGATATATGTTGAAATAAAATCATGTTGAATTTTTCGACAATCTGAGTTCCTTTCGCTTGAAAATATGCGGGAGAAAGTACGTGCTGTTTTAGCACCACTAGTTCACCCTTATGAACGACCATGAACCTCCCTCTTGTTTGCATATCTGGGACTCGTAGACCCATAACGGCTAGTACACACAGGCTGTCTGCGAGCCATGGGCTCATAGTGACACATTTATTTTAGAATTGGGAGGAAATTGACCATTGTAGAAATCACGACCGTTAATAAGTAGTAGGATAATGGGTCCTGGGATCGGTCAATTAATGAATTACATTAGTTTGCCAACGTTTCGGAATATTTAATTCCTTCATCAGGGCTTACTACCAGTATATGTATTAGTATGCCCTGATGAAGGAATTAAATATTCCGACACGTTGGCGAACTAATGTAATTCATTAATTGACTGATCCCGTGATCCATTATCCTACTATTGGGAGGAAAAGTGGCGCGCACGTCGTGGTTCGTGGACCCATTGACTCCTGTCCGCAGGCAGGCTACTCCTGCCTTCCTAACCCGAGCGGGGAAAAGGACGAGGAGGAACGTTGGATGTGATTTGATTTATTTTCGTAAGAGAAAACTATATTCGACGTGTTGGGGAGAAGTACAAGTATAAACTACGCACGTTTTCTTGAGCTCCAGAATCTCTTACCCTCTCTTATATTATAAACAGGTGAATGATGAGTAGAAGTACCAAAAAAGCTAGGTTAGCACTATTTAAAAACTATACCTTTTTACTTCAGGGGTATGGAAAACTTGCCTACATCAGATCACGAATTTCAGATGTGGTGTTAATATTGATAAAAATAGCAACCCATTTCTCTGACTCTACTCTTTTCACAAATAGCAAAAGCAGAGCTCCATAAAACGTGCTCGTATTGAAGCTACATTTATGCCCAGAAACCAAAACAAGGGTTTTACAACGTATTGCCACATGACATTAAACAATTAAAATCGGTACACTTATTTAAGTTAAAAGTAAAGTCTTTTCTGCTGCGTAACTGTTTCTATTCAACTACAGACTTCAATGAGCATCAAAAACTTCATTCCCCAATAAACTCAAGAAAATGTGCAGACACAGCTATGTTTGAGTCATTCCTCGTCAAATGGCACTCCCAAAACATCACTATTTTTAGCGACCAGAAACTTTTTTATAAGGTCTAGGGTTAAAAATAGGTGACATTTATTTCTTTTTTCCCCATTCCACCTCTTTCAGAAATATTTTTTCCGAAGAATTAAGCGCGCCCTAATGTTCAAGTAACGAATACTTTTTCCTTCAGAAAAATAAAATCACACGTAAATTTTACTTTTTTTAAATTTTTGTAAACATTTCATTGAAATATTTAACATATGTTTTAATTTTTAAAATGCAAATTTTTACATTAGGTAGACACTTAAATTAATTACAAAAATACTCAGATATTTCTACACAAATGTTGTTTAGATCTGCTAAATTTCAAAGTGGGACGCAAATCAATACAATTTAAAATAATGGTATGTTCACCCGTCCACTTGCCCGCAACCCGCTGCCCACCAGACTCGCTGCTCGAACGACGGGGCGTCAATGACACGACGCATTGTGACGTCCAAACATAAAGCAATCGTGAGACTTATGTCATGTTATGAATCGCAGAAACACGCATACGGTCATACGGTATACAACTCTCCCACTGTCTTAGTATTACCTTTTGCTGACATTGCGCTTTCTCTTTCAGAAAAGCTAAATAAAGCCCGGTCTCATATTTTTAACACCGAAGAAATGTTAGTGCAATAAAAAAGAGATGTACAATTTTAAAAACATGCTATATTTTACGTAGGCCTTGCCTAGTAGTTGAAGGAAAGCATGCAAACAACAGCTACCATTTAGATTTGCACAATAGCGCGTTATTTGAACCGTATTATAAACTTCAACTGGTAGTAGCTGGTTAGATACCTATTGCCGGCAAGAGCGCGCATTCGCATGACAGAATAAAACATTTTTAACACCCGTGGGTGATAAAGAGGTACTGTAAGAGCATATTAGATACCATTAAAAAGCTTCTTTAACCTCCTGAAAAAATAAAAAATATTTTCGAATCTGCTATAATGTTATCTTCATTTGAAAAACATTTCAGGATGGACAATAGCCTGGATTTGTTGTAGTCGTCTTCATGAGAATCACGGCCTCCACAAAACTTGATTCGAGTTCGCGATAATTCTGAAGGCGGGCATCGCGCAGACAGAGAGAAGATAGAATGTGCGAGCCAATGGACTACATCCAAGACAAGCGAAGATGAAACATAAATGAACCCGGTCGGCTGAGGAAAGCACGTGACCCCAGATGCGCAGAACGGTTTGAAAGGCGTCCGCCTTCCCGGCTGACGCGTCTATTGTGATAACTCTGAATTTGTGCTTTAAAAGAAACCACAAATACAACGTATATATACCAAAACCAAACCAAAAGTAACCAAATACAACGAACATAAATAGGAATAGGAACAGAAGTAAGTAGAAAGCCGACCATTGCAATACGAGATGTGCTAATTGTGAATATACACTTGCGATGCATGGTTTTGTTTATGTATGGAATACTCTGGGGATGAAATTACGACGTCAAATTCTATGAAGTACTTGATCGTAGCGTTCTATGAAGTATTTTTTCTCTGAGGGGAGAGGGAACACACGATTTTGTCTAAAATGGACATTCCCCGCTACAGGCCCTTATTTTTTTGTCTAATAATAGAAAACTTCACTTATAAAGTTTGTGTACATCGGGTTTTTATTAACACTCTACATTTTTTTAAATTTCAAAAGTTCAAATTTTTCGACAATCACCTACAACTACATTATTAAAGCTAAACATTTTGTAATCTTGTAAGATTTACTTTGAAAATGTATCTGTAAATAATGTAATTTTTTCAAAATACATGTAATTTAGGCGTAATTTTGAGTCAATACGAGACATTTTTTTAAAAATGCCTAAACACGGCTTTACGCCTAAAAGGGACTCAAAAGTTTCTATTTTGCTCAAATAAAGTAGCTGCTCCTGCAATTTAGAGTACAGTTACGCTTTTCATTCAAACTTCAGTTCAACTGGTTTCGAACCTATCGTTTACCTTGAATATTATATCTAGGGAATTCTTTCTTAATGCCATCTATTCTTGAAATATATATACACACGTGTAACACATGATAATAGCGCCTTGTTGATTAAATCATGAATTTTCAAAAAGTTACATTTATGTTTATTTTTGAACATTTCCCATATTAGTATTTACATTACGCATTTTTTTATGATTAAATGCATTTGTGAACATTAAGTTTTGTTTCAAACACATGCAATGTTTAAATAGATCTCAAATAGTAAAATAATATTTATTTTAAAAGTTATTGAAAGTTTTAGTTATTATTTGTACTGTATAATTCCAAACGTTTAAATATGCCTTCAGTGAGCATTGCTCTTGAATTTCTGGATCAACGAAACCCATCTCGGTCAGATTTTTCATCCATTTTCCTTGATCCATTGACGTAGTGCTGAGAGGTGGCCTTCTGGACCTAAGTTTAGCTCACTATCTGGGCACATTTTCTTGAGCTCCTTGGGAGGATAGTGAAAAATATAATTATTTCGAGAACAGTACATTCTAATTATCGGTCTCTATGGTCCCGCGGTAGTTAGTCCTTTCATATGGGACACAGGGATAAGAGCGAATAACTATTGCTGAATTACTGATGCAAATAGCTTTTATTAGTCTTACACGAGGGCGAAAATATTTATTGTTTCTTTGCGTGTATTGATCATTGTTACCTTTCTTCGTAATTCATCTTAGTATAATAGTGAGGATGGGAATTCCGGCGCTCACGAAAACGTTTAATATTTCACTTCTCGGCAATATTTCATGAATATAGTTATAAAGTATTGTTGAGTTTAAATAAATAGAGGTAGTGTAGGTAGCGATGGTCATTAGTATTAGGAAGGGCGATGGATCAAGTACAAAGACGCGAAACATTTTCCCACAAATATTTTGAAATGTAGCGGCGAGAGGAAAGGCAGCGTCTGATGGGCCGAGAGCAATATTGAACTAGAGCGCGGTTCATTCCGTGCTCGGCATTCGAACCGAACGGATCGTTCTTGTCGGTGTGACCAGTGATAACCGTGCGACTTAGTAAAAATTGTGAACCAGCGCAAATCTTGTGGTCTGTGGAAACAGTCCACTAGTGAGTGCTACGCATTATGTACAATGGATACTGCCCGACAACCGGGCAGCTCATCAATAATGCGCTAATAACTCTCAACAGTGATTATTCCATCCCAGACCTAAACACATCGATGCTGTACGAACAAGAAACGGCAACAGTCAGTGACGAAGTTACATCAATGGAATCGCAACCAAGTCAAACGTCTATGGAACATCAACCAAATCAACAGACATCGATGGGGCAGCAAAACCCGGATACTCTACAAGGTAACGCTTCAGGCCAACATGCCGCTGGGCAAAATTTAAAGCGTCCTTCAGATGATAATACCTCGTCTAACGACACCAAAAGGTCTAACCTTCATTCAAAGCAAGACAACATAGACAGTTCAACCCAGTATAGTTATTCGGTCCGAACTTACAATAGACTTGAAGAACTGAACAGAATACCAGATCCCAACAATCAAAATAGGTTTAGTTACGTTAATGAAACCTCGCCAAGTGTTTCAGAATTAGTTAAAATCCCGCCAATTTACGTAGCAAATATAACTAACATCACGAATTTCAGCAAGGAAATCAATACAAAAGTAACAAACAGTTTCACACTTCAATTCATAAATAATAAAGTAAAAATACACCCTGAAAAAATCAGTGATTTCAGAGACATAACCAAATATCTAATCAACACAGGAAGACAGTTTCATACCTACAAGGACCCAGCAATTAAGAAATTCTCAGTTGTATTTAAAAATCTATACACATCCATCACAGAAGAGGAAATCTACACTGAATTAAAAGAAAAACATCCATCACTAGACTCCGAAAAGACAGTAATCCAATTCCAGTAATAGCAGTTGAATTCAACGGGGAAGAAAACAGAAAATATTTTAGAAGTAAGACAAATTTGTAACCTTATTGTAAAAGCTGAAAGGAGAAAAAGACCTAAAGGCCCCATTCAATGCATGAGATGTGTAGATTTTGGCCATACAAAAAATAATTGTAACCATAAAATAGCATGCATTTATTGTTCCAAAAATCATTATTATGCAACTTGCCCCCATAAAAATGAACAATTTAAATGTTATAACTGTGAAGGAAATCACAGAGCAGACCTCAGAACAGCAGAATGCCCCTATTATAAAAAAATAAGCCAAAAACCTAACCTCCAAGATCCTCCAATTAGATCTAGAACCAATGGGTCGTCAACAGCACCACCTCAAAACAACCAAACTAATTTCCTGAGACTAACACTCAATATATCCCAAACTTTACACACACAAACCACACAGAACAACATAATAATCAATTCTATAACTCCTAAAATCGAAATCGTCACACTCAAATGAGAATAACTTTCTCAACTCCCTGATCAATACTATAGCCACTCACATAATCAATATAATCAACTCAATTATCCCAACCATAATAAATAACATCCAGTCACCTATCTCAGCATACATTAATAACAATTACACAACAAACACAAATTAATAAGATAACCATACTCAATTGGAATGCAAATGGTATAATCAACAAAGTTAATGAACTAAAATATTTCATGCAAGATAAGAAAATTGACTTTGCATGTATAACTGAAACACACTTAAACAATAGTACAAAATTCAGCATGCCAGATTATAAAGTAATCGGAGCAGACAGACCAAACTCTAATGGAGGAGGAGTAATGATACTAATAAAGAGCACAATACCATTTTATGCAATAATACTACCACCAACCCCAGGTATCGAAACAGCAATTAAGTTTATTAATAACAACTATCTGGAAACTACACTTATAGTTGTATATAAGCCCCCCCAATGTGAAAATTCAACATACCAATATCATTGGTATTATTGATCAACACACCCCAACAATAGTCCTAGGTGATCTTAATGCAAAACATACAGAGTGGAGATGTAAAAACAATAACTCAGCTGGGACACAACTACTACGGTTAATAAACAACAACAAATTAAGATTCATAACCCCTAATGAACCAACCTACTACCCATTTGATCACTCTAGGAATCCTGACCTGTTAGACATAGGCATAACAAATATGCAACAAAAGTTTTTCTCCACAGTACACCATGAAATGGACTCAGACCATCTACCAGTAACAATCACTACACAAGTCACTCCCCACACACTCACACACTCCACAACTCAATACTCACAAAATTAATTGGCAAATATTTAAAAATAATGTTAAAACAAACATCCCAAAGTTCAAAATATTAAGTACCCCTCTAGAAATAGATCAAGCAATCACAATACTTAATAACATAATATTAAGAGAACTAGAGAATAGTAAACCAAATAAATCACCTACAAAAACACAGAATAAAAACAATGAACTACCCAAGAGCATTAGAAATCTAATTCACATAAAGAATAAAACAAGAAGATTATGGAATTACACTAGACACCCTGAAATTAAAAAGGAACTTAATCTATTAACATATATGACCAAAAAACACTTTTCACACACAAACAGCAACAATACAACACCATGATTCAAACATTAAGCTCAAGTAACAATACACTGTGGCAATTTAAAAATAAAATACTAAAGAAAAAAATACCATTCCTCCACTTAATACCAACACAGGGAAAAAATGCTCACCTTTTGAAAAAGCTGAAGCACTAGCAAATCATTTTGCAGATACATTCAAACCAAACGACTCACTCCCACACATTCAACACCAAGCAATCATACAGATAGCAACAGCTCCTAATTATAATGTACCCTCTAAAATTAGATTCATATCTCCTCAGGAAATAACAAACATAATAAAAACACTCCCTAAAAAGAAGGCTCCAGGACATGACAGAATAAACAACAAAATCCTAAAAAATCTGCCACATCAAGCCATAGCATTCTTAAATAATATTTATAACTCTTCATTAAGAATAGGTTACTTCCCACTATTATGGAAACACTCAATAGTAATACCCATTCCAAAACCTAACAAACATCCTTCGAATGTAGAAAATTATCGACCAATCATCCTGTTACCCTCCTTATCAAAAATTCTTGAGAAACTTATTCAGAAAAGGCTTAGTAACTACCTCAATAAAAATGACATCATTCCCAGACACCAATTTGGATTCATAGAAAAGTTATCAACCACACATCAATTATTAAGAATAACAGAACATATCCATACAGCATTCCAAAGAAAACTACATACTATATCAACCTTTCTAGATATTTCCCAAGCATACGACAGAGTATGGCATCAAGGTCTCATGTACAAACTAAGAATCAATGGCACACCCAAATACCTAACCAACATCATCAATAGCTTTATAAGCAATAGAACCTTTGCAGTATCAGTAGATAATCATCTCTCAAACCCCAAACCAATATATGCTGGACTTCCTCAGGGCTCCCCATTATCACCGGTGTTATTTAATCTTTACACAGCTGATATCCCTACATCCAACACAGTCAAAACAGCACAATTTGCAGATGATACAGCATTGTATTGCTCAAACATATCACTAGACACAATAAAAAACACATTACAGCAACATCTCAATCAAATAGATTCATGGTCACACAAATGGAAAATTAAACTAAACCCAACTAAGTCAACAGCAAAAATATTTTCACTAAAAACAATATCAACATCACCACCTCTCACACTGAACTATAGCATCATTCCTTGGACTCCACAAAACAAAACAGTGAAATATCTAGGCCTGCATCTAGACACTAAACTTAACTGGAAAGAACATATAAACATTAAAACACAACAATCAAAAGTCAAATTATTTCAATTAAAACCATTAATAAACAACCGCAGTAAAGGGCTTCAAGGGCTTGTAGGAGTATCCTATGTGATCCAACGGAAATCCAATATCAAAGTTACATACGTGATATATATATATATATATATATATATATATATATATATGTCACGTATGTAACTTCGGAAATTTCGTCTAACGAAGATTCAGGCGTGTAATTTATCCTTCAACGCCTGGTAACTCATCTCGCACAGGTGTTAGAAAGGGACAAATCATCTCTTTGTCGAACACGCTAAGGAACAAGCACGATAAGGGCACGTTAAACAACCTCTCTCTCTCTCTCTCTCTCTCTCTCTCTCTCTCTCTCTCTCTCTCTCTCGACAAAGAGATGATTTGTCCCTTCCTAACACCTGTGCGAGATGAGTTACCTGGCGTTGAAGGGTAAATTACACGCCTGAATCTTCGTTAGACGAAATTTCCGACTTCGTGTTCAGTACCAAGAAGTGATCATATTGAACTTATCTACATGCCTAAAAGTGTGTAACATTTATTCCCATTCTGTCTGCAAAATGTGGCATTCCATATACAAAGATTTGCGGGTCGTTTGTTTTAAACACAGAGTAGAAGTAATGTCAGACTGAATCTAAAGATGATCTACAACTTTTATACGATTTTTTAATGTCTTACCAACATATTTAATTGTAACACAAAGAGTAATGACATACTGAGTTCATTAACTATACACTGTATAATGGAACGTATTGAATGGGTATCAGGAGACAAGACAATAGGAAATCCCTTAATGACGAGCGAACCAACATCACATACGGAGCTCAAATAAAAACTAATGCATTCATGTCAGCAGCTTTATTTATTTCTTAACAGATTGTCAAAATCCATTTGGAACCATCTGCTTTTCTACCAGGAACGAACGGATATACATGTTAAATTCTCAACTAATGTAAACATTGAAGAAGCGACTGACTGACTGCCACGTGACGAGACTTGACTAACATAGTAATTAACGGAGGATTACTCCAGAATTAAATGCACATTAATGGAGGATTACTCCCCAGTGCACAGCGCTCAACGCCCCTTAAGGGGCTTGGAGACGCGTTGCGTCAAGGTGTAGACGCAACAAATTAAAAAAAGCGTACGGTTTTTTTATATTTATTTTACGTCAAAAAACAGTTAAAAAACTGCGTATGACGGGCTAGGGGGAAAAGTGAATTGTGTGCACATTTTCAAAATTCTGTGATCCTTACACTAAGTCATATACTACTTAAATTTTGAATTTAGAAAGGGAGAAAAAAAACAAAAAAACTCCCATGTAATAAAATCTATTTTCAAGGATAAATAAGCAATAAATTTTGAATTTTGAAAGGGAGAATAAAACAAACAAAAAAACTCCCATGTAATAAAATCTATTTTCAAGGATAAATAAGCAATAAATTTTGGCACTTATTACTTCCTGCCGCGACAACATGGAAACGATAATTTGAATAATTGTATTTCCCACTGAATTCTAGAAGACGTGCACAGAAAATGAAGTTACATTTATGTCCAGAAGCAAAACAAGGGGCCATCTCAGCATTTGCTCAATGGATCAGGGAAACTGGACGAAAAACCTGATCGAGATGGGGTCATTGACCCAGAAGCTGCGATACAATACTTGTTACATATTGTTTAGAATTATACAGTCCAATGGTAAATAATACATTAAATATCACTGTTAAAATTAATGTTACTTTCCTTGTGATGCTCAGTATAGTCTCTAATTGTACAGAAACAGTTATGCAGCAGAAACGATTTCACTTGGGATTTAAACTTTTCTATCGAATTTAATCGTTTAATGTCGTCTGGCAAAGTGTTGTAAAATAATGTACATGTATTGTATGTGAATTTTTTGTAATGAGCTGTTGATACTGTCACCTGATGAATATGATATCTACGTCGAGTGTTATAGTAATAGACTTTGGCATTTTCTGAAAATTTATTCCCGCCCTTAAGCAAGTCATTTTTTACAAAAACCACTGATTCGTAAATAAAAAGACACGGTAATTGTAGAATTCCTAGATTAATGAAGATAGGATTACAAGAATCACTCAAGAATCACTCAAGAATCACGGTTGCTCCGCGTGCGTAGAGTTCAGATTATCTGCAGCTCGACCACACAAGCCCTTGCAGCTCCTTCAGTCTGAAGCAGTCAAGAGCACCTTAGACCCGATACAGTCTTTCTTTCCACGAAAGATGCCAGAGTTTGAGTAAACGCACGCACGTGCAGGGTGCTGGAACCTCGGAAGCGACACTGCAAATGCGCGCGTTCGCTAAAATTCGGGAATCGTACCGGGAGCGGTAGCTCAGTGCATCAACTGGTGTCACTGCAGCGCCTCTGACCGGGAGGTCCTAGGTTCGAGTCCTGGCGGCGGCAGGATTTTCGACACTAGCTTTTCAGCTAAGTCGAATTCAGTCGCCGTCTGGAGGAGAATTCCAGCGGCCGGCTGCTCTGATCGGTAGTTTTCCGTGGTTTCTCCGATCAACCCCAGGCGAATGCCGGAGCAGTACCCTACCAAACGGGCCACGGACCGCGCGCGATCTTTCCTTCCTCTTCCTTGTCCTCTCCTCTCCCCTTACATACACACTTACACTAACATGCACTACACTACCACATATTCCGGGAGACCGGTCGGGAGCTTAGAGTTTGTCCCAGCTGGGGCGGTGCCCTGCTGGTGGGAGAGTCCTGGTTAGGGGGAAACCAAACTAGCCGACGGTAGGTCGGCGCCGGATCTCGCCATCCAGCGGGGGAAGATCACCGCCATCTCCCGAGAACAAAACATGCACTACACTGACGGGACTAATGACCGAAGCAGTTGACGCGCCCGGAAACATGAAAAAACCAAAACCAATCGGGAATCGTTCGTCGAAAGGTGTAAATTCAGTCACATGGACTTCACTTTACTTCTAACTACGAGGTGAAAGCTGTCATTTAATTCAGCTGTCAACAACAATTCTCTGATGAGTGTGCACGGCTAATAATATTGGTCCATGTGTGTGAAAAATGACAATGTCGACAAATTAGTAGTCCATTACTTATGAAAGATATTGAACTATTAAGCAAGAATTTTAAAAACGGTTTACAAATAAAAATGTTGCAGCCATGGAAGCATCATTTTCATTCCGCTCTCGTCGTCCTGCGTTAAGAGATGGCAGTAAAGTACCATAAAGTAAGACGTCTCCCCGACCTTTCTTCCCTTTTTCCCTAGATTTTGGTTTCCATCTGAGGAACTAGCTTATATTCTGTGTAAAGATTGTGTGATGTGAGTAAAAGTAAGTAAATGATTATACTAGAAACTTTTGAAGTAAATACCGGTGAATAACACTTCAGTACTAGTTTTACTTTGAAGTACTATTTACTTATAGTAAATAGTTTCTCTCACAGTGATAACTTTTTCCAGCATTTAATTAAAATTTTGTTAATAAAATTGAGCTTTAACTCCATGTCTAAAGTAAATACTGCGAATTTTTAAGCATGATAGTGACCGAAATAACTTGAGTTTTTGCTGTCAAGTTCAACGATTTTGGTTGTGTTTCGAACAATAGAAATTGTATATTCACTCATGAATATGCATACAAGAACACAATAATCGCATGATGATAATAATAATAATTGCAGTTTTATTCTTGAATTTACAAGTACCAAAAAACAACTGCACTAGCGATATTAAACCTCAAGCTGATTACGAGGAATTGATTTCATTTCCTAAGGACGCGGAGAGAATGAAAATCATGGGCAGTGGAGGAAAGAAATAAAATAATCTTGAGCTGGCCTGGATAGACAAGGTCGCTAAGGCCGAAGGGCCGTAATTGCCTCGGCACGAAGGGTCGAATGCCGCCTTGGGCATGGATGTTTGTGTAGTCCCTACAGTTCCCACTATGATCGCTATATGACCAAGATGATAAAACGCGACCTTTTTATAGTTTTGCGGATTGTGAAAAATTTCAACATTGCAATTTAGTATTAAAGACGCGGCTTCAAAGTTTTCAGGCCAGAAAGGAAACTGTGTCCTCCTCGGGTTTTCTTGTGGGTTTGCGGAAAATCGAACCTGAGTATGTAGTTTCTTTTCCGGCCTTCACACTCGGAAGTTGCAAACTACAAGATTATTCACGTCGAAAGAAGTAAATGCTTTTGCTTGGAAGTACCTGCTTTTATTACTTTCTTCACTCTTGAAGTTAATATTACGTTTTTATTCACACCCATTACTCTGTACGCAGAGAACTATGCAACTATGTTCTGGAATATAGTGCTTATTGCGATGTATTGAAACCATTCAATATTACACAATTTTCCTTCATTGTAATACGTGATGACGTGCAACATCGGTTCTCAGAACAATACTCCCTATTGCAGTTTTACTATAGTGATGCGGCTAAATGTTCCAAGACTGATCATGTGATGCTCTAGAAGAAAGGTGATTTTGCTGTCCCAAGTTCATTGTTGATTCATTGCTGAGAATAACGTGTCAGGGCTCATTACTACGAAAAATAACGATTCTGTAATGCGGCTTTTCGGAACGTTTCTTTCAAATGGTTTCCTAAAGTTAATTTGGATAATGGCGCACACGCATTCATGCGACATTACCACTTGTCACGCACCGTAATGTGACTCGACAGTCCTGCATGGCGATGTTGTGCACACTGTCACATTCTCTTGTCTTTATACTTTACAGACGGATGAAAATTGGATGGCGAAGCACTTTCGTTTCTGTTTCAGGAAATCATCCATCACTACTCCATTGCACAGTGCAGAGAAAAGTCTTTTATTGTTTATCGCATGCCTCTATGAAACTCTTTCGGTGGTCTTTTTTTATAAATCAGGTGCTCAAACACTTTTTGATGCGCAACATTGTCGTTGACGAAACTCGCCAATTTTACTGATTTATCCTTCCTCCATCAGAGAGAAACTCTTATCCAAAGCATGCAACTGAGCGGTCATTATGAAAATGGCTTGCCCTTATCACCATGCAAATCTTGACCCAACCATGGTTCTCCCAAAGGCGCATTCTTGCACAACACTACTTTCCATCCATTTTTAAGGTTAGAAAAGAGATCAGAATTAGTACGGCATTTTGTGTAAGAAAATCCGTCGTTAAATAAAACTAGGGAGCAAGATCTTTACCTCCAGGAAGGTAGAGTACGCAACATATTGAACTTCATACGTAGATTACGAATATCACAATAAAAACGTCATATCACGTGATAGTTTTTAAATGTACCATATCGTCAAACCGTATTTTGATATTAATGCAAATAACATTTACATTGCATCTGTATGACATGCATAATCAATAGGCATCAAATATATTTAAAAAATTAAGTATTTGTTCAGTTCATCTATGCCATTTTCATGAGATATCAACAAAATTTGGCTTTCGTGGATTTTTTTACCTTCTGTATTCGAAGATTGTGATCTTTATTGCGGTTGTATGAAAAACTCAAATCATTGTTATTCGCTTTACCAATGTTTTGGAGAATACCAACAAACCATTTTAATGTCTGCATATTATTGCGCGATTATGCCTTTTCCATTTGTAACTTGCTCTTACCTTATATCAAGCATGCTCATAAAAGTTTGTAGTAATATAACTGGAGGGACAATGCGGAAAGTAGTATATAATTTTATTTATTTCAAATACTAAATACGTTCATATCTTTTGTACTTTGCGGGATAAATACTTTTTATAATGATTTTTCGAAATCAGCCTGATTGTTTTCTTTGAAATCACCTACTTTCATCCTGGAGATATGAAAAAAAAATTATCCCCTAGTGTTACAGTCAATTACTATAGTACTCCTAAGAATTTTATTTCTTAAAGTATGAAATAAGTGAATTATTTTTATAAATAAAATGTTTGCGTCCTTTTTATGTTTTCCCTTCCATCTCTATTTGATATGAAAATTCTACGACGTTTGGTTGATTTTTTATGATCCCAGTATTCTATTCTCGAATGTTTACATCCTCCACTATTTTTAAGGAGGAAGCGGAAGAAAGTTTAAAAAGTGGAAAGCATTTAATATATTTTACCTTAATTTACAATATGAGTGAAAGTTCCATATTTGTCATTTCTCTTACATCTGTTTAGTTTTAAGTAAAAAGGAATTGATCTAATCTGAAGGACATTTTTGACACTCATACTTATTGAAAGGACGGTTTTAAATTGAATGTTTCATGTCTTAATCCTATATTTGTATAGGATTTAAATAGAATGTTCCATATCTTAATCCTATGTTTAATAAATTTATTCTGTTTTATAATATTTTGATATTAAATTTTCTCCGCCACTTATTCAATAAAGATAAATACTACTTGCTGTGAGCAGCAGTGTTTGATTTCTGAGAATTATCGAATATTTTTTGCTTAAGAGCTCCCATTTTCTCTGTCTTTAATTTTTAGCATTCCATCGTGTTGCACGGTGTATTGCACTCCCTATGTTATCTCCAAACCATCAATGAAGACATCTTTTTTCTTTTATGAATAACGCGGTCCCCTTTTATTCTGTCATCTGTGGAGGAAGAGGATCCGTCACCAAGAGAGTTCCTGGGACCGTGAACAGCACAATTACCCGCGTCTTATCCGCGTCCTTCCCGTTTCCTATCCTTGGCGAAGGGCGGCGCTTTGGAAGAGGCGCCGCCGCATGCTATTGTCACCGCGACCCCTCCAGCGGTCAAAGCGACTGCGGAGCCCCCGCGCAGGGCCCACGCCCGCGACACCACGGCGCCCCGGTTTTCCGCTTTCCCCGCCGCGCCCCGCCCCGCCCCTTTTCGCTCCGTTCCGCCCCGCCTCGCCGCGCACTGCCCCGCCGCGCTCCGCCCTCGCTCCGCCCCCGCTCCCGGCCCCAGCGACGCAGTGTGATCAATGAACGGGCGAGCGCGGCGCCGGCGCCAGGCGTCGCGGCGCCCCGTCGCGGCGCGGCGTCGGCTGGTTTGCGGCGTGCTTCCCCCACTCAGCGCTGCAAAGCGAAGTAGGGAGCAAGCGTGCGAAACCTGTCTTCGTATGCAGCTTCAATGAACTCGGTTGCTGCCAGTGGAGGTGCATTGAAAACACTTATGCGGCTACGTTCTCAGGCTTTCTTATCTTTTCTCTTGTTTCGCCGTTGATTAGTCTCTCATAATGGTTCAACCAGAACATACTTCTCATATGGTTGCGTATTACATAGAGTATCACATTCGTTTAATATTGTATTTCCACCTCTGTTAAGATCGCTTAATCGGGAAAATTAAGATTTTTTGATCTCAAACACGTAATATTTCTTTCAATTTCTGAACGGTTCTTTGAATAAATATTGAAACGGTCTTTTGTACTGTTTGAAATGCAGACATTATTTCTTGAAACGTACTACACATAATTTACTTTACACGGTATCAAAAACTACGCCATTTTTCTTACTCGGGTGTAAGATCTTTAGATAGTTTTGTTTAGGTATTGAGTGTATTATAAATACAGTTTGATCAAACATTTAAGTGTAATTGACCATCTGGCAAACTGTCTTACAGGCTACGAATTTGAAATGTTGTTTCCTTTGCTAAACTAAGCCAATGTTTGAAATAACAATTACTCTTTTCTCTTAATTACGATTATATCACTATGATATGTGCTCTCGTCTCCCATTTATTTACGACTCATTCCGGCATGGAGCATTATAGCGGCGTGCCCAAGGTAGCCGAGCAGCGGGAGTGTCAGAGCTCTCTATTCGTAATTCACGAAGTGTTTCTGGTAAATGCTTCCTCTCAGCAGCCTGTCTCCCTGGAGCATCTTCTATCTCCTTAAGAACTGGAGACTCGGCAAACTATTCCATTTTCTTTTTTTAAATTTGTTGCGTCGTTGATGACGCAACGCGTCTCTTATCCCTTGTTGGGCGTTGAGCGCTTTTTGTTGGAGTAATCCTCCGTTACCAAGTAATTACTTTCATTACAGTTAGAGTAATTACTGTATTTGTCTAGTCTCGTCACGTCGCAGTCAGTCAGTGCCTTTTATCCCTTCGGCCAGGGGCTCGACGCCGTTAGATCCTGGGGTTCCTAGCCGGTCACCCAACCAGGAACCCGCGAGTCTCGAATTTGCTTAACCTTCGTGACTTCACGGAGAGTAGTAGACGAATTCGGCTACCGCGGTAGGCATTTCATGAGTATCCTCTTTCTCAACAAGATTATGTTTTAGAAGATGTAGAATGGACACGAATATTGTTATTCACAAAAATGAAATTGCGAACTATGCCATCTGCAGACTGCCATCATTTCGATTTCTTGGATTGATGCAGATCGTATTTTCAATGGAATAAAACTGCATGTTCGTCGGTCATTATTATAACTAGAGCCCGGAAGTTTAGCAAAATGTTTTTTATTATTGTTACTATTTCATAACTTTAAAAGTTATGAAATAGGAATCACTTGTGAAAGAGGAATCACTTGTAGAATTATGAAATAGGAATCACTTGTACTTCTAGGGTTGTTTTATTAATTTTAATTTTGCCATTTTTTGCTAATTTTTCTTCTGATGCCTATTTTTTCCATTTGTTTCATTTTTGCTTTTATATAATTTGTTTTCTTCTCCTGGCAGCCATATCGACCAGTTACATATATACTTGCAGGCCTGGATAACACGAAGATACGGTCGTGTTTGGTGTTTCTGTGGCAGCAGAGTCTGTGTTAACAATCTAAACGAAAAAGGAAGATGATGCCAGACAATATTTTTTATTCTTTTTTCATTGATGCCGACAGGTTTTGTTCATTGACGAGAAATCCCATCTTACTTGGGAGTATGGTCTTCGATCGCTTTGACGTCAGCTCTCTTTATACAGTAGTCATGATAATCTGAGATAATAGGGACTGATAGTGTCTGGAATTACACGAAGAAAAGGAAAATACATAAAGGAATTTTCAACTGCAATATATAACCAAGTCAAGTTTAATGGGCAGATATTTTTAAAATTATAGGTGCGTACATACATGAACGCGAACCCCACAATGTAGCAGACACACTGACACTGGCACCAACTGTGGCACAGGTGACCATCGACGTAGTGTTGCCAATCCGTCCACCCTCTTGATTATCCCCGCTTGATTGCTTTTTTGGTGACTTGGCATCAATCCGGCTTTTTTTAAATCTCGGATTGCGCCGAATCTCGACTTAGAGTGGCTCGGATTACAGCGACTCTGCTCTATATCATACACTCTTCTCAGTGCTGGCGATTGCACAAGTGCGAAGAACGAAAAATATAATTCCGTTTTCAGTGATGTTATTTGAAGATTCAGTAAGAGTTTTGGGTCAAATATTCACCGTTTTTCAACGCATGATTTCATTACGTTCTTTTTTTACGTACGTAATAACGAGAAAGTAAAAGAATCCACTACATAATTCCGAAGAGACAACGTCACGAGTAAAATAGATTCGTAACCATCATACCCAAGACCACGTGGAACAAATATTACAAAGAAACGATTGTTTCTTTACAAGCACTGATGTAAAATTTAGAGTTAGAATAAAAATGTGAAACATTTTAATTATTAATTTTTTCAGTAATTCGTTTTAAATGTGATTTGTTATTGCTTACATGCGTATATGCTCCCCTACTATAAGGAGAATAAATGCCTCTTTGAATGACTACGTTAGTAAAAGTAAATGCCCTTTTGTATGTCAATTTTAGGTAAAATAAATGTCTGAACTTTCTGGCTGTAATTGTAACCTACACCATACATATTCAATATATGTTGTGTCTCTTCATACGTTACTGAGTTTGGTACTGAGTTTCACAAATTTTCTGATTCCAGGATTCCACGGTGAAACTTAATTTCCTTTCCGAGAAAACGTAATTCCACCACAGTCCTCGTTAGACCTAGTAATGTGCTTTTCACTACATCACTAACGATCCTGTTTGTGGATAACTTTAATGATATACATTTCAGGTTTAAGTGCATGAAACCCTACGGCCGCTTTGTTATGGTTTGACGCGCTATACGCATCCCAGTACCAACGTAATTACTCACATGATTACTCAGGTGGCCAGTATTACTCCAACGATTTTGATTTACAGGTAACAACGTGACTATAGTTATTAAATGTTAAACGATGTTTGTGTGTATTGTGGCAGACGTGTTTAATGCCGCAGATCCCTCTGTGTATTGGCATTGGGAGTATCTTGTTAAAGGAAACACTAGGTTGTTAATTGTACGCTTTACTGAGAATTGACTACGAATTTTTTTCTTTTAAATTAAACTTCTCTTTTGAAATACTTTTTAAAACATGAAAGTTTTGAACTGTAAGTCAAGCTTGAGATTTTGGTTTATTCATTAAGGCTGAAAAGTATAGTTTATATTATATTATTTAAGAAATGTTTTTATATTTCCAACAATTTTAGTAGATTCATTTCTTACATCTACGAATTCTGACCAGTACTTAATTACTAGTTTGTTTCTAGAGGGAAGTTACAATAGATTCTCCTTGGAAGCAAATTTTATCAGTTTTCATCATCTTATAGGTCGGAGAAACTGTTGAGCGGAAAGTCTTGCAAGTAAATCATTGATTTTCTTTCACTTGCTTTATGATCTGATGATACTATTTTATTTGGTGACCCTAAAGGTTTCTGAAAAGTCTAGATACAGGTTGAATTTATTTCTGGGTCTCCATCTACATTGAGGATCATGTGCGTTCATGAAGTTCCGCAGGTAAACTAGAATATGAGTATTACAAGTCTGTACAACTGATATGATTTTAATTTTAGCTTTTCTAGAGGTCTTTTTTTTTGTCACTGAGGTTCAACTAGTTTACATAATTTTTGTTACGTATCATCATCATGCCTTTATGCATTCATCAATCATAAGCATCAATTTTTGTCATTTCCATTCGGTGACCCGACGTCTTGGACGTCGCTAGTAATAAGAATATACTCAAAGTAGTGGTAATGAACAGGTGGGATAAAGGGCAAAAAGGTTTGCTATATCATTATGTTCTTTCTTGTAACGATCTGTGGCCGTCTGAACCTCTGTGGCCGTATCATCCTGTGAGGTGTGTGTCACCAAGAGAAACTGGGCGTCCGTTTTTAGATTTAGTACAACACAACTACTAACTTTGTGCTGTTATTAGAATGCCACTTTCTTAACACGATTATCAGCATCATTAAGAAAAATACGAAAAATGGAGTTACACCATTTGGGCTTTAAAGGGCTATAAAGTAAAAATACTTATAATAAAAGAAATTAAAACTTACAAGCATAATATAATATCAAATGTACTATCAAATGTACTACATCAAATTCTAATGTACATAATCGAACGAAACATTTACTAGAATGATTCCCAATGTTTAATTAAGTGTCAAATCTTTGTTTGTACACTTCTCTGTGATTGGTCAAGAACCTGTAGCATAATGAAATCTGTTTCGTAATGAGTACCATTATGCAACTGGTTGCATCCATCAAATAACAGTATTACACAATGGGAGTATAAAATTATGTATTATGCAACTAGTTTATAATGTTAAGGTTTATTGGGTGAGTACATGTTTTGAAAAGAAGCGCCGTTATGCTAAGTGTCTACCTGAGAGAAAATAGTCTCGAGACTAGCCTCGAGTCTCGGTTCACAAATGGAAAGGGGATTGAGTGCAGTCTCGGAGACAAACACGCACAGGTGTCCGAGACTGCGACTGTCACAAGTGGACGTGTTTGGTCTCGTGACTCAGTCTCCAGTCTTCCGCCAATTTTGGAAGATTTTTCTCAGTTCCCGGAGACTTGAGTTGATTCTTATGTGTATTTTTCATTTTATTGCAGAATTCTCTGTTTTTATTTTAATTTTTTGTACGCCGATTAATTCTTTTTCAAAAATAAGCGATAAGAAGATTATGCCCGTTGAAAGAGTCGATGAAGTTATGGAGTTCATCCACCTCTATGAAGAACATGAGTTTTTTGTAGAATGTAAAACATCAATTGTATAAGAATCGCGCTAAAAATGAGAATTCTGGACGAATTGGCGACAAAATTTAAACAACTCTGATGGAAATTGCACTACAGACATTCGAATAAATAAACAAAATTGTTGTGCATATTTTAACCGCAACTCATTTACGAAAGTTGAAAAAGCTCGAAATTCATTTTGGTGATCTATCCATTTCCTAACCCAACACTCCTCTTTTTCACAATCCGCGTGTTTGCAATTTTATACGAAATTATAAAAGCTAGTGCATCACGCGAATTCATTAGGAAAAAAAAGAAAAAATGAACAAACTGCTATCATATCACGCAATTGACTGCGAGTTAATTCTCAAGTGGAAAGAGATGTTTCTGGCCTCGACACTGCAGCGACTGTCGAATCACAAAAAACTGTCTCGAGAGCGAAAGTGGTCTAAAATCGACAACACCCAGAGACTGACTTCGAGAGTTTGTCTCAAATGGACACTCAGCATTAGGAGAGAGTTTTTAAATTTTTACGAATGGAATAAAGCAACATTATAAACGGTTGCACACTTATTTTTGTGTAACAACATTATAAATTTATAAGAGAATCAATGTTAACTTTTGGAGACAACTTTATTCGACGCCAAGAGTATTTGACGTCTGTGCGAAAAAACAGTGGTTGGCTCTTCGATTTACTGCTATCTACCCACGATTCTGCCGTGGCGATTTAATGACGTAATTATCCGTGCCATAAACAGCAAATGCTGCCTACTCTGTGCCATAAGATGTCATTTTATGAACGATTTCTTGTGACGAAAAAGGTCGTTTTGAATACTGCAGTACAAAACAACTTGCCCTCTGCGCGCTTGGGTGCGATGGGATTGAAGGTTTTTCCGTAACACGTTACCTCCGAAAACCAGAAAACAGTTCATCTTGTTTCCTTTCTTCTCATAATATAATCTCAGTTATTTTTGCTTATATCTCCTTATTTATTATCGCTCTTATCTTATTTTGAATATAATTATATTAAAAAATAATGGAATATTCAGAAACTGTCTTTTGAAGTACGACATTTACATAAAATAAAAACATAAATTACAAGTTCTAATTAAAAATACATTATAAAAGTAAAGTAAATGTTTCTTTTTTATTCCGAAAATAGTCCGTGTACGCAGTTTTCTCGACTAAGTGAAAGAACTTACGCCAACCAAATAGCATGTGTCCCCAAAAATCCTTTATTACATTACAATTTTTTATAAAACTTAGTTTGGGCGTGTATCAGCGACAAACTGTCGTGTGTGTAGTAGCATTGTCGCCGACTGTACGCGGCCATACTCCATCATACATCACTCGTAACTGCTCGAGAGTAACGACAGAAAACTCCACTCTGAGAAGATGTGAGATTACTTGAGGTTGATGAAACGACCTTACTTCCATTCATAATCATAATCTTTATATCCTAAGCATTTGTTAGCGCTTTTTGTGTACAGTGCATATAAAACATAACTCTGAAAACCAATTTATTGTTCACAAATCAAAATGTTAAGATAATTTTAAAAACTTTTAGAGTAGGCAAATGACTTAGAGAAAAGAAAGGAAGAAACATTACCCACTTTGTGAATAAAACCTTACGTAGTACTCAGATTAAGTTGGTTTTGCTTCAAGAAAATCAGACATCAGAATAAAGGTTACAGCTGCGCTCGAAACCGGGCTGTAAATATGTGTTCTTTCGGTTGTACAAACTGTTTCGATTTTACTTTCCAGAAAATATTGCCCACAATTTCCTATTCACTCTCTTTGTTTTTCCCATGACAAAAAATTCTTAGGTCGCTCGGTACGTGGCCTTCTTTCTCTCTCTTCTATTAATAACTCATTATCAAAATTTTCATGTTGTATCCGCGATCCCAGATCGTGTTGCTTAGAACCTATAGATCTCCGATCATGTTACTTAGATCCAAGACGCACGGAAGCAATACGAACTGCATGATTTGCCCGTTTGCGTTGCGATCATTTGCATATAGAGATGTGAAGATTCGTCACTGCCTTACCACCGCCCTTGTAGTTGTAGAAATGTTGACCAGCTGTTGCGTCGATATGATCGCTGCCACGTGACGCAGAGAAGTAAATCAAACAAGATCCGTACATTAACAAATTGCTTCTGGCAGCGTAAAATCTCATTTCGTGAATATCACGACTTGAGTGCGCAAGCAAACGACAACTGTCATTTGAAAGGCAAACTGTTACACTATTTAAGTATTGCCTGTCTAGCTTGTGTATGTCATCTACTCTTCGCCCTTTCTAAGTGTTAAAAATTACAGAAATTATCGTACGTTCTCAATTTTGTTGAGGCAACCGTAGGTGTGCGCAGCTCTATATCATCTACACACCTGTGCCTATGGTTATCGTAATTTTTCTGACAAAACCCCGTTATTTCTCTAACGATTTCTCTCCGTCACACACTTTTTCGATATAAAGGACCCACAAAACATGGATTACGAATGCACGTGTTAAAGGAAGTAATTTACTATATACAGGAACAAGATTAATCAACTTTTACGTTGCCAGGGATCAACAATGAGATTTTCTAAGGAAAATTCTCCGTTTTCTGGCGTACAATTACAATACATTCTCTTCTTATGAAGAGTGAGAAAGTAAAACAAAATCATCATGGCTTTGAAGATTGATTTGGTCCTTTTCGCGGTTTGGACTCTTCCAATCGATTAGCGCACTTTCTAAGTATTATGGATTATTATCAATGTTGTTTAAAATGTCAGTACAAATTTTAATTCTCTATTCCTTTTGCACTGAAATAAGAAATTTTGGAATAATTGTTGTACAGACATTGCTCATTGATTGATGTAAAATCTGATACCAAATTTATTTCTTAATTCCTGAGATTTCAGGAAGAGCTCGCATGACAATTTTTGCAGATCAACTTACCAATTTTCTGGACGTTGTTGTCCTATTATTATCTTGAGAGTCGTCCAGGGTGCGTATCGACTTCGGTCGAGTGATCTACGCTCTCCGGGATAGCTACTAACTTCGGTCGCGGAAGCCTAAGCATTCATGATCGCCTTCCGTCGTTTCATGCCCATCCTTAAACCTTTTAATCCACTCAAACATTTCTGTGTGCGATAAATATTCGCTTCTGAGCACTTTCTTTAACATGGCATGAGCTTCTGTAGTAGTTTTACCGTGATTCAGAAGAAACTTTACGTTAAACTCGTTTCATTTGATCATGTCATTTTTTCAACAAGACGCTAGCGTAAATACTTGAACTGGTGATTGCTACAACTAGACTGAGCGACTTTCTAACCTTTGGGTTTGAGCTCTGGATGGCAGAAGCATCATTAGGCGCGGTCATACTCAAATACTTCACAGTGCGCTCACTGTTTATCAGTAGCAGGATAGCTATGGTCATTTAATTGCCACATCTTTTATTTAGGAAATTCAACTACAACGTAAAATGATGAAAAGTCATTCTTTAAATAAAATAATCAATGAATATTTTCATAATGACAGCATTGATAATGATAACTTGCTACGTGCAGGTCAACTTCTCCAACTGTTCTCATACCACAAAACACTTCAAGAATACAACTGAACGTTAAAAAGGCGTAAAGTAGTGTTCACATTGAAAAGCAACAATATCTGTCCAAAATTCAAATTGTGAGTCTCAAGGGATTTAAATTAATTTGTAGTACATGTCTATGAATATAATTGTCGAAACTGTCACCGCGCTGGCTTGGCAAAAATGTCGGAGACATGTTCTCCGCGCTGAAATTATTACCCACATGTGACCTGGTTTTTGATTAACACATGTGTTTTCTATTCATTAATTCAAAATGTTTAAAGCATTAGAATTACTACTAGCGGCCTTCAGCGGCAAAAATATTGCTGAACAAAACCACTTTTTTTCCAAAACGTAGCATGCATACTGTTCAAGAGCAACAAATAAAATAATCACGTATAACATTGAAATAAATGAAATATTATGAGAAATAGTCTTCACAAATATCGCAATAACCTAGTATAGTGAATATACAGTATAATAATTATTTACATACCTAGAATATAAAAAAGTTGCGGGTACTTAATGCAACAGCTAAATAGCGAATATTTAATGGAGATTGGCCTCTTTCTTAGAGCCTTACTGTCGCATGACGCCAGCCGTAGTGTGCACTGTGTCAGCTGTGATGTGTGTCAGCTGGATCGAGAACAGTGAATCTCACAGTACCAGAATTCAGTCTCTGCAGTATGAGAAAAGGTGCAATATTAGAATAAAATATTTCCATTTTTCTATCAAAATCAAAACTGTTTCAATGTTTTTGAATTTTCTTTAGTTATTGGATATCTAACAAAACCATAGATACGACTAACATGGCCTTACGCTGCATAGTTTTCTTTCAATTTCTGTGCGCATTGGAAATTAGTAATATAGATTCCCGGCCATTCAGTACAATGCTTTGAACAGTTTGACTTCATTAAAATAAAACACACGTCAATGCGAGGATTATGTAGAAATCCTTCCACCACTCTTCCCGTTACCGACGAAATCGTTGCTCGGGAAAGTCGCTTGTAGGCTGTTCCAACTGAGATCGCGAGCTTCTTGAGACAATAGTTTCGATGCGCCTTTGCGTTCTGGTGGCAATTTCATGCAGTTAAATCTTTTTTATTTGTATTTGTTTTTCTGGCAGTGAAATTGTGTATTTAGTGTCGTGTTGTGAAAAATATGTGCAATTCTACCCAGAGATCTCTTGTCTTTAAGATTTGTTAGTACGCGTTAATGAAATAATTATAACACGTGAGAAACGCGAGTATGCAAGATGCTTATTAATATTGTTTTATTTTGCATAGTGGCATAAGGAAAAAAATAAGTATTCGGAATTGTCGACCCCTGTCAGGAAGTCGGGCTATCAGAAGTCTGAGGAAGTACTGTGCAAAAATTCTGATTGAAATGCCGGCGTCAGTATTCTAAATGCTTAACCACGCTTTGTGGTCTCGGAGGCCGAGACAGCTCGAGATATCGGGAGTTCTTGGATGGGTGACAGTCAAGTGAACCGCGTGGCGGTATTTTCCAAATTGAAGAAACCCCTGTCCATATGGCTGTAGTTGAAGCTTTGAAATTTTGGAAAACATTCTTTAAAAATTTGGGGCTACTTTACATGAATTCCCCCGGACATTTTCAAAATTTTCTAAAGAACGGCTCCAATTTTTTTCTGTTAAATTTCTTGTAAAAATAGAGTAAAATGCACTTATAAAGGTGGCATAGGTCCGATTTTCATGTTAACTCTGAATTTTCAAAAATTGCAAAAGTTTTAATTTTTTCGGCGTCTTCCTACAACTACAAAGTTGAAGATTGAAGTTCTTTCTTCAAATGAATTTTGTTGTCCGCAATTAGTTCTTTTCTTAAGGTCATGTAGATTTTTTGAAAATTTTAGTATTTTTGTGCAATATTTGCGATTTAAAAAAAATTAGAAAAAGAAGATTTTCTCAAAAAGGCTCCAATTTTTTCTTTAAATTGTTGGTAGCGATAGTACTAAATGCACGCATAAATACCTTTCTCTTAAAAACGGCTTCAAATTGTTCAATGAAAATTGACATTTAGGACGAGGTTTTGCTCTTCTTTAATATTCTTAAAGTAATATTTTAGTTCTATTATTAGGAAACAGAAAAATTGAGGAAATGTACTTTAGGTGGCGATAGATGGCAGCTGGCAAGAGGATGGGGCAAGGCCGTAAAGCCAGTGCACACTAAAGAACTTAGAAGACTTTACTACAAGAAAGTCTGTGCCACTCTGTAGCACCACTAGTTTATTTCTGTGATGGGGCAGGGCGGCCAGCGCAATCACGTGGGCACTGTTGTACGCACCGAAACAAAGAAGAAAAAATATAGCTCACGGGCTTCCAAATTCCATATAGTGTTCTTTAAAGTGTAATAACTTCCAAACCCGTTTGTTGTCTTCAGAAATTTGTTGCACGCAGCCTAATAGTGAATAACGTTATCAGACATAGCAGTGCGGCTCAAATTTGGGTCGTTAATAGTGATTGCGCCCAATGCAATTTTAACCGATTTCATTGAAATAGATACATTGTTCGAGACAAGCTTGTTAAAGTAGAGATTTTAGGCTTTAATCTTATCTAAATTAAAAGTATTATGGATAAAAATTTACTGAGCTATTGTCGTTTGAAAAGTGCCTTTTTCTATGGGTTTAATGTAAAATTGGCCATATTAGGGCTAATAGCATACCGTTTGAGTTTAAAATAAGTAATGTTTAAAATTGTTGTGGGATGACTTCAAAGACCATTGGTAAAAATGTCATTAAATAATAATTGTGATCAGTTAAAACACAACCTTACTCTTCGAGGTGCTAAGAGAAAAGTAAAAGAGTTGAAACACTTCTTCTAGGACTCCTTTGACTGCATTTCTGCGACAGACCCTTCACTCACCACCCTCTTCCTCTCAGTCGCCCCCTTCCTATGGTCTGGGTCATACTTGCTCAAAGCAAAACAAGTTGCGTCTTCATTCACACTTTTGAAGTTATTTTACGATGCGCCCCAGTATAGATCAACCCAGATTTGTGGTGAAGTATTTCCAAACGAAATCTTTCAAAGAGTGCGGGCAGCTTTCAGAAAATAATTTCCATCTGAGTCTATTCCCAACAAGAGAACTATATTTCGGTTAGTGAAGTTCTATCCTGAAACAGGGCGTTCTATCCTGGCGGGGTATCCTGGGACGGGTGCTCACGCAGCGAAAACTAGAGGAAGTTCAGGTTGTTCTCGTAACTTCTCCGAAAAACATGATTAAGGAAGTTTCAGCAACAATGGAATATTTCTTATGGAAGTACGCACTGTACCGCAACAAAATTGAAAATGCGCGTATTCAAATAGCAGACATTTCAGGAGTTTAAGGTTCCTGATCGGTCTGCTCGCATGAATTATTGTAATTACTTTCGGCGATTTGTTGGAGCGTGTTGGTCTGGACACGCATGATAAAGTATTTTTTAGTGATGACACTTGGATTCATCTGGATGGATACGTTAACCAACAAAACAGTTGACTCTGGGGTACTGAGAGACCACAAGAAGCAGCAGAGACCATTACCTTAAAAAAAGATTGAAGTATGGTGTGCCATTTCTCGTTGCAGAATAAGTGGTCCGTTGTTTTTCAAAGGAACAGTAACGGCGGATACATATTAGAATATATTGAGAAATTTTGTATTCCTTCTTGACAAGGATGAGAGAGATTGTTTGTTCCAGCAGGATGAGGCGACATCATATATTGCCAAGTCAACAATGCAATTTCCGGAAGAGGTTTTTGGAAACCGAATAATTTCGCGACATTTGCGCCTCCCTCGTTCACGTGAATTATCTGCATCAGATTTTTATCTTTGGGGATGCCTCAAAAGTAAAGTTTATGCAAACATAAATTACTAATCTCGAAAAATTTCAAAGAAACGTCGAGGAAGCGATTCGCATGATTGACGAAGAATCTTCACGTCGGGTTGCAGTAAATGATCTGAAGCGAGTTAATGCTTGTTTCTTAGCAATTGAACATTTTTTGTGAGTTAGTATATTTCGTCGTAATGAATAATTTTCTTTCCTCCTCTCCCGAGTACTAAACTTGCTTTCGTATTTTGATTTGCGAGTAATTTACAAAACCTTTATGGTCAAGATTAAATAAATGGGACACAGAGCAAGGCTATGATATATGGTTAAACAGTGTCTAACTTTCATTGATAATTTCACCAGTGATTATTATACACTGACTGCTGAGCCCGCTCATGCAAAACTGCTTTAATTTTTAAAGTACCATTGTTTCAATAATAATAATAATAATAATAATAATAATAATAATAATAACAATAATAACAACAATAACAACAATAACAATAATAAAAATAATAATAATAACAACAAAAATTTGTTCTGCCGATCTGGAATTAATAATTTATTCACACATATTCAAAACAGCAAGTATGAAACACGTGTACATATCTAGAATTGTGAAAATTGTGAAATTGTGAATTACATAGCAAGCTTATTTCACTTTTAAATAATTTACGAAAGATACTCTGTTCTTGTCAATACAATTTTCTTTCGGCGCCAAACAAGCAGGTGCGTGCCTTTCTCTTTAAACTCGGCGCCCCACCCGGCACCTGCTCCACTCCTCTGGGTGGCATTAGGGGAGAGGAATTTATGCTCACTTCCCGACACTTTCCGTGGTTGTAACCGCAAGCCTTTATTCGACCCGCTCAAACAACATGGTTGCCAGTGCAATTCCCTCTTCCTGCAGTGAATTGCATTTGAAACTGATTACCGTGTGTGTGTGTGTGTGTGTGTGTGTGTGTGTGTGTGTGTGTGCACGCGCGTGCGTGAGCTGTCCCAGAAGCAGTGTTGCAATTCTTTCATTTTTCTCTCAGGCCCTCGAACACCAGGGTTGCGTTGTAAACAGAACACCGCTATATACAGAGAGAGTCACGTACCTTTAGCACCTACTGCAGTTTTTTAACGTTTGAAGTTTGTATTGAGTGTCGAATAGCGGGCCAGAATAGAAGCTCGTTATGAGATCTGGGGATCTGTGTTGCAAGTACAAAGTGGTGGAGGAGTGAACGACGGATCCATGCAACAGTGGATGTAAAACAGTTAAAAGTGCCATTCCCAATGACTAACAACTGGTAGTATCGCCGATGCAAGGAGATCAGGAAGACCATCAACTTCGAGGAAAGAAGAGAATATTAGCAGAGTTCGTGAAATGTTCTTGCAGAGCCCTATGAAATCACTATATAGCCTGTAATTTCGTTGTGGAACAACCCGCAGCTTCACTTCATACAGGACGGAGTACCTGTACATTTTGCAAATGATGTCCGCGAATGGCTGCATGATCATTTCCCAAATCGTTGGATTGGAAGACGTGGTGCACAGGAATGGCCTGTCCGCGGCCCTGATTAAACGCCTTGCGTTTTTTTCTCTGGCGTGAACTAAAGAGGATGATTACAACAGAAGAACTAAAGAACGTGGATAAATTGAAAACAACAATATCTTATGTAAGCCAATGTTCCACGCACCATGCTGCGGGCAGTAGCATCCAACGTACCAATGCGTTTAAAAAATGCATTGAGAATGCTAGAGCTCATGTGGACATTTAAAAAGGTGTGAAAATAACCCTCAAGAATCAGTTTCTAACAAAACTAGTTGTAAAAAATTGCCTCATAAATAAAGAAATTACAACTATCCAAAAATAAGGAGTGAATTATCAGACATTCTTTATGTATAACAATACAGTAAAGCAGAATACTATTGTGGTTGAACAGGTTCTCTGATGCAAAATGTCCAAAGTTTTCAAACGACTGATACCTGCTTTCGTTTTTTTGATTGATTGATTTTTTCGTGTTTCCGGGCGCGTCAACTACTTTTGTCATTAGTCCCGTTAGTCTAATGCATGTTTTTTTTCTCTCGGGAGATGGCGGTGATCTTCCCCCGCTGGATGGCGAGATCCGGCACCGACCTACCGTCGGCTAGTGGGGTTTCCCCCTAGCCGGAATGTGTGGTCACCCGGAATGTGTGGTAGTGTAGTGCATGTTAGTGTAAGTGTGTGTGTAAGGGGAGAGGATAGGACAAGGAAGAGGAAGGACAGATCGCGCGCGGTCCGTGGCCGTTTGGTAGGGTACTGCTCCGGCATTCGCCTGGTGTTGATCGGAGAAACCACGGAAAACTACCGATCAGAGCAGCCGGCCGCTAGAATTCTCCTCCAGACAGCAGCTGAATTCGACCTAGCTGAACAGCTAGTGTCGAAAATCCTGCCGCCGTCAGGACTCGAACCTAGGAACTCCCGGTTAGAGGCGCTGCAGAGACATCAGTTGATGCACTGAGCTACCTCTACCGGTCCTGCTTTCGTGACTCAGGGCATTAGTTGATGTGCACTGCCTCTGAACGGGAGGTCTTAAGGCTCGAGTCCCGTCGGTGGCAGGATCTTCGACTCTAGTTGGACAGAATTCATTTGCTGTCTGGAGGAGAATTCTAGTGACCGGGCGCTCCGATTGGTAGTTTTCCGTCCTTTCTCCGATCAACACTAGGCGAATGGTGGAGCAGTACTGTAACAAACGAACCACGGAACGCGCATATTTCCCTCTCATTCCTTGTCCTTTCCTCAGCCTTTATTTACACACATTTACACTTACATGTCCGGGAGAACATTCGGGAACATAAAGCTTGTTCTGGCTGGACCGGTGCCCCGCTGGTGGGAGATACGTTGTTGGAAAAAATCCGCAAGCCGGCCGGTAGGTCGGCGCCGGATGTCGCTATTGAGGGAGAAGATTACCGCCACCTCCCACATTACATACATGCACTACATTTCCGGGACTCATGACCTTAGCAGTCGATGGGCACGGAATCAGTAATCAATCAATCTAATAACTGATAAAATAATACGGCCGATTTGAATTTAGTTGCGCAGGAGTACTCGGAAAGAACACTCGCAAATCTGGACTAGCGCTATCACGCGGCATTACATATGAAACATGAGTGATCACACTTTCTCTTCGGTACGATTTGCCGTAAGCTTTGACGTATGCAATTGCGTGTCCGTTGAACGGTATCTTCGAAATCTTGAGTCCTGGGTTTGAGTTTCAACGGTGGCGAATGTTGCTAATTACCTGGATAAGATGATGTCATTGCTCGAATACCAATTCTAGCCATGCTGCACTGATCCGTTTCCTGTGTCAGTCGTAAACAAGAGAGCATGGACTACGCGCGATCCTTCCTTTTCCATTCTGTCCTGAAGTCATCCACAGGATCAGCCGATGGGTTGGTTCCCCGTTTCCAAACAACCCCCACTCCTGGTTTAGAAGAGAGAGCCCGGCAGCACTGCGCGTCCATGGACGTGACGTGAAGCAGCGAACGGAGCCGTATCGCCGCGTGTGCAGCAGGTGGGTCGTCGCCGACTCCGCTCGACGAGAGCAACGGCCGCCGCTCGGCCTCGGCCTCGCTCCGCCGCTTCGCGCCCCTTTCATCTCACGGGGCCGCATCGATCGAAGCGCGAGGCCTGCGACCTAGACGCACCGCGCCGGTCGCCCGACGCCGCGCAGCCTGGCAACTGTTCGCGTTTGAAGCACCCCGTGCAACAACCACACGGCAAACCGCTGCAACGTCTCTGATCGACAGGTCCAGGTCGTAGGGTTTGACGGCCCCGCTGATCGATATATTTTCGTTGATTGATTGATTGATTTTTTCGTGTTTCCGGGCGCGTCAACTACTTCGGTCATTAGCCCCGTTAGTGTAGTGCATGTTTTTTCTCGGGAGTTGGCGGTGATCTTCCCCCGCTTGGATGGCGAGATCCGGCGCCGACCTACCGTCGGCTAGTGGGGTTTCCCCCTTACCAGGACTCTCCCACCAGCGGGGCACCGCCCCAGTTGGGACAAGCTCTAAGCTCGCGACCGGTCTCCCGGAATATGTGATAGTGTAGTGCATGTTAGTGTAAGTGTGTGTGTGGGGGGAGAGGATAGGACAAGGAAGAGGAAGGACAGATCGCGCGCGGTCCGTAGCTCGTTTGTTAGGGTACTGCTCCGGTATTCGCCTGGTGTTGATCGGAGAAACCACGGAAAACTACCGATCAGAGCAGCCGGCCGCTAGAATTCTCCTCCGGACACCGACTGAACTCGACCTAGCTGAAAAGCTAGTGTCGAAAATCCTGCCGCCGTCAGAACTCGAACCTAGGACCTCCCGGTCAGAGGCGCTGCAGTGGCATCAGTTGATGCACTGAGCTACCGCTCCCGGTGATATATTTTCGTGGTTTCTCCGATCGATACTAGGAGAATGCCGGAGGAGTACCTTCACAAATGAGGCACGGACTGCTCGCGATGTTTCCTTCTTTATCGTCGTACATTCGTCTTCCCTTACACATTCACGCAGACCTACTCTTACATGCACTATACTACCACACATGTCGGGAGCTTACAGGTAAACTTGGCTGAGGCAGTACTCCGCTAAAGGAGAGAGTTGGAGGGAAAAAAACTCGGAGAACGTGAAGGTGCGCTGGATGTCACGTTCCAGAAGGAGAGGTACACCCCGCCTTCTCGCTATAACATCCACTACACTTACGGGGCTAATGATCAAGTAGTTGAAACGCCTGGAAACAAAGATAATCAGTCGACATGCATGCGGTCGTTTTCCGAACAATCCAGTGGTTATGGGCGAGAATCAAAGACGTGAACTTGATACGTCAGGCTGAGACGATACCCATTTTGTTATTGCAACCGCTAAAATATGAAAATAGTGATGGGAGCGAAGAACTATTACTTAACTCACACGTAGCTGGATTTAGGTGCTTCGTGGAAATTTGATCGTACAATGTCGTGTTAAGTGACGGTGTTTGGCAGTAGTGCAGAAACATGTTCTACTGTAGTAAGAGCATCAATGATATTGAAGAAAATAATTTTATTTTTACAGCATGAAGTCTCGACAGAGATGTGAAAAAAAGACACAGAAACTTGCATGTAACTAGCGTAAATTAACTGCTCTAATAATTGGTGCAATTAGTGCAATAATTCCTGAATCCTTATAGGAATTATGCTAATAATGCGTGCCAAGTTGAATTTTTGAGTATATACGTGCAATAGTCTCTTTACTTTCTCACCATTACATCGTAAGAAGAAAAAATATTGTAATCATGCGCCGAAAAACGGTGAATTTTCGACAGAAAAACTCTTATTACCGGGCCCTGGTAACGAGAAAGTGGATAAATCTATCTATATATAGTAAATTGTTTCCTCTAATACGTTGTGTAGTCAGAATCCATGTTTTGTTGGTCCTTGATACCGAAAAATCAATTGATGTCAAAAGCCTATCTGTCCGTCTGTGGTCAACGCTAGCGCCAAAACGATGCATCCAATTTATTACAAAATTGATATTCCTCGATCGATTTAAATGAACTCAGGCCCTCTGAGTTTGAAACGGATATCTTAAGAGTGCGGGGTAGGTTTTGTCAAGCCGCATCATTTTAAAAATTTTTTGAAAAAAAGCTCCAAATTATTTGATTAAACTTTGTCCTCGGATAGCGTATAGGACAGTTAAAAGAATGGTGCCGGTCTTACATTCGTTGAAATCCCTCCTTTTTTAAAACAATGTTTTTCTCCAAAATGTCTCCAAATTTTACCGTTTATTTTTTATTTCAGCTTAAATTTTCTCCTCGTATGTATCAAAGGACGAAAAAATTGGTGCTAATCACACTTTCGGCAAATTTTCTGTATATTCGAAAACTGCAAACTTAAAAATTACAAAATTCAATGTAGAGATTATTTCCTTACAAAAATCTACTCTAAAAACAGTTTTTTAAGGAAAGGTAATAAACTTTTTTTTTAAAACAGATTGTTTTTGTGTAATTTATGCTTTAAATTTATGCAATTTATAAAAAAACTATTTTATGCAAAACTGCTCCCAATTTTTTCTCCAAAATCTTTTCACAGAGAGGACAAGAAACGCTTAAAAAGAACGCAGGTCTCATTTTCGTTGACCTCTCTCAATTTTCATAAAGTGCAAATTTAGAAAAGTTTGCGCTGTTGTAGCACTACTACTTTCTCTTCTACCGCCTATGTACTCCTATAGTGAGATATATGCTCTCAGTTGCTATGCCTGGTTTCCTCTTGAACCCACTTCCATATTTTACCTGCGGGAAACCTGCGTGTAATTGGCACACTATGTGCACATATGAACAACGCTGCACCGTGCTCTTCATGATGCATCCATTTTACTCGTAGATCAATAGATTTGTCTAAAAATAACTTTGTTTGATCGGGGAGTCGCATTCTGTATACTCTGTACGTATTCTGTCATAGCAACAGTGTTCATCGGCACGCCACCTCATCTACAGTGTGTTTAAGAGCGTATTTTCTTTCCGAGGTTTTACACGGTCCCGTGACCATTGGGTAAAAGCAAAACTTATCGTTTTGGGAAACGGGAATGCACCAAGAACATTTTTTTGTAATTTCAATGTTGCAGAAAAACTTATGTTGAATTTTTAGCATTTTGAGATACAACTCGAATATTGATTTGATCCCCCCACTTAAACTAGTGCTAAAATAAGCACGTACTTTTTCCCCCTACTTTGACGCAAAAGTACGTGAAAGTACTCAAATTTTCGAAAAATTGTACATGACCTTATTTCAAAATATATCTTTAACAAACAGATTTCATTAAGGGAAAACTCTCTCTTTAATATTTTAGTTGTAGGAAGAACAAAATTTGAACTTTTGCAAAAAATGAGGGTTTTCAACGCACATGAGACTTGCAGCATTCTCTTAGATGTCCTTCACACTATCCAACAGCAAAATTTAATCAAACACGATGGAGCCATTTTTTTGAAAATTTTACGTCACATGTCCCGGACACTTCATATAACTTACGCCCCAAAATTGAAATATCGATTTGAAATTCAAAGGGCCGCGACATCAACCAGATCTATCGAGGAATATCAAGTTTGGAGCAAATCAGCTGAACTGTTTAGGCGCTAGCGTTGTTCACAGACAGACAGAACGACAGACGGATTGACGATATGCCGTCATTCGATTTTTCGGTATCAAGGACCCACAAAAACGGATTCTGGCTACAACAGATGATAGAAGATTTTTTTTCTAAACTTAGCAACTGGATTTATCCACTTTTTCGTTACCACGATCCTGTAATAAAGAGTTTTTCTGCCAAAAATTTGCCGTGTTTTTGCTCATCATTACATAACTTTCTCTCGACTTCGTAAGGGAAACGTAAAAAGCATTCTTTCACAGGAATTCAACAAATCAGAAAATGCGTTTTTCTGATCGAAAATGTGTCATTGATATTATGTACGCATGACACGTAAATCATACGTCAACTCTCTTTACTATGTCCACTGAACGGCATAATGAAATATTTTTATGGTACGCGATTTCCCTCCGAAAACAAAACAGTACTTGTACACAGTTGTAGTAGAAATCCCAAATCTTATTTGAATCGGTTATTTTGTAAACTCCACTACTCAGTAATTGTAGTGTAATAGAGGATCTTCTGCTCCCGGCCAAAACTTTTATTGAATCCAACTAAGACAAACGCTCTCTCTCATACACTCAAATCAAATTATTCCTTGAAAACTCTTTTGGGGTACCTGACCTCATTCCTATAATGAAAGATTATTCAACTAATTTTAAAACAATAATTAGTATACTGAAAGAAACTTAAATTATTGAATGATAGATCCATAAAGGGCAGATTTATAAGAGTTATAAAAAAATTAGAAAAAAAATTCCCTACATAGAGATCTCCGACTCGGAATTCAGTTTAGAGAATACCAAAAACACGTTATGTACTTATTCAGATTATAACATAGTATTTAAATCACTTGAAGACAACTAACAGTAGAGTATATTACAACGAAGAATGGAATCTTAATGATTTTTACAGCAGATTAGGAAACTTGCAATATTTATGCAATGTACCTACATAACGCTGATATAATCTTCATACAAGAAACTAACTTTAAAGGAAAATTACATGGAAAATAACTGGATATAATTGCACCTCTAAAACAGAAGCAACGCTAAATATGACTGCGTTGGCGGGGCTATATATTCCAAAAAAAATCGATTGCCTCTGAAATTCTGAAAATTAAAAGCCACATTGAATTCGTGGCAATGAAAATTAATTCTACTAACCCCATCTATATCGGAAATGTTTATATCCCTAATAGATACTCCCTACAAGAAATCGAAATGCATGACGTTATAAATCAGATAAAAGAGCCTTTCATAATTCTTGGGGGCTTTAACTGTCATCACGCTTTGTGGGGATCGTACAAAATTGATAAAAGATCAGATTATTGGAAAAAGGAATATACGACCATGACAGTATCATTTTCAACTCTGGTGATCCCCAACACATTAATATCAGTAACAGCAGGCTAGGTGTCATTGATCTTTAAATAGCTTCCCACACAGTAGCACAGAAATGTACCTGGAATGTAATGGATTTCCCGTTTAATAGTGATCACTTTCCAAAACTGATTGATATTCATGAACGAAATATGTCCATTAATCATGAATGGCGCAACCCAATCCCAAATTAGAAGCATATTAACTGGCCAGATTACCAAGAAAAATTCGATGAGCACCTCAGAGAAGAAGGTATTTTCAAGGACAGTGATAATATTGACCAGACAGAAAAATATTTCTGTAGCATATATCAAATGGTGCTAACTCGATAACACATACGCACCATATTTCTTTTAAATGCAAAAGCGTTCCTAGGTGGAACGCTGGTTGCAAAATCACTATTAGACATGCTAAGCATGCATTTAACCGGTAAAAAAGAAGATATGATGATAGTCGAATAAACTATAAGAGAACTAGAGCTATCGCCCGGAAAACTAAAAATAAACAAAGCTAGATCATGGACCGAATATATTTCCTCAGTCAACAGACAAACGAACTCAACTGAGAGCTGTAAAAAAATCAAATCCATACGTGATATTAAGAAGAGCAATAGAGCAATGTTATTCACTTCCTGCGTGGTAATCACCAAATAATCAGCGACACCAAAATTAGTGCCGAAGAATTTTCCAAAACCTTCATGAAGAATTTCATTACTTCCAATTACTAAACGGAAATCATCACATATAAAGAAAAAGCAGAAAGAGAATCAAATATGACATCTATTGAAGATATCAAATATGATAACGACATGAACTCTCCAATTTTAATGCAGGAACTACAACAAGTTTTAAGAAAGAATCAACAACTCGGCTCCTAGCTGGATCAAGCTGGATCAACTCGGCTCCTAGCTAAAGAATCAACAACTCGGTTCCTCCTAATATTCCAAACTGCCTAATTAAAAATATCCCAAAGAGTGGAAGTAAAACGTTATTAAAAATGTAAAACCATATATGGTTAAATAATGTATCTTCTCAACTGTGGAAAACTACCACAGACGTTCCAATTCCCCACGCCTCGCAAAGACCATTCCAATAGCTATAATTACCACCAATTTCACTGACTTGTAGCCTGTGCAAAATTTGAGAAAAAATCATTAATAAAAGAATAAGGTGGTTCCTTGAATCTTAATATTTAATAAAGGACAACCAATTTGGTTTTAGAACTGTACACTCCATCACCTCTCATCTCATCAGCACCATAACATTAATCCACGAAGCCTTTCTTCACGGACAACGTTAGTAAATCTATATATTGAAAAAGCTTACGATATGATATGGACACATCGTATAGCTACTAAATTGCTTAGTATTAGTATCAAGGGCACTATGTTTAAGTTTCTTACCAACTTTATTAGCAACAAAAGTATTCAAGTACGTATAAATAACAATTTATCAACAATTAATAAACTCAATAATGGGTTACCGCAGGGATCAGTGCTTAGTGTGACCCTATTTTTAATCGCTGTAAATGACGCTGATGATATTGTAAGCCCAGTTGTCATACGGAAATACGCCTATGACCTGATGTTACTGTGTAAAGGAAGGAACTTCGATTCAACCAATAAAATAATGCAAACTGCACTAAACTGCATTTACAAATCGTCAATGAAAACTGGTTTCAAATTCTCGACAGACAAATCTGAATATATGAGTTTTTCAAAAACACTAAGCTCCTGCTGCCCGAAATTATTCCTGGGCCACAAAGCTATAAAGACTGTCACACATACACACATCTTCGGCCTTATATTTGACTACAGTCTCACATGGCAAGGACATATTTCCAGAATATACGCTGAATCCGAGAAACGACGTTATATACTGAAATGTCTTAATCACAATTACTGGAGACAAAAATATCTTACTACTTACATACAAAGACTTAATAAGAAGTAAAATATATCACGGATCTATTGAACATAATTCAGCGTGCAATTCAACTCTCAAAAACCTGGACACTGCACAAGTGCGGACTCGGAATAAGCACCGGGTGCTTCCACACTAGCCCAACCGGGGTATCCTTATGGAAGTGGCTGAAACTAACCTTGCATTTCGAAGACAAACCCTGTCAATCAAATACGCTATCAAAGCCAAAATATCACTTACGAAATGAAGTATCTCTTGGATATCAACAGTGCTCTATACCTTTCGATAATAAAGTTGCTACGTTATTCAGCTCCCTCAACATTTCGAAACTCCCTATAGAAAGTCAAAGGATTCCCGCTATAAATCTCTGGACCATCAACCTAATTGAAGTTGATAAATTTCCGATTTAAGATATCATAACAATCTTAACTTAGACGAATGGAAACTAAAATACTGTGAAGTTTATGACAAATACAAAAATAATTTTATCTTCGTTGACGGATGCAATAATATAATTTTTCTGAAGCCATAGTGAAGGGTCCCAAGTCTTTGGTCAAATTCCGGTTTATTACCATTGCTAGGAAAGAACATATGATGAAAATCAATCTAAAACGATGGTTCGAATTAAATAACTGCTTTATTCAATTAAACTTCAAGGCTCATTAGATATTTTTCTTCTTGTACTTAATATTCTTTATCCAATTATTTTGAATGAAATCCATAATAATAAAATTAATACAAAAATAGTGATTGATAACGATATGTAACTCTCAAAATGATATTTTATGATCCTGCCCTGATGATACTGTATGGTGTAATAATATAATGTAATATATGATGCTACTCTATGTTATGATACTTATGTTAATGTAATGACGAATGAAATCATAATTGTCTGTAAACATTTGTTATAAAGCATTCTGGCCTTAACCTTAGTCGTTGATGCGACTAAAAATAGAGAGTGAGAAAAACTAGATTCTACTACCAACAGTCTCCATTTTTATTGACACATTCTCCCGGTGTAAAAGTCTAGTTAATCCTTAAACAACCCGCACCATATAGATTGGTGGTTCTGAAAACTTTACTTTCTCGAATTTTTCGGCTAGAGAAAGATACGTAAATCTTCAGAGAAAAGTGTTCATATTTTGACAGGAAAACTATCTTTTCTTTGAGCACTGGTGCTGAAAGGTTTTTTTATCCCAAACATTTTCAATAAAACTTCTAAAACTTCTAAAATTGCAACAAAAATTGTTTTTACCCCACCCTACAACTGCATTAGCGAAGACAGATATTTTTACTTCCTCAGTACGGAGTATAGAGAATGTTATCTAATGCTGCGCGAAAAAACGGCGAATTTTCGTCAGAAAAAATCTTATTACAAAGTCCTTGTAACGAAAAATCCGATGAATCCAGTTGCTAAATGTAGAAAAAAATCCTCTAAAATGTGGTGTAGCCTGAATCCATGTTTTGAGGGTCCTTAATACCGAAAAATCGAATGACGGCAAAACGTATGTCCGTCAGCCGTCCATCTGTATCTGTCTGTCTGTACGTCTGCGAACAACGCTAGAATGGTGTAGGTCTCTTTTTCGATAAGAACTCTCGATTTTTGAAATTGCAAAAATCCAAAAAAATTTCGGCGTCTTCCTGCAACTACAATTATGAAGATAAAGATTCCCTTAATTAAATCTGTTCTTTAAACATAGATTTTGAAATGTGGTCATGTACAATTTCTCGAAAATTTGAGAAATTTTTGCATAGTTTTGCGTGAAAGTACGTGCGAGAAAGCACGTGCTATTTTAGCACCATTAATTTCTTACAGGAATCTGTTCTATAAAATTAGATCTTAAAATAATGTATTGCAGAATTTTTAATTATTGGTATGTTGTTGCGCAAGTTGTTGCCCATTTAAGGCCTCCAATGAAAACATTCAAAACGCACAATCGCTTTCGCAACCGATCTAATAACATGTTTGTGGGCAGCCATTCACTATTTTGGTTAGTTATATTTTTATATTTTCAAATTCATCATGATGTATAATGTGCATTTATTTCCAATATTTGATTGAATGTTAGTCCAGTACACGGTTTTTGTGTGTCTAGAACCTGAAGATGAAGGAAATAATGTCAACGGTTGTGTGTGTGTGTGTTTTACCTGAAATTATTAACTTTATTTTACACCTTATTTATTTTCACGAAGATAGGTGTTTTACAGAATTCATTCATGAAGTCAATTGAGAATGTTTTGCTTTCAGATGCAAGGAAAAGTTACTCGGTGCTAATTCTGTATTTTAAAGTGTTTGATAAAGATGCGAAATTAACTTCTTAGCTAATATTCTGAATGCATGACGCGAACGACTTGCACAGAAATAATCTTTTCCTTATCCCTGTTGTGCTCTTCTGCATTGGTTCTAAGTTGATGATCATTTCTTCTGGGCAATGTGTTGTATCAATTAAAGTTTGGTATAATAATAAAAAGTGTCTTTATTAGTGGCGAGGCTCAGGCATTTAGGCCTGCTCTTTCGCCTAACCACATGAAATATTTACATTATTTCTTATACTACGAAGAAGATCGAGGAGGGCATATTTTACATTTGTATCTGGGATGCAAAACTAGGCACCATACGCCTTAAGCGATTGAGTAAACCCAGAAAATCTCAATCAGGATGGCGGCTGAAGGCCGAGGGCATTGACAATAATTGAAAATATAAGAATATATACATAAATTTTTAAAAAAATGGTAATACAAAGATAGTGAAATTAAATAACAAACCTATACAATAAGAATAAAAATTGCGTAATGATAAGAAGTGACACAGAGGCTGCAACAGTGCGGTAATATTATCAGATTGAAAACAAAGATTACAATATTTTCAATTTCCATATCAGTTTCAATTACTTAAACATTATAATGTAAACTATCAAGCGGAATAAAATTTGAAGTTTACAGATATTACAGACAAAATAAATACAATTAACACGACAATAAGTAAATAACAGATAAGAATTTCGCAATTTATAATAATTAAAAACAACCGTTGATTTCTTGGTAATGAGAGTTCAAGTGACTGAGTCAAAACCGTTAAATAGAAATTAAATTAAAAATATAGTTTTTTGTAAAAGGCCTTCAAAGTTTAATGATTTCTCTCAAATCAATATAGGTGTTTGTTTAGATGCCAAATAATTACTTGACGTGTATGTACGTGTTCAAATATTGTTAGTATTTAATATTATTTTGATTGTCATTTAATTTAGCTCATTATCCAATAAAAGCGGACTTGAGCACCCTTTACTAAGAAACCAACAAAAATATAAAAGTGACAGTAAAAGAAAAATTAATTATTTATACATCTAGATAAAATAACTTTAATCAATAATTTGAAATGATATCACATTAGAATCAGTACAGAGTAAGTTTGAGTTTGTGAACAGTATGGAAAAAAATATTACAAGTGAAACTTATACGCCTTGGAGCTTTTAATTGCTTCTTAAAAGAATTGACAGAAAGACTGTGTTTAATGTTCTTTGGGAGGCTGTTCCAAGCTCTCGTTACTTTTACGTTAAATGACTTGTTATAATAATTAGAATTATGTTTAGGTATTTGTAATAATAATGATTTGTCGAGTCCAGCGGATACAAGAGGCCTGAACCGATTTGTTAAATGCGGGAGATATTTTGTTTTTAGTAATTTGAATAGAAGGATAGACAATGCAACATCCGCCTGTCACTTAACCGCAAGATTTTATTACTTTCAAAAAAGTTCGGTTTGTTTTTGCATCTGAATTTTGAATTTTTGCTTTCCATTTCTTGTTCTATCATGGATCATTTCCCTTGCTTCTTCAACTACTTGTACTACTCAAAAACCTTTATTTTTTCATGACATGTTCTTCATAGATTGGATATAAATACTTATTCACACTTCAGACATTTTTCGCGGTGAGATTAACAACTGCTCCAACCGTTTTCCTGAGACTGAGACAAACTTGCATTGCATATTACTATTATACTGCTCAGTAAACTGGGTCAACTGGTCGGACCAGCATAATTTGGAACAGACTCTTAAGAGAATATGATAGTAGCTCACTAGTTTAGTGTTATGACTCAGGCAGTGCAGATTTAAATTGTCACACCTCATTGAAGAGAGCATCGTAAATTATCTTCACTGTAATCTACGCCAGTGTTTTTGGTCTGTGCTCTCTAGGAAATTAATGTTTCAATAAACAGTATCACACAATGATGTATATCATTACGCTATCCAAAATAAGATAATAACTGTAAGTAGATACTGAAAATTCAGAAACGAATCATATTTTCAAGTTGTAACATTCACACGTGTGTACTTCGTATTTGTCTTATTCTTACATAAAACTAAACAATACGAACTCGTTGTTTAGTTTATTTTCACCGTTAATCAACAAAACTGGTCAAAATTTATTCATTTCAAAAATACTCGAAAATTTGTTTTAACAAAACGATTTTCAAATATTTTGAAAATGTCGTTTAACTGTGTTTGACCGATTTTGAAAAAAGTTTAAATCAAAACAGTTTGTTTTTATAGTTAATGATTATAGGAATATAGTTCAAACTCGTGTTTTGTATTTAATGATTTCAATTTCTATAATTTATTTCTTTAAAAATAATTTATTAATTCATTTATATCAATTTAATCCGTTCTTATTTGTTGGTCCAGAAAAGTAGTATTTACTCTAGCGTTATCAATTAAAAAGTAGAACTACTGTTACCTCATTATTTCTTATCAGTTTTGATAATTCTAAATGACATATATATATATATATACACAAATGTATATCTTGAGATACATATTGTTAATTAAAATAAGAAAATTATTAAATTAAAAAAATCATTTAGACAATTTTAATGACCAAGGATCTCAATTTTAGTTAGCATAGAAAGAAATATTTTTGATGAATATTGACTGACTAGCAGTGTGTTTCCCTGTCAGTTACGTACGGTAGAGAATACAATGAAGATACTATTTTTATATTTTTGACATGCAGAGTTATTTCTATGTGGGTTATGTGTGCTCTTTTAGATAAAAATATAATTAAAAATTACGTATTTTTGAGATATTTCAATATGTATGAGTTCTTTGTCGCCCACCTGGAATCTTCGAATTTCCCCCCTCCCCCTGTTATGAGGACGTAGAAAGGACATTTTCTAGAGAACATTGGTTCTCCAAGGATCCTAAAAGGAACACTGTGGATGGCGAAGGAAATGGGGAACACCGCCACTACAGTGACCTCCTTGCCTTTGCGTCTTGGCGCCGGTGCCAACAACACCAATATCTAGCAGCCCTCGTCGCTGCCGCCGCCGCCGCCGCCGATCTCCCTGGCGATCCTCCCAAGGAAGCAGCATAGATTCCAGTTCATTGTTTGGCTGCTGGCACGGAGGCCGGTGCCTGCTGCCGCTCTCCGCACCGCACCGCCGCTCCCCCATCCCCCGCCCTGCCCCCGGCCACCACCAACCACCCCCTGGCGTCGGAAAGGTCTCCGATCAATACCCGCTCCAGGTAGTAGATTGATGCTCTGTTTTGAAAGGTATGACCTCGAATCAGCGGCTGAGTAACCGAACCGAGATTCTCATTTGTTCCACCAGCTGCGATAGCTCAGGAGAAAAATCCTTGCCTCTGTATTATCATTGAACGGATGGATCTAAGTTTCAAGTTCCTACGGTGGCAGATTTTCATCACTAGCTACATAGCTGTGTCGAACTAAAACACTGTCTGGAGGAGAATTTTGGCTGCCAACTGCTCTGATTGGTAGTTTTCCATGGTTTCTTCGAGCAATACTAAGACAATGTCGGAGCACTATCCTAACACACGGACCGCGCGCAATCATTCCTTCCTCATCCGTGACCACTTACACACTGAGTAACGTACAGTGACATGCATTACACTACCACACTAGAGACCAGTCAGGAGTATACAGCTGGTCCCAACTGTGGGCGGTCCCCTACTCGAGGATATGCCTGAAGAGGGAAAAATAGCAAGGTGAGGTGTAGGTCGGCGCCGGATCTCTTATTCTAGCGGAGAAGGAATAGTGCAGTGCATTTAAGAGACTAATGACCGAAGTAGTTGGCGCACCCGGAATCCATATTCCCTCAGTTATTCATTCACCAAATCGGTGACTGCGTGTGACAGCGTTTCTAATTGAGGGCTAACCCAAAGGTCTCGTTGAGCGGAATGCTGGTCGCAAGCGTTGGCGCTTGGACTGTCCCATTCAAGTTGTGCGCACTTCCCCCGCTCGGGCAATCAATAGGGGCTGTCCCTCGCCCCGCACTGCCCGCGCCGCTCTCACCACCCGCCCTGCCCTCGAAGCCCGCAGGCCAACAGTGCTAGGCACACTGGAACTAAAGTGTATTTTAAATTTCGGTGTTCTGTAAGGTTGTGTGGAAGGCTTGGGCGTCAAAGAGATGCCGAATGTTTAATTTTGCGTTTCTCTATTATTTTCAAATGTTGTTACTCTTTAACGATGTCCAATATTTATGCTCATAATGATTTTACATTCACTGTTCCACTGTGAGTTGAACAAAGCCAAATTTCTTTATTCATCCACCAAATATTGTGTTTTGCATGTGTGGATTTCTACAATGCGTAATAGCCAACGATTTGTGATGCATAGTGATTCTTGCATTCAGTGTAAAATAATTCAAATTAAGTCATTTTTAATAATACACTAATATGCATGAAGGTAATTTGTGTTGTTGCTTGTGATTTATATCGTAAACAAGGGTTCAAAGAGTGCCGTATTTTCATTTGCGGTGCAACAACTGTATATCGTTCCATTAATGTTATTGCTTACTCATTTGGATTACCTTTGACCAATTTTGACACACATTCACATCTGACAATAAGGAAAAGAAACAAGCAAAGCACTGGCATGGACATCAGAAAAAAATGCTTCAGCGAGCAATATATAACCGTATGTTCACAGTTTCTGTTGCACTAAGAGAACTTTTAATACATTGTTGTAATTATCTATATAATTTTGCATCTGAAAATGAATTATCAAGTCCATTCTGTTTTCAAAATTCGAAAATGACTTAGTTATGAACAAACTGCAAAGACTCGCTGATGTGTTTTTCAACACCGAATCCCTTAGTATAACTCCGTATTTATGTCGCTCGCATGGGAAAAACCTTGAAAGACAGGTAATCCTTTGGATTATTGTGTAGAGTGGGTTTGGTGCAGTGTATTACTGAGACGGTTACAGAGATTTGGTTTGTACTCCGTTAAACAACTGAGTGCTATTCGATTGCCAAATTACGCTATATGGTTTTATTTTTGACCAAACATTGATTAATATTTTGAATTATAAAATTTCATTTTTATTATTTCAATGCTACTTGAAAATAATATTTATCGATTTTGACTCGTATTAAAGATGCCATTTTTTATATAAATTGGTCATAAATTGCATAAGAATATTCTTTTAGAAGAAAAAATTCTTAAAAAATAAATAAAATAAACGGGTGCAGACAAATACGAGAGGTCATCTTAGCCTTTGAAGTTGAACAAAAGAGGAAAGAAAGCGAAAAAATATGGGGGAACGTACGTGTGGACAACACGTCTCGTTGCGATTCATTTTTGGTACCGTCATGTCTTCCCTGAAACACCGGCGTTATGTCGCTCGTCGCGCACAGTGCACCTGTTCGCTGTTCACTTCGCAAAATGCAAATTTTCTTCGTTATCATGGCTTGCTGGCGCATGAACACAAATACCTTTCCAAACTTGAACGAGTACAACCACAGCATTTTCGTAACCGTCTTGTAAACACACTGTGTAAAAAATTGACTTAGTTTTGGAACGCATGCGAGGGAGTAGAATTTCCGAGCGTGTTGGATGTGATGGGGTAGGGGGAACATAGAGCAGGGTAGTCTTCCCTGACCCGCTTGTAGCGCTTGCGCCTTGCGGCGAGGCCGCTGCTGCTGCTGGTCCGGCGAGTGAAGCGCCAGCAGCGTCAACGGCCTCCTGCAAGTCGAGCCCTTGTGGGCGACTGCCCCTGCCCGCGCCCCATCGCGCTGCGGAGAGGAGGAGGAGGAGGCGGAGGTGGAGGGCTGTGGGGTCGCTGGCGACGCCGCCCCGCAACGCCCGCGTCTGTTTCCAGCGGCAGCCGGCGGCGCGCGACCGACGAGGAGCCCGCGCGCGGGGGGCCGTTAGCGGGCAGGCCGCGCCCGCGCCCGCCCCCCGAGCGCCCCCGCCCCCGCCCCCGCCTCCGCCTCCGCGCCCGCCCCGCGCCCCGCCCCGCGCCCGGGGGCATGCGATGCAGCACCCAGGCGCCCCCTAGCCCGGCGCGCCGGTCGCCCCCGTCGCCCCCGTCGCCCCCGGCGTCGCCGCCGCCGCCACCGCCGCCGCTGTCGCCGCCGCCGCTTCCGCCGCTTCGCCCCGCCCCGCGCGCGCCATGGACAAGCAGCCGCTGGCCGCCGAGGCGGGCGCCGCGGCCGTGGCCGCCGGCCTGGCCGCGGAGCCACAGCGTCGCAAGGGCGGCAGCCTCAAGTACGAGCTGTACGGCAAGCGCTCGTCGCTGGCGGCGGGCGGCCGCGAGACTCCCTGCAAATGGTCGAGCGTGCGCCTCACGGGCAAGAAGACGCGCTCGGGCAGCGAGACGCGCGAGTCCATCATCAAGATCGAGACGACGGCCAACGGCGGCCCGCTGCCCCCCGGCCAGCAGCCCATGAAAACCATCGGCAAGGAGGTGAGCAGCCCGCCCCGTCTCCGCCCGCGGCCCCGCCCCGCCCCCGCACGCCCCGCACGCCCCGCCACGCCCTGCCACGCCCGTTCCGCACTCTGCCTGCCCCCACGACGCCCCTGCGCGAGCCTCACCCGCGCGCCCGCCGTCCTCAGGTGCTGTCTCTGGGCGCCGACGTGCTGCCCGAATACAAGCTGCAGTCCCCGCGCATTCACAAGTGGACCATCCTACACTACAGCCCCTTCAAGGCGGCGTGGGATTGGATAATTTTGATACTCGTCATCTACACGGCGATCTTCACGCCGTACGTCGCCGCCTTCCTCCTCAACGAGTCCGACTTCAACTTCAAGAAAACCAAGAAGTATGCGGAGGACCCCATCGTGGTCATCGACCTTATCGGTGAGTGAGCGATGCGCGCGGCGCATCGATGCCTGGCGATAGGATTTCACGAAGGTTGTGGCGTTTCCAGGGGCTGTGAATCTCTGAATCTTAGAGGTCTTCAGTACCTCTGGTGTGTCTTCATTCAACGGCATGTCAGAAGTCTGCGGTGGTCTAGGGTCTAGGGTTTCCAGGTTGTCCTCTGGGTGGCCGAGTTATCTGAGGGTTTCCGTCATCCTGGAATTCCAGGATTGCCGAGACCTCCAATTGCATTAGAATGTCCGGAATTCGCAATTGCCCCGAAATCCCAAGGTGTCCGCTGTTATTTGGGTTATTTTAGGGAAACCTCCTAGATTTCTGAGACGCCGTATAATAAAAGGAATTTTCTAATAAAATCCATTATCCCCGGATCTTCTTTATTTCATCCTGCATCTTTTGTTAAAAAGTATGAACAATCAAAAAAATTATTTATAAAACACTGTAATCGCAATGGAATTATTCCAATAGTCATAACAGTATTTAAATTACGATGATGGATAATAATAATAATAATAATAATAATAATAATAATAATAATAATAATAATAATAATAATAATAATAATAATAATAATAATAATAATAATAATAATAAATAAAAATATGATTTACGTAAAAAATGCATCAGGAACCAACATACTGTTTACGAAGATGTGTGGCATAGCGATCTTCAATTAAGTTTTGGTGGGTCTTCGTGGTTCCGCGAGCATGACTCCACAGCGAGCACTTGAAGAAGGCAAGAGCCTTCATCAGTTCGCTCAGTTCCACGTTCATGAATTTCTAACGGAAAATGACGGTGTCTAATTTTGTCTGTTCGTCATGGCTCATGGAGTCAATTAGGAACAAATGCACTTTTTCGGGGCCAGAACAGTAGTCTGGAGCCAGAGCAAAAGCGACGACGTTCAAGAGCGTGAGGTGGGTGGGGTGGATGAAAAGGGGATATAGGCCGGCTCTTAACAAGATACATTTTTGAATTGAACAAATTAGATTTAAACTCCTAATATCTGGATTACGATCTGTCAAAGTGTAAAACTAATGGTATTCGCCTCGTTTAAGCCAGTATGAATACAGAAAGTATTAGTATGAATACAGGAACACGGCTCATACGTACACGCTTGGAAATGGGTTTTCTCACTGCCTACACCTCTAGGCTAACGACGTGAGTATCGCCGGAACCTGGGCAACCTGGCGGCAGATATCATTTTCCCGCCGGTCTTTTCTATGTGGATTCCAGAGATTCCAAGGTATTTCCTTCACCCAATCCTGCCCAAGGGTCGACGCGCCAGGAGCCCGACTGTTGGGTTACCGGGCAAGCTCGGTTACCAGGACTCAACAAGTATAACGATAAACAACATTGGGCAAGTGCGACAGATACTGTTACGGAATCGCCACCGTGTCTCTGTGATGGACAACGGAGGAAATGGGAATTAGCAAAGGCAGTGCACGTATCACCATTCACGAAGAATTGGGTAAGAGCAAGACCTGTTCTTGTTTTGTACCGCCCTCATTGACGGACAAGCGGAAGAAAACAGGCTGCTCATTGCCGGACATTACATTGACAACTGCGACTTCAGTCCAACCTCCTTTCAAACCATTGTCGCAGGCGATGAGAGCTGGTGCTACCAGTACGATCTGGTGTCGATGCGGCAATCATTGAAAAGGTGCTCGCCAGCTCTCCTCGAAAAGAGGTTCCTACAAATTTGAAAATAAAAACACGCTTGCGTTTTTCGACGGCAACGCCATAATACATCTGGAATTTGTCCCGGAAGGAAAAACTGTCAATGTCAAATTCTACGAAGCAATTTTCTGGCGCTTAATGCTCTGCATCCATCGAGTTCACCCACAGATATTGAGGTGTGACAGGTGGAGTCTGACTGAGTCTCAGTACGCACACTCGCATACCGTGATACGTGAACTTCCGCACGCCCTAACGTCTTGAACCGATGCCCTGTAACTGTTCACACACAGCCACTGTACTCATCTAATCTGGCACCTGCCGACTTTTTTGAAAGGTCGGCAGGCGCCAGATGAGATGAGTCCCCTTGCATGAAAGGGATCCTGAAAGGCATACTTTGTACAGACTTTCAGATATCCAACGACGTGTGACATCTGTGCTTCGATCCCCAACGAGATCTTCTGTGCCTCATTCCAGCGGCTTTATCGCCGATGTCAAAAGTATATTGTGGACAGTGAATGTTACTTTGAGGATGAATATAGGTATTTTGTTTCCACGTTTTATTTTATTTATTTTATACATCTATTCACCAAAGGTTTCGAACGCACCATGTACAAATCGTTTAATTATTTGAGTACCAAGACAGACCACTCAAAAGCATTAAATGTCATTTTGATTCTCTCAATTGTAGGTGCAAACATAGCAAGAAACGTCATATCCCTAGACAAGTATATAAAAAATTGACGTGTATAATCAAATAACGTCAGAGAAACATATTTAGGCAAACATTATTGAAAGTACCTAAATAAACAGTTGAATGACATTTTAAACGAAAAGATTATCGAGAACGTGCAAATATTCAATCATGTTATTTGACCAAAAATTATATCATTTGTCAACGCACACTTTTTACATCTGTTCGACATTGATCAGACGGTGAATCTGTGACCTGATATATCGTTCTTTCTCGATTTTTTAGGTACCAATTTTCTCAAATCTGTTCACAATACATCATTATTTCTGAAGGGTGCAACATCACACATATAGTACTGCATATTTTTAGACAATCCATGAAAACAAATTTACGTTTGCTCAGAACATTCGTACGTGATGATGCTCTGCGAAATTTGGACAAGTAATTTGATTAGTTTCAGTCTGTGTAAATATAATTTCACCCGCGCTAGCTTTGACCACAGACGGACGGACACAGATGTTTTGCCGCCAATCTATTATTTGGTATTAAACCCACATGTGGATTCTGACCACACAACGTGTTTGAATAATGAATTTATCGTGTGAGAACAAGATTTATCCACTTTTTTGTTACCAGGGCCCGACCACACCGAGTTTTCTTTCGAAATATCACTTATTTTTGCCGCAGCATTACAATACTTTATCTACCACGTAAGTACGTAGTAAGGCGAGAAAGTAAAGTAATTTTTCTTGAGGAAATTTATGGGAAGAAGCGTCCGGACTGAAATTACCCCCACAACCCTGAATAATATCTAGATTCTTCTCTCGCGTGTAGATAATCAGAAAATTATTCGGTATTACGTTATGAAGGATATTTATAAAACGACGTATATATTAAACATATTTTAGAAACAGAAGCAAAAATATACGGAATTAATAATTAAACCCATAAAGTCTCAAAAATAAGATAATAACTAAGAATTAAAGTTACGTGAGTACTAAAGAGTCGAAGAATCAGATATTAAATGGAATGAAAAATAACTCTTAACACTGGAACAATGAATAACTTACACTGAATACATTGAAAGGGAAGCACTTTTACTTTCTAGAAATCATGTAAAACAAAATGGTCTACAGTATATATTTTTAAATTTATTTCGCCAGAAAACAATAATAATTGAATATAGCGTATGGGGGGGGGGGAGGTAAAACTGAACAAGATATCTTGAACTGCAGAGGATAACTTTTTTCTGTGGTAATCACTAAGTCAGTGAGCCAGCGTTCATTTCGATGACCGAAAGAGGTAGCTAACTAGGTATTATGTACCTAGAGTTTCATCTCCAATTATATTTAGCGAGCTTTTGAAGGTAAAAGTGCACGGGAGTCTAGCCTCCTGCGTATGCCACGTAATGCTTAGGATGCAGCGTCAGTCAGACAGCCAAGTCTACTCTCGACCTCCTCGAAGACACCTTCGGTAACTGTGATTGTGCTAAATAATCTGAATGTGAAAAGCGATCATCTTATGACATTCCTACATATTACCGACCACACCAACAAAATGTTGAAATTGTATATTATAATTAACCCTAGCATGGCTATGGTGGTGAGGAGGAAGGTTAAAGCTCACGGGCTCTCCGATGATTGTTCGTTTTCCATAGGTTTCAGTTGTTTTAGAAAGCTGAAAATCATAGATATTGATTGTGATATTCATTTTGTTCAAAAGACAATGCAGTTTCTGTCATGTGTTTGATAGAATTTGAATATTTACAATACATTTTCTATATAAATGTAGTGTTTTAATTCCTAATAGAATATATTTTAATACATTACTATATTATGGAGATATATCGGCCTTTATTTGAAAAAAAAAAGTTAAAGTTTTTTTGTTAAATTCAAATGTTGATGATAGAAAGTGTATCCTTTGTCGTTTAAAGAGACGGAAATTGAATATTTTTTTGTTTAAATGACTGCACATGTATATTATTAGTAATGTCACTTTATTAATTTAACAAAATTGCCAAAAATATTAATAAAATCAAAATATAAGAGGTAGCGGCTGGAGACACATCCTCTTGGAATTCACAGGACAATTTTCCCTTGGCATTGATAGGGTTAAAACATCAAAAACTGGGAAATAGATATCAACAGTGTTTATAAATGATAAATTATCTACTACATACATAAATGTTAAATTTTGATGTCTTTATGTTATTGAGAGTAGGAATGTAGTTTATGAAACGTGGGCATATTGAAATGAAAAAAATAGTGAAGCGTGGCCATTTTATGACAAGAAAAACAAATCAAAACCTTTTGTTTGAAGAGAGTCTATTATGTTATTAATTTTTCTGAGTTTTTTTCACATGCTAACATTGAAATGTTTATTGAATACGAGATGCAATATGCAATAGCATTAAATGAGCTGGTACAATAGTGAGATGAGTTCTACATATTTCACCAAGAGAAAAAGCAACTGCAACCGCAATAAAATATACCGTCGCAAGCTCATGCAAATTAATTGGAAATGTGTCAGCGGCATTATTTTATAGCTGAAAATGTACCTACTTGTGCCAAAATCATTTGATATTGATAGAAAATTATAAAAATTGAAAACATATTTAGGAAATTTGGTGTTGTGTCATTTGATTCATAATCGGTCCAAGTGATCCGGAAATAAAACTGCATTTATTGAAATGAAAGTTTGTCCGTCAAACCTGTTTTTTAAATTGCAAGTATGCAAACGGATATTACCATGCTATTCAATATCAATCAGTACAAGCGTGCGTTGTCGAATTTTTTATCAGTTCTGCCGAAAGATAGTGACTCGAAACTTTTGAAGAGACTGAGAAAAAGATTTTATCGCCCTGTAATTGCTGTTATGGGACTGGATCAAATTCACATTCAGATCCAGAGAGCAAGCGATATAAACTGAAACCTTAGAGGAAGATAAATGGTTGTCAACTGAAACCCCAGAGAGCATCTTCACGGGATGACAAATGTTCCAATAATCGATATTCGTACAAGGATAAATCTCTGTTCTTAGGCGGTAACGCGAAAGTGAACGTTCATAATTGAAACAGAACATGATGGAAATGTAAGGATCGAGCGCGGTCCGTAGCTCGTTGTTGAAGTTCCTTCTCCGGCCTACGCTGGAATTGATCGGAGAAAGCACGTAAACCACTTAAGCAGTCAACGTGCAGAATTCTCACTCACACAGTGGAACACTAACCATCCAGCTGTTTAGCCGGCGTTGCGTCGAAAACCCCCCTACACCCGGTCACGAACCTTGAGTTGTGCACTCGCTAATAAGTAGGCTGCGGTACTCGCCTGTTGGAGGCATAACGGGCGGTAGAGATTTGGATTCCGACGCCTCCCGAGGCAAAAGCTGCGACGCAGGCATGTGGCAAATTGACCGCCCCCGAGGCGACGCCCTCACATTCATCAAGTTAATCAGATTTGCGGAAGTGGGTTAGATGGGGCTGTCAACTGTACGACACGCCCACAAACTCTCGGAAATTTGTCAGGGAGTCACGTTGTGAGGGCTATTTATGATGGTTTCATTTGCGGTATTTTGTCTAATGATTTCCTTTTTCTGATGTTTTGCTTACATCAGGAGTAACGTAGTATTTTGTGATGAATAGATATCTGGTAGTTGTACTCATCGGTTCTGAATTTACTGTGGTGGGTTCCCTTAGGTAAGGAAATCTCTGGAAAAAGATCAAAAACGCTTAAAAGTTATTTCTATTTATTAATGTTTGGTAACCATATTACACATGCATTTAACTGCGTTATAATTATAAATTTTCAAATTACCATAAAATACATGGATTTACATCTATAAAGAGGCACTTTTCTTACCGCAAAATCGTCATTCACATCCTGAAAACGTGTTTCGAGAAGTGAATGAGTGTGTGAGTTTTTCAGAGAGTCGAGCATCGTTATGTATCATTAAAGACTAGAATACAAGAGAAAATGTGTATTGACTTTCACTACTGAATGTAGAACAACGCAAAGTAAAAAAGTGTACGAAATTGTAGTGTTAATAAATTGTATTGTGCTGTTGCAACTGATATCTGTTAGATATCGTCGCTTATTACAGTTGCGAATTACTGAATAACACGAAAAGTATGCACGATGTTGGCTTTTTTTATAAGGGAGCTTGACAAGATGGCATCCGGCATTCGAATATTCAAAACAAAATTCAAAGACACCTTTTCATGTAATATTTCTCGAAACCCCAGTTTGAAATTTTGACACACTTTCTTTTAAACGAGAAGTAAATGAACATGAAATAATTAATTTGTGGTTTTTTTAGATTGATTTGTAGTATTTTTAGATCACTAATGAAAAATTTAAGGACCAAAAAATATACTTTGTACGCCTTCTTTGTAAAAGGAAGTAAAAACATCACATGTCACATGTTTCAGATTTGCGGCTTTAAAATAATCTCAAGTCTAAATGAAGCCTCTAACAAAATTATAATTGGTGCAGCGATACCGCTCGCTACAAGGTGGTGGTGTGACAATAAGCGTATCCACACAAGTCATTACACAGTCACTGATGATAATGGCGAGGGGTCCTATGGATCGACTGACTGTAGAGCGTTGGCGAACAAGGCGGCTTACGCCTTTATACCTTCGCTTTTCTTGTGGCTGTGATCGTGGGGGTAGATTGTTATTGCTTTCCACTGGATGGACGTTGGAAGATGTGGTCATGAAGAGTAATTAAGGATGAGTTGAACGAATGGGATGATGGTTCAATTGTGGTACGGTGTGGTATGATAAGCCAACCACATTGCCACAATCACATTGTGAAAGAAACGTAGCATTCGGCAGCGCGTACTTGACACTGCTTGAATACCCTACCCTACACTGGAATCGTAAGATATTCAGCGGTAAGATTTTCAACTGCCAAAAGACATTGACGCCTCTATTCCCAGTGTTTTATAAAGTTAAATGAGATTCGTAATACATTCTCTCAGAACGGACCCTAGAATCAAAATGTACATCTATTTCAACGAAGGGTTAAACATAAGTGCGGATCCAACGTAGGGTTAAACATAACATAATTAAGCGAGATTGACTTTTCTTTCAGAACGTAATTGGGCCCCCTCTCCCTCAGTTGCGTGAATGCAGAGGCGACTCTAGGAGTGTTTGAAGGGGTCATTTCAGTTGGGATCCCCCATCATAAATATTTTTGAAATAATAAAGAAATAAAAAATGTGAGCTTGAATGTAAAAAAATATATTAGTAACAGTATCAATGCTTTGGAGATGATACGCTCAATGTGTAGTAATCGTTATGAATGCATGGAGTAACATTAGGAGAAAGCCTGGTCCGTGGGAAGGCCGGGCGGCGCGTGGCGTCGGAGCGGCCTTGGAGATGGCGCAGGCGGTGGGCGCCCGGGGCGCGTGCGCGATCGATGCCCGGGCCGCGGCCGCTGCACCACTGCCTTCCCCGCCCCCGCCCCCGCCTCCGCCCCCGCCCCCACCTAGGCTCTCCCATAGTGACCAGCGCCGGGGGGAGAGACGCCAATGGGGAATACTCTCCGAAGCCTCGTTCAATGCCAGTCCGCTTCGACTTCGTCCTAAGCGTTTCGTCAAATTAGCGGTCAGCAATACAAAAGGAAAGTCCTTTTTAAAGCACGTTTTAATGTAATTGAATCTAGTTTTAGATCTCGGCTTCTATTCACCCGACCCTCTTTCTCCACAGTGGCGACGCCCAAGGCAATACTATGCCGAAGCGTCTTTCAATACCGTTCTTTCCCGGAGTATTTCCCGTTCCAAGTATTTCGTCAAATTAAGAAGGACTGACGACTGGCGAACCAGCGCCAGGGCGATGCCAAAGGGGAATACTATGTCAAAACTTCTCGCAATGCCTCATCTTCCAATCTCTCTGCAAGTTATCTCGTAAAATTAAAGCGGTTAGCAATGTAAGGATTCCTCGTGAACGACTTACGAAATAGTTTCGCCGTCTCCATTCCAAGTGTTTCATAAAGTTAAATGAGATTTGTAATATATACATTCTCTCAAAACGGGCCGTATAATCAGAATTTTCATGTAATTCGATTTGAAGCACGTGTTCTCCCGGCTCTATTGCAAGTGTTTTCTTCAAATATATTCCAAGACACAAGTTCTTCAAGAACGATTTTTAATGTAGTACAGTTCTCCCAGCCCGATTCTGAGTATTATGTAAATTTCAATTTTTGTATTAAAAATGTTCTCTCAAAAAATTTGAAACGTTATATGTTAATATAAATACGTAAACCTATTAAGCCTGCGCCCTGCCCTTCCAGCCCTTGGTCTCTCATTGTGATCAACGCCTGTAAGTCGCGGAAGGAGATTCTAGACAAAGCCACTTTCAATCCTACTCGTCTCGGATCTCCTTCTCAGAATTTCGTATAATTAAAGGAGGTGAACAGTTACTGTAACTTGTCTACGTAAACTAGTTTTTAATGTAATGGGATTCAGTTTTCAAACTAATTAATTCTTTGTTGTCTATTCAATAAATTCGAGGAACGACGAATAAACGACTTGTCGTTAATAAACGCCGGCGCCGTTAGCCGAATTGCCTACCTACGCTTCGATGTCATGGAAGTTAAGCAACTCGAGACACCACGAATTCCTGGATGAGTGACCATCTGGGAACCTCGGTCACTAAAGGCAGCGATCACCTGGCCGAAAGCTATTACTGACTGCCACAACAACTGCGAGTGAATACAATATTTAACGGATGATTACTCTCTCTCTCTCTCTCTCTCTCTCTCTCTCTATATATATATATATATATATATATATATATATATCATATATAGTAATATATATATATATATATATCATTTTATATATATATATATATATATATATATAATATATATATATATATATATATATATATATATATATATATATATATATTATATATAATATATAATATATATATATATATATATGTATACGCTTAATTCCCAAGAGATGATTAAGAGAAGTAAGTTGCGAAATAGTTGCAACAATTTTTTTTAAATCTCCTTGTTAATAATTTAATTGATTACTGTAGCAATCCAAAGTCTTTCGAGATTTTTAGCTCTCGTTTCTATTTTATAGTATGTATGTCACAGATACGTACAAATGTAATTATTTGTGAATTAACCGGTTAACTCGCATATTAACCAAAATGGGTGGATAAGTATAAGGAAGGAAGTGCCTCGAAGCATACCACGGACTTAAGCTGCAAGAATTGGACATTAGCCATCACGATGTGTCTAGAATAGATTAAGAAAGTTACAGTGAGAAGAAACAGTCTACATTTTGTGATAAAAAAGCATCAGATAGCTGTTGGGAATTTTCTAAGAAAAATAAGAGACAAAATGTGTAGTTTGGAGTTCCACGTACCTGTTGTAAATTTCTATTTACACAGTATCACATAACCTAACCCAACCTAATCTATCACTCAGTTGATGCATTGATAAGCATTTTGAGGTTGATGTGACGAGGCTCCGGGCTTCGGCCTTTATTTATATATAAGAGAGATTTATATATAATTGCCTTGAGTCTAAGAAACGCATAGTTTCCACAGCATTTTTATTTTAAAATACTTCTCGCAAACACACAAGACGTTTCACAGTTATCGCCTTACCTAAGCCAGCACCATGGGCTAGTATCAACATTAGCCAGTTGATGTCGAAAACAACCCGCTCATCGACATTCATACAGCGAAAAATTGGCTAATTCGTGAATTTACCCGTAATATGTATATAAGAAAACTCCGATAAATATATTTATATATCAATGCAACAATGTAAAGCCTACTACATTTCAACTTTTTACTTTCTCATCTTTCTATATGCGTAGTAAAGAGGAAGTATGTAATCTTGTGGCGAAAATCGGCACTTGTCGACAGAGAAACTTTTATTGTCGAGCTCTGTTAACGAGAACGTGAATAAATATTGTTTCTATATGTAGTAAATTACTTCCGGAAACACATGAAATCAAAATCCTCCTTTTATGGGTAGTTGATATATGATGAAAAATCCATAGAGCTAGTTCATATATTATCGATCAAAAACGATAATTAATTTATAAAACAGGCTCCGAATTTTGTTCTTCAAAGATTTTCATCGTATCTTTGTATTTTCGAAAATTGCAAACAATGAACTTTGGGGAAAATCGGAAAAAAATGTTCTAAAAAGTTCGATTATTAACATAATAGTGCACATTTTTTGAAAAAAGACATTTTTGCATGAATTGTGTTTGAAGTTAATTTAATTTATAAAATATCACAAAAGCGGTTCCAAATTATTTCTTTAATTTTTTCCATGGACAAAGCAAAGGTCGCCTAAAAATGGCAGTCTCATTTTTGTTGAAAATTTTCGAAAATTGCAAAAGTTACAAATAGTGCGGAATTTCTTGAGTTTTTCGAAACAGCCGGTTCCCTCGAATCCCCATCTAATGTGTCGGATACGACTTAACCTGTAGGTTAAGATTGCTCTGTTTTTATGAAAAAGGAACATGACAATTGTAGGATCCGAAACGTGGACGAGTGATAATTTAAAAATATTACTGGATGAGACAGATTATATTTAGAAATGAATTAACTGAGATGTTAGTGTAATTGCTATAATCGCACTGAGAACTCAGTGCGATTATAGCAATTACTTTTCATTTCAATTCGATGAGACGTCCTGGTATGGTATTCTATTTGGGAATGATAAGTATGACAATTGAAACGTTAGACTCATCTGAGACAGACTCTTAACTCATTCAGATTTTTCCTCGAGTTTCTTTTATGTTACTGCGCGAAGGCTGAGACGGTCCCTTACTTCACTCCGGAATATTGAATGGAGTGTTTCTCTATCAACCTTTGCACGCAGTTTTCTGGCGTTAGGAATTCAATAAAATAGGATTATGAATATACGATTTTTTACTTGCGCCATTCCAACGTTGTCACCCTTAGACCGTTGAGACTACACTCTCAACAGGATCATACATGTAGTTTTTTTCGTTAATGAGGATGATCACGTCGAGCTTTTAAAGTAATAGTAGTTAGATGAATTAAGATAAGATTTAAGAGATTGCAGCTTGGTGAAAACATGGGCGACTGTGTCTGCTCTTGGACGTGTTCAGTGGTTTCGGCATCTCCACTTTGATGGTTGGTATAGAGAGAATTTTACAACTCATGTGGTGGACTTTTGTTGAGGTGTCCGTTTCATGCGACGATAAGGGTCACCTCTAGCAAGAGGAGAAATTATTTCCGCGCATAGGGAAACTTCACTAATGAGGGAAACTTCTCTTGTGGTTTGATATTACTCAGCATGGGATGGGCAGGTGCGATAGAAATCGCCGAGATGAGAGGTGGGCGACCGGAACGGCAACACGGGCGAAATCACTGCGAGACCTAGAATAGATCAGAAGCCTAGGACTCAGTATGCTATTGTTCCAACAAAATCTACTCAATATACAAATCCACAAATCTACATAACGAAGAGCGAGAGAATCGCATAAAGGTCCTACGTATGCGGGTTCATGTATTTACGTTAGAAGTAATATTGATTCTATCCCCTTGGCGGAATTAAATGTGTATTCCATTGAAAATATTTTCGAAATTTCTGTTGTACATCTTACTTCACTAAAAGTGATAATACTTTGCATCTACAGACCTCCAACAAAGAGAACTGCAGATTCTATTTTGTTCTTAGAAAACCTGGAGATAACACTTAACAAAATCAGCAATCGCTCTTTTGAATCCATTGTTGTATGCGGAGATTTTAACATTGATTTTCTGGTCGAATCTTGCGAGAAAGAAAAGTTTCTCAATTTAATTAATTCCTTCAATTTAGACATTTCTATTAATGTACCTACACGGATCTCACAAAATTCGATGAAGGCAATTGATCAAATTATAATTAACAAAACTACTACTCCATATGAAGTTGAAACAAAAGATTTAAGATACAGCGACCACGATGCACAAATTCTTACCATTATAAAAAATGCGATCACTGACACAATAAATAATACACGTATGACTAGATTGTTTACAAAAATTAAAATAAAATTATTCATTGATTACTTGATGCAGGAGTCATGGGAAGCGGTTTATAATGCTGGTGATACAAACGACAAATATAATTCTTTTTTTCTTTCAACTCTTTCATTTCATTTTAACACTGGCTTTCCTCTTCAAAAAAGAAAATTAAACATTTCACGGAAAAGCAATTCTTGGATAACACAAGGGATTAGGACATCTTGTAAAAACAAGCGAATTCTTTCTTTCATTTCTAAACATCATAACGTATCTCAAGATTTCCTTATCTACTTTAAAAAATACAAAACATTGTTACGAAAAGTCATAAGGCAGGCTAAAATCATGAAACACGATCAGAATATTTTGAACTCAAATAACAAAACAAAAGCAATGTGGAATATAATAAAAATACGACCCAATCAACTAGAAACCCTGTAGAGAATGTTGTTTTAAAATATAACGATAGAGAAGTGAACGATCCGGCAACAGTGGCTAGTCTCTTTAACCAATATTTTTCGAGAATTGCTGCCAATCTCACTAATGGTCTTCAGGTACAAAATTCAATAATAGACAGTTCACCCAAAATTTTATTTATTTTTTTATTTTACGTCAAAAAAACAGTTCAAATTGCGTATGACGTGCTATGGGGAAAAATGAATTCTGTGCACATTTTCAAAATTCTGTGATCCCTACACTAAGTCATATACTAATTAAATTTAAAAAAAACAACAACCCTCCCATGTAATAAAATCTATTTTCAAGGATAAATAAGCAATACATTTTGGCTCTTATCCATGTTGTCCTTCGGAGTAATACTTCCTGCCGCGACAACATGGAAACGATAATTTGAATAATTGTATTTCCCACTGAATTCTAGAAGACGTGCACAGAAAATGAATTTACATTTATGTCCACAAGCAAAACAAGGGGCCATCTCAGCATTTGCTCAATGGATTAGGGAAACTGGACGAAAAACCTGATCGAGATGGGGGTCATTGACCCGGAGGCTGTAGTACAATAGTTGTTACAGGTTGTTTATACACATTTATAAAGTCCAAATGGTAAATAATGCATTATGTATCATTGTTAAAATTAATGTTATTTTTCTTGTGATGTCTCTATTTGTATAGTCTCTAATTGTATAGAAACAGTTATGCAGCAGAAACGATTTCACTTGGGATTTAAACTTTTCTATCGAATTTAATCGTTTAATGTCATCTGGCAAAGTGTTGTAAAATAATGTACATAGATTGTATGTGAATATTTTGTATTGAGCTGTTGATACTGTCACCTGATGAATATGATTTCTACGTCGAGTGTTAGAGTAATACACATCGGCATTTTCTGAAAATGTATTCCCGCCCTTAAGCAAGTCATTTTTGACAAAAACCACTGATTCGTAAATAAACAGACAAGGTAATGGTAAAATTCCTAGATTAATGAAGAGAGGCTTACAAGAATCACGTGAGTGGGATTTGGTTATTATTCGTACAATTCGTTTTTGTAATCTAAAAGTCTGGGAGCTATAAGATATATTTCCCCAGAATATTATGCCATATCTCAGGCGGGAATGAACATTCGCGAAATATACACAACGAGCAGTATGAAGGCTGACTGAATTTGCAAGAATTCTGAACGCGTAGCATAATGAACTTAATTTTGTGTTCAATTCAATTAAATAGACGTTCCATTTAAGGTTTGACTGAATTGAGAGACCTAAAAATTTTGTTACCTTAACATCAGTCAATGGCACACCGTTTTTTTAATTTTTATTTTGTTGCGTCTACACCTTGACGCAACGCGTCTCCAAGCCCCTTAAGGGGCGTCGAGCGCTTTGCACTTCTCGGAGTAATCCTCCATTAACGTGCTTTTACTTTTAATATTAGTCAAGTCTCGTCACGTCGCAGTCAGTCAGTGCCTTTTATCCCTTCGGCCAGGGGCTCGACGGCGTTAGATCCCGGGGTTCCTAGCCGGTCACCCAACCACGAACCCGCGAGTCTCGAATGCGCTTAACCTTCGTGACTTCACGGAGCGTAGTAAACGCATTCGGCTAGCGCCACCGTTCATTTTCAATAGAGCACAGAACTGTTTATTTGGAATGGAAAACTGCATTAAAACCGTTTTCAGGGATCACAGAATTTTGAAAATGTGCACAGAATTAACTTTTCCCCATAGCACGTCATACGCAGTTTGAACTGTTTTTTGACGTAAAATAAATAAAAAAAGAAGAAGAATACCGCTGGCACAGTCAATGGAGTTCTAACTGTCCAGGAGACAGTCCGGCCAACCCTTGTTGCCAAAATATTGAACAAAATATTAGCAACACTGCCTCGGACTTAGCGGTTCCTATGTCTGCTTTTGGCGTAGGTCAGACATGTCAGGGTCGCAGATAAGTTGTCTAGGTTTCTAGAGTTGGAGGGGAACTGCTTCCAGAGTAATTGCCCAGAAATTTAAAAGTGTGGTACAAATTTCTCCGAGGTGCCAGTACGTCACTGGATACCATGACAGTCTTTTAAAGAAGACAGTTGACAGTTTTGCCACACATTTAGAGATATTAATTTCCATTTACTTTACTAAAGCAAATAAATTATCCATTAAAATGAAGTACATCACTAATATTAGAACTTATCAATTGAGAGTAAAATTAAAAATTTTGAATTGAAAGTATCTTGATTCTTAATTACATTTACTTAAGAAAGCAGTAATTGTATTAACTTCCTACGTTCAGGCCAGGAACAAAGATGTTTACAAGAGCTGTCCGCCCGTAAGAGAAATGTAATAAAACTAAGATGATGTTTTACTAGAGGAGATCGACCACATAGAGACTTGTTAATTAATTTCAGATCCTTGTTTTTCACAACAAACATCAATAATTGAATAAAATATACCCCAAATATACCCACAAAACAGGCAAAGAATTTCCCATTCAGACCTATTCCTGCTCCTTGACAAAAATGATTTAGGAAGGAAAACTTTAAAAATAAAATAAACATGTATGAAATGAAGTAATAAGTAATGAAGTAGATATATTATAAACAATTCAAATCTCTATTGTTTTCTAGAAAACTTTCTTTTACACGAAGCAACCACTCGTCGTGTTATTTCGAGCGCGTTTGTGTTTGCGTATCATCCCTGCTATAGCGTGCGCAGATGATTTTCTCCCCCGTACGTCACGTACAGTTTTTGACCGTTTTTGACTAAATAAATAAATATACTCTTTTCTGCGTTTGGGGGGGAAATGAGAGCGGAGTCAGGAGAAGTGGCCCGTGCTCGCAAGAGCGCAGGCTTCCTTAGTGCGGGCTCATTTTGACAAGCTTGTGAATGAACTCATTCTAAATGAAAAAGACGAAAATAAAATTCTGACAACAATTTTATATAATTTTGATTTAGAGGAAAGGGTAGAATTTTATGACGCTTGCTCATCTGCAAAAAGTTAAGTTCTAACCTGTTTGTTTCTTATTCAGTTATGTTAAAAAAGAATGTCTAAAAATATACTCAATGGTACTATTCTTGTTAGAGAAAGACGGGGAAGATATCGAATAAGGCGGCTCCAGATCATTGGGAATTAAGTAAGGATGATGAAAGACACAATATAGTGGATAAAGGCATAGGAAATAGACTGGAGGCATATTGTGAAGGTACTCTTGTCCATCGCGTTGTAGCACTATTGAAGTAAAAGGCATACTGTTAGATCGGCTCAACGGAATGCATTTAACGGATTATTGAAGCATCGGATACAATCGAGTGCGATCTTAAAGTAAATACGTTGCTTTAATTGTATTTGTGATACTGAGAGTGGAAAAGTATTTTGCAGTCACAGGTTAGATGGTGGATGTATGATTAGAATATTTATGTATTTATTCTTCAGTCTTTCGTAATATTGGTGATAATAGCCCTAAATATACCAAAGGAACCGTAGTGTCTGTATTACGGACAATTCGCTTCAGCGGACGGATGTTATCCCTTTTTAGTCCGTCGTGCGAGTGTACTTGCGCAACGCTAAGTGCTAACTTGGCCGTAGCTCACGTATTCAGTTATGTTGCGTCGTTGGCAATCGGGGAACTTGGTCCCCTGCGCGCTCGTGTGGTGGCCGCCGGAGCCAGAGCCGCCTCTTGGCCTCCAGGAGGCTGCCGGGCTTTACTATTTGATGCGCCGTAGATTGAAGCTGGGAGTTGGGACAAGCGCCGCGCCGCCCCGCTCCGCGCCATGGCAGGGCGCTCAGCTGGGCTGCGGGGAGGGGCGAGGTGTAGGCGATCGACTCAGATACACTACCGTGGTCAAGAACGAGTGACTATTTTATGTTTCTTAGGCGCAGATGCACTACTTAGCTCATTGGTCCCGTGGGTGTAGAGCTTGTTATATCCTGGAGGTGGTGGTGGTGGTGCGGGGGAAGGGGAGCTGAGGAAGGCGGTGAAAGAGTGAGTGCGGGCGGGCAAGCTGAGAATGATGCGAGTGCTTGAGGTAGACCGACGTGCGACAGTTAAAGCGATGCAACGAGAGTGCCACTAGGGCTCGAGAGAGGCGTGTTAAGGCCCATTCACAATGCAAACATAAGCATAAGCATGGCGTTAACATAAAAGTTAGGACTACGTCTACAAGTGGACTCATTCACAATGCGTTCGCATAAGCATAACACGTAAGACGTTAACTTAAGAGCTTGCAAGCTTCAAGCTTCTGTGCTTATGCTTATGTCAGACATAAGGAATGAGCCAATCACAGTTCGTTAACTCAAAATTGAGTATCGAAGTCGATAGACGAACTATTCGTGCCGATTCGTGTGCTGCGTCTCATAGCCAATAGAAACTCTTATTTTGCCTGTGTTTATGTTCGACATTGTGAATACGCCAACTCTTCGCTTGTGTTAATGTCTATGTCTATGTGTTATGCTTATGTTTGTGATTGCATTGTGAATGGGCCTTTACAGCGCACGAATTCAACGGTGATAGTCGGGCGATAGATCACGTACGCGAACGATTATGAAAAAAACGGAGTATTGTTAGGTCTTTGGAGCGTAAGAGAGATCTGATTGTGAACAAACGGACTATGTAATGATGCTGTAACGGACTATGTAACGGTGAGAGAAGATCGCATGACAGGCAGGCATCCATGAGGACGACGGCCTTGTCAGAGGACGGAAACGCGACCTGGGAGCCAGGGCGAGCAGGGAGACGGGCAGATCCCGTCCAACAGAGGAGACGTCGCTCCTGGGAGAGGCCAATAACCTCCAGACGACGCGGTGGCGCGCCCAGCCGCTCCGGCCCGGCAGCAACGAACCAGAAGCAAATGTAAACACGCGTGTCCGTGCGCATTGCGGGCGACGCGCAGTTGCGGAAAGAATAAATGTGATCCTATTAGATTAATGTAATCATTTCTGAGTCAGTAGGTTCACCCTGCATTTCACAGGCCAAGCAATATAAAATAGACTAGATATAAAACCCGCCCCGATTCGACAGAGACTGGAAATCGCGTGTGGGACTGTGCTGCTGGCTAAGCGATTCGAGGACACGACGACCCGGGTCGGCGTCCGCCCCAGAGGCCACGGACAGGTAAAGCACCGCGAGTGGGCGAAAAATAGGTCAGCGGTTGCAGTTCGTATTCTAATAAAGTTAATGAGAGCATTTGCACGGGTGCAGTAGTAGAATTTCAACTCATCGTCGTTAAGAAATAGTTCTGTAGCATTACAATACGTTATCTATACCACGTTGACGTGAATGTAAAAATGAAAGAGAATTTTCAGCAATGATATCTACCGGGCGAAGATCGGTCGCACCTCGATGCCGTTGCGCACATGGTGGCGAAAGGCTTAGCATTTGGGCTGCTTGAACGCTCACGTTTGCCTCAAATCTTGAGAGTCGAGAACTTTAGAATGGAGTGTGACTTACGTGCCTACTATGAGAGGATTGCGTGACTGAGCTTAAGATTAAGATCATGTAAGTCTCTGAGAATGGGGCAAGAAATAGCTACTTTTCACGTATTCAAGAGTGTATTGACCGGTTATTGATGCATTGTAACTTTTTTTACTTGTGAAAACAATAACACACCACTTTGTAAACAATTGTTTCATTGACATTACAGTTTAAATAAGACTCACAAGGAGTAAGAAGGGTATAACGTACTAAAATAAAAACAAAAGATCTTGAGTGCAAATATAATTTGACATTAAAATTGAGCTGTGGTGCTACAATAGCGCATACTTTCTTGTATTATTTACGACTTTGCCATATTATAATATATTTTGGAGCTTCAAAAGTGTTTCTTACTAGCAAAAATTATTTTTCTCCGTGTGATTTAGTTTTTTCCGTTTAGCACACCATTCGCTTTACTCCTAACGTAGATAGAACATGTTATTTATAGACACTTTAAAGGAAAGTTGAACATTTGCATTTGCAATTTTTGAACATTCAGAGATTTTGCATTTCACTATTTCAATATTTAATTTTAAAGAAAAGATTTCATTAAAAAACAATATTTATCTTCAATATTGTAGCTGTAAGAAGGCGGCGTAAATATTTTACACTTTTGAATTTTTCGAAAGTATAGAGAGTTCACCAATACTTTCGAAAGTATAGAGAGTTCAATAATACAAACATACGTTTTTTATAAGCTCTCTTCGCTCTGTTTGGGAAAAAATTAGAGCCTTTTGTAAGAAATAATATAATTAACATGAGAGACGTTTTTGAATGAGGTTCTGATATAATCTATGCATTTGCAAGCCATCTATAAGTGTACTCCCTAACTGTGCTTGCGTTGTTCCGTGCCCGCTACCGAAGCTCTGTTTATTGGGAAAATCATATACTTTCGGTATCGGAGTTAGTAGATTGCATTACATCTGAAAATTGTGGTCGACCGAAATCGAAGAGCGCTAAAGATGGCCACCTGTTCCAATCGTTTTGGATCGTGAAACTCATCATAATCCATGTATTTTTGCGTGATCCGAACTCGACCCATTTTTTTACTTTCTCGCATACAACGAAGAGAGTGTTATAATGCGAAGGGAATAATCAAACCATTAGGCATTTTCCATAATTTTGAAACAAATTATGTCCATTTTCCCAAAATAATTGTCCGTAGATAAGTTTTCACAAAAAAGGTTTTCTTTACATATTTTTTAATATTTTTTGTTCAAAAAGAGCAAAGTTATGAGTAAGGTATATGTCCGTTATCATTAAAATGTCTGAAATTTGGGAACTTTTTAGCAGTATGACGACTGCCAAGTTCGTGTGGTGACCCCGGGAATGCCTGGCCAAGCGTCGTGTGTCTGGAGGATGGCCAAATTTATAAGGGGGTCGTGCAGGGTAGCTCTGGGTTGGAGATGTGGAGAAGAGTGAAGACTCAATTATACACACCACACACACACTAATTTTTGAAGTAGCAGTGCCTGAAGAGCCAATGTGCAGTATATTTTAAAAATAATTTAAGTAAAATAAAAAAGCAGCTTTAACTTATCCTAAGGTCACAGATTTACATGATCAGATTTGGTTCTTGTATTTTAATCAGTGTTTCTTCTTCTCGAGCCATCATTCACAAAATAACACATTACCTCAAATTCTGCTCATATATTCTTTCAAGTAGGAGTCTTTAGGTGTACAACAACAACAATGCAGATGTTATTTAATGGCGCACTTAACCATTTGTTCTCTGGCGATGACAAATTACCTGGATAAGCGTCCCGGATAAGGATCCGTTGGATAGGTGAAATACCCTCGTCAGTCTGGCATAGGCGGCCATACGTCGTCGCTTGCGTATCGATGGCTTGGAGAGTGGAATTTGATCGCGACGCGTGTTGGGCGTCTCACGTATGTCAAATGCAATACGTCACCGGCACGTGGCTCGTTTCATGGTCTGTTATGATAATGTCGCACTAGCAACATCCGAGTTGTCAGATGATATTTGTAGAGTTCAGTCTCAACTTAGCACTGAGTAATTTCAACGCCCAGACTAACATTAGTGGGCAGAGTAACGTTCTTTTCTTCCTTTCTTCTGTTGATGGTCAATTTAATTAACCCTAACACTTAATGTTACGATATTCTGCAACAAAGTTCTCTCTCTCTCTCTCTCTCTCTCTCTCTCTCTCTCTCTCTCTCTCTCACTCTCACTCTCACACACACACATACACATACACACATACCACACACACACACCACACACACACACACACACACATTAAAAATTGATGTAGCCAAATAAGACAACGGTTAACTCCGACACCATGTGACCGATCTCCATGAAAGGTGGCACATCTACGTTTTTCACCCAGATTGTTTATGTGCTGTTAATTTTGTTGTGATTCCACTAGTTCACGTTGTAGAACAAAACTAAAGGTCCATGTGAAATGCCACCCGCAACACTCGGCAGCGATTTTAAAAATCTATATTGTTAAATAGCTTCTAAACGAAGCGTTAAAAATTAAAATTTTGACGCCTAAGGCTTAAAGAAACATTTCTCATACTGTAATTTACAAGATGAGATCTTCCTGAACATTCTATTACATTTTTGCTGGTCCGGTGCTTCTCGATATTAACCAACCTGCTCAGAAATGTGAATAATCTGCAACTAAATGTGAATAAGAGGGAGAGAGAGAAAAAAGAGAAAGAGAGGCAGAGACAGACATGGACACACACGGAGATAGAGAGGGAGAGAAAGACGGAGAACGAGAGACGGAGAGAGAGACGGGAGAGAGACGGTGAGAGAGATGAAGGGAGAGACTGAGAGAGACGGTGAGAGAGACGGAGAGAGAAAGAGAGAGGGAAGGAGAAAGAGGGAGATGAAGGGCAGAATAACGTCTACCTGGTTTCGCTACTTGTCCGTAATGGCGCGGTTTTCTCTGACTGAAGTGTCGTCATGATCGCCCGTCCTCTTAGGCATCGCAACCCTGGCTCCCAAGAATCTTCTCCTCACTACGAAGCTCTTCAGTGCGGAGCTTCTGGAACCTTTCCGTTGTTAAGATTTCCGATTCATCGGCATGATAGACGTTTGAGAACACATTGCTAGAATCGACTCGTGATTTGATGGTGGGAAATCTGTTCAAAACCTTCGGCCACTTCTGTGTTGTGATTCGGGACTGAGTCCGCCCTCTCTTGCGTGGCCACGTCGTAAGGTCGTGTTATAGGTTTCTCCCGATTCCCTTTTTTTCAATCCTTGGAAGTCTCCGTTCTTAAGCACCACGTGTGAGGCTAATCGGTTGAGCTATCGTGCTCTGGAAAAACAAATGTTTTTAGCTGGTCTTGCACGTTGTTTTGAAATTCATTTGCCTTTTGAGAAGACCTTGACTCAAGTAACGTGGGACTCAGGCAGTCGGAAGAAGAATGGGTTTATGACTCTCTTTTGTGAAGCGGGATTGCTAAAGGTTGGCTCAGTTCAAAGCATGCCGGAGTCTGAATCGGAGGGTGAACCACTGTAGCGGGTATATGGGAGACGCAAGATTGTCATCCGATCAAGTACACCTTTAATACCGGTGCTAGAAAGTTTTACTTTACAAGAAAGTTATGTAATATTGCGGAAAATCGATATCGAGATTTCAACGGAAATACACATTTTGGGGTCCCCTGATTCAAAGAAGTGTTATTTTTTAAATGTCCGTCTATCTGTCCGTCTGTAAACACCACTAGCGCCAAAACCATACGTATATTTTTTTCCAAAATGGATATTCCCCGGGCGATCAGGCTCGACTCGAGGCGCTGCGATTTTGAAAAACTTTCTTCAAAATGTGGGGATACTTTACATGAATTTTCAAAATTTTATCAAAAAACTACTCCAAATTTTTTCTTTAAACTTTTGGTAGGTATAATTTTAAATGCACTCTGTAAGATGAAATAAACGCCATATTGCTCTATTCTTTTATATTTTCAGAAATTACAAAAATGTAATTTTTTACTTGTCTCTTTACATCGTTAATATTTACGTTAGGAAATCTAAAAATTGAGAAAATGTCAAAAAATGTACTTTAGGCAGCGATAGATGGCAGCTGGCAAGAGGATGGGGCAAGACCGTAAAGCGAGTCCACACTCGGGAAATTAGAAAACTTTACTTCGAGAAAGTCTGTGCCATTCTGTAGAACCACTAGTTCTTAATGCAATCTATTTCTCAATATCTGATATTTAAATCATTGCAAGTTTTTAATGTTAGTAGTTCGGCTTAATTTCGAGTTATAGCGTGACAGTTTTTCATCTTGGATATTAGAACCACGGGAACATTAAGAATTTATTATATTATCTTAACTGTAAATCGCTTGTGAGCTGCAGTAGAGGCACAACTAAAAAAATACGAATTTTGTGTTAATGATCTCCAAAGAATTGCTGATAGAATTACCTTACAGCAGCATTTCTTACTGAAGAGGTTTCCACAACAAATGGCAGAAGTGTGAATGAAGGAATGATGCACTTCAATACAAGGAAAAAACTTCGAACTGATCTCCCTCAACACTTAATTTTTTGAGCTCTGTCAATATTGCAGCCCATGAAGGATATGCAGGCTGTCCAGGCTTACCCACTACTGTGGGTCTCACGTCCAAAAATTAATAGCGTGGGTTGAAATCCCAGCGTGGGCAAGTATTATTCTTCTTTAAACCATTCTTATGGATACATCTCAGTATACTGAACTAAATGACGGAAGTGCCATTTTCACTTTTCAAGAATTTCCAAAGACTAAAGATGTTAATTTGTTAGAATCTCCTGCACTTTGTTTGGCGAGAAGAGGTTTCGAAGAGATAGCTGAATTATTTGTAAAATACACATTGCAATATTATAACGTTGCGTAATTGTTACAAATAATATGTGAAAGTACTTGCTATTGTGGCTCCACTAGTTTACAAATCATTACATATACTACATTTCTCTTTTTTCATCTAATATATGAAGATGTTTTATATAGATTTTGAAACAATGGACCCAATAATATATCTGATACATGTGAAAATGTTAGTTGTGAGATAATTCAAAAGTTAACCTTGTAAGCATTTGTTTCGGAAACAATGTTAAACATACGATTTTTGTTCCATACATCCCATCTGCGACACCCTCGTTTTCAGAGCGCTACTGATTTCGAAATTCCCTGCTTTGCATCTTGATTCAAATTGTGGAAAAGTACAATGCGTAGCCAAACATGTTTACTCCCTTTTCTTAACGTTTATTGATTTATTTTAACCACCTGAACTTGAACGTATTATTTATTTTTCCAAATGTCGCACCATTTTTTAATTTTATTAATTGTTCAATAATTTGAATGTGCTGCTTTTTGTAGTAACCATACTTATTTCGAAGACATTAAATATTAGTGATATTTGAGTAAATTTAAAATTTCATTAGTGAAGATTTAGAAGTTTTTAGTACATCACAATGTTCAACAATTCATTGAAAAATATCTCTGATATTTTAACAAAATCTCTTGATATTGTTTGTTAATGCAGCTCATACAGTTGTGAAAATACGAATATAAATGCAAACATAGCAGCTTCTAATTTGATAAATTGATAGCGGAACCGTCATATTTATGTTTGTGAATATGATATAATAATAAATAAACGAAAATAATTGGTTTTGAAGCCCATTCTCACTCGCGTGAAATGGTTGACAGCTAAAATGTTTTGAGCCATCTTTTGTCACTTCGTGTCTTTTGGTAGCTCTCAATCTATCTTAAAGGATGTCATAGAGCTCCTCCCTATGTTTTCTCTGCCTATAGAAAAGCAGGACAGAAAATCACAATTGTACCGGAAATGACATACCATTTGTACAAAAGATTAGTTCCAGGCACCCCCCTCTAAACTCGTGCGAGAAGATTCTCTTACCCTCTCCTCATACCCAACTTGGTCTAGTTAAACTATTTATCAGTTATATGTTTTTCTCTTTATTTTTAATCGCATACACGACTAAGGGTTTTAGCAATTACAATGACTTATAACAGGTGTTTACAGGCAATTATCATTTAATCCGTCATTGCATTGACATAAGTATCTTATCAAATAGATCAACATAGTGTGGCATCATCTATTATTTATCTTACGTAGCATAATCATTCAGTATCATTAGGATATTATCACAACATATCAGCTCGAGAGTCGTGAGCGGGCGTACCATAATATTATATTTCTTTCCAGATATTTATTTTTTTGCAAAATTTGATAATCTGGTTCTGGAAGGGGACAGAGTACAGAATGTTCTCTGTTTCATTTGGATTAAAAATCATAGTTCCAATGTGTTCGTATTTGCGACAAGAAAAAATAATATGTTCAACTGATAGTTTTGACATATGTCATATAGTAGTGGTGAGGTATTCTCCAGCAAGTACGGTTGTATCAAAGTTTTGTACAGTGTTATCTAGTGTTTATCTCTTAGCAAAAATGAAAAGTTTTCAAAGTTATCTGGAGCAAAAGTAAAACTTGAAAAACTTTTTCATGTCTCAGAGTAAACAGATGTTACAATATAAAGAGCTTTTGAATATAATGGTTACTGAGAAACATAACGTATTTTTTGTAGAATAGCAATTATTTTTAAGTGGCAAGAAAAGTGAGATTTGAGAGGATTAAACTGAAAATTCGATGTATAATTATCATGTGCTTGTATTATAAATATACTCGTATATTGATTTCTGTAGATAAAAAGGGATGTAAGTGAGTAGCAAGAATGCATTCGTACATGTAAACAAGATTTTGTTCAGACTCCCCCAAGAGTTGCGCATTCAGTGGTTTTATTTTCTGCATAACAGCACATGTTTTGCAAAGCTATTGTCAACCTTAACAATATTACCGTACCTAGAGCTTGAAAAACTGGTTGTATCCTGGAATAGTTATATTTAATACACATGTGCAATATTTTTGTTGTTAAAAGAGAAATTTGGCTAATTATAACAATCATAATATTATTAGGAATAATATCTAAAACTTATTCAATCCATGAATATATATATATATATATATATATATATATATATATATATATATATATATAATATGCCACCAGTCATATACATTGTTGAGATGGATGGGCTTGCAAGCGTATCCTTTCAACGTTGCTGTCAATCACAGCAGTTTGCGGAGCTTTGCTCGCCCATAAGAGACCACAGGAGCTGAACAGGAGCGTTGTTTTATCGGCACTAAGGACAGGAGATTTACGACCTCCCAGAGCTATTTTCCACAACAATGGCTTGACGAACGCGCCACTGAGACCTTGCAGAGGACAACTTTCCTTCGCGCGAAGCTACCAATTAGGCGCCGGAGACTAGGCATTTTTAGTGACGATGCTATTTGAATTGTTAAGAATGCGATATATAGAATTTCGAACATACGTTATAAACATGACGGAGTTTTGCGAACCCACAAAAGTTCTACAGATTTACGTTCTCGGGAAGTAGTAAATATTGTATCTCGTTTGTAACATGTCACAATGCATGGGATTTCTTGCGATAAAGTAGCATCTGCTTGAATTTTGTAAATGCGTGTGTTACATTAAATGCCAGACTCGTAGGTAAGTCCGTTCAAGTATAAAGATAAAATTAGGGCCACGAAAGGCAATGTAATGAAGGAAAAGCGAGTTTATAAACAAAATAAGTTTCATCTCTCAGTTCTTCTAAAAACTAATCATTTGTGCTCAAGAAAAGTTACACTTCTCATAAATTGATATTCTTTAGATAAGAAGATCAAAATGCTTATAAACGAGTCTGTTTTACCAGATTAAAATCTTTTTATCATATCAAAAATAATCATTTTTTATATGTTTCACTTTTCTCGATCACCGACGTAAGATACACTCCCAAAGTTAAACTTGTTCAATCGTGTTATGCAGAGGAAGTCCCGTACCTTTACTAAAAATAATTGCAGTTTAACTCTTTTAAAGCGTTATAACTGAAATCTTTGCCGGCAAAAGTGTCAATACTACTTATAAATTACAACTCATGATTTAAAATATATAAATAATAGAATAAAAATTATAATTAATTAAGTTTGAAATTGATGAAGTGATAAAATTGTTAAGAATTGCTATTATTTATTTTCTTCTCTGTAACAGTGAACTTTGCATCGATGAAATGTAAAATTATAACTATTTAATATTTTTACAGTTAATGTATTTTCAAGTTTCCTATAATAGTTGAGTTTAGTATAGTTTAAAATAGAATAATTTATTTGCCAATGTAGTTGAGTGGAATATTTTCACGTCAGAGAACGAGTATTATATATCTCGTACTGGAATAATTGTCATGTATTCTAAATTTATTTAAACATTACAAAAACGTCAACTTAAATTTAAATATACTTATTTGGTAATCCGTGGTTTTTCCCAAACATGTGGAAAACGTTATTAATGCGGAATTTACTTGAATACTACATAATACAGAATGTAGTTTACAAAATCAGCTCTCTTGTACCTAATTCGTTTCAATATTTTATCAAATTAATTTCAACATTTTATTGCCTTAAAAGATTAAGCATGCATTGTGTGTGTGTGTGTGTGTGTGTGTGTGTGTACGTTCACATGAACATATTTCATCTGCAACTGATTTTCGAATTCATTCACTTTTGGATTATTAAGAGCATTTTGACTATTAATAGCTATGAGGCATAGGTGAAACTTGTTTTGGACAAGGCACATCAGGAACGTTAGAGAGGGAGGGAACATTTTCTAGAGCAGCACTCTATGATTGGAAGGAATCATTTCCTACTGTTATAGGTGAATTATGGTAGATTAATGGGCAAGCCGAAAGAGCCACTCTGCAAATGAAAACTGGCCCCACAACACTTTCAACCGAAATCTGCGTACACACAAAACAAACTAATACATTGGATGAATGTGTGCCTACAAAAGCCTCCGCTCGAGGCCGTTCGCCTTCGCTATCGCTTCGCTCTGGGGTGCCGTTCTTCATACAACGGAACAAGCGAGATTGCTTTGTTTGAATGTGTACCGTGTGGTACATAGAATAGAAAATATCGTATTGGGAAAAATTCTACAAACAATTATGAAAGCATTTGCTCGTCGTTTGTGGTCAACAAGAACACAGAAAAATTCGTTCGACTCCATTCGGGCTGAACATGATCCCTACTACGTATTCCAGCACGAGACTCGAGCGGAGCGGACCTGCTCTCTAGCGCTTCGCATAACCAACAACGTGCTATACACCAAGTGTTATAACTGCTATTCCACCTACTGTTTCGTTAAAAATAAACAATGCAAAGTTTTATGGCATATGTCAAAGACCCATCACAGGGCACGCAATTGGACAAGTCCTCTACAATCTGCACAATGCAGACAACGGAGAAGGGCATCCAGGATTGACTTCTTTGGACACCAGGAACGCAGCTACGTCAGCTCTACTCAGTGACAAGGGTATCGGAAACCCAGCCTTCAATCAGCACAACTTGTTCTACCTGACTCCACTACCTCCCGCCCCACATCAACCAAACAAAAGGTCAGTCAGTGTTAGTGACAATGAAAGTAAAGCCGAAAACAAGAAAATTAATCGTTCAAGGGAAATTTCCCAATCCTCCTCCCAATGTACCCACACAAAACAAGTTCGTCAAACATGGTGAAGTGAGTGAAGGCCTTACAAGCAATAGATTTTCATATCTCAGGCTAAAGTGCAACGATCAGATAATCCCAGCTAACAGAATTCCACCCATTTACATAGCTAATATCCCTAACGTCAGCAACTTCATAAATGAACTCGAAATTCATGTTATCAAAAATTTCGTTACCGATGTGAAAAACAAAGTTAAAATCCAGACATTCTCGTCATTGGCATTACCATCATAACTTTTTTTCTACCCGTCAGCCACGCGACAGATTGCACCGCAACATGCCCCAACACTCAACGCTAACACAGGCAGAACAAATTAGAGCCAATTTCAAAAAATCATAAGTACAAAATATCCCTTTTCAAAACACGGAACAGCCCCACCGAAATTGAATACGCTCTCACTCATCTCAATACAATAATCCACACCAACATACAAGAGGTTCAATTAAACAATCAACCGTCCTTTAAAAAACCCAAAATTCAAGTGCTGCCTCCGGAAATACTTAAAGCAATCAAAGTTAAAAACGAAACAAGAAGACTGTGGACCCATTTAAAAACTTCTGAAATTAAAAAAAAATTAATTAAATATCAAAACATACATAGTCAAAATATTAATCAAAACACAACAATGAACAATATCGCAAGTTAGTTCAACAACTCACCACTAAAAATAATACGCAGTGGCCGTTTACAAAAACAAAAATACTTCATGAAAACAGTTATACCTACACTAAACATAATAACGGGCAAAGCATGCACCTCAATTCAGAAAGCTGAAGATCTAACCGTCAACATTTAAAACAAAAACAACCAAACCTCAACCCAAACATAACACAATTAAAAACTAAATCGAAGCCTGCTACGGTCCAGACCCAAAAATACAACATGCATCCACAGCAAAAATAAATATAATAATTTTAAAATATACACGTAAATACCACCTGGACATGATAACAAAAAATAAAATCATTAAAAAATTTACCTTCACCCGCCATTGCATGCCTCACCAATATATTGTTTCACGAATACAAAATACCAAATTCTTGTTTGACGAATACGTACTTCCCCCGGCAATGGAAACGCAACAATTACCACTGTTCCCATATCTAACAAACTTGCAACATCTCCAAATAGTTATCGTTTTATAAACTTACTGCCCATATTAGACAAAATATTTGAAACAATAATTCTGAAATGTCTAACCCAAATCCCTACGAGCCACCGAAGCTATCCCCCACGGACAATTCGGGTTCACCAAAAATATATCAACTCAGCACCAGTTACTATGAATCACAGAACACATACTTTTCATTCCAAAACAAAATTCTTACCATAGATATTTTTATCGACATAACCCAGACTTTTGACAGAACATTGCATCAGGCGCTACTATACAAAATAAACTAGAGGTGCTACAGAATGGCACATACTTTCTCCTAGTAAAGTTTTCTAATTTCATTGGTGTGGACTGGCTTTACGATTTTGCCCTATCATCTTCCCAGCTGCCATCTGTCGCCGCCCAAAGTACATTTTTTTGACGTTTTCAAAATTTTTCGGTTTCCTAATTGGAGAACATTAAGAAAATTAAAGGGTTAAAATTCGTTCTAAATACCATTTTTCATTAAAAAATTTGGAGCCGCTTTTAAGAAAATGGCGTTTAAGCATTACCGGAAATGCAAAATTTGAGGTCTTTTTCACAAGAATCTATTAAGATTTCGAAAAATTTTATCTAAAGTCATTTAAACACTTCCACTCACAAATGCAATAATGTATAGAAATCGATGGAAAAGTGCATATTAACGGCGTGAGACATATTTAAAAAAATACATTTGTGTAATTAAAAAAAAGAATACATTATAATGAACTTTACGGCATATTAAACAGTGATATTACCATTATCCGTTGGAAAAGTTTGAACAATTTGAGAAAATGGCGTTTGAGCGTTTCTGAAAATGCGGAGTTTTGACTCATTTTGACAGAAAACTGTTGAGTTTTCGAGAAATATTAAGTGATATTATTTAAAGCACATGTACTCATAAATATTATAATTTGAAGAAATCGCCTCTAATGTAAATATTACTTGGGAGAAAAAAATTACAATTTTGTAATTTTGAAAAATTGAAAGAATAAAGCAATATGGCGTTTATGTCATTGTGTAGGATTCGTTTGGCACTAACCCTACCAAAAATTTAAAGAAAAAACTTAGAATCGTTTTTGAGAAGTACTTCTTTTATTTTTAAAATTGCAAATATAACACGCATTATGTCATGAAAACTACTAAAATTGTAAAAAAATCTCCATGACCTTTATGAAAGAACTATTTTTGAACAACAAATTTCATTTGAAGGAGAAATCTCTGTCTTAAATTTTGTAGTTGTAGGAAGACGCCCAAAACTTGAAACTGTTGTAATTATCGAAAATTCCGTGTTAACCGTGAAAATCGGGCAAATGCCACCTTTATAAGTGTATTCTACTCTATTCTTACAAGAAATTTAAAGAAAAAATTTGGAGCCGTTTTTAAAACATATTGAAAATGTCCGGGGGGCTTCAAGTAGAGTCGGATGGACTGGGGATTTTTGAAATTTTGAAAAAATCCTACGTATGGTTTAGGCGCTAGTAGTGTTCACAGACGGACAGACAGACGAATAGACAGACAGGTAGACGGACGGAGAGACAGACGGGCAAACAGACGGACAGACGGACGGACAGACAAACAGACAGACAGACAGACAGACACAGATAGACGGACAGACGGGAGAGAAACGAATAGATGGACAGACGGACAGACAGATGGATAGACAAACGGAGAGACAGACGGGCAGACAGAAAGACGAACAGACAGACGGACAGACACGGACAAACAGACGGGCTGACGGACAGACGGACGGACAGATATACGGATAGATAAACGGAAACAGACAGACAAACGAACAGACGGACTGACAGACATACGGATAGACATACGGAAAGACAGACGGAGGGAAACACAGACGGACAGACAGACAGACGGACAGACAGACGGACAGACAGACGGACAGACAGACGGACAGACAGACAGACGGACAGACAGATAGACGGACAGACAGATAGACGGACAGACAGACGGACAGACAGACGGACAGACAGACAGGGACAGACAGACGGACAGACGGACAGACAGACGGACAGACAGACGGACAGACAGACAGACAGACAGACAGACAGACGGACAGACAGACGGACAGACAGACAGACGGACAGACAGACGGACAGACAGACGGACAGACGGACAGACAGACGGACAGACAGACGGACAGACAGATAGACAGGCAGACAAACAGACAGATAGACAGGCAGACAAACAGACGGATGGACGTTTTGACAATAACCACCACGTAAACCCAAGGCACATAAATGCAGGCCTACTTCAAGGATCATCATTATCCACATCTTCTTCTTTTAGTGCCATACACTGATTAGTGCGTAGGCTAGTCTCTAGAAGCCTTCTAATGAGACTTACACTCAGTAAGTGTAGTACATGGGGTGTTTGCCATTGCTTCTCGTCAATTTTGAGGTGTCCAGTAATATAAATCGAAACTCCTATTGGTGCTAAATTGCTAGGGGATTTACTTTTGCCAGGATCGGCCAAGTGCCCTGCCTCGTATATGTTTTACAAGATTATCCCCCCCCCCCGAAGATTATATATTCATCAATATCTTTGTGGCAGACGTTTCAATACTGAATTCAATAAAAGTCGCCCAATTTGCGGAAGTCACGGCGCTATTTTCCTCAGAACCTGATCTACACAAAAACTGCAACACAATGCAACTATATCTAAATGGAACTGATAGTTGAGCTGCGAAACTAAAAATCCAACTTAACCCATCAGAAACCGCTACCAAAACATCTCCCTTGAGGCCTTAACATTTCCCCACTCTCTTGACATTAAACAACGAACCAATAATCTGACATCTACAGAACAGCACAATAAAATATGATGGACTCAACATAGACACTTAACTTAACTGGAAAAAACATTTACAAACTAATTTCCATCAAGCAAAAATAAAATTACTGCAACTAAAACCTATAACATTAGAGAAAAAAGTTTTTTTAATACCTCCAGGATGAAAGTATGTGATTTCAAAGGAAACGATCATGCTGGTTTCGAAAATCTTACTAGAAAGTTTCTATCACGCAGAGTTCAAAACATATGAACATTTTTAGTATTTGAAATTTAAAAAATCCTATACTAATCCTATCTGCATTGCCATTCCGATTATGTTACTTCAAAATTTTATGCGCATGCTTCATATCTGGTAAGAAAAAGTTAAAATTGGAATACGCATATTTGTGCAATAATATCGAAACATTTTTGGAGGAGAAATTCCTATTGCATTGCTTAAATATGTTTTTGCGCCTTGTCACTTACTCTTGTATTCCTGTTTACGCCCTCTAACAAGAAACCAGCAATAATATTCCATCATTACAGGATCCTTATGCCCTTGCTATCTCTTCTCCACTGTAACAATATCTTGATGAAACTCTTCACAATGTTCATCACTAATATCACCCAAATTCTACGGCGAAAATTAAGATGAGTGAATAAAATGCATTTTCAGAGACATTTTACACTTCATATTTGTTGTAGCTTTCTAACCATTCTGTGACCAATGTTTTATAAGTTTCTTCTCTTTTTATCCCGATAAATGTATGAATAACTCACTTAAATGATTGCCAGGCTGCTACCTCAATGTCTCTCAGTATTTTGTTCAATATTTCATTCAACATGAGTTTCATGATTTGCGGGATGATGAAAATTCCTTCATTCGATTTTGCATTACACATCCGTGGCATTATTTCTCTTCTTTGAAACTATAATTTGAAGATTCTAAAAACGATTGCCATTCATATGGATTACAGAAAACACACAGTTTACTTATTCACCTCCTAATGTCTGCACAAAAATCAAAAAGAACCTTCAAGCACAGAATATTGGGCAAAGGTGTCGGTTTCTAAACTCTGAATTGTTTGTCCCAACAGCAAGTAATTTCCATTACTGTAGTCTGGAGCTTAGCAGTTCAGATTCTTTATTTGACAAACTCAAATCCCGTGCCAAATCATTTAGATCTTCCTACTCTTCTATGTGCAGGCCAGTGTCGGACAGTCCTGGTAATTAGTCTGAATCTTTTAGGTGGAGGCTTATGTTTCTGCGTGAAATACGGCTTCATTTTCATCACAGATTTCTTCATGGTTTATTTACCATGTTTTTGGGGTTACAGGCACTGGTAATTCATTATTGTGTGACACAGGTCGAAATGCAGAAGAATTACGTGGATGATTGATCTGGACAGGCCAAATATCTTTATCATGAGGAAGTTGCTGTCATTAAAATGGTTTGTTGGTATTCTTCAAAACATTGGTACAACGAATGACAATGATTTGAGTTTTCCATTCAACCACTACCTAAGGTTCGTTGTACAGGTGACTATACACTGGTAAGCAGCTCATGGTTTGTCCTGATCACAAACACGACAGCCAAAGTATAAAGAATACGCAAGTTTTGTAATTTCATATTTTTCCTTTGAATTTTGGGTGAAAATCTTCCAGAAACGTAACTGAAGTTATCGGGACAATTCGCACACTTTCGATGTGAAATGACGATTTGCATTTTATCGAACAAATTCATTTCAACAGATCATGTGGCGAATTTCACTTCATAAAACCCACAGAAGTGTAATTAATGTTTTAATGGATTTGAGGCACTCGCAAACCAGACAAACTTCACTCGCTCTGCAGGTACAGTTCCGCATGACACCAACTGACACAGAATCTGCCATCCCAACAGTTGTATACTTGTATACTTGCAATAAGGTAAGGGGCTAATTTAATTCCTTTCGGTGACCGATGCGCAGTAGGAAATATGAGTGTGCACGTGACTTGTTTTCAAAATATCCACTATGGCCTACTAAGACCACTAAGACCTATCTTGAATTGAGCGAAACCAGACGCAATCTTCGAATGCAGAGGGCATGAAAAACACGAAAGCCTAATTTCGTTGATATCTTATGAAAGTGGTATAGCTGAACTGAACTAATATTTTATTTTTAAATATATTTTGTGCGTATTGATTTGTCATATCTTACAGATGCAATGTAAATGTATTTGCATTACTAGCATAGTACAGTATGATATGGTATGAAGTACGGTATATTTAAAAACCCTGACGTGATGTGACGTTTGTGATATTCGTAATCTACGTAGAAAATTGAGTACGTTGTGCACTCTACCTTCCTGGAGGTAAAAATCGTCTTCCCTAGTGTTATCAATAGAAATTCCTCACTAGCATATAGCATAGCCGTAATAATATACAAAACCATCTTAAGACCCCTTCATTTATACGCGTGCCCCACATTAGTTGCGTTCACAAATGAAGACCTTTACTACGCATGTCACTACCTAGGACGACGTCCTTTATTAGGGAGCGCCCTGACGGAAAATATATATGGACCCGGCTCTATTCACCTGATTCATTAACATCAAAACCGAATAAACATTAGCGAGAGTCGTGCCCTGTTAAGAGGACTTGCGTTGCGTAATTGCCTTGGGTCGGTTGCTGGTAAATCTATTGTTATGGGGAACATTTTCCAATTTTCATGTTTTTTTTTCATTTCCATGAACATCTGTATGTTCCCTTAAAGAAGTGTTAAATTTCCGCATCTCAGTGGGTGAACGGTTAGTTTATTGGCCTCTCAACCCCCAGAGGGAGGGTTCAATTCTGGCTGAAGTGCATGAGATTTTGAAGTTCGAAAAATCCACAGTGACTACGTCCTATTCGTGACATGTAAACGAACCCTGGTTAAATAACTGGCAAAATTAATCATTCAACAATTCCCGTCCTAATCAGATCTCATATATACTAAGCCCGGGAGCGCCTTAAGTAATGGATAAGTGTTACTGAGACCGTTGTTGTGGTGCTCTATGGCGACGAATATGGGAGTCAAAATTTACCGGCAACGCTCGGAGTCTATAAAATACCATCTACAATATTTCCAGCAATTTTAGGGTATGGACCAAACTTAATGACCCCGAACGTAGTAAATAAGCAAAAGACACCTATGTAAGGTTGCATTCTTTTCGAGGATGAGAGCCAGTGAAAACTTTAGAATATGCTGTGATTCTCAACGTTTCCGATTTCAACATTCGCAGTTTGTCTGACCGTTTTCCGCATAATTCTGTTGACTCCATTGTAATACACTGAACGGTATAACATTTCTCATATCATAAATTTTGACATCGTTAAGTTAAGACCCTTGTCAATTCTTCCCTCACAAAAAGCAGGAAACTTTTGAAGTGTATAATTATTTTTTCTCAAAGACGCAATTACGATGTTAAAATGAAATGAAAAATGTATCACCAGATATAGTTAAATTTATACGTAATCATAAACTTTACTACCAGGTATCTCCGACCTGGAGGAAATCGTCTCAACCGAACAAGGTCTAATAAAGGACCTTTTAATAATTTCAGGTCTAAATCTGACCTGATTTTTTTATTGAACGACTCATATAGTGCTGCCATTGCCCTCTAGGATCTCTACTTATCGGTTCTGTCTGACAGTTCGCTGGGCGGAAAATAGTAGTTCATTTCGGAGAAAATTGTATCCGGGTATACTAAATATGTAGATTTATTTTGTGTATTCGTCAATTAGTTACTAAGGACCTTAACTTATTAAATTATTATTTTTTTATTAATTATTAATTTTATCTTATTAAATTATTTATTAATCTTATTGAATTTTATTCTTTTAAATTTCTAATGTATTTAGATTTAATTTTAAAAACGCTGCCATTTCGGCAAAAATCGAGCTTCATCTTAAGCACATGCTGGCAATGGCGTATTCGGCGAGGCAGTTTTGAGCGGTCACGAAGGCAATGATTAGTACATTGCTTATAATAATATAAAGCAACCAATCATTGACTTAGGAGTCTCCCAGAGCAGTCTTGCCGAACGAAACAAAGATAGACACAGGTATTGTTTATTTCCGAGCTAATTCACCAAGTGACACAAGCATGGATAACGATCAAAATGGCTGTTAGTTGGGGTGTACTACAAAAGCATTCAACTGAACCATCATACATTGATGAGCCTGTATCAAAAATAATAGGTTGGCAAACAATGTCGCCTCATCATTGGATCAAAACGAGGCACCTATTGGATTATTTTTAGATCTCTCAAAAGCTTTTGACGTCATTGATCATGACATTTTACTTTCAAAATTACCTTCATATGGTATCTGTGGTATTGCCCATGATTGTTTATCTTCGTATATTAAACAACGATCTCAGAGAGTGGAAATACCTTACTGGAATGATGGAACATTACGTACGCACCTTTCCGAATCTTTGCCCATTGCACGGGGAGTTCCTCAAAGATCGATTTTTGGCCCTATTTTGTTCCTACTTTACGTAAACGATATGCCCTCGACGATTCGAAACGGAAGAATTGTTCTCTTTGCGGATGATACGAACATCCTTTGCAATAAAGAAACCGTAAATAGTACAATATCAGATGTTTCAAATTGGTTCCGAAATAACAAATTAATAGTAAACGAAAAGAAAACGGTTTTAATGCAGTTTTCCATTTCAAATAAACCATTCTGTGCTCCATTGAAAATGAACAGTGTACCACTGATTGATGTTAAAGCAACAACATTTTTAGGTCTCTCAATTCAGTCAAATCTTAAATGGAACGTCCATTTAAATGAATTGAACACAAAATTAAGTTCATTATGCTACGCGTTCAGAATTCTTTCAAATTCAGTCAGCCTTCACTCTGCTCGTTGTGTATATTTCGCGAATGTTCATTCCCGCCTGAGATATGGCATAATATTCTGGGGAAATACATCTCATAGCTCCCAGACTTTTAGATTACAAAAACCAATTGTACGAATAATAACCAAATCCCACCCACGTGATTCATTTAAGCCTCTCTTCATTAATCTAGGAATTTTACCATTACCTTGTCTGTTGATTTACGAATCAGTGGTTTTTGTCAAAAATGACTTGCTTAAGGGCGGGAATATATTTTCAGAAAATGCCGATGTGTATTACTATAACACTCGACGTAGAAATCATATTCATCAGGTGACAGTATCAACAGCTCATTACAAAACTTACACATTCAATACATGTACATTATTTTACAACACTTTGCCAGATGACATTAAACGATTAAATTGATAGAAACGTTTAAGCCCTAAGTTAAATCGTTTCTGCTGCATAACTGTTTCTGTACAATTAGAGACTATACTGAGCATCCCAAGGAATGTAACATTAATTTTAACAGTGATATTTAATGTATTATTTACCATTGGACTGCATAATTCTAAACAATATGTAACCAGTATTGTATCGCAGCTTCTGGGTCAGTAACCCCCATCTCGATCAGGTTTTTTTCGTCCAGTTTCCGTGATCCATTGAGTAAATGCTGAGATGGCCCTTTGTTTTGCTTCTGGACATAAATGTAACTTCATTATCTGTGCGCGTCTTCTAGAATTCAGTGGGAAGTATAGTTATTCAAATTATCGTTTCCATGTTGTCGCGGCAGGAAGTGTTATTCCGAAGGACAACATGGATAAGAGCCCAAAATTTATTGCTTATTTATCCTTGAAAATAGATTTTTATTACATGGGAGCTTGTTTTCTTCTTTTCATTCATTCAAAATTCAAGTAGTATATGACTTAGTGTAGGGATCACAGAATTTTGAAAATGTGCACACAATTCACTTTTCCCCATAGCACGTCATACGCAGTTTTAACTGTTTTTTAACGTAACATAAAAAAATGTTTAACTATACTTGCATACCGCGGGCACAATTCGGCACCACATGTGGTTCCTGTTTCTTAATGTCGAAGAACTAGTGCCCGGAAGATACGGCGCTCCGCCGCGCGGCATTGCGGGCTTGTCAAGGACGTGGGCAATGTCATAAGCTTCGTGATTCGTTGCCCTGAAGTGGAACTGCCACCCGTAGGAGCGCTTGTTCCCTCAGCGGGCGTTTCTTCACAATAGGCAGGGCGGCACAAACCCCGCGGGAATAACTATTTGCATCCTGAAAAGTGTAGAATTTCGGTATTTTTTTCAATAACTTCCGGTGCGTGACGCAGTGTGTTCAATAACTTTCAGTTATTTTTTTTCACAGCAGATGTAAGTAGTGAATCTACAGAAAAAAAATGAGGAAAGATTGCAAACTGTACCTGTTGAAAGTTCCCTTGTAAGTTCTCGTCTTATGTCATAGTGTAGTTCATTCAAGTGTAAGTGGGTGTAATTAAGGGATGAGGATAAGCCAAGGAAGAGGAAGGAAAGATCGCGCGCGATCCATGAACCGTTTGTAAGGATACTACTTCGGAATTCGCCTGCTGTTGACCGGAGAAACTACGGAAAACTACCGACCAGAGTAGCCAGCCACTATAATTCTCTAGAAAGTGATTAAATTCGACCTAGTTGTGTAGCTAATGTCGAAAATGCTATCACCGTCGGGACTCGAACCTACGAGCTCCCGGTCAGAGGCACAACACTGATATCAATTAATGCCCTGAGCCACCTGACGGTCACAACGGTCGACATGAAGGTATTACAACCGATTTCGTCTCAGTGAAGTGCAAAACATTTCTAGTATCGAATATCTTATAGTCATGGGGAGTGCCATACTTCTTTGTCGCCCTCCACCATGGACATCACGTTGTTCGGCCTCGCGGCCGCGCGCCGGGGCTCTGCCGTGTGCGGAGCCGGAAAGTAAAAGCGAGCCGCGTGGCCTCAGGGGAGGCCCGGGGCAGTCGGGGGCAAAGGCAATCCGCTCGGCTGGCGTGCCGCGCCGGAGGGCAGGCACCGGGGGCGGCGGCAGCCTCGCGTGCCGCGCGGGTACCGCTGCCCTGCGCTGCTCTCGTGGCCCAGTGGCCCGCCGGCCCCGCCCCTTCCTTCCCCGCCCTCCCCATGCCCACCCCCGCGCCCCGGCCGGGGTCGATGCGTCGGCCCCGGCGGCGGTAGCGGTGCACAGTGCACGAGGGACGAAAGACGGCAGCCAGACACGTGGGAACACAGAAAGGCATACCGTCTCAAAGCATTTTTTTACTTTTTCTATGATAAAAAAAGACTTATTGCTCGTGGTGAAACTAGAGAGCGTAAACCGCTAACTCGCAAATGCGTGACCATTAAACTTTCTATGTGATGACGTTTGCCACATCATTTTTCTCCTAAGGCGTTCCGTTAATGGAAGTTGTTCCAGAATATCGGAGTGTACCTCCACTGCTAAATTCTTAGAAACATATATCCCTTTGGTTTGTATGACGTTTTTAGTTTTGCGTTTGTTTGGCTCTGAGACTAGTTAGGTGACTCCAGCTCTCTCAGCCGTTACAAGTTAGAGCCGCTCCCGTTATCGTGACGTTTATTGTACACCCTGCAAGACTCTATAAATGAGGTGGGATATGACGTTCTCGTGCCACACGTAAGATGATATTCTTTTTGACGTATGACGTTAAAAGGGGCGCTATATGAAAGACCCGATGTAAGGAGTAAACAAATCTTCATCGTGGAAGAATCTAGTATGTCTTGCCCTACACCAGGCCTGTCGCACTGCGCCTGCATGGAAGCCCGAGCGAACACGGAGAACCTCCCCTCACTCCGCTCTCGTTTCCCCTCCAAATCCAGAAAGTGCACGCCTTAGCAGAAGCGGCGCGTGGCAAGGCAATAGTGACTTCATACGAAAATATGTTAGCCAGATTTACTCCCTCAGAAACAGAGATTTGAATTACGTTTACTATGTACTTTACAATTTATTACTATATGTTCATCATTCAGTTATTTTTTATAGCAATAATGTGAAATAAATTTATAGGTAACTATAATTTATCAATTACCGCTTGGGTACGGATACCTCTTCAAATCCTTGTCTGTTACACCTCCTTTCCTAAACATAGGAAGTTATGCTATTATTGCACTCTAAAGTAAACCCTATTACGAAATCAATATACTTCCGTTTCAAAATGTTTAATTTCATTCGCCAATAAAAATTGTAAATATGATTGATTGCAATATTACATTTTAATAAATCAATTCTTTGCTTTATTTTACGAAATTAATGCAGCTAAATTTGATGCTTTAACTGTCAACTGACTTCTCCAAAAGACAGTCATGAGGAAGGTCTGCAGCTGTGTGTCACCTCTCTGAAGCAATTTGTACAACCTTTACTTTTAAATCTCTCGCCAGTTGCTCTGAACGCACTCCCCGCAAACTCTATTAATCTAGGTAACATGTCCGCCACCTTAACATATTAACACACAATCTGCTGTGTGGGAATCCAGTATGACATGATTTTGCTCGCCTAGAAGTTGATAGCGAAATGCTTTTGCCAAGAAATCCAAGGGTTTGTCGCTCGGGACTTGCGACTGAGCCAGTTTAGTAAGGACCTCAAGTGTAAATCGCAAAGTTACTACTAAGTTGAAACGACAAAACAAATAATGTGGAAAAGTGAGAAAGAAAACTGAAGTTTACCGTAGGCTGGTGGAAATAGCAAGGATATTTTGTGTATTCCTGTTGCAAATTATGCAAGTGGAAAACTTAAAAGCCGCTGATAGATCTTATTTTAGAAAAGGGAAGCAATATTGATCCGACTGATTCCGAAAAAAATTATTTATTTTTATTAATTAATAGACAAATAATGTATTTATTATGAATTAAAGGGATTCTTCTGATGAGCATAAATCTGTAACACTTAATACATAATTATATTTCTTCACTCATAGAGCTTTATTGTAGGCAGTAAAAGTAGTTATAATAAATGGAATATTAATTAATACTCTCTTGGCTCGTAGCGAAGTCGCTTCCCTTTCACCGAGGAGGTCCAGGATCGAATCCCGTCGATTCCTGGACAAGCTAATGTGAAATTTTTTTCAAGAAAACGAGTTTGCGTGCTTCACAGGAGCTAGTCCAACCCCTGTGAAGCGTCCTAAACCCTACCCCTATCCTTCCCATTCTGGACGCTGGGTAATGACGCAGGAGCGCGTGTGAGAGGCGCGTTTTCGGAAATGCTACCTAGCGGACGTCTTGAGTACGACGCACGGACTCTATGACTCTACGTATAAGTAACGGAGGATTACACCGCATTAAGCGCTCAACGCCCAAGAAGGGTTAGGAGACGCGTTGCGTCGTTAGAAAGACGCAACCAATTTTTAAAAAAATATCGTCACCCTTAAATAAATAAATGTCTTTATTGGTGGCGAGGCTCAGGCCATTTAGCCTGCTCTTCCGCCTGACCACTTTCAGAATTTATATTACAATAGTACATAATAATGGAAGTCATTCAATGAAAAATACGCACGCAATTTGGATGAAGATTTTCACATGGTTGTCAGGAGTGAAGCGAAGGAGGACGAGCTTGATAGGAAATCGGGAAAGAATCGGGATGAATGGAACGGTAGAGAGAAAGGAAAGAAAAGAAGAAAGAAAGGAGAAAAAGAATCAGTGAAATGTTAATAAGTTCTGTTAATTGGTTCATTGAGGTTTTGAAGGAGCTAAAATTGCGTACGTATTTTTGAATTACCCCTAGAAAAACTAGAAAGGGAGGGAATCTCGTCAGCATACAAGCGAAGATACATCAAGTCAAGAGTTTAAGCCTTCAGAGAAACTGAAAAATTGAGAGATAATGGTAAATGATTTTGCGTATATTTCATAATATTAACAATAATTATTATTATATGATAAAGTGACGTAAAATTATTTGGTTATTAAATAAAGTTAAAAAAATTTGGTTCTTAAATAAAGTTAAAAAATTTAAAAAATTAAAAATGTTGATATAATCAATTTATTTTTAGGAAATGTTAAAGGTTAAAATATTTCACAAATTAGCAAAATTGGAAAATTTTAAGAATTTAGGAAATTTTTACCGTTTAGAGTATTCCCAAGACCCGAAAACCCGATCCAACATCTCTCACCCGTAAGCCAACGATTTATTCTTCCTTTATTCCTGGGACTGCAAGCAAGGGACCATCCCGGCATGCCCCTTAAGCGATTGAGTAAACCCTTAAGAGGCAAAGCGAAACCCTCAGAGGCTGTGACGTTTGAATCAGTCCACCACGATCGCAGGACGCTAGAACTAATGGCGCTGGAGCTAGCCCGAGTGAGCATGTGGAACGTCTTGCTGAACTGTAGGGCTTAGCGCACATAGTATATTTCTTTGCAATTTGCAAAATAATGTGTTAACAAGAGTTCCAGGCGCTTAGTGATCGGTTGGCTATCAGAGCTCAAGGTATTTAAAGGTGATTTAAGTGACGTCAGTAATTATTTTGGTGGAACAAATACATAAACCCTTACTAATTTCAGAAAGTTTGGTTTTTGGTTTATTGAAAACAAATGAAAAATAAGTAAAAGTGCCAATCTTTATATTTTATTGGCATAAGTCATTTTTGAATATATTAAAAGAAGAACAGCTTAAAACATATTTTTCTGAATCTGAATTTTCACGTACTTCATCCAAAGCTTTTTGCAGAATTTTTTCGAAGCTAATTTCCGAATGATTTTTCAAAGAGTCTTAATTTTGTGGCATGCTCAACCTTCTAAACACAAAACAACTCACGCAACACAGTACGTCGTTCATTCTACATGTCCCTGCTTACGTATATTGTTAACAAACTGTATTTTTAGCTCTAAGGAAATGGTGCACTATTCTTGTATATAAATGTTATCTGTTCTGTATCCCTGATGAAGGCCAAATATATGGCCAAAACGTCGGCTATGTAAAGTGTATGTTTTCTTTCCTGTGACCCAAACTCAAGAACCGTTAGACATATAATTACAAACGGTCAAGAATAATGGAATACTAAAGTTTTTTTCTTTCAAATCGTTGACAATTGGCGAAGTATTGAAGACATCCTTTGAACATAATATTTTTCACATACTCGAAACTTCTGTGTAAGATCGTGTATGATTCAGAGGCGGAGGCACCCTTATATTTGAATGAGAAATTAAATTATAAAATGTTCCCTTTAAAAAAACTTATATATCATATTGATTCATCTATTAAATTCAAATTTCAATTCGTGCTATTAGATACCATGTCATTTCAATATATGTTTAGCATATGCTACAGGGAATACTTTAATTTAATTAAATATTTATTCAATAAATTAAATGGTCATGTATTGTCCCTTGTGAGTTGTTATTTTAATTCAATACAACTTTATTTGTAACATATTTAATTTGTGTATTTAAAGTATTATAAAGCATATTTGTTGGTATCAATACGTATGGAATAAAACCACATCTATGTATTTTCCAAATGTTGAATATCTCCATGTTTATCTTTTTGACTGATTTGGTATTTGAATGACTCGAAATCACTTTTTTCCTACATGTACTCTCTTATTATGGCAAACATAAAAATATATGCAGTAACACTTCAACAATAGATTTATTTACTAAACGTATTGTTTGAATGTTTGTTTAATCATTAATAAATATAGTCTTCTCTAATACGAATGTAGATTCACTCCTGTTTGATATCTGGACGGTGTTTTCATTTCACAGAATATTTCGTGTGAACTGATGGACAAACTCAATATTATATACGTGAAAAATGTTTATTCAGTGTAATCTTTAGTGCCGAATAAATTTCTTTTTCGTGGAAGCATTACATAAACCTGCACCAGCCACAAAAATTTTAATAATAGTTGAACAAACAACAAAAAACACACTCATAGGCAATACGATCGAGTATCCTTTTCTGCACCTCCAGATTTATCATATAACGAAATATCTTGATTTGAACGTGAAAGAATCATTTTTAATCAACCAATTCCACGTCAAAGTAGAATAGAAAATTTGAATGATTTAAAACATCCGTAATAAAACAAGAAAACCAAACCACAAAATAATTATGTTAAAACGCATATTTAACATCGAAAACACAAACACAAATGTTTAATTTGCATGCAGTAATTGTAATTTTTGCAAATAGTATTATGTATATAATTGTGTGCATCCAATATTTGTGTCTAGTTTTTGTATATCTATGTATCTAGTTTTCATGTATCAGTGTTTGTAGCTTCTTTATTTGTGTTTGTATATCTAGTGTTGGTAATTATACATTTCAGTCGCGACAAATTCGATATTAGAAATTAGTACCCTTCTCTTCGTGGCTAAGATTGGACAAATTGTAGTCATAAAACCAACTGAGGAATGGAGATCCAAATGTTTGATAGATCCAATCAAATTAACTTAACAGTTTATGATAATAAATATAATATTTTGATATAAGATGAAAATGGAAAGACTAAAAACAGAAAGGAGAAACAAAAACAAGACTAGAAACAGAAAATGTAAAGACTGAAACAATAATTGGAATATTAAAATAATCTGAAATTTTGAAAAGTTGGCCCTTTAATTAATTTTAGTTCATCACAAAACAGTATAATTTGTATGAATTAGTGTATAATATCTCGGATAAATATTCAAAGTAAATATTATAAACGGGCAAGAATTGGAATAAAACACTTAAGACGAAAAAATAATATATCATTTTATAATTTTCCCTTTCTATACTAATCAATAATGTAAGTTTATTATATTTCCGAAGTTGGGCAATTCTCTGTATTTATGGCTGAATTGATAATCGAGGTATTTTGATGAATGAGATTGACAAATGTTGTAGATGTAGTATAATTTATGATGAAGTTAGGAGATTTCGTTGTAGATAATTAGATATAATGAGCAAAAACACTGGAAGAAAAATATCACCTACAAGAGCCCCGTATTTAAGAGATTTCGCCAGACACAACTGCCGCGTGGTTGCTAAAGCGTACCAGCAACACTTAACCACTTTTAATTTCCGGCCTCTAGCCTCTTTTCCTTCAGAGGATCCAGGTGGCATACGTCTCATTTTTACGGTTAACTCTGAATTTTCGAAAATTGCAAAAGTCGCGTCTTCCTACAACTACAAAATTGAAGACAGAGATTTCTCCATCAAATAAAATTTGTCGTCCATAAATAGTTCTTGTGAACGTCATGTAGATTTTTTCAAAATTTTCGTGCTTTTCCCGCAATTAGCTACGGGAAAGTCTGTGCCATTCTGTAGCACCTCTAGTTCATTTTTGATGAACCCCAAGGATGATAATTTGTTGAAAAATGTGTACTAACTTATTTTGTAGGTTTTCAAGTTTCTATTTGGAATGAAATTCTGTGAATTCAAGATTGGTTAATTTGAAAATAATATTGTTGTTATTATTATAATAATAATAATAATTATTATTACTATTATTATATTAATTTGGAATTGGAATTATTTTTATTGTTGATCGTTAAAAATGTTACATTATACACAAAATTGTCATATTTTAATTGTTACTTATGCTCCAACGACTTTATAAGAATTCTAATGATCGAGCGGCGACAAAATGCCCGAAGGCTTTCTGTCATACCTGGCATACATAATTTTAATTTTTTCTTAGTTTTATTGATTCAGATTTACTTACTTAGTAATTAACTTGATGTTAACTTCATTCTGTCTGTCTTTTCATATCTCCCTCTCATAATCCTCTTTCATAGTTCTCTCACATAATTCCCACCATATGTAGCATCTTGCAAGTGTTTTCGTATTTCCCTCGTTACCACAATCCTTCCTATCCAGGTAGGGTATGCAGTGTATATCGAGCAACCTATCGAAGGCCATAACAAGCGCAATAACGAAGCAATAACGAATTAGTAAAAAATAAAATTAATTTATATTGTTGATTGTATAATTCTGAATACGAATTTTGAATATACAATAACTTTATTTGCCATCAATTTAAAGGAATCGTTTGTATGGGAAAATAAAATGTTCTTGGAAAAACAAACCCATGAATTTTACAGTATTTTGTAGAAAGCAAAACTTCAATGTTTGCTAGTGCTATTTGATATCTGAAAAATAAGACTTTCTGAATATTTTTCAGTAAATGTATAATGCTAACTTCTTTACGATATCGATTCTGAAAACTGATTTTCGTCACTTGAACACTGTTGCTAGAACAGAACGGGTAAGAGAACATTCAAAGGGTAGGGTGAGTGGGGATGTGGCCGCTAGCCTGTGCTTCTGTCTCGTTTCCCGCTTCTGGAGCTAACTAACGCCTGGATCGACCCCGGCCCTGCCCCGCCCCCTCGCCCCTCTTCTGCTCGGCCTCCACGCGCGGCCGGCCCCGTCCCGGAGCGCCCGCTGCCGAGCTTTACGCCCTCCCAGGCGCAAATTGCAGCCGAGCAAAAACTGCTCTCTGGGGCCTCGGGCCGCCAGTTGGAGGCATATTACTTTTGGAGGCATATTACTTCTGCAGTTGCGCGCTCCACAGAACTCTACAGAGTCTGTCTTACTGAATGGAGAAGTATTCCTGAACGTTCCAGCCTTATAATATACAGACTGAAATAGGGATAAAATTTTTACAACTTCACACCGCTTCAAACAATAAGTAGAAATGTGCTTTTATTTTTCTCTTAAATTTGTTTTTCTCGGAAACGGTCGAAACAGCCTAAACCTCTCGATGTATATTTTTAAGATACAGTCTGTATATGAGTCGGTTACCAGAATTTCGCAAGCGTGCGCGTGAGTGTACAAGTCCAGACCTATTTTTTTAAAACTCTGAACAAGATTCCATTCGAAAATTCACGTTTTCTAAAGCGACAAACTTTTGAAATGCAATTTTCGCGGCGAGATGAATAAGGCCTGGGCCGGGGGAACAGTTCCCCGCGAAAACAAAGCCATTGTTCACAACTCTAGGAGAGCGAACATCCAAGGAACTATCTCCCACTGTTCGCTCATTACAATTTCCGAAGAGAGCTATTTTTCCGAGAAGTCTTGCGTTCGCTTTCACAAATAGTCGACAGGAGAGACAAAAACAGAGCGCAATGTTCTTTGACTCTGGCTCGATGGAGAAACAGTGCGCCGAATTTACAAATGTTCTTAAAGTTTTCGGACATTTTCCTTTTGAAGACCGTTCACATCAGTACTCAAAGATTCAAAATCTGGACGATTTATCATTGAGTTACGCTTGGCATATATTTGTAGTGACAAAGGCTATATAAATTAATCGTATTTTATCGAAAATCTAACGAACAACTTGATGAAAGTATTGTGCATTCTAATTTTATACTTAATATTCTTGGTAGTTGCCGTAAAAGCTCACTATGTCTTAAGGTTTCCTATCACGATTCAGAATATACCATTTTACTGTTAGAATTTGTGAAGACGATAATAGCAAAAATAATTGTATCATATTGTTTTCATACACTTTCGTCGTATGTAACAAGTTGGATCGATTTTGAGGATGACTAATCTTTACTCCAGAATTACAATTTTAATGGTTTTAATTTTTGCAATCGCCAGAGATGGACAAAATGTAAATGAAAGAAAAAAATGTTTGTAGACACATTAGTTGACTTATCAAACAAAATTAACATGGCCTTATTTAAATGTATCAGATAAGGAAGAAGTCATTATCGAACATCCAATTACAATTCTGAAATGTGTCACTCAAGTATTTTTAACACAGAGATTTTCGTTGCCTTAACGCAATATAATGTATTTTTCTTCCACCAATGAATTAAAAAAAAATTGTAATTGGCTGAAAGGAAATAGAATACGAAGAAGAATATTGAACATTCAATATCCAAACAATATTACAGATATAGCATTCTGGCCTTTAAATTTTTCTAGAACATAACTTTCTTGCATATAATTAGTTATTTAATAAAAAAATCCCTGTCACTATACGATCCACAACTTCAAGACGGATAAGAATGTTGTCTCGGCCTCTACTGAATGAAATATTTTCTTTACAATTCCGTCAACATGTAAAATTAAATTCCACCTATTGAGAGAGAAAAGAATCATCACAAAAAATATGAAAAATCATGCAAACATCTTAATTTATTTACCTATTTAAGAGAAAAATGCACAAAGCATGATATCGCTAATTAAAAACTCACAAATGAACAGAACAACGAATGACAATAACATTTTTCATTAATTCATGATTTACTTCTTCAATAATTCATTTGCTATTTTCAAACTATGGAATTTTTTGAACTAATCATTCACATGTTAGGTAATTTAGTAATTTGGTAATTGCTCGTGTATTAACACTGATTATCTTCAATATGAATAAATTTGTTCATCAACTATATTATTTGTCCAGTTTTATTTTAAGAAGGGTTTAGTGTAGTCACTGTTTTATATTTTTGGAATCAAGTGTGTTCTGTAACTTTAAAATCGGCCGTTTCAAGAATTCTTTGAATGGAATTTTTTTTAAAGTTATTTCTTATGTGCAAGTTGAGCATTCGTTTTGAACGTCTTTTAATGTAATGACCCGTATTGTTACTTTTTCAGTTCTTTAGTATTTAGGTACATTTGTTAATTGGTATTGTAATTTCCAATTGTGATCAAATTAACAGCTTAAACTGGACGATATCTATAATTTATTTATATTATTTTTTCACTCTTTCTTTCGTTTGTAAGAAAGGTGTGTTTCTTAGGTACACTTCCATTCGTACTGTAATAACTGTGTGCAATAAATATCTTGCCTGATGTATATACTGTATTTAGCGCAGATGTTTAGTCTTAATTGCAACTTTGTGTTGTCTGAAAAACCAAATATTTGCATGTTTCTTTACGAAGTAAAACCTGAATTTCCTTCCTGCGAGTGAACGTTTAGTTACCACCACGTCGCCCCTTGATGGGTAGAACACCCTGAGACTTCGAGGGTCGTTGAAATCTTTGTTGCTCGTTGTTGCAGTGGATGTCACATTCATCATCGACATCCTCATCAATTTCCGCACCACGTACGTCAACGCCAACGATGAGGTGGTGTCGCACCCGGGCAAGATCGCCGTGCACTACCTCAAGGGCTGGTTCGTCATCGACCTGGTGGCGGCTATTCCCTTCGACCTACTGCTCTTCAATTCGGACACGGACGAGGTAAAGCCGATTCCGACCCGACCCCGTCCGCGTCCCCGCCTCGCCCAACCCAGCTCTATCGCCTTCTCCCTCCTCACGCCGCGTCAACCCCCCACCAGCCTCCTCTGCCCGGCGGCCACGGGTCCGCTAGCATCCACCACGGCCCGCCCCGCCCCGCTCCGCCCTGCCCCGGCTCCCAACCGCCCCGCCCCGGGGCGTACATCCCTGGATCCACTGGCGCTTCGGCCACTGGTGGCCAGCGGTGTGCCCCTAATACCTCCGTTCCGCGCAGAAGGTGTTCCAGCCGCCCTCAAGAGGGTGGAACGCAACCGTGCGCAACTTCCACCCCTCCCTAACCTCCGCTCGCCTGCACCAGCTATATCTCCCCGCGCCCTCCCTCCCCCGGGCCCCTCTTGTCCCCTGCCCCTCCCCGCCCACTCCCGTAGGCCTCCGTAGTGAGTGTGAGGCCGCGACCGCATGCGCGCGCCGGCTCCATGCACATGCATGGTGTCCTTGTCAGCTGGATTTGGGCCGTGTCTTGGTTGTTCCAGTCGATGTTAATTGTTCCCCTAGGTGTGCAGATAAGTGTTACATTTCTGTAGCTGTCTCTATGTGCTGTTTTCAGTAGAGTCTTTTGTTTACTTTACAGTTGGGCTTGGATGCAGATGAGGTTAGTTTCTGAACGACTATTTCCCTTGTGGTGTGCCCTTGCCTGGCCCTATAGTGGCGCTTGTCGCTTTTGCCTGTCTATTTGCCTGCTCGCAGTTCCCTACATACTACTTCTCTTCTTCTCTTCTCTTTATCTCGTATTTAATTGTGGTGAGACTTTGAGGAGCTTGTACCCGCACTACCTGCACGCAAGGAGCCTCCCTGGCGCTCCACTGACCACCTCGTGCCCCCCCCCGCCACCCCCGTTTGGACTCTCGGGCGCCCACACGTCACACGCCCCCCCCCCGTGGAGTCCCCGGCCTCCGGCCCTGCTCCGCCCCGCCTGCTCCTCAAGCAGCCGTGATGTCCTCCTCCTCTCCCGCCCCCGCCGTCTCCCACCGCTCGCCAAGCGCCTGTAGTCGTGCTAGAGGTCTAGATCTAGCAGAGGCGGCCGCAGCGGAGCATGTAGTGGACGGCGCCCCGTCGCCCCGTCCCCGCTCCTCCCTCTCCCCGTCCCAGTCCCCGCCCGGTTGGCCGCTCGCCACGAAGCGCCACTCCAAAGCGGCAGCTACCCCGCCAGCCCCTGCTGCTCCACTGGCCCGCCCCCGCTAGCCCCTTGGACGGCCGCGCCCGGCCCGCCCCCGCGCCTCCCCGCGCCGCGCCGCCCCCCGCCGCGCCCCGCCGCCCTGGGCGACGGCGCCGCACAGCCGCTTCCACTGCGCAGGGAGACAGACGGGCGTTGGAAGGGCTTGCAGCCGACTTGTGCTGAGCGTTGAGCTATGACTGCATTTTTTCCTTCATCAGTCTCCCACTTGAACTCTCTATACTACTGTTTTGAGTGATTGATTGAGTGAGTTTTCGAGTGCATTCTGTAATTATTTCATTATGCAATTTTGCACAGATGTACATAGCTATGAGCTTTTTCAGGTTTATTTTATTCCTTATCTATTTGCACTGTAATTGTAGAATGTCATTTTTTACTGAACAGAGTACTGTATTGCTCACAAAACTGGAAACGCAAATTAGTTCCCACAAATTAGACCAGTTCTATATATATCTCTCTGCTTGAACCTCTGTCTAGAGACACATAAGAGGACAATAGAATAAACAAATTCGTGTAGAAAACGTTTAATAATGAACACTGATCCAATTCATACAATGTCATTTTTTGTTTTTGACTGAGAAAGGCAAGAAGGTCTTCCTCTTGAGGGCCGGCTCCATGCAGTAGTATGTAGGCAAGTCAATTTTGCCTTTTGTTTTCGTCGGCGCTGAGATTGTTGTATTTCTGTGGTTGAAAGTGTTATCATCGGCGCGTGCGAAACGACGGAAAGCCATAGTGTGTCGCTGTTTATAAACGAAAAGCTAAGGACAAACTGCAACAGGTTGAGAGTTGTAAATGAACCAATATTTTCTCACTTCTGTCGTAAACGTTGCGAGACGATCAATACTATGAAAAGAAATTTAGGGCAAACGGACACTCTTACGACACAGGATATGTAAATGGGGCTCAAAGTAGGAAATATGACTGCAGTGTCCCCTTAAATAGACGTAGAATCATTTTATTTATTATATCGGTCACTGGATCAGAAGAGCAATACCTGGTCACAATCCGAGGACAGACAATTTATCTGTTGTCAAATTTTGATGTTGATACGTGTTTCTTATCTGCACTGCATGCTATTTTCATTACACGATTATCGATTATTTCACACGAACGCTCCGAAAAATTTTACAACACTAAGCTATTTCTTATTCGTCTGTAAAATGCCACTGCATTTTTTTCTGGAATTGGGGAGAAATGCACGTCGTACTTAATTCCACCAAATATTCGAGAGTGCGAGCGCCTGTATTTCTGGAGATCACATTCGATCTTCGTTTTAATAATTAAATAAAGCTCTGCTTCTTTCAATTGCTAAGCTTTGCACCTTCAGCATTATCTTTGCCTGACAAAGCGCACAGAACAGAGCGTTCTGGATTTGTGCGCTAACAAACTAGCGTTTGGGATTCAGGAAGCTATTTGTATGCGTATCATTTTTCACGCTCCATTGTCGGTTCAATTCCAATTATTTCATGTAAAAGTTTAGACGCTTCAAACAACAGCAATAAGGCATTACATCAGAGAGCTGGTTTAGTAAAGGGGGAAAATTAGACAAAGGCATATATTTAAAGAGCGGAGAAGATATGTTGGGACGGAAAGTATTTTTTCATGTGTTTTTCTGATCAGAAGGAACTCAATAGATTTATAGTCGGAAGTTTTAAAGAAACACATGTATCTGAAAGAAATTGGTTAGGTTCCGTAATGTTTTAGTTATAATAGTTCATTTGACATTGCGCAAAATGTATTTGCGACATAAGAAATTAGTAAATGTTTTAATAATATACTATTTCACTCTTTTCAGATCAAAGTACATTTTTGTTGTATATATACTTCAGTTTACAGAGGATGTCTTCTTGCCGATTTCATTTATATTCAAAGCAACGGACGCATCAAATAGTATACATCGAGTAAACAGTATACATATACCACTGCAGGAAAGAGGCGAGAGCAGGGAGTTGCGATCGAATGAACCTGAATGCTCTGAGTGCCCTGAAACGCAAATCGATGGCAACGCAGCTTCAGCGGTGTTGTTGTCTTTCTCAACGTCCGGTTGAGAAGTTGTAGAGCATCGCTGTCGTGGGATGAACACGTCAAATACCTGGCGTCACGTCTGCTCATTTGAAAGCTCCGAAAGCAGAGTTAAGAAAAGCCCAAAAAAAAGGGCGTGCGGGGTGAGGGGCGGGGCAGAGGTGTGGGAGGGCCGCGCTGGCGGTGGGGTCGGGACGAGGGACCGCGCGGGCGCTGACGGCGAGGGCCCGGCGCTGCGCAGACCACCACGCTGATGGGGCTGCTGAAGACCGCGCGCCTGCTGCGGCTGGTGCGCGTGGCGCGGAAGATCGACCGCTACTCGGAGTACGGCGCCGCGGTGCTGCTGCTGCTCATGGCCACATTCGCGCTCATCGCGCACTGGCTCGCCTGCATCTGGTGAGTAGCGCCGCCGGCCGCCGCCCTCCTCGCCCGCCTCCTCTCTTGTGTGTTGTGTTTTGCAGGTGACTAACGCGAGCGAGCGCGTGCGCGCGAGTAGCCCTGCGCAAAGCGGACGCGGTTAAAAGAATCGCAGCGCAGCGGACGCAGGCAGGCCGGCCACGAGGAGGAGGGGCGTAGTGAATGAGAAAACGCACAGGTTCTCTTCTCCTTCCGCACTGCTCTGAGGGAAGACAACGCGAGCGTTGCGAGTGGCGTCATGTGCCTTCCCTGCGTCGCACTTTGCATTTTCGGAACGAGTACGGTTTTCTCGGTTTTCTTCACTGGCATATTAATGACAAAGCACAGAGTAAGAACTATGATTAACTTTTGTTAAACGATATACAATATTAAGAATTCAAATCTTTTTAAAAATCGCTGATAAGAAACAGGATCTCCTAATTCCTATTTTATGTAAGTGTAAACATAAGATTTTACGTTTTTTCGTCTTAGTAACTTGCATTTTTATTTCAAATCGATATGTCAAATGCAAAGACATTTTATGACTCACGCCATGTTTTCTAAAAAGTAAATGAGTTTTCGATAGAGTTGCCATGTCCGAATTGACATTTGACAATTTTAAGACAAGTATTTCTAATAGATAATTTCGTTCTCCCTTTCTGAAAATATAAAAATATATTTTCATTAAATTTTAATTGTATTACTGCTTTTGAATGCATTTTGAACCCGGCTAGCTATGCATTTCTTTCTGGGATTATTCTATAATGATTTATTGAATAATTAAGGCATGTCAATTTAAATTTAAACAGGGTCCAAACGGTATATTTGTTTGTAGTGAAATCTCGATAGAGTCAGGAGGTCCCTGGTTAGTTTTCAGATGTGCACCATTCCTTCGACACTGAGTGCCAGCCGTGTGGAAAACGTGCAAATGTCGAAAGTCGAATCATTGAACTTCGGACACACGCTGCCAAAAGTTTCCGCAATCGCACAATCAAATCTAGATGCCACATACTGACAGTTTTCATATATTTCTTACGAAACATCTAATATTAGTGAGTAGCACCAACTTCGTGTGCCTCTCTTTGTTCAGGCATATGTGTTTTCCCTTCCTTTCTACGGGCACACCTGAAGATCGCAAGACCCAGCCGTGTCTTCGCAAGCTTCGCGACTCCCGCAGAATGATAATGCAAGACCCTGAAAGCTGGAAGATACTAAGGCACTGCATAGTGTTACAGGGATGGATGGTGTGATTTCTTCAAATTTTATACCCAAGTAAACCACGTCGGAGAACGCACTCTTATGGATTCCTCTTACTTTAGGACAGACCTAGGAGAGCAACTACGTAGAAGCAGAGTCGTTTGATATGCTAATTATATTCGTTTTGTCGGGAATAATATAATTATTTTATCTTTCGTTATTTTGAATTTTAATTGCGCGTTACGTATATTTTTTATTTCTAAGGGTGAATAATTACTATTGGTTTTAGGATCTCGAAGTACTCCCGAAAGGTACCCTCTTCTACCTCAGCCGAGAAGCAATGTTGTGATAACGTTTGAAGCTTCCAGCAACTGGGGAGGGGGGGCAAGGAGCGGCAGTGCCCCTCGCCGATTAGGTGCATCGGTGACCTGTGCGTTTGCAGACGACGCTCCCGGATGCAGTGGCCCCAGCTGCCGTTTTCTCCCGCTCCCCTGCAGGTCGTCTAATGCACCCAGCGCTCGACGTGGGTTAGCTCTCCCATTCCCTATGTTTGCTTCATCTTACAAAATTTTTCTCTTAGTATTGTTTTCTTCTATTATATCTACTGTTGAGAAGATAATGGTCCAAAACGGCTGAGACAGATACGTGATCTGAAAGAGATGCGGATAGAATTCTAGATAACAGCACTGCTGAGAATGGATAATACCTACCTATTTTTGGCTCTCTGTGTGAAATGTGAAAAAAGCAAAAGGAGAGGATTGCCTCTGCGTGGATGTTGTGTCAGGATGCTATCAAAGGCAACCCATCTCGGAAGAAACAAGGGAACTAAACATGACGGGTTCGATTAGAATCGAATTAATGTTCCCTGCCAATCAAAACAGGGTACAATGTAGTGTGTGCGAAACCTTCAGCACTGGACGAAAGAAGGTACTGTCCGCCCCCAAGGATGTTCTTAGAGCTTAGTCTGCAAAGAGTTAGCCTTGAGTTTCGATTTGTGGGCTCTTTCACAGTGGTGGGAACCTTGGGAAGATGTATCTACTAAAAAGCGCCAGGTGTATCAAGCCACTAAGTAAGCTACTCTTGCAGTCTCGCCTCCAATCTGTTTCTCGTATTTTAATTTCTCGCCAACATCTTTTGTGTTAATGTAGTGTAGCATGGAGCATAGCACGGGATGGCGTCGTGCGGCATGATGTGTTGTGCATTTTGCAGTGTGCCCGATGTGTGATCTGATGTGTTGTGTCGAACTGCCGTTAGAATTATATAGAAACCGTTGCGCAAAATGGCCACCGCTGCTTTGTGAATGCGTCGATGGAGAGAAGAAACCTGCCACCGCCGCTCCAAAAGGACGAGAGAAGATCGCCAGGAGTCAGTGTGTCGTGAGTGGCGCTTCGAAACACGGTAGTTGCATGTGATCGCTATAGGAAACGGTTCACTGTTTCGGATTTAATGTGGATAGATGCCACATCTAGTATTACATGCATACTTCTGCAAGCGCGCACCCTAGTAGTAACTATCGATGTCGAATAGCGAAGTGTGTGCGAAGGATCTCCTTCTCAATATTCAGCACAGATCACGGCACCTTGCTCTTCAAATCAAATGTCGAATCACCATCTGAGTTGGAATAAATACGACACCAGAGTTGAAAGGAATAATCGCCCTCTTCTCAAACTTTCAAAACAGCAGCCTTGGATGAGACGGAAAGCCGAAGAATGTAGACCCGCTTCGTTTTGCAATTTTTCGTCTCGCACCGCCGGATGGGCCACCACGGCCAACGTTCCACACAGAGCGTCCGACCACGCCCACTGACGCATCGCTCTCCGCAACCCGTTGGCGGGGCCCTTCACAGCCTTCCACGTGTCCAGAGTTGCAGCTTGGGGCTCGCCGGGCCTCCACACTCCCGCCGGTCGCAGCCCCCCCTTCCCCCAGTTGCCAGCTCAGCGCAGCGCCCCCCGGCGCCCAGCGTACAGCGTACAGCGCACTGCGCCCAGCGCCCAGTGCACAGCGCCCAGCGCCCAGCGCCCAGCGCACAGAGCCCAGCGCACAGCACCCTGCGCCCAGCACACAGCGCGCAGCGCGCAGCCAGCCGGCGAGGGCCAAGGGTCGCCGCGTGCCGACGGCTGCCGGCGGCGGTCGCGCCTCGCGCCCCGCCGCCTTCTGTTGCAGACGGGCGCGAGCGCGGCGCGGGCGGAGCGGCGCGGAACGGGCGGCGCGGGCGGCGAGCGGCAGGCGGCAGGCGGCGGGCGAGAGGGTGCGGCGTGGCGCGGGTGGCGCGGGCGACAGGGCGCGAGCGGCAGGCGGCGGGCGGCGGCGCGGTGCAGGTGACGCCCCCGCCGACTCGCGGTCGCGCTGTCTCGCCTGTAGCTGCCTCCGCCTGGCGCGGCCTCGCCCGCGGATAGCTCCCCCGCATTTCTATTTGGCTGTGTATCTAGCAGACTAGCAAGTCCTAGATAGAGTCCCGTACTTGTGCAGTTTTCTAGTTTGTAGGTAGTCTCCGTGTGGTTTTCGTAGAGAAGGTAGCGTTGAGCTCTTCGGAGCGTCGTAGTAGATTGTTGTGACGTAGCTGTTCGCGTAGAATCGTTTTTTGCCGCGCTCGCCGCCGAGCTGGGCCGGGGCGGGGCGGGTTGGTCGGGGCGATGCGTGACGCGGAGGCGGAGACGACGTCTTCGGACGTCTCCCCGTCCCCGTGTCACGCGCGCCCCGCCGCTGCCCCTCTCCGGCGATCACAGCCGCGTCCGCCGCCGCCGCCGCCGCGCTCCTCGCCCACGCCCCGCCCCTGCGCCCGCCCCTCCCCCACCCCACCCCGCCCTGCCGCTGCCCTCGCCCCTGGCCCTCGCCCCTCCTCCCGTCCCATCGCCCGCGCCTGACGCGCCAGCGCCCTGCGCAGGTACGCCATCGGCAACGCAGAGCGGCCCTCGCTCGAGAGCAAAGTCGGTTGGCTGGACGCGCTCGCCAACGACACGCACCAGTTCTACTATGCCAACAACAGCGGCGGGCCGTCCATCAAGGTGCGCGCCTTTACGCGACCTCTGGCCCCCTGGCCCGCTTGCTACCTCAGCCCTCACGCCCCGTCGATTCTTCGCCCCCGCCTTTTATCTTCCCTTTGGCCTTTAAGCCTCTCCTCTTCACCTCTCTTATCCCCTCCCTCTCTCAATCCCTCGTCCTCTCCTTCTGTTGCCTTCTCGCTCCCTCGCCCTCTCGCTCTCTCACCCTCTCGCTCCTTCGCCCTCTCGCTCCCTCCCCTTCTCGCCCTCTCGCTCCCTCGCCCTCTCGCTCTCTCACCCTCTCGCTCCTTCGCCCTCTCGCTCCCTCCCTTTCTCGCCCTCTCGCTCCCTCGCCCTCTCGATCCCTCGCCCTCTCGATCCCGCGCCCTCTCGACCCCTCGCCCTCTCGCTCCCTCGCTCTCTCGCTCCTTCCTCCCGTCACTCTCCCTTCTCCTCACTCTCTCATCGCCTTGCCCCTCATCCCCTCGCACTCTCTGCCATTCGCCCTCTCGTCCTCTCCCTGTCATCCCCTCCCTCTCTCGTCCTCTCGCTGTCTCTCCCAATCTCTCTCGTCTTTCGCCATTTCGTCCTCGTGTCTCGCAGGTTCCCTCGCCATCTCTTTTCAAGCACCTGTTTTTCCGATCACTAGCACGTCTTTCCAATATTTTTCTGATTACGTACGTCCCTCTTCCGTATTTCTTCGTTTTTTCTAATCTCCTTGTTTTGTTTCCTCGTCTCGTCCTTTATATCTCTAGATGTAAGCACCCCAAGTTGCTTTCTGCGCCGGCTTTTCCGCCCCACCCCGCTCCGATTTCCCCTCCAGGCCCCAGCCGCCTTCCGCCATGGCGCCTCCTCCAGCCCCCGAGGCTCGAGGCTCGAGCTCTCGCGGGGCCGAGAGGCGGCCCGCCCCGCGCCCGCCTGGGGGCCTCCGCTTTGCACCTGCGAGGCATCAGTTTATTCTCACTTATACTCACTCAACAGAAATGCGTTCCTGGTCATTTTATGTGGTTTTATTCACAGTCGGAACGTTTTGAACAAGAGAGTGACGACCGTTGACTATTGAGTGAGTACATAAAACCCAGTTCAGGGCGCATCCGATGGATCCAAGGCATTGAATCAATGTAATAGCCGTAATTCCATCTTGACGCGCCATTTAAATCACGTAGGATAGTGACCGTGATGTCGTGTGAAGTGAAGAATGAGAAGCCTCCGCAGGCAGCGAAGAATCTGCGAATGCGAGATTGGAGGCCGAGGCGTGGGCGGAGGCGGGGCGCCGGCAGAGCGTCGCGCCGCGCCGGCCGGGGCGCCGGCGCCGGCGCCGTCGCCGTCGTCCATCTGCAGCGGGGCTGCGGTCGGGGCTGCGGCTGCCACGTCAACGCGTCTTCAGGCGCGCGCCGGCCCCGTCGTTTGGAGGAAGTCCCGCCCAGCTCTGGCGCGGTGCCCTGCCGGCGCCGCCCTTCGGACCCGCCCGTCCCGCTCCCCCCCCCCCCGCCCCCGCTCTGCCGCCCTCCATCCACCCCCGCCGCGCCTGCGCCGCGCCCGCGCCTGCAGCCCCGCCGCAGCGCCGCTTCTCCGTTGCAGTCCAAGTACATCACGTCGCTCTACTTCACGTTCAGCAGCCTGACGTCGGTGGGTTTTGGCAACGTGGCGCCCAACACAGACGCGGAGAAGATCTTCACTATCTGCGTCATGCTGGTGGGCTGTGAGTGCCTGCGAAGCGTCGCTGCCCGATTTCTCTCGTTCTCTCATCTCTCCCTAAAAGGCGACCCGTGGTGCAGCGGTCAGAGCACGCTGGCTCTCCACTTCTGGGCCCGCAGTTAGAATCCCGGTCGATCCATGTGGAATGTGTAGGGAATGCATTGGATTTGTGGGCAGGTGTTCGGGAGACTCGTTTCCGCTGTCTTGCATTCCAGCATTTGCTCCCATCTTCATTTTTATTCTCATGGAATCATGGCTCTCGTCCTTGGCTCATGGAATCATCATCCATCGCTCCTTTGATGCCTGCCAACTACGTTAACTAAACCGTTTCAATGGCCAAAACTCTATCACGGGGAAAGAGTATTGCGGGCTTGAAATGAATAAAAAGATACATTATATGCTTCAGTACGTAACATTTCGAACACGAAAACTGAACTAATCACGTAAGTATGGAAACAAATATATTTCACAAAAAGTGTTGTTAAGCTACTAGCAGGCGAGAATTGTACCATGACCAATTCTTGACAGTTATTTTACCTTTGAGATTGACTTCGAAATGGAATGTCTTGTAATTAGGTGTTTCTGCTAGTCTACACACACGCGAATACTCCAGATATAGAATTTTCACGTCTGATAATAATTAAGTATGAATCTAAGACGTCTAAGAATTGTACTGTATACTGTATATAGCTATATGTACTGTATATAGCTATACCAGTAGGGCGTTGGGCCCTCGGTTGCACCAAAATTGATGACTCGGCGACCCGTACTACAAGGCAGGTATCTTTCCTTCAAATGAATCTCACAGGATACAATTGAAGCGTTCTTCATTCTTATAAGTATATTATAACAACTACAGAACATAATTTCAATATCACGTTCTGTGCAGTGTAAATATTTGAATGCATAATGAGAGATAAGGATAATCATCCACAACAATAAATATATTGTTGTGGATGATTACCCCTATCTCAACATATTACACATCATCACATCCTATTGCAACAAGATTTCTGCTATCACCACGGAATTTATTTGGATGCATATTGTTACTCTGTGTAGATCATCTCTTTTTCGTGAGGATCCACCTAATGCAAGGAATATTGCCATCAATGAAAACTATTTTTAACATTCCTAACTAATACGGATATGCACTGTAGTTTCCACTGACCACTCATTCCTTTCCTACAACATTGAGTTTTTCCTTTTGCGACACAAAGGAACACTGAGCTGAACTATCTGAAGTGAATATCGTATCTAACACACGATAGATCTTGTTAGAAGGAATGTTCTTAGAAAGCAGTAGCCACACGAACTTATAGTAAATTATGGTAGAGTAAGATGTAGTGTTGATGTTAGGTAATGAAACAAATGCTGAATAATTCTGCAAGGAGAAAAAGGCCTATTTCTAGTGACCGATGTTTCCGCTGAGAAATGAAGACTGACACAGCGATTAGAGAATGTCTAGTTGGCATTCAAATCATTCTTGCGAAAACACAAGAATAATAATTCACCCCTTAAATTCCCTGAGGATTTACAAGGATGACTGACTCACCTCCATGAATGGCGAAAGAAAGAAAGGATGATGATGGGTATAAATCTGTAATGAAGCGTAATGAAGCTGTGGTAGGATGTAGAATAGGGGAAACATATGAATCACTTGAAACCTGCAAAATTTAAATTGTATAATTTGAAATATTAAGGTCTATAAAGTATAAGAAATAGTTAAATGTCTTCGAGAGTTCATTTTTTCATGCATTTTTTAAATATTCTTCCTGATCGAAGAAAATAGCCTAGATGTGTTAAGATTAATTAAGAGAAACTTCAAACAAAATTCAATTTATCATTCTAATTATCACAAATCCCACATGAATCGACCGGGTCCGACGAATCGAGCAATCCCAAAGGTAGAAGGCAAGAAGCGTGCTGGCAAACTACGAGTCGTCTTCGTACTACCTACTAACTACCCTTCTGTTAACAAATGATATTAAAGTGCTCTGACAAAATTATGTGGAATGTATTTCATATAATGCACAAGATGTTTGATATGTGATAGTCGTTCATTCAAAATATCAATCAGTGGTTTCAGTGGTTAATATATGCTACTCAATATGCGCATAATTCAAATAGTTGCAGTCAACTTTGCTAAACAATCTCACAAAATCATTAAAACACTTTATTTACAGATCTGTCTTTTTAGGGAATGTATCACATTTATTAGCATGTACATTTCATTTTGAAATGTAGTTATATCAGTTTTGGAAATGTGATAACAGCACAGTTTAGCGTTTGGATAGAAGACCACACGCTCGTGTGTAGCATGAAATAAATAACAACAGCTACAATGCCTTTATTAGTTGTGAGACTCGAACTACAAGACCTGCTCCTACGCCTGACCACAGAAATCACTTACTCTATTTCAACATTTTACAAGACCAATTAGTTCCGGTGGTTGTAGCGTTTACCTATTAGCCGCGTCTACCCAAAGGATCGCGGGTTTGAACGCCGCTGATGGCATGAATGGTCTTCCCTTCTCTTTCCCATGTTGGTTGTATCGTATTGTGTTAACCCCTCAGCAGAGGAGCCCGCATGTGAGTTAGTGTCTAGTGGATGGCTCGAGGAACACCTCTCGGGCAGGCAGGCCCAGCGTCGCGCACACGGGCGGGCGAGTCGCACGCACTGGCACACGGCAGACGAGCACGGCGAGCGGGCGACAGCCCGTCCGCACACGGCAACCCACAACTGCCTCCGCAATCCGACATCCGCACTGTCTGGAAACCATCCTTCTGCAAATTCTTCCCGTCTGCATGCTGTACTTTCTCCCAGCCAAACAACCCCGAGACTACGTCACAATCCTACGACCGCAACCCTGTCACCCGACATTCACTCTGTCTAGAAAATATCCTTCTTCTGCGATTCCCTCTGCGCTCCGGGTTGCCCGCGGGCGCCCGCGGGCGTCGAGAGTCGCCCGCCGAGATCATTCAAGTGCGAATCGCTGGGCATGTCTGTCTTGAGGGAGTTTTACGGGCAACGGGCTTGCGCTGGATAAAAACAAAACCCAAAAAAAGCAAGTTAAAAGACAAAAGGGACTGGGAAGTCAAAATTTCTTAACGTTTGCACGGAATGCACGCGAAGTTCGTGCGTGCATTGGTTGTGGTAACGTCCGGGGTACGGTTGCAGCCCTCATGTACGCCAGCATCTTCGGCAACGTGAGCGCCATCATCCAGCGCCTATACTCGGGCACGGCGCGCTACCACACGCAGATGCAGCGCGTGCGCGAGTTCATCCGCTTCCACCAGATCCCCAACCCCCTGCGGCAGCGCCTCGAGGAGTACTTCCAGGTACACGGAGCCGCCCCATAGCCGCGAGCTCGGTCGCCGTCCCAGCGGAGCGCCGCGTGCCGCGCCCGGCGCTCAGGGCCCTTGCACTCCCAGGGAGAGTGGTGCGCTCTAGCCTCACACGTTTGCGGGAACTAATGGGCGGACTGATGCCGACGTCAATTGAAGGCTGGCGAACACAAGTACGCGCGCCCGGCATAATGTCCGCGGTGATGTTCACGCATTACACGTCCACTTGTTTCCATACACGTACTATCATTATAAATACGACGTATCTCGTGTGTCTTACAATTGCGTTCAATTTCTGTCATGATAAGTTGACAAGCGTTACGCAAAGCCGCACCGGGCGTCCCTAACGCCCTACATGACACTGCATTTTTGACCACAGTTTCAATTGGGAGTTGTTTGGCCCTGAACCGGCTAGGTGGCTCGCTGTCTGGTGTGCTGCCTGACGCGGACGCAATTCGCTCACGTATAACTGCGTTCGCGCAGAACAGAGCGGCGTTGACAGCGAGGAGTAATCGATAGAATCGATGGTTTCGGTTTTTTCAGATGCACTCGCTCCTGTCATCTCCCCTTCGTTGCCTGTGGCGTAGGCCGAGCTCACTGTTATTTGGCGGCGTGCTTAGTGTGGGACGAATCAATTCGATATTTTTTGGTGTGGATCTATTTGTATCCCACTTTCTCAATAAACCATGTTTTCAATTAAATATTCTTCCTCTATTTTTCATTAAAATGTACTGTAAAATTAAAGTTTAAGGGTATTCTTATGAATTTTCCGACTTTCATTCTCAAGGAAATGAGGTTTAACTTACCGTGTTTTAGTGGTAGATTACTAAGTTGCCAGTGGTCGTTGCAAGTTTGAATATGATTTAAATTTCAACGAATTATTTTCATTTTCTGTTACACACTTAAAGTAGGCAAACCTTAGGTGAAGTAAGTTGAAAAGAAAAAAATGCACTTCATTCAAATATGTTGAATGGTGTCAGGAATATTTAGTATCACGAAAGGAAACATTTTTATTGAAAGTTGTGTTTTACAACTATTTTCGCAATTCAAAACTTCCATCTTTCGAGTTTTTAGGTAGGTTGAGTGGCTTTTCTTTGATTAGAGGTCGATTTTTATTAACGATCATCATTAACAGAACTTGCGTTATGCGAACGAAAGAAGAGGGCGACGTGGAGTACGCAAGATGAAAGATTCTGACCTAGAGCACTCTCCCGTCATTCCATTCAAGGCGGTTGGGTTGTACTTATCTGCGTCTGCAATGTAGGGGAAGTTCTTTAAATCTTCAAAAACGAGAGATTGATGGACGTAAACGTTTTCGAAATTTTGAAAACGTTGTTACTATTTATTGATAGCCTGTTTCTCTGTCCGATCTTCCTTCTCGTCCATCTGTCTTGTCATCTTAAACTAACCCATCCGTTAGATTTTTACAAAATCCGTTTCTAGAAGAGAGAGGTGAACTATTTGAAGCACGTGTCGCTGAGTATTTTAAGTTTTAAGTTAGTTGTTTACTACAGTTCTACCTTCTACAGAATGTTTGTGCTCTGGTTTTGCGCAACTAGTTGTTCCATTTCTGGCGTTACAGTTCATGTCGCGCTCTGGGGATAATTGTGAGTTATCAAAATAAGGGTTACAAACAAAGAAAGATACATAATCCACTGATACTACGCAGGAGAGGGTTAAAGTATGAAATGAAGGAGGAACGTAGAAGAAACGGTGCATTCTGTGCATTGATCGTTTTGGAAACTTCCTCAAAAACTTCTCATTGTTCACGGGAAAGTTGTGTAACTAAAATGAATTATTACTATCTCAGCATATAGTTCCATATAAATATACTTGTTCGACTACATGGCCTCGCACTGAAAACTTGACGTTACGTTCAATAGGAAGAATTTTGTGCATTCCTTCCAGCTGAAAAATGTAAGAAAAGCGACATTAATTTCAACATACTAGGTCAAACATATTCGGGTAAGTTTGTAAGAAAATACAAATTTACAATGTGAAAAATAATATAAATTGTAGGAAAACAATCGCAACAAAACTTTTTACAACAGTCGTAAGTCTAATTTGGAATATAAAATCGAGATAACTCAGTTTTAGATGCTAGGGATGGTCATATGAAACGGTGGTTGTGGCGCAGCACGCGTGGACCTACACCAACGGCATCGACATGAACAGCGTGCTCAAGGGCTTCCCGGAGTGCCTGCAGGCCGACATCTGCCTGCACCTCAACCGCAACCTGCTCACCAACTGCTCGGCCTTCGAGGGCGCCTCTCCCGGCTGCTTGCGGTGAGTGCCCACCCCAGCTCCCGGCGGCCGGAACGCGTTCACGGCACTTCCGGTATGGCGCGATCACTCGGACGCCTCCACTACAGAAAAGTGTATAGGCTCTTCAGATTAAAATACTATACGCTTTTTTTCTTTCACATTTTATTAATAAGTAATAGAATGTAGAATCGAATGAATGTTGTAGTGATATTAACTGTGTTTCTTGCATTATCTGTATTACTTATTTTTTTGTGTGTTCCACCAATTGAACTACTATGTTCCACCAATTGAATAGATTATTTTCCCACAAACCCACAAGTCAGGAATTGTAAAGTTGTGGGAAAATAAGAAAAACTGAATAATTAACAACACAGAGAAATGTTCTGTTTTTTTTTCTGCTAGAAGGTGAAACTCCTAGAAGGTGAAACTTTTTGCCGTGAAATGGCGCATTTTGATTGATCCAGGCGACCTTACATAGACTATTGAACAGAAATTGATGCATGTAGTAATTGAACTCACTGAAAATTCGTCAAGATATGAGATTAAATTGCGTGATGTGTATTAATTAATCGGCTTATTAAATTCAAATTTCATATTGAAATAGAGCCTACTAAATTCCACTTGTGCTTTGGAAATTCTTAGATAAATCCTCTTGTCGCTTCGCAACTCGTGTATTTATCCGCACTTTCCAATGCACTCGTGGAATTATCATAGGTAATTACATGAGTGCTTTAGAAATTGTCGATAAATCCCCGACTCGCCAAGTGAGGAGGTATTTAATAGGACTATTCCACAAATTAAATTATTAAACATTTCTTAAAATTTGCCAATGGAATTGATAAAAAATACAGATATATTAAAAACAAGAACTACATATCCATTTCTTCTTGTAGAGCACAGTGCTAAGACAGCAAAGAAGGACATTCAATCTTTCCTCCTGCCAGAAACGTGATGTGAAATGGTGAGGAACACGTGGCTTCAGAGGAATTGTAGCACACCTTTTTCCTAGTTTTTTGTAATATTAATTATATCATTGTATTTCTCTCTTTAAGCATTTTAGAAAAATGGGGGAGGGAGAATATATACTTCCATAAAAATTCATAATTCAGTCACGTCCAAAATTACAAATGATTCAAACAAATAAACGAGATATGGCATGTCCTTCATCATCTACAAGTTGCAAACGGCATTCTTATACCTAAAACCGTCTCAAAGATAGTTGCTCTGGTCAACTTACATGACTCACACATTTGACAAATAGGACAGGGAAAATTCATTGAAAACACTACTTTGTTTTGATTTTGCTTACCCTCACAAATACAATCAACAGAACAAAATTGAGGGCGTTACTATTCGAAGCCATAAAATTCTGAATTTAAAAATAAATGTTAACGGTAAAGATATGGGTTCTTATCCGCAACAAAATGTGTTTTTTTCTTACTTGAAAATATCATGTAATTTAAATAAATTAAAAAATTTATAGAAATATAGTTTGCATTGTACATTGATAGGAATCAATTTTATGTTGATTATTGACATTTTCACCTTATGTGTACCCTGCTATATCAATTTTAGATGTAGGTTGATGTGCGTGTTTATTGATCCAAAATTATTAGATATGATGGAAGAAAGAACCAGTGAATTGAGTGTAAAACACTCAGCATGAAATAATAGTAATTTATTTTGTTCTAATGTTTCGTCAAAATAAATTTGACATCTTCAGGGATTTGTCTTGGATTTTAAGAAATCTATATTTCTAGATAACAATTTGGAGAAATTTATACAGCTAGGACATCTCATACGTTGGAAGAATTGTAAACTTAAATTAATATGGCAGTAACTAATTTTTAAACATAGTAATTAAATGAATATTTTTAAACATTTAAAAAAAGAATAGAGGACTTAGACGAAAGAAGTGTTTTTACCGTGATGACTTGGTATTTCCAATTCATCCCGGAGGACATTATCAGTATTTTCTAAAAAAAATGCCTCCATTTTTTGTCAGTTTTTTGCTCGAATATTGTAAAATACTATATATTCATTTGTTTCAAAATATTAGTAGTTTTCGCAAAATTTTGATTTAAATTGTGTCAATTTTTGACAAATACGTAAATAAGATTTTCTCAAGAACTACTAAAAATATTTTGTATTCACTTTTTATAAATATAGAACACAATGAAGTAAATCACAGAACAAATGTCAAGTTGATTAAAACGACTTTACAGAAATTTTACATATATAATTTTCTGGAACATCATGCACATCGCCAATACATGCATTGCTGGCAAATTTTATACTTAAATGCATATTTGAAGATAATTACTTCAAATTATCTCTTATGAAATTTTTCGACATCGTTGTTTTTTAGTGTAAATTAGCTCAAATTTGCTCATGTTTAAACGTTCAAACGACGTTTTCTCAAAAACTGTTTTTAATCGTTTTCCGAAAATGTCCACATGAATAGATGTTTTGCTCTACTATAATGCCCTAAAAGCCTCACAAAGCCTTAAATTAAACTATTAGGGATGAAATGAAAAAAGTCTTCAAAAAATGTGCGTATGTCATCGTGATGTTATTCAATACAAATATAACGGGAATTAAAACTAAACCATCTTAATCGAAAAGATGTGTAAATATTATATTCTACGACATTTTCTATAAGGTAAATTAATTTTGAGAAATTTAATTATTAATGAGTGCAAAGATGAATGTTTTTAATGGTAACAATATTTTAGAGAATTTCACCAGACTTGACACAAGGAATGGCTCAGTATTACCCCACATTACTTCTTGTTTACTTGACATTCATACGCCCTGTAAGTGGAATTTTGCTATTAATTTGTCGTCTCTAGTGCAAATTTCATTTGACAGAATAACGAAAGTAATCCGAACTCTGAATAACATGAAAAAGTCTCCAAGGAAGCGTCAGCCTTTACATAAACCAAGTGTTAACAAATAATGTGTATCTTTTAAGGCACATAGTATGAAATAAAATACATTAGTCCTCACTATCCGAGGATAGTGTGACTTCATTGAACCTTATTATCAAAAATAAACGAAAGCAATTCATGTATAGATGACCGTTTTGGTCGTGAAATAAGCGCAAGATGTAGGAAAGTACAAACGCTTATTTCCTGGCGGCGTGATCTACTGATGGTGAGCGCTACTTTGACATCTGACGTAGACCGAGCGAGCGCGATTCACTGGCACGTGAGCGCGTGGAGTACAGCCAACCGAATTCTAAGTGAATCTATCTTTAAGAAGAAACGTATGATTCGTACAGGATGGTGGTCCTCAATTCAGCTCACTTAACACATAAAGTAATTTTTTAAATAAATATATTTGACAATCACTTCGTTTGTAAAGATCGGCCAGACCTACAACCTCCTGAGTTTTCGTATTTAAATTTAGGTATCAAAGATTCAGAGACATGCCTGCTTCGTAAAGAGAGCGGAAACCTGCCTTATTTTGTGAAAGAAAGTACAAATTCTTGCCACAATTTTATTTTTCTTTGAGTTTTTGTTTAACAATTTGAAACAGTAAATGATAACTAAATATTACAAAAGCGCAGTAATGCGAATCTCCGCTTAATTGAACGTCACGATACTTTTCAAACAACAATTCTTCAACCGGTGTTCATGGCAACATGCCTGTTTTTATTAATATTCAATTTACAATTAGCTGCTTTCGTCCCTCATTAAGAAATAAATTAATTCTTCGGTTATAAACAAATTTTGTTTAAATTACATTGTCTTATGTAATGTGCAGATACAATTATTGTTGTGAAAATTATATTAATGATTATGTAAAACGAGTTTGATAAACGAGGAATCGTCTCGCCAGAAAAAATCGTAAGGTCCTGTACTACAAACTAAACTTCGGACAATTCCAATTAATATAGTACCTAGTATAAATGAAACATAGTATACCTCTCTACAGCCGTTACTAGAAGCTTCTCTCTTCGGGTCACTATTGCAGCAGTAAGCTGGATAGGCTTCAAAAGCCGATTACTCGTAGCACTTCACGAGCTTCTGATTGAAAAAATCCTCATAAGGTTAGATATTCGCACCGCTTGCAATCTTAGTTCTTAGCTGAAACCAAAAATGATAACACACCCGCATACCTTGCGAGTGAATCATTTCTTAAAAGGACCCTCAAAGAGTAGTGCACGTTCTCTCAGGGTCTAGTGCGTGCTAAGTTTGAAGAAGCAACGTGACATTTTTTACCGAAAGGTTTGAAGAAAGAATCAACTGCTTAAATGAAAAATCTGAAAGAAAATCTGTATTATCTGTTAGTATACGCAAATACTATGTACGCTTTGTTATCATGAGCTATACGTTTCATAATTTTCCGCGGCCTCCTATTTTATTATTACCTGAATTAAAAATATTTTTTTTCACAAACACTTTTTCCAACAATCTTGTACATATTTATTATGTTTTTTGAACAAATAAAAACGTGCTAATAACTAAACTTCTTTAGTCACGCCAAATTAAAATTCTACGTTTATTACATTGTAAGGGTAAATTTAATTACGATGTGTAAAGGGTACATTGAAATTTGGGATGTGTATGGGGCACAATCAAGGGGCAAGGTTTTGATAACCTCTGACGCAGCTGAAGCAAATTCTTCTTCGATTAATTTCACTTGTGGATATTCAGAGTATCTGAAAGAGTTGAGAAATGACCACACCCCCTCCTCGGTGTATTTTTGGGCTCCGCCCACACTCCGCATTCCGCCCCGTGCCGGAAGTCCGGCCTAGGGCGGGGCGGGGCGGGGCGGGGCGGGGCGGGGCGGCTGACGGAGTGGCGTGCGGTGGCGCGTGCGCAGGGCGCTGTCGCTCAAGTTCAAGACGACGCACGCGCCGCCGGGCGACACGCTGGTGCACCGCGGCGACGTGCTCACCTGCCTCTACTTCATCTCGCGCGGCTCCATCGAGATCCTCAAGGACGACATCGTCATGGCCATCCTAGGTGAGTGAGCCCTCCATCGCACCAGGCGCCTCACGCCGCCTTTCGCTTGATCCATCGGTGAGGCCTACGCCATCATCCCTTACGTTTTCCTCTAGAATATACAGCAAAACATGTATTATTGGGATAAATAATAATAATAATAATAATAATAATAATAATAATAATACATAAATTATGTATATTATAATGCGGCATTAATGTTATTATGAGCAAATCGGTGTTTTATTATTAGATGAAAACGTAAGAGGAAGAATATTAAATATCAGAAAACAAATAATTATTAACATGGCTAATTCCACGTGAAATTAGCCAAAACAAGCATGATCCTGTCCGATTGGTCTAAAAACTTTTATATGTTTAATGTGATGTAAAAATGCTAGAAGCATCATATTTAGTGCATATGTTTGACCTTTGTCATTGTTTTTATTTATACCTAAAATTAGTAAAACTTCTGAGCATTTTGGGCGAACTTCAGAAAAAAAAATTGAAATTTCACGTGAAAATCCATTCTAATATAAAAAAATGTATCTCCTAATTGTAAATAGTTCAAATAAAAGTTTTCTGCATTGAGCCTGATATCATTTGCATTTCATACTAATGTTTTTACTCCCGAAATCAAAATGGCAGTTTCTTTCTACCTAAATTCCCAAAACACGTAATCTTAGACTTTCGACTTTGTTGACCCAAAATAATATAGAAATATAAATTTTCACGCAAAAAACAATTCGCTTGTAATACTGAAAATTTCTAAAGATATGGCTGTTTAAAGTCGAAATTGTTTTTTTGTTGTTTTTTTTCAATTAATTCATTTTTAAATAGTGTACATATTTTTCACAAGGCGTTAGAATCTACATTTCTGGTTCAAAATGTATTGATTATTTCTTGATGTTAACCATAAATTCTGTAAATTTTACCTTCATCTAATTTTATTAATGTTTGTAAATTAAAAATTCATGTTAATCTATACATTTAAGTCACATTTAACTTAACGTTTTCAAATTTCAGATTGCAATCAAAGCATATAACGTTCTCCTTATAAGTCATATAAACACGTTAGTTATACGAAAATTAATACAAAAGTAAACGAAAATAATAGATCTATATTGACCGTACCTATATGTTTACCGGTAACACGCATTCTTTAATGTGGGTTTGAATTCATGACAGTCGTAAACAAAACTCACCTGGGAGGCTGGCCAGCTTAAAGCAGTCGTGACAAATTGGTAAGTTCAAATATTAGTGACGTACTTTAAAATATAAAATTATAAATAAAAATATATATCAGTAAATTTGCAACGCTAACTGACAACTCCCTTCTCTAAACGATTGTTTTGGACCAGAAATGTAGTGATCTACAGAGTAGTAGTGATCTTTGATGTAGTGATCTACACCAAAGAGTTTTTTACAACTCTTACTTTTAAATCTCGCGCCAGTTTCTCGGGACGCAGTCGTTAACTTGCCCGCGACCTTCATATGCCTGTTTTAAGCCGTCCAACCTTCCAGGTGAATTTTGTTTACGTCTGTCATGGATTGTAAATGATTGAGAAGCCCTCGAGTTGGCCTATATAAAACATTGTGGAGAAAGTAAATATGTTTTTCAAGTTCTATTCAACAGATTTACAAAATCAGTGTCAACAATGATGCTTTTCATAAATGTAGTTAGTACGTCGCACTGTTTTGCAATGTTTTTTAATCTTAAGAGGTGATAGCTTGTGAGCGATTGTTTTACATTGTAACTGGTATATCATCATGTTTTAATTTCCTAATTTCTACAACTATAAAATAGCAAATTAGTACATTTAACTTGTTTCATGTTTTTGAAAAAAATAGGTCTTTTCATTTAGAGGATTCTCAAAGATACTTTGCGTCAATAGTTGTGCTTGCTGTCAATTTAGAAAAATATCATTTAATTAAATATTTTCAGCCTCTTGCATTTGTAAAAATTTCATTATTACATACCTAATACGTAAAATTATATAATGATGAAATTGTTATTTGTGTAAAAAGACAGAATAACTTGCATTAAATCATATTTTCTGAATAAATAGCCAGTAGTAGCTTTAGGGCTGGTTAGTCGTGGTGGCAGAGGAGCTTAGAGTATCGTCCAAGTCTGGGGAGACGAAGGCCCTCAAAAGGCATAGGTGTTGTCATCGAAAGTTTGTGGCATGGTTGAATTTTCATACATGAAAGTAACCCAGTTGAAAATCATCATATCCATAATTGTGCATCTTTCATCGTCATTTATCCTCACGATCACTGTCCCATTAATTTTATGTTGATTAATAAAAAGAGTGATTTAAGTACTTCATGAACATCTCTCCGCTAAAAACGTAGGTATTATGAAATTCATTTACATTTCTTACAATTAAAACGAACGTACGGTATTTGAAGAACAATGATTACGTTTATTGCCAATGACCACGAACAGTGACCCCCAGGTTAAAGTAAAATGCTAAGAAACATAAGTGTGGTATAAATTAATTGTGTAAAATTATTTTGGTTCATTACCATGATTTCGACTTCTTGAATGCCGACTTACGAGGAGATACTTTGGTCCACTGGCGGAACAAATATTGAGACTCACAGGGTGATTATGATGAGAAGTAACGTGTACTTGTGCCTTCCCAAATATGCATCAGTGTATGGCTGTTTGAACTGTGTCCGTGAGTACTCTTGTTTCATTCCGTTTTGATTCTCCTTTTCAAAAGCTGGATGTACCGTCACCCCGTCTTAGAAGCCACGGGTTATAGCTGTGGGAACCTCAGTAAGTGCCGAAGCTGGATTAATCCTGTCTGTCCATCAGGCACCATGATCCAATTGTTAATTATAATTCACAAATGGTAAGACGCAAAACAGATCGCTGATGCGTCTATGTATATCCAATTTGGAGTAAGCTGCGCCCCACAACGCACGTATTGGCTTCTAGAGGCAATAATTGAGAAACTGCTGTTCTAAATGATCCGCACGAATGTAATATTTTATTTTTGTTCAAAACTGCACTTTTGTATTTAATATATAAAGTGTACTACTATCCTTTGTTCCATGTTTATATTATCCGTATCCTTTACTTTTACTCTCATCTTAATTTGCAAAAGCAGAAAACAGCTGTAATCTGAAACACAAACTCGTAATAAAAATACAGCTGTGCGGATGAAAAGTCATGTTACTTATTTCATATCGAATATTTGAATTTAGAAAGTAATATTTGTTCTACTGTGCAGATATTAGCAATGAGACCCGTGCCACATGGACCAATGGCTTCAATTCCAGTAACACCAACAGCATTACCACATCTTCTTTCTTCGCTTTGGGTGCTGAAAATTATCTAAATATCATTTGAGATAACTGGGAGAATTCACATCATCATGCTTCGTATGCGAATGAGTCTCCAAAGATAACGAAATACACGGGAAAGTTACAGCTTGGCTGACAAAAATTGATCCTGGACATGAAAGTAATGAATTGTCCACTAATTGACTCGCAGACATTTTTTCTAATCATGTTGCAAATCAAACTTGGAATAATGTAACAATTTTTTGTCTTGAACAAAAATGATCTAGCTATTCAATATATTGTTCAAAACTGCCCTTAGCGATCAGAAACAAAAATAAAAGAATGTATTTTCGACGATGTACATTTTCGCCATCTAACTAAGGATGCTGGCTTTTGAAATAAAATAACTGGCGTACAACTTTAACTTTTGGGGCTCATTCAAGAATGTAATCATTCATTTTTTGGGCAATGTTAAGGATGTTAGATAATGACATATTATTAAAACGATGCTCGAAAAATTCAAGTGACCCAGATGTGATATGAGCTTAAAGTAAATATTTTCAATTCCCATTTTGAATACCTTTCGGGAAATTTATAACCATTAAGTGAAAAACAAGGAGAATTGTTTCTTCAGGATATATAACAAATAGAAATTAAATACGAGGGTTGATGGCATGTCTCCATGATGGCTGACTACTGTTGGCGTTTAATAAGATATTACACTCGCCTGGACCATAAATCTCACTCGACACAGCGTTATTTGTAACAAAATGGAAAAGAAACTATATTTCTTGCTGTAAGTTTGATATTTTAGTATTCATATAAATTACTGTATTAGCATTGTTAATGCTTTGTCTTATTTTAGGCACTGCGAAAAGCGTGCTGTAGTTGTCCAGGTATTTCCCTAGGGTTATTTAAAACTATTTTGGTACCGAAAGATCATCAAAATGAAGGCCTTTGATGAGTATTATTCTGGCTTGAGCACCATGTTTAGCCAATGAAATTCATGTGGCAAATGTAGTAAACTTCAATTTAGGACTAAATATTAATCATTTCTATATATCAATGAGAATTAGTAGACACTGATATCAACTATTGAACTGACTTATTGAAACAAGCGCTCACGTGAAGTTACTGTAAAAACAATTTTATAGTTGTCATAGCATGACCTTCGACGCATTTACTCATTGCTGTAAAATCTATATTTGTATTGTTTCACTCCAATAATAATAATTGAAAACCTTTTCCAAGTCATTCGAAGGTGCATTCAGGGTACATTCAATTCGAACAAATTTTTGTTCTGAGATTGGAGAACCTTAAAACTTCAATTTCTCTATTTTGAAAACTATTGATTGTGAAGAACATATTTTTGCTAGAAAGTTTGTTAGCCAGCTGGTAAATCATTGTTCCTCATTAGTTCATCCACTGTCACGGTTTCTATGACATATTTAATTTTTATACCATAGTTTATGTATAATGTGAAAAAGGGACATATGTTACAATATATTATATTTATTGTCTCAAAATTGTGTTATTTACATGTCAGTAGTTGTCAATCACGTTCACTATTAACTCACATTTACTATTAATAAACAATGAGTTCGCAATTTTCAGTCATTTTTCAGAAATTCATTTTTTCATAATTGCTTCCAACGTAGAAGTTGTAACATGTGTCGTTTTTTGCAGACGTTCGTTTACAGAATGAGCTTTTATTATCGCTTCCGTATTTGCCTCCAGGAGAGAGCGCGTCTAGAAGCGAGGAAAGGTGGAAAGATACGTTGTCCTGTCACAGGCAAGGACGATATCTTCGGCGAGAACCCGTGCCTGCACCCCACGTTGGGCAAGTCGTCGTGCAACGTGCGTGCCCTCACGTACTGTGATCTACACAAGATTCACCGCGACGACCTGCTCGACGTGTTGGAGCTGTACCCGGAGTTCGCGCACAGCTTCTCCAGCAACCTGGAGATCACGTTCAACATGCGCGACGTGAGTTCCTCTTCCACGCAGCATGCGCTTAGGCTGCAGCAGTTATTCGCAACAACTTTATGGGTTGTTAAATCTTTAAAAGCGATTCCCCTGGGTTCCTTTTTTACCTTGGATATTAATATTGTTATGCTCATCATGCGTTTTATTAATGATGATAAATAAGATGATGTAAGGAACAGTGAGAATTAAGATGGAGTAAGAGTCTAGGGAAGCGTAAGTATCCCGGTCCACGTTGTTGTCTGCGTACTTGCTTTCCCCTAAGCAATTTTCACAAGAATAGATTGAGATTTGAACCCTATGATCCACAGGTGTAAAGCTAAGTAGCGCTTTGGCCTACTCTAATTAGAGTAGCCCTCGTTCTTGGTTTTCCCTAATCACCGTGATCCCACAACGTTAAGAAAGAGAACCCTGTAGACCCTTAAGAGATAAGAACACTTGTGCTTGAGGAAAGAGGATGGCTTATTAGGAGAAGAAGTGTGCGTCCGCCGTCCTTGGAGGTCATTTTGTAGGAACCAAGCACGTGATAAGTTGAATTACGTGTTGCGCACACGCCATTTGTTAGCACTTATTTTAACTTTTACCATACTATTTCATTTTCTGGGAACCTCGGGATTTCGCAGAAGTTTTAAAAGGCATTTCAATATCGGCCAACGGGACGAATGAGGCTCTTTTGCGATGAAACCTATTTCCCCTTGATTTTCTGTTTTTTGATATTTCAGTTTAATAAAACCACTTTCAGCTGTATAAAATGGCATTTTTTGTTGTTTGCCTATTTCAACTAAGAGCAATTTTTTACATTTTTCTGCCTGTGAAGCTGTTGTACAAATTCTTAAACTAACATAAAAAATAACACAATCACACAAAAAATTTGTGAGACCTAAAGACTTGACGCACGTTCCTCTATGTATTTCAACGCACTGAATCTAAAGTCACAATGATGCCATTACCCTCCAATTTTTTAATCGCGAACAACCAACGTGAAATTGTAGATTGTAAATTTGAGGGTGGTATTTTGCAATTTAAAAAATGGAGGGTCGTGGCGAAATTCTGGCTTCAGTTTCGAATTCAGGGCGTCGTCATATATAGAGAAACATGTGTCAAATCTTTGGGTGTGATAACAACCCCCGTAAACAAACAAACAAACAAATAAAATTTCATGGTGGTTTTCGCAATTTAAAAAAACTTGGAGGACGGTGGCGCAATTTTAACTTCAAATTCGAATTCAACGTATCGAAATACATAGAGAAACATGTGTCAAGTCTTTAAATCTGACTACTTTTTTACTGTACCTATGTTATCTGAACACTTGCAATAGTTACATTACTGTTCTGTTCGTCAGAACGACTTTTATGTAAAGTACGTGCCTGTTGATTGTGGAAACAATCCAGCTTGCCGCGTGTCGGATCGCGGTACTCAACCCTGGACACCGAGCAGCAGTATTTTTCAAGATGATGTCGGTGAAGATTTCTCCCGTAGGTGGGCAGGCTACAGAGCCTAGCAGCTTCTCGGGAAACAAGCAGGCGCTTGCAGACGCGAATAATTGTCGAAAGCGGCACACTGATTAACAATCGCATACCATTGGGTGGGAAGAAAAGACTGACCCCAACGTCGTTTTCCCCTCTTTCTTTAGATAAAGAGCTACTATTACACCATTTAGGACTTTTATTATTAGCTCCTCTCTGAAACTTTCGTGATATTTTCATCTTTCAACGCTTGTCGGATGTTTACAAATTTAATTTGAAACTGTCGCCTGCTTAAACGCTTCACAGAAACTCCAGCGATACCCTACAACTACGACTGCCCATAATCACGTTGAAATCTTATTTTAGAATCTGTCGATTTAGAGAAAGTTGTGTAATCCAAGTAACATACTGAATGTTGAACTAGTGCTTCAAAAATAGGCGGTGGCCATCTGTGACCTTGCGTAAAGGACAGAAAATGTTCAAAATACCGAATTCCTTGCCGTATTTCAAAAACTGAAAATATTTTAACGCAAACATGTAGAAAATAATTATTATATATTTCTAATAAAATGTATCATTAGTTGTTAAATATATAAAATTTTCCGGCAATTTATTCTGCAGTCCGCCAGCAGTGATGTTCTCTGGGACCCCGGGATGGCATTTGTATGTGACTGTTAGGGGTGATAGGTCGGTGATGAATCACATGTCACTTTGCAGGAATTATCCGTCGTGCTCTGATCAACTGTTCACGTTTAATCGTATCCGATCTAGTAGTTTGTAGTACGAACTAGTAGTATGAAGATAGATTTGCTCTCGTGCGCAATTTATAATTTGCAAACACTGCTAGTTTGAGAGCAGATTTAGTTCTTTTTTTATTTTTTTTATTTGTTGCGTCTACTGTGACGCAACGCGTCTCCAAGCCCCTGGGGGGGAGGCCTTGAGCGCTTTGCGCTTCTCGGAGTAATCCTCCATTACTAACAGCACTTTGTTTGGAGTAATCCTCCGTTAATATTATGTCTGTCGCAGTCGGTTGTCAAGAGGACCGCCAGGTAGCATCTCCGCGTACGCGCCTCCCACCGCGCGCTCCTGCGTCACTACTCAGCGGCCAGAATTAGGAAGGAATAAGGATAAGGGCAGGGTTTAGGACACTTCACAGGGGGTTGGACTAGTCCTTGTGAAGCAGCCAAACTCGTTTTTGTTGGAACAAATTTCACATGAGATTCGACGGGAATCGAACCCGGTCAGTGGTGAAAGGCTAGCGAGTTTGCTATGAACCACGAGTGAGAACTTCTTGGCGAATTAACGCGGATTGCGCAGAGCGTCGAGGGAGATCGTGCTGTAGCACATATACTTACAGTTATGGCGGATTTCGGTTTGAGCGGACAGGCGAAGTAGGTGTATCTTACCAACGTAAGTTCTGTTCGGAGTCGTAAATGTCTGGTCTGTGCGGCGTGAAGTGAACGGCTGATTTTGAATATTCATTCAGCGCTGTTTCTTTTGTAAAGTCAGTTAAGTGTGAATGCGCGGCAGTTGAATTTATTTAACTTAAGAAGACGTAGAAGGTTCTAGAGGATTTGTAAATTTAGTTTAAGAGGGTTTTCAATGCGCACGTAAAATTTTAGATCGTGATAACGGAAATCAGTCTACTGTTCGAAGTGTAATAGTACGTGACAGACGTAATAGATAAACGCAAAGAATTCATGGAATCATTTGTGGCTGAAAGTAGTCGAGATCAAAATGGAAATTGTACGAGGAGGTAAATAAACAAAAATAATTAATGATGAGTATTTGAAGAAACAGACTATTAGAAAGCGCTTCCTATGTCCGCTCTCAATCCAAAAAGAAACCCTTTCTTCAAGAATCGTGCCATAATGATGATCGTAAGGAATATCAAGTATGGAATTGAGATTACTGATAAATTCACATGCGACTTGCATATACGCTGATAGTTAACTAACCTGCAAATGCACTTTTTCTGACATTTTTCTGACTTTTTCGCGAATAAAGCACAAACGAAATAATAAATGATTATATCAATAATGATATCAAATATGTGAATTTAATTAAATTTTGAACCCATTTGTCAAAGTCTCTCTGTAAGAGGATTGTTCTGTTCGCATTCTATATCGTCAGTGGACAAGAAAGGTGACACATCTGAAAAACTTACTCGTACGTTTGAAAAACAGTATTTTTTACCAGTAAAAGTGACCTAAAAATAGTTTACAGGAAAGTCGCTATATACAGTGAAACATTTTGTCTTTGGCCAGTAAATAAACAGCTTCCGTCATTAAAATCGTTGTCCTGCAAAATGACAATTTTTTAAAAGTGTATTTTTTGTATGCGCCGAGGATATGAGGTTGTTGGTAGTGAGTAAACTGTTCAATACATCGTATTTACAGCAATAGAATTACTCTTAGTACCACACTTCATCTCTCTCGTAGATCACTGCGGCTTTGCAGCGGGCGATAAGACAAACCTGCCAGACAAGAGCAATAATTTTCAAAGAGAAATATTGATTGTCTGTTAAGAAACGAGTTCAATATCTCTGGTCATAATCACACCAATGAAATATGCGTACAAATTTCGCGCATTCTGACATCAACACATATTCTGTTAATATGACTGTATAAATATTGACAAGGGTTTCAGTACGTTTTTCTATGTCTTGTCATATTTTTATTCCTTTTTGCTGAATAGTTGAATAATATGTGTGCTTCATGCACTATAAGCATGTGGTTTTCATTGCAAGGTATTTACGTAAATCTCAACTGTGAAAATCAGTTTTCAATTTCAGTTTATTTCTTATAAAGGATATAATCGAATAAAGTAAAAAGTGCCTCCAAACCAAATCGATAATGGCGATGCTCATACAAATGAGAATACAATATGATGTAAATTCAAAAAATCAGCCTCCTAGAGCAATCTGTTGCAATGATACAACGTGAAACGAGTTTTTCATGTTTTATTTGTCTCAGCTTCTATTGCATGTATCAGGCTACAAAAGGATGTTGATTTTTTAAGGAATCAACGTAATTTTTTTATTCTATTTCATCTTTCCGTAATTAATGGATCAATTACGTTTTATACCGAATCAAACATTTCTCGTGGGATGAAAACATACATACATATTTCATCCAAAACAGATAAAAAAAGGTAGAATTCACATCCGACTGCGGGAATGAAGATTTTGGGACGGACAATTGGTGACCAGTTGACTCCTTTGAATTGGCGCATTCAGAATGACCGCAGAAGTTATAATAATTGTAGTTGTTTTTTTGCCTCCAGTTCCAGTTCGTGTAGTATGCCAGACTGCGGAGCAGTAAACTTTCATGGACAATCCAGACAAAAAATCTCAAATTCCCACTCAGGTTTGCTGAGATACTGCGCGAAAACTACAATCGAAAGGAGGGTCTTACACTTAAAGGAAATTAAAAATTAAAGGGCAGTTTTTAAGACTAATAAGCAACTATTGCGATTTATTTACAAAAAATCACAATTCTCAACATTTAAGAATGAAAAATAAATATAAAAATAAAGGCCAAAGTAACAAAAGACAAAAGTCACATAATTTAAATAACGTACATGTATTATTAATTAGTCTGTTTTAAACTTCGTAAGTCAACAGTGCCTTACACTGTGTAATCAATACGACAGACAATTGTTTTCTTCTTTTTGAAGTGCAATAAAAGCTTTTAAATATTTTTCATCGTAATGTATTGGGGCATGTATCGTGTGTTTCCATGAACACTTCAACACTGAGATGTTGAAATGGTATACGGTGAATAGCCATATGCAAGAATGAAGCGAATTAATTCTACAAAAATACGCTGAGTTGGACATGTGGAATTTCTCGAGAAATGCTTGATATATTTTCTTCAATCAGGACAATTTCATTGTAAAATGTTTGGACTGAATGATGTCAAAAATCGAAATGAAATTGAGGCGTTGTCTTGTCGTATTTGTTTATTTCAGCAGAAAGCTTTTTCGGCCACATTGCGACCATTTCAGTGCTACAAATAATAATAATAATAATAATAATAATAATAATAATAATAATAATAATAATAATTACATTAATGTATTAAATTACATTTTTGGAATAGGATATCATTATGAATAAAATTATATATTAAGTGAAATTAAATTCTAATTTTATTCATAATAATATCCTACTCTAAAAATGTAATTCAGTATATTAATGTTATTATTATTATTATTATTATTATTATTATTATTATTATTATTATTATTTGTAGCACTGAAGATGGCCGCAATGCGGCTGAAAAATTTTTCTGCTAAAATAAACAAATACGAAAAAAAAAACCACACGTCAATTTCATTTCGATTATCCAAATGTGATTTCCACACCATTTCCTACCACCATGATGTCAAAAATGCTTTAAAAATGTTTAAAATGATTTAAATTGTCTATACAAAGTATCTAAATACCGAACGTATTGTTCAATTAGAGAATTCGATCTTATTGTATCCCTCATTATAAATGATTTTCCCTGAAAGTGTTAATGAACGAGTACTAGTTCCTTGAGCTCTGTCAATTGAATATTGTGTGTCTGTGTATGAGTGTGAATGTGTTTGTATGTGTGAGTGACTGAATGACTGAGAGAGGATCAGAGAAAGTACAACGAAATCTGTCGAAATATACCAACACTCTTCACCGCAATTCAGGGAGTGTCGAGATGCATCCGCCTTATGTGAATGACGTTTTTAACATTTTTAACCCAAAACCCATGATTCCCTTTCTATTACTTCTGGCATATTTCCCTGGAGAAGCTGGCAAAGTACTAATCGTAAACGCGTGTTCCTTGCCGCCTTAAAACGGTTTTATTGGAGTCACCTCTAGACGAAACATTTGCAACAGTACGGCTTCGTCAAACTAACTGAACCGGTCTGTAGAAACGTGCTTTTCGGCTCTTGAGGGTGAAAAACATTGTCAGATTAATGTGTTGTACATTTATTTTAAATTCTATTGCGTCAATATGTTTTCAGATATTGTATAACGTATCCGATAATATCGTTATTATTATTATTCGTACAAAGGTGTCATGATCGGATGATGCGTTCGTCGTTGCTGTTACGTGGTTGAGAGCAGCAGGTGGACACCACCAATAAAGATGGATGCGCCACGACGGAAAAAAGGTTTATTGGAATAAAAGCAATTCGTGATGTTTTTTCATCCTCTGTAATGAAATCACGAAGCGCAAATGCCCCACCACACCACGATTTTCCCTTATTTTGGCTGCTCATTCATCACAGAACAATGCTCGTCCCTCAGCTGTAGCTCCCTGAGCTTCTTCGGTCGCTTGCTCGTCGGCCCTCGTGTTTGCGCCGCGCGTCTCGCCCGCGAAGTTCCCCCCCCCCCCGCCCTGCCGCGTCCGACGAAGACCCGGTCCATTCCGTGTTTATGACACTCCGAGGGCTATTACGCGCCTCTTGGCCAAACTCGTAAAACGAACCTGGACGACCGGTCGCTCTATCACTTCCGGGAAAGACTCTTAAAACGAGCTCTTAAACGATGTATATTTCGATGAGCGCGAGGGCGGGTGCAGGGCAGCAGTGCTCCTGCGGCTCCGTGCTCGCGCGCTGCGGGAAGCGTCGGTGGCCGGCTCCGCAGAGTTGCACTTTGCATTGCATTGCCTCACACGACGTGAGGGCTCGCAGCGCGTGGAACGTTATACAGGAGTCGTCATAAGAACGTCCACCCCGAAAATTCTCTGAACGGTTCAAAATACTAAAATGAAATTTTTACTTCACAAGTCAGGTCACAAGGGCTTATTAGATATTGGGATTAAGTTTTTGAAACGACACATTTTTTTTAAAATGGACACTACACCTTTTATGCAGATGTATATAAATTTTGAGAAGACTATTCAGCCATACTAGATATGTTATTGTTTGATGAAAGTGAATTGATCAAAAGACTTGTAAAATGTGGCAACGTAGCAGGTGCTAGGTAGTCTCTGAAGCGTCGCAGGGCAACGCAGCGAGCACCAAGGCGCAGTACATCGCAGTGGCCTCGGCAATCACAGTGACCGGATTCTTTGGGTAAAAATTTCATTTAATATTTCGAACCGTTCAGAGAATACTCGGGCTACAATCTTATTGACAATCCTGCATACAGAGTGTATCATTGACACGGGCTCTAGGGTGGTGCCCTCACCAGAAAACGGGAACAGCTGTAGAAAGTATTAAAATTGCAAGAAATCGACTCGAATTTGTGCATACCACCAGGGCAATTTTTTAGGACGAATTTAGTTTTAAGTGCCCGATTATGCGAAAGATAAATACTTTTGGAATGGCTAGTATAGTGGACTATCGGGAGTCCGTTGTAGCTGGTGCATGCGAGGTAATGGAAGCTTGATGAAGAGTGGGGGTACTGGGAGTTGGGTGAGGGCAGTGTCGTGCTCCTATGACGGTTTTGTTCGGCAGTCCACGGTTATTAACTAAACTGTGAATACCCACCCTTTCATCTGTTTTCACAAATTACTGTTTTGTTTGCTGGAAATATTTTTTTTAAACCTCTTATTTTCGCATGAGCACAATTGTAGCTTCCGTTCAACTTCAAAGTTGTCTTAGACAAGTATTAAAATCAGTTGTACTATATATGCCAGTTTTCCTCGTTCAAGAAATATTTTGAAGAGGTAAAATGTATGTGATAGTTCGAACATTCATATCACCCCTCCGCAACCCACCTGCCAACTCTGAGCCTGTATCATTATACCCGCTCTTCGAAAGTGGCATTGTGTACACGGAGGAACCAAAATTGATTCTATTCGGGACAACAGCTTCATTACAATGGGCGGAAATCGAATGACGCGCCCGCTGCAGCATACACAACTGAACATCAAGCCCACCGGGCAGGGCAGATGGAGCGGCGTGCCGGGATGGTATTGTTGTCGCAATAGCGAAATATTACCTTTTTGAAACTAGGTCATATTCCTCCTCTCCGCGTATACTTCGAGAATCGCTGGATTGACGGAAGCTACCATGATTGCCCAACGTGACGCCCCGATCTTTTCACTTCTTGTAAGTTACGTAATGCTGCGGAAAATCGATGGCTAAATTGTGAAGTATATATTTTCATGAATTCATTCGTCCGTTTGTGTGTTAGAACAGCACTAGTGCGTAAACTGTTCATAATATTTTCCCCAAAATGGATTTTGCCTAATCGATCTGACCGAACTCAACATCCCGCGAATTAGAAATGAATTATTTAATTTTTGGGGATACTTTTCATGGAGTATCTAACACATTTTCAAAATGTTCTCCAAATTTGTTTTTTCTTCAAATATTTTGCTTGATTAGGGTTAATCGTAAAACTTTTAAATAAGGTATAGATTTGATTTTCATTCAAAAATTGGCACGCGATTTCTAAGTTTTATTACAAAAACTCAGAATCAAGCTTTCACCACATTTGCAAACAAAACAGAATGGTAACACTCATGATTATTGAAAGAACGCTTCAGAATATTTATGGAAAAAGATCTTTGTTTTAACAGATTATTATTGAAGATCAATAAAACAAATAACAAAGGGCAAAATTTGAAATGCATCAATAGAAATAATCACAATGAATAAACTCGGAAACTCAAAAAATGTCCAAACAATTTTCTGAGGGATGTCGTTCACCGACACTTTTTTACGATAAAAATGGTCAGGCCAAAACATTTCAAATATTCAATTACAAACACACGATGTATGCTAATGTTTCTACTTATGCCGTGATAAATACCATTCCTGATAACCATTGTACTCGTATATTACATTTTGCTACATCATTAGAATTGTTTCCCGCTTTCTAGGTTAAAGTGTGATCGATTGTTCCAATTATTTCCACAAAGGATACTCACGAACATTGCGCTTCTGATGGTATCTATTCATGATCATCTAGAACAGGACTGTCCAGTGACTCGTATCGACAGCGCAGCTACTCTTAGTGTTCTGTTCGAAGAGAAATGACAGACAAAGCCGATGGGTCACAGAACAACTTACCCATTCTCAGTAGATTGCTGGCTATATGAGGAACGTGGCAAGTATGTACACGTGGGTATGACAAATTCTTAGTATGCCAAAAAAAGGAGTAAGACAAGTAGTCTTATTTGAAAGCTTAGGACATCAAAAAATTACATATTGAACCATCAGTTAACAATAAAAACTTTGCCGACATATTTATGCCTGTGTTAAGAAAATAATTCCACGCTATCTTTTTATCTACTGAGAATTTTTTGTGGTGAATTTAATTAAATCTACGATGTATATTAAGTTTAGGAAGAAGATTCACAAACAGCAATACCTCAGAACTACATAATAACACATCAAAAGCGGCCATCTGAAACCATTTACAAAAGGGAATTTGTCAAACACTAAATTCTTTAAAAAATAAAATACACCTTTTCAAATATTTTTTTAAAAAATTTGATTGTCTTTAAGAGCTGTGTAAACTTGGTAGAACAGGAATATTTTTACTTTTATTTTATGCACATTTTGACCGACATCTTTCTCTATGAGGGCACACGGCAGTCCCCAGGTTTGGCACATCGTAGCGTGCGGTTGTAATCCTCTCCTTATCTCCTTCCCCCCGCGAGCCGCTCGGACCGAGAGCAAATAGCGGTCTGGCGTTTCTCCTCGGAGCACGTGCCTGGACGGTCCTGATCTAGGACATAGATGTCAGACGAAGGGACACGCAATTGACCTTCAGATTGGTTCGGCGCACGTGGCGTGCTCTGTGAGCCCATGATAAGTCCACAGAGAGGAAAGCAAATCTCACGATAAAGCAGTAAATTAGACCCAGCAAGTGCATTGGTTTCACAAAGAAACATTATTAAATTATAAAAACATTCGAACATCGTATTTACTTCCTTGAAGAAAAAAATGATTACAATCTCAATGTTACGTATAGGGTATAAGTCCAATCTACGAATCAAAGTGTAAATTTAAACCAAATTCATACAAATTTCATTAGTTTTGCTAGCATTTCGATCATAGAAAAACGACCTAATGTGGTAAAACGGTAAAAAAGTGAAATATAGTAAAACGTTTCATGCATTGTTCTAATCCAATTTTTCATTAGTTCTCACCGCAAGTACACAACGAACAATTTGATTTTTAATTTTAATTTTAACGCTTTTCTTCTTAGTACATATAGAAATAAAATTCGTCTGTAATTTTTTGATGCATTTTAATTCCAAATGCATAATTGAAAAAATATTTTCTAAAAACAAACATTTTGGAAATATTTTGAAATAATTTTTAAAGACTTGGACTGATACTTGGAATAAGTATGATCTAGAGTTCCTTGATAACTACCACCGTTCAACCCTGCGAAATGTACGTCCCTCGCCGCGGGCACAGAGCGCCTTGGCGACCGCAAGCGTGCTCCGAGCGCCCACGTGCTGTGCTTGCCAACCGTGATCTAGGGCCTCTTTTCTTCTGTTCCGAACCATCATTTAGACCTGGGATTCCTAACCTCTCTCTGACACTGACTCCTTTTAAAAGAACGGTTTGCTTGATCGACCCCCTTCCGTTTTCCTCTATTATATACAGCAAACTACGTATTATTGGCGTAATTAATGATACATAAATGACTTGCGGAGAAAGACGAACAAAAGTTTTGGAAAAAATATTAGAATTCTTTTATCGTTTTGTTCTTTTAATATTTATACTATTATCAATATAAACAAGTTAAAAATCCTTTGTATAATCAAAATCTCTGATTCTAACAGCGCAAAAGTTGGATTTTCTTTCATGTGAATGCTGTTAAATTCCAAAGGCGGAGCAAATTAGTGATTTATGATTATATGAAAACATAAAAGGAACAAATATGAAATATCAGAAAGCAAATAATTATCAGCATCCTTAATATTTTTGTATTTAGTTGCATCTTTTTTACCGATTAGTCGCCGGTGCATATTTGGCTCTCCGCTCCCAAATGAGTCCTTGACTCCCTTTAAAAATTCGACCCCTAACAGGTCGATATCGACTCCGTTAGGAACCCCTCATTTAGAGGATCTAATTGTCAGTAATGCGCCCATACATGCCACGGCATATTTTCGATAATGTCAGATGTGAGATATCAAAATTTCATCAACACCAGCATCATCTTTCAAGCCTTAAGAAGGATTTTTCTGATACAGTATAGCAGCTACTCCTGTCCCTCTCCTTCTTAGGGAAGGTGTTCCAATGTTCCTTCTACCGAACGGGGGTGTTCCACCAGAAATATCGGCTATCTTGTTTGTCTCATTCACGCGAAATTCAAACTGTTTATGAACTCTTTTGAGTTTCGCATATGAAAAAAAACAGATATTAATTTTTCTTTAAAATATAGTCCTCAATCAGTATGTTTGTGGTACCCTTGCAAGATGGAGTTTGTAGCTCTAATGCTCTATTCGGTGATTATCTGGGAACCCCAGTCGCATCTAGACGAATGCCAAAGCACCATCTTACACAAAAGGACACGGACCGCGCGTGATATTCTTTTCCTAATCTCTTTTCTTCCCTGTCCACTCCATCCACTTCCCCTACCCAAACAGAAACGCGGTGGAGTGCATCCTAAATCTTCTCCCCTCATAACTAGCATACGTCGGCGGGGAAGGGGTCAACAACTAATTTATTTCTCCCCTTCAGACCTTCAGTCCATAACCTTTTCCTTCCAAGGATTTTCGTTCCTTGATCCCTTCGCCTTTTCTCCTTTTCACTTCTTTTCGTTAGTTCATCGCGGACTGTTTGATCTTCCTTCTATTCAACCTTTTCCCCCTTCCATTCTTGTCCTTTATTTGTATCATCCATCCTCTACTCTTTCACCTAATCCTCATTTTCTCTTCGCTCTGTCGTCCATTCGCCGCCTCAATCTTTGTTTGCATCATTCCTTCTGATCCCCCTCCTTTTCTCTCCTTCCTGCCTTCCTTCATCCCTTGTTTGCTTTGGCAGTTTTCCCCTTCGGCCCTTCTTTTCTTCCCATCTGCGACACTACATTCATCAGTTCAGCAATTTTTGTCTCCTTTCTTCTGTCATCCCTTCGCTCCTTTCTCTGTTGGCTCCTTCGTTCCTTCGCTCGTTTGTTTCGTCGCCCTCTTGCCCCCTCGCTCACTTTTTCTTTTGTTCTCATGTATCTCCGCTCACCAGGGCCTTCTGTCCCTTTGCCCTGAGTTCTCCTGTCCTGTTGCACTGCTCACGCTGTTCAATCCCTCCTCCGTTGTCTGGTTTGAACGCGTGTAGGGGTGGCACGGTGCACTCCTTTTTTTACATTTATTGCAGAATGAGCTGGTTACACAACGCTCAGCAATATGGCTTTTCTGTTGTTAGGAGCGAGCATTTTTAGACGAAAAGGTGCGAACGGTATGGATACAGTGACCTCTCAATAAACATAGAATGAAGCAGTGCGAATATTAAAGTGGGGGAAACATATTGTTGACTGTTGATTGGAGGAGTACTTATTTCATTATCTAATATCAGACAGATTATGGAAGAATCTGAAAGGGTAGTCGGTGGCGTAAACGAGATTCTACGGGATGCTCTTTACCGATATTAAATTAGATGCACTGGCAACTGAGGGTATTTCGAAAGAATGTGGAGAACGTTTGGTGATATATGTTAGGATGAGTTCTATTGCTAGGTTTTTGTGGAAATGTGGGTTACTTATATACCAAGGAGCGTTAACTGCAGTTCCGAGGACCTTATTTTGGAATATTTGAATTTTGTTAATTGTTTTAGGGGCGGCGTTACACCAGACTGGACAAGCGTACGTGAGTAACGGACGTAAAATAAATTTATATATAAGGAGAGCAGAATAAAGCCTTAATGTAGATAGAATGTAGACAGTTAATTACTGGTCCAAGAATACCTAAGCGTCTATTTGCTTCGTTCATCTTGGATATGACGTGGCCTTTCCATGTCAATCTGGTATCCATTAGGACGCCTAGATAACGGATAGAGGCGGTTGTGGAGCGTCATTATATTATTGTAGAGTCTAATTTTAGTTGGAGTGGGAAGGCTGGAAATCGTAGAGTGAAAACTTTGGATGTAGACTTACTTGGATTTATCTTAATTATCGACTTTGTACATCATGTTTCAGTGGTCGTAAGGTGCCCCTTAATTAAGTTCCTTGTAGTATTGAGATATTGATCAAAAATGGCTGGCAAAAATCAATCTACAATAATCAATACTGGCAAAAATGACAGTACGGTCTGCAAAAAGGGCAGTGTGTATATTATGGTGCGTCGGAATGTCTGAAATGTAAATCTTGAAGAGAACTGGCACCAACCAGGGGAACCTTGCGGAACGCCTGCTGAGCTTGTTGGTGGTACAGAGACGGTGCGCTGTGCCCGCAGGAGGAGCTGGCGGGCGTGGACCCGCGCGCGGCGCGCCACCGCCCGGGGCTGGCGTCGCGCTCCAGCTCGCAGGACCGCGAGTCGGACGTGCGCAAGTGTGCCTTCATCCCGCCCCGGCGCCGGCCGCACCACGCGGCGCTCGCCAGCGCCGGCTCGCAGAGCAGGGACTCCTCCGACGACGGCTCCGAGTAGTAAGTAGTGCTCGCGTGCGTTTTCTTCAGCCCTCGCTTCGCTAGTTGCGAGAGGGGTGGCGAGTTTGGTTATTTTGACAAAATGAATTTTACATCCAATTTGTAGTTCGTTTTTCGGTGCACAATAGTTTCTATTACACGGGAACGAACATATATGGTTATCGGATTTTGTCTACAACGCCCGCTGCTATCGTTTATTCTTAATTCAAATAAAGTTGGCAAAGAAGTGGGGTTAGGTACTCCGGAGCTCAAGAAAACGTGCGCGTATAAAGGTGGCTCCACACATTCGTTATTTGGCGAACAGCGAGCAACCGCTCGCCGAATCCCGAGTAGTGTGGATGAGTTGCTTGCTATTTGCCGAGTGACGAACTTTCGGGATTCGCCCTGCCCACCGCGTGTCGGTCTTTTGGACACATCGAAGGGAGCGAACATTCGCCGAACACGTCAGATGCTCAAGATTGGGCGAGCACTACTCGTAGCTCGCTGCTCGGCGAATTCCGAATGTGGGGAGCCGTCTTAAAACCCGCTGCCGCGCCTGGCACCTGGCGAGCCACGCCTTTGGCGCTCGCTTTCAAATGGCGTAACCCATCGGTCGCGGTTCAAGTGGACTCATGGTCTGTGGTGGCCTGTGGCTCTTATTGAAATGAAAGGATCACGCGAACACTCACTAGGAGATAGTGTCGTGTACCTGAGATGGCGAAAGAGTGAGCAACCTAAGGCGTAAGCGTTTTTTGTTTCGAAATTCAGTAACCAAATTATTCATAAAAAAGTTTAGCTTTGTGCTTTCAAACATTCATTCTGCTCTTATTCTAATTTTACCAAAATAAATCGCTTCGTAGTCCAATTTGGTTGATAGAGGAAACTGATGAAGAGATGAATTACAGTTTTTAATGCCTTTTACTGTTTTGAAACGTTTATGGGCTCTTTTCGTGAGTGTTTTTTGATTAAAGAATTAAAGGAGGTTTTTCGCATGCCTTGAACTATGCTTTTTTCACAAAAATACATTGCGTGACATTCATCGACCGAAGCGAGGGTTTTATAAATCTTCAGATTGATTAAATTGGGTTATTTGGGTGCTTCAACAATTTGATAAAAAATTTAGCACTTAGAGTTACATCAAGGAACTGGAAATATTTCCTTGATGTCTTTCATGGTAGGATCGTTGTTTGACGTCTGTCTCGAATTTCTCTGTGAGGAATTGCTCCCACAGCAACTTTGTAATTAATTGTTTATATATTAAAAGTGCTAGACTACAATTGCTTGCTACCCTCTATGTCCCTGCCTGAAAAACCAATAAACTGAGGTAAGCAATGTAGGAAAAATAAAAGCATTAATGCTCAAAGCAGTGGGCGTACGTAGTTGCTTGAAAGTCTACGTGCGTGTGATGTTTAAAAGCCCACTATTTATATTAATGATGATCCAACGACTTTTCTTCCCATCCAATCCTTACGCAGCATTCACGTTCACATCAAATTAAATCGTTGACATAGCAGATCACTTAAGTTGGAGAAATTCGTTGACTCTGCTTCTGTCTCTTTGGCAAAAAATTGAGGTATCCTTTAAGAAATCGATTGAATGACTTACGAACAAAACTCCCTCTATCGTTGTTCTGAAACGTTAACCGATTAGCTCGTTCTCCCTCTACTCTTTTTGTCTCTCTCAATCTGTCTATCTGTCTTTCTCTCTCTGTCTGTATACTTTGTTACTTTTAACCATGACCAACATTCTCGAAGGCAAAAATTATGTTCACTTTTAACATTAAGTTATACCAAAAAACGGCGTAGTTCTCTGATGTCCTCTCATAAGAACCCCGGTCTGAATGTGCTCAGCTTTCTCTGTAATCTTTCTAGCCTTAGCGATACCCTCCAACACATTCAGGCTCTTCGAAAGTCGCCTTATGGCACCTGAGGACACGATAGAACACAAGGTTCTTGATATTTGACAATGTTTTGACTCCAGTATTTTCATTTAGAAAATATTCCAACCTTTCATTCTAAGCGGAGAAAAGTCGTAGATTTAGTTTCTGAATCAATTTATTCTTTTATAAATTACACCCTTCTGTGACTGGGACTCATTTCCTAAACGTTTACCACTTTAAAAGCATGTGAACGACTAGATAGTTAAAATAGGTGGAAGATTTAATTTAAACTCATTTTTACAATTGCACGTCGACAATATTTTTCACAGAGACAGTAAAACTCCTTGAAAGCTACTTCATAAACATTTCAGTGAAATCAACTTTTCTTTAAATGAAAACTAAACCATTTGTCCATCCTCTTTTCATAAAACAACATTCCGGTGGTTGTAATTATCAAGCGTGAAATATTAATTTTGTACCCAATATATCTGTATAATTTCCGCTCCATTCAATTTAAGCTAGATTTGGGTTAAGTTGCATTCCAATTCCTCATCATGATTTGTGTTTACTATTGACCAGTGATAGAACCAACTAGGAGTACATCAGTTTCCAAAATCAGTTACAGTGTAATGGCTTTCCTCGGGCCGTGACATTTTCGTAGTTAATGTCTTGGTTAGTTCTAATGTTGCAAAAGAAGATTTTCTAAATCACAATCCGTTCTTTTACGTTTATATAATCTTGAGGATACAAATCAGTGCTAGGCATAAGCATTTGCTATTTATCAAGAGTATTAGTGTCACTATCTTCTTTCGTGTTTTACTTTTCATTAGTGATTGTCATCGATATACTTCTCAAATTGCTCATGTTTCAATTTACAATAAAATCTTGGTGATACGTTAAATATGCGTAATAACAAGGTAAACATTACTGAATCGAAGCAACAACTGTTTCTTGGTTTATCGACTAATGCCAATACGCTGACTCATAACAGTCTACCATTTTTATTTCAATGAGACAGAGTTGCAAAATGTTTCAAAATGAATAGTTCGAATAAAACGGCAGTGTATTTTTAATGTGTTTCTTATACTAATAAGTATTGCCGATTTATTGTCCGATTGATAAACAATGGTGAGAGACCATCAGCTGGACGCCGAACTTAACTCAGAAGCTTCGTTAGGACATTAATTTTTGGTAGAGAAGCTCCCGTTTGCACAACCGTTTCACAGCTGAAGGTTAGTCACAATCCACACTATTCAAATAAGACAATACAAATGTGACCAGAAGTTGGGCAGACATAGATATTTTGAAAGTAGATGTAAACACACACAACACGGAGGAGTGTATAGACGCGTGGTGCGTGAGGGTAAATTTCACACGCCGCGCGCATTGCGTGTTGCTTGCGTAGTGAACGCGCAGGACGCGGCATCTTGGAGTTCAGCGCGGACAAGGCGTGTCGCGATGCGTCGCCGCTGCACTTGGACTTCAGCGACGACCGGCCGCTGAAAACAGGAGGCTTCAGCTTCACCTCAGGTGTGTTTTCGCAAGCTCCCGCACTCAACCTGCTCCCTATTCCACATACTCGGCAGCCGACGGACAGCGCACTCGGGAGACTCCGCGCCCCACGTTCTCCGCACCTGACAGACACTGCATTCAGACACTGCTGTTGTCAGACTCCGCATTCGACACGCACCCTCTTCCGACAGACACCCTCACCCTACATACACATTTACTCCACAGACATTCTCACTCGACAGAAACCCTCGCTCGATTGACACCCTCGACCGATAGACACCCTCGCCCGACCGGCACACTCGCCAAACAGGCACCCTCGCCGGACTGACACCCTCGACCGATAGACACTCTCGCCCGACTGACACCCTTGCCCGACAGGCACACTCGCCCGACAGGCACCCTCGCTCGACAGACACCCTCGCAGAACTGACACTCTCGATCGATAGACACTCTCGCCCGACAGACACCCTCGCCCGACAGACACCCTCGCCCGACAGACACCCTCGCCCGACAGACCCCCTCGCCCGACAGACACCCTCGCCCGACAGACCCCCTCGCCCGACAGACACCCTCGCCCGACAGACACCCTCGCCCGACAGACACCCTCGCCCGACAGACACCCTCGCCCGACAGACACCCTCGCCCGACAGACACCATCTCTCGACAGACACCCTAGCCCGACAGACACCCTCGCCCGACAGACACCCTCGCCCGACAGACACCCTCGCCCGACAGACACCCTCGCCCGACAGACACCCTCGCCCGACAGACACCCTCGCCCAACAGACACCCTCGCCCGACAGACACCCTCGCCTGTCAGACACTCTCGCTCCACTCACTCTTACCTCTCAGACACCCTCGCCCGACTGACACCCTCGCCCGACTGACACCCTCGCCCGACAGACACCTTCGCCGGACTGACACCCTCGACCGATAGACACTCTCGCCCGACTGACACCCTCGTTCCGCAGTCACCCTCGCCCGACAGACACCATCACCCGACAGACACCCTCGCCCGACAGGCACACTCGTCCGATAGACACCCTCGACCGATAGACACCCTCGACCGATAGACACTCTCGCCCGACAGACACCCTCGCCTGTCGGACACCCTCGCCCGACAGACTCCCTTACCCGATAGACATCTTCACCCGACAGAAATCCTCACCCGATAGATACTATTTGTGTGTATCTGGTGCTTTCCTGCTCCATGTCTTTTCCACTCCTGCACCTTATTTTTCCCATGACTGATCCTGAGCTGCCCACATCTCGTCTGCCACTACCGGTTCTACGCCTTTCCCAGCCGTTCCTCGCCTGTCTCTACTTCTTTTTCACCTGTCCATATCTATTCTTTCATTTTTCCTTCTTTGTTTTCCCTCTCAGCTGTTCCTTGCCTCCTTCCATCTGTTCCCTTCCCCCTCCGACCTGTGCCCTTCATTACTCACTCGCTCCTCGCCTGCATCTACTTCTTTCTAGCTTGTACTAATATGTTGTACATAGGCATTCCTCCGATACTTTCCTCTCTGCTATTTCTCATCCGCCTTATGTTTCCCATTTGTCCCGATCTGTTTCCCTTTCGCATCCATCCGTTACGGGTTTGCTCCACACCACTTTCTGGCCTGCCCAATGCCTACGCTTATCCTGCATGTCCTTGGGCGAGGTGCACCAGCATTGGGTTTGGAACAAAGTATGTATTTTCCTATTTTAATGTCCCCACTACTACCTACTCATCTACTTAGCCACTAAGATGTACTACGCTTTTATAACTCAAATTAATTGAGTTTCATTACTTATTTGAGATGATAAAATGTGTTTCTTAGAAAAAGTTTATTCATATATGTTATTAATCAAAATATTGAATATTGTAGTTAATAGTCAGCAAGGCCACATGTTTTGTATCAAAAATATAAACCGAAGGACGTTTATCACACACTTTCCTTGACAGCAAATATAATTGAAATAATGTGAATCCGTATTATTTCTGGTATTATGTCAATGACCACAGAAATCTACGCCTGAACAAATATCGTAACATTCTTCACGTACAAGTTTCTCAAAACGCAAAATATGTGGACTATGCTTCTCTGTGATTATTTCTATATATTTTTATCTCGGAAATTCAATGACAAGCCTTAGACAAAATTCGGGCGAGACGACAGCCAGAGCGTGCAATGTGGGGCGAATTCTACCTAACCTCTCCCAACCTTAACCCATAAATATACTATATTGGTTACGGTTGAATGAGGTTATGTAGAATTTAAGACCATAAATATTGCAATATAAGTCGCGAAAGAGCGGCAAATTTTACCAAGAGAACGGCAGGAAAGTGCTGAAAATCAATCCCGATTTCAATATTCTTAACAATAATAGTTGAATGTAAATTGAATTACATAATGGTTTCGCTTGTTTGGATGTCGAGTTGTCCCAAACAATTAATTGGTTAATCATAGAATGTTAAAAAATCGCGGTAAAGAACCACATGTGCTACGGTCACATTTGAGCCCTACGATCTTCTGCATTATTCACCTTAATTACCTTTTTCATTTATTACGTGATTTACCTATTTTATTAACCATTAACATTTTCGCTCCTCCAAAGACCGTTTTTTCACTCCTAGTTTCCGACCGTAGGAAGCTTAAGTCTTGGACCACGGATGTTTGCAAATGTGTGTTTTACCTTCCCGTAGTATGACAGTTTGTCTTCTCCTCTGCTCTGCCCACTGAAGATCATTCCACCCAATGCTAGTGTACTATCTGCTTGTAATAGCTAATAGACCTACTGGGGAGTAGGTGACAGTTCTCAGGAACTAGTTGCACACTGTCAGTGCTCGGAAAACTAGCGCAAGTCAATCACACGAGTTCAGACTAGTCCACAAATAGCCTACTTCCAACACGTACAAAACCAACAGCGCGCTAGTGAATACTCGCGTTTTAGTTCAAGTAAAACATTTAGTTCGCACGGCGCTAGTTTGCTAGCTGCTAGTCAACAACTAGCCGCAAGTACTTGCGTCATGAGAAGACGCCGTCGGGAAAGTCTCGCATGACGAACCGGCTTCTCGCACATTGTAAGTCGGTCTGTTTCATCGTACCTGCTTCATCGTACGCGCTTCGAAGACTCATGTGGCGGCGACAGATTCACAACCGGCCCAACCTGTGCTCGCGAGCGCGGCTTCTCCGTCGAGGACCCTTGAGCGAGCGCCAAGGCGCACGCAGGTTACCTCGACGTTCTCATGGACACAAGATTAAATTGCCACAGCCACATCTCGTCCAAAGTAATTGAAGCCCATACAAGGTTAGCTATTTTCCGTCCGATTCTAAATAGCAACTTTTCTTTAAAAATTCATTCTGTTTTAACCATTTACAAATCTATTCTTCGTCCGATATTAACTTACGTATACCTTGTATGGATTCCCGTTGCCCTAACCACATTTAATAAGTTGCAAATATTTCAAAACAAAGTCTTAACAATAACAGTTAATGCCCCTGGTTTGTCAGCAATAAGACACTGCATAACGACCTTGCAATAGAACCGATTACTGCCCTTATTACGAAAGAAGGCACATAATTTCTTCAATAACTTAAATCATGTACAAGGAGCAGTCATTTACGAAATAGGAACTGATCAACACCCACTCTCCCGCCTAAGAAATAGACTCTCGTTTCACATTTTCCTAAAATACCTCTCCGACATTAGATAAGGTAAGAACATGTCTTGCATTTATCTGTCTCTCCAATCGTATTTCCTCTGAACCCTGTCATCGCTCCAAGCATTCCTCATAATCACCTTGGTTGAAGGCATAACCTAATGAAATCACTATCAGTGACGTGACAAGACGTTACCCCCTTCACACTTTGCTGATACAAAGTTACTCGGCCAGTCGCTTAAGGCGTATGCCGATGGATGGTCCCTGGTTTGCTCTCCCAGAAGTACATCTAAAGTTCCTGCCCCCATCGATCTTCTTCATAGTATAAGAAATATTTGTAATTTGTAATATGTTAATATTTCACGTGGTTAGGCGGAAGAGCAGGCCTCATGGCCTGAGCCTCGCCACTCATAAAGACAATATGAGTGTGTGTAATGCCAAAAGTGGTGCGCAGAGCGCTGGTCCGCAGGGCTGGGGATGTCGACGCCGTACCTGGGGCGACGTTGCACGTCGGAGCTGCGGCACGTGACGACGTCGCGCGTGCCGCCGCCGCTCGACGACGACGACCCGGCCGCCGCCGCCGTCCCGCTGCTGTACGCGCACCACCAGGCGGCGGCGGCGGCCGCGGCGGCGGCAGCGGCGGCCGCGGCGGCGGCGGCGGCGGCGCAACGCGACAGGGACGCGGCCGCGCCGCCGCCGCCGCCTCCGCCCGCCTCCGCCGTCTCCGCCGCCTCCGCCGCGCCCGCGCCGCCCGGCCCGCCCGCCTCCGCCATCAGCCAGGCCACGGGCTCCTCGTACTACACGACGCCCTCGCCGCCCGGCCTGAGCGGCTCGCCGCTGCCCGGCGACCTGCCGCCGCCGCCCCCGCCGCCGCCCGCGCCGCGCGGCGCGCGCGCCCCCACGCCCGCCCACGCGCTCGCCGCCACGCTGGCGCCCGCGCCCGCCGACCCCGACGTGTGCGCGCGCATCGACCTCCTCAGCAGGTGAGTGCTCCACACTAGGCTTGGGTTTCTGCAACCTGGCTGTTACGGTGTCGTCCCATCGGGAGGTTAAACGTCACCACAGTGACGTCACCGTGATGACGTTTTAGCTGTCGACTGGATGACACCGTAACACCTGATGAAGTGTCATCGGTGAGGTTATAAAAAAACAAGTATAGCGGGATAGCTAGGACGGAATCTGCCGACGTCTGAAGATTTCCTCCGCCAGCTGCTCTCATAGGTAGTTTTCAACGTTTTTTCGGATCAACGCCAGACGAATGCTGAGGCACTACCCTTACAAATAGACCACGCACCGCGTGCGTTCTTCTCTTCCTCAGCCTTGTACTCTACTCTCCCTTTACACCGGTTCACACTTACATGCCCAACATTACCACATAAGCATAAGGAGTTTGGAGCTTGTTCCGACTAGAGCGGTGCTTCTCTGTGAGAGATATCTGGAGCGGGAGTATCACAAGCCGACGTGTAGTTCGTCGCCGGATTTCACGTTCCAGGGAGGAAGAACACCACCACCACCACCACCCTATAACATGCACTATACTCACAGGACTAATTACCAAAGTAGTTGACGCGCCCGGAAACAGTGACTACTCACGCCAACACACGCGTGTCAAGGGCGCGTAATGCGAAAGTTACGTAATGAACGAGGGTTATCGCAAAATTCATGGGAACAATTTATTTCTCTAATGCGACCTTGACACGACACTTTCAATAATATAATTGGATATATATCTGCAGAGGTCTGTGTCTGAAGAAAACACAAAATGACTGACATCAATCGTTCGTCTTTGTGTTTGTTCCTATGATAACATTGAAATAACCTACAATTCCTCGTAGGCACACGAATGCCATCTGTAGTCCAAATAATAATAGAGTTGTTAATCGCTTTAATCGTCTGATTACATTTGCTTTTGGACAAATGGAAACATTGTCTCCTCAATGAGATGTGAGATCCGGGCATTCTGTCATGGTGGGGCTCTGAGGGTACTTAACGTCTTCTACATCATTGGCAGCGTGCGGTGAAAGCTTTAAGAGACTCGCTCGAAGGGCTCAAGGATACTTACGCGTCTGAGTGTGTTTGCGATGTACATGTTTTCAGGGAAATAAACAAATTTTAAACCAATGATTGAAGCTTCTTATTTTGTCATTTCGCTAACTTGACAGAGACCTCTTCGTTTTTCTTTTAATTCAAATACAAAACTTTATAATCATTAGAACCTAACCATATATTTTAAAATTTCTTGCTTGTTCCGTACTATTGTAGAAAAATGTGTTGCCGTGAATTATGCGGTAAATTTTAGGCAAATAACACACCCAAATACTTTTTACTCTATTGCGGTAACTGCGTAATTTTGCGTTAACCTTTGTGTAAATAAGACACTCAAATACTCTACGAGGGCTATTAATGTGAAAAAAGTTATTTGTAAAAGAAATAGAGACATATTCCTCATTGGTAATAGAAGCAAACTATTTCGCAATTTCTTAACTTCGTGTATTCTTGGAGAACAATCAATCAAAGAGGTCAAACAATATTCGTTGAAGATATCTCTGTATATCGTGATTTTTTCAAACAACGCTTACGTTCATAAGCAATAAAAAGGAAGAAGAAGAGTGCTAAATTAATTTTTCGGTAAAATAAAAGACCTCTCTCACGCACACTTCTCATCGCAATACTCAGGCCACTCATACCGATCCCCACGTCCGAGAGGGAACATAAACGCACGAATGTTTTCAACGGCGCTCTACTGCACCCGAACCGTAGCTGGTGTCGGTCGCGTGTTGACGGCGGGCAACGGCGTGCGCAGGCAGCTGCACCAGCTGGAGCAGTCGGTGGCGAGCGACATCCACCTCATCCTGGCGCTGCTGCAGCCGGCGGGGCGCGGCTCGCAGTCGTCGGGGCTGTCGACGGCGCTGCCCGACCCGCGCGAGGTGAGTCCCGCCCCACAGCCTCCGCGCCCGCTTCTACTCGCGCACGGGCTCCGGAAGTGGTTGCTTCTTCAAATAACGCTGTTTATTTTTTAATTCTCATTTGTGATCGTGGAATATTTGTGAATGCGAGAATAATACAAAGTTGAACGGTTAACTTTCATTTGATTTTCATGACGTTAAGTATAATTCTACCTTTTATTCTTGAGTCACATGATGTAATGCTGGTTTTTCGTATTGTCGCAAATTATTCTTTTTGTTTATGAATAAAAAATCAGTCATTGGAATAATAATCTGTGGAAGAATTGCCGTGACGGGCAGACTTCTGATTTCTAATATTCGCACTTGTCGAAAGATCTGTAGCGTTTCATGGTGTTGGTCCGCGTCTCGGAGACGTAACAAGGGCCGGTCCGAACCGCGCTCCACCTCGCCCTACCGTCCCTCGTCCCAACCCCGCTCCTCTCTTCCATGCCCCCCGCCCCGCCCCGCCCCGCCGCGCCCGCGCAACACGCGTCCAGCGAGCAGCCTCGGCGCCGCCCCCGCCTCCGCGGCCGCGCGGCGCGCGCGCGAGCGAGCGAGGGCTGAGCGCCCGCTGTGTGCAGTCGTCGATGGAGCTGAGCAGCCGATGGGGACGGCCGCCCTCGGAGCGCGCCACCAGCGCCCCCCTGCCCCCGCCCCTGCCCCCGGCCCCGGCCACCCACAGGTACAACACCGTCCGCGCCCGCGCCCGCGCCGCCCCGTTGCCCCGCCCCGCCGCGCCGCGCTGCCCGGCTGACCGCTGCCCTGCTGCCCTGCTGGCCTCGCTGGCCCTCGCTGTTCGGCATGAGGGGTTCTGACGCCTTCGGCCTCTCCTTCCCCTCTTTCATCTCCCCCCCTTTCCTGACGGCCCTTCAGCACTTTCCACTCTCTTCTACGCTCGTTCTCTCTCTCTCTCTCTGCAATTTCGCATTTCTGATCTCACCGCTCTCTCACCTTTTCCACCCTCTGGTTTCTCTGCTCTCTTTACCCTCACCACCCACTCCGCACTCTGCTCTATGTCCTCTAGGCCTCTCCATCGTTTTACGCTTTCCGCACTCTTCGCCCTCTCAGCTCTTTTTGCTAGTTCTCTCTCTCCTTTTCTTTTTTATCACATCACTCTTCGTTCTTTCCTTCGCCTGTTCTTCTCACTTCTCTTTCATATCCTCTTTGTCTCCTCTCTCTCCTTCCTCTTTCCTCTTTTCCTCCTCTCTCCCCCTTTTCCTCTTCTGTGTCCTCTCTCGTTTATCTTCTTCTTCTCTCCTCTCTCTCCACTCACACTCTTCTCTCCCCTCTCTTTCCCCGCTCCCCCTCCTCTCTCCCCTCCTCTCCCCTCTCTCCCCTCCTCTCTCTCCTTTATCCCCTCCTCTCTCTCCTCCTCTTTCCCCTCCTCTATCCCCTCCTCTCTCCCCTTATCTCTCCCCTCCTCTCTCCCCTCCCCTCTCCTCTCTCCTCTGCTCTCCTCTCTCCCCTCTCCCCTCCTCTCTCCCCTCCTCTCTTCCCTCCTCTCTCCCCTTCTCTCTCCCATCCTCCCTCTCCTTCCCTCTTAACCTCCTTTCTCGTCTCTTCTCTCTCTGCTCCTCTCTCATCTCTCAATCTCTCACTTATAGCATTCTGTTCTTTCTACCCACACTATCCCCACTCTATAGGGATCAGGGTTTCCATTCTCCCCGCTCTCTCCTCACTCTCGTCACCGCTCCCCTCTCCCGATCCTCTGCATTCGTTTATTTTTCTTCCAACTCTCCGCCCCGCTCCACCGAGTCCTCGCCACGGTGGCCGCTGCAGCGCCGTTCCGCCGCCAGCGAACCGCAACCCGCAACGCAACGAAACATTCCTCAGGCTGCATCCCCTCGGAAGAGAATCTCTCCGAGAAGCAAGGTGCTTTGTGTGTTGGTGCGCGCTCCGGCGCACATGCATCGTTCGCTCGCTCTTGGCTTCCCCCTCGCCCCTCGCCCCGCCGCTCGCCGCCAGCCGCCCGCCTGTGCTTCGCGCGTTCTCGCTTCATATTTCAAGCTGCAGAGCCACTGCGGCTTTCAAGACTTTCTTGAGCATCGCTACACATCCCCTATGGGTCAGAGCGATGCCAGCTGTTTCTGCCTGGAACAGTATGCGAATGTGATTAATACATTTAATTCGGGAACAGGTCATCCGCACCCGTTCGAATCTTTCGGGATGAACCCCAAGGTTTTAAGAGCAAACTACGCGTCGTTGGAAACAATACTGAACGTCATAGCCACTAGGCAGCGACGAAACGTATTATTATAAGTGCACCATTAATTTGACTATATATGGGGGCCCAAGATTGCGATTGTGCAAAGAGCTCTCTTTTTAAAGCTTATTTTTTCAGAAAGATCGTCTCAAGAAAGAGAAAGAAATTTTATAATAAAATATTCCAAGGAAACTTTACCCTCCTTGATACTCTTTTTGAACGCGATTAACACTTTGAAGTTTTTTCTTTTCAGTGTGAATTATCTTCTCAAAATAGCACTAGAGCGAATAAAGTGAGAAATGTTATCTTTTCGCAAGTGAAAGATTATATTTTTGTGTATTACCCGACAGTCTGAACGTTTGTGGAATGATTTTTTTAATTGCTTCACGCCTAAGAAATTGCTTCTTCCTGCACTAAAACTGGATGCTGTAGAACGTTCTCTCCCGTTCAAACTGAAGGAATATGCATTGAAATCACTCTTATTCCACACAGTAAGAACAATGACATTTTTTTATTTTCGGAAGCAAACAATATGAAATCAAAATTATACAGTGTCCAGAGGAAGTGGATAAAACTTATAAAAGAAAACGGAAACGTAAAGTTTTCGTGGATCGTGGAAATGTCTTCACCAAACAATGAAAGAAATTCACGTATATCACAATTCATCTACAGAGCTCTTGCAATTGTCTGGCCATTTTATTCTTTCCCACTGCTCAACGTTGAGTGTGACAATACCTAAGAAGATCCTCCATGAAGAAGCAGTTCGGCTACTTTTAGCTGGCGCTTGGATGACGCTCGTACGGCGTTCAAATCGTGCTGGAGCTGCGCTCGAAAGGACGCTAGAAACTGCGCTCGAAATGTGATCGAAACGTGCTTCTGTTGCGCTTGGACTGAGCTTGAACTGCACTTGAACTGTCTTTGGATGGAGATCGGAGTCTGCTTGAGGCGGCCTTGCAGGCGTGAGCGCGAGTTGAGCTTGGCCACTTGGCATCGTTCGTCGCTCGTCGCCGCCGCCACCGCCGCCGCCGCTCCCTTCGCACGCTGGCCCGCGCCCCCCTCGCACGCTCTGCACGTGAGGCTACGGCCCGCCCCGGCCCGCCCGGCCGCGCCCCGCCCCCTCGGCGCCCTGCGACCTCCTCTGCTCTGGACGGCAGGCCTCGGAAGGCGGAGGAGCAGTCGGCGCGAGCCCCGCCGCCCCAGCACCCGCCACTTCTCCAGCACCTCCAGCCGCCCCTCCCGCCCGCGCCCGCGCCCGCGCTCGCGCCCTCGTCCGCGCCCGCGTCCACGCCGCGCCCCGCCCCGTTGCCCCGGCCGGCGCAGCGCGCGCGCCGCCCGCCCCCGCCGCCGCGCAGCCTGTCGCAGCCGGCCAACCTGACGCAGGTGAGCGCCCCGCCCCCGCCCACACCCACGCCCTCTCCGCGCTCCCCGCCCCCTCTACGCACACACGGCCACCTGCAGACGCAGCGCCGCGCACCCCCCGACCAGCGCCCAAACGGTTGGCGGAGACTTCCTCTCGCCATCTTCCGTTTCCCTGCCTTTCACTCCAACATTTATTTATTTTGTATATTTATGTCAAAATGTTACATATCTATATTAACATTTGAGGATAAAATGTTTATTTTTTGTCTAGAAGTGTTTTGTTTTTGCTACATGGTATTCAGGAAAACGTTGAAAACGAATTCGATGGCTTTGTGTCCATCCTCATCATCGGCTTCATCGTCAAGAAATAATTTATTCATAACCAATCTCGACGTAATCGAAAAGCTCGAGGAGTCGTAGACGAAATGTTGTCTGCAACTACGAAATATGTTTAGTTTTTTGTCCAGAAGCAAGTGATTTGATTTTGTGATTTCGGCGGAAACGACGAAAACTAATCCGATGGCTAAATCGTCAATTCTCAATCATTCGACGCCATCGTTTTAATATAATTTATTCATAACCAATCTCGTCGTAATCGAAAAGCACGAGGAGTCATTGACAAATGAAATTGTTTACTACTAGGAATCATTAAATTTCTCCGCATGTGTTCATGGCAGCTCTTCATTCGGCAGACAAGATATTTCAACTCACGAAGAAACGTACAAGCAAGGAGACGATGCCGAAATCATATTGAAGAACTGACTGAGCGGTCTCTATTCTGGACGAGCTGAGACGAACAAACATCCTCATCCCCTTTCTAGAAAAGTCGCCTATATCGATTGAGGACGGTCAGATGTCAAGAATGTCATCAATATAATTGTCATCAATGTAAAACCGTCCTTAGAAGCAAAGCACTTAATTGAACTTAATCCTTACTATTTTATGACAATAAACTTTTTTTTACTTTTGCATTGCACAGTATATTTCCTCCCATTCTCATAACAACATGGAATTTTTTTAAGTTTTTAATACAAATGAACCTCAGTTTGGATGAATAAAATGAAAACCCTTAAATTTGTTTCTGATATGTGAAAGTTCTTGTAATGAAGATTCCGATTTAGACTGGAATTTAATCAAGAAACGAGTTCTCATAAAGTGCGGTTTTCATTAACTTGTCCACATCTCATCCCCTCGTCCTCCTTACTCTCTTCTGTCTTTTATTCTCCTTTCCATCTCATCTGCTAACCTCCTAACGCATTACTCACACTTCAGACGTCCTCATTCCTAATCCCTTAGATCACATTTCATCCCCACTTCTTCACAGCACATTGCTCATTCAGTCAGGTTAGACATCGCGTATGAAAAGAAATTTGTACAGACAATGATGTACCATAATTGGAATTATAGCTCATTGAAAATTAACTATATTTTTTTAAAAATATTTCGATTAAACGATCTTGTTGGCACATAGGCGGCCAAAATTAATTCAAATTTGGGGCCGTAACTGGAATTCAATCATTTATAACAATTCCTTGGCGCTAATTAACAGCAAAGGGTATACATTTTAAACGTCGCGCTTTGGACTGGATATTTAGATATTTTTGGTCTGGTTTGGATATTTTTCTGTGAAAACCGTGGGCGGGCTACCAGAGAGAAAGGCAAGTCGTCTTTCGTATGAAACTCTTTGAAAGGACAAACTGCTTTGAAAAGTTTGAACTGCTTTCAAAGGCGCTCGTAAGATTGCGCCAGGTACTGGGAACCAGAGAGACGCAGCATTTCGTATTGTTAACAATTTCTGAGAATCAGATGCATTTCCAAATAAGACGCCGCGAACATCAATTGTTTGAGAATCTTCCGCCGAGCGGTTTCACAAAAGATCGCTTCCTCAGTAAAAAGGCTGAGTAATTCACATTTTGTCAGCATTGAAAAATTAGATTTGGACGATTGGTAACCGCAGTGCAGACTCCGTGAACAGAGGTGTTTTTTGCGCAGGCCTTGCGTGACATTGTATTACGCCCGAATTACGACAGAAAAAGATCTTCTTTTCGCCTAGACGAGGTAACACTGAGAACTTCTTCAATACTTAATCATTCTTACGCTTAGGTAAACTAATAGTTCTTAAATAATTGTCTTTCAGAATTTTCCCTTGTGGCAAGAGAGAAAAGGTGGCAGGAGTCTTGTCGTCAACCCGAATCATCGTCTGTTGCTCTCCCAAAAACAAGCTATTTTGTAGCCTGAACAGATCTGTATCTTGATTCTCAAAACTCAAATGTGGAAAATGCAAATATTGTTAAGGAAACTGTAAAAATGAAAATTAGGTTTTTAAAAAACATTGATGATGTTTTGACTAACAGACTATTTTGTGCATTGATTCATCAAGCATACACCCGTTTTTATGAGTATAGTAATATTTCACTAGAGAATTATCTTGTAAAGTACATCGTCATCCTTGCAAATTATGAACTGCACAATTCATTTATGTTTGCATCATTGAAAAGCATCTTATCCGTCCTAGAAAGGAAGCTTCGTCCTTCGAGGAGTAACTGTTCTCTCACACACCTCGTTGTAAATATGGAAAATAAGACTTGCCCTTGTCCATGAAGCGTCGCATGCCGCCGACCTGCCGCTGGACCCCCCCCCCTCCGCCACAAATCTCACACTTATCTCATTCAACTTCTATGGATTTACTTCTTGGAACTGTATGATCCAATCGTTTTCGTCACTTGACGATTCTAGTTTCAATTTTTAGGTGTAGTACAGTGGCAGTGTCTATTGCCTCAATTCACAGATGCACGTGTAATTATGTTTAACTGCAAGATGTGTTAAAGAAGTATATATAAAAACCAGAATTCAAGTGAAAAATAATATTTATTATTTTTTACGATAACCGATAATAATTATTAAAATTCACTAAATTAAATGAAATAATGATTCAAAAACAAGTGGATAAAATGGAATTATGTGATTGGTTTTGGAAGTTTACTGTCAGAAATGATAATTTTGAAGATTTCCTGGGATGTGTACAGTCTATGGTTGTGGATTTCATCTCAGACGGGACGATGGGTTTGCAGGTAATGAACATCTTTAGGGATCCTATTTCAGAGGAGAAGTAAAGCCAGCTAGACGTTTATAGCCTTGTAGCCTAAATTAAAATCTTCGGAAGATAATATGGTTGACGGCATTTTTTTCCATTGTCTGCGAATTACTCACCAATTGATGTAGCGCAAATTCAATCCTCTAGCCTGAGACTCGAAAAGAATACAGAATCAATCATTTTAATCAATAAAGTCGTTTACGCAGACATCAGCATGGCCTTCTCTATGTGATGTAATTAAAAAGCTAGTTGAATGGATCTGAAAATCATTTCCTTTCATTAATATTTACTTGTAGATAATGGAATGTGAATTTCGAAATGAAATTCATGTGAATCTTCAAAGATGGAAGTCTTTATTCCCTTATCCAGAGGCAAGACATAAACAATTTGAGCTTTTGTCTAGGAACTGCTAAAAAGCAAGTACATTTTGATCGACATAAAAATGTCGATCTAGCGGATTGCATTTTAGTGATGCGTATTCAATTACAAATTACCATTCAAATATCTTGAATAACAAATGCACTACAAGTCACTAATTTATTAAAACAAGTGATTTTCTTGTATTTTGATTTATGAGTAGTAGTTTCGCCTTTGGTTCTAAAAACGTGTGAAGAAGAAAATGTGTTTGCTTGATGCTTAAGGAGTGAGTAATTTTAATATTATTCAATTTGTTATTGCTCTAATTGTTTCAACATTCTTTTAAGGTTTAGTTGTTGGTGCCTAATTTTAAATGATACGATCGGGTTGATGTTCTGAACAAATTCGCATGCCGTTATTTATGCTGTAAGTAGTAAACAAATTGAGGGAGATAAAACGTACATTTACTGACCGGAAGTAAGGTAGAGACCATTTGAGTATTTGTTGCATATACGAAGGGATATATGTAAATAATGATAACTGATTTAAAAATGCTTCACAATATTCATTATTATCTAATTTCAATTACAAATTTGATTGTTTTTTTACAAATAAAACAATAATAGTTTCGAATGTCTGGTCCCTTGATAAACCTCGATGTCGCAAATGAGGCTATGCCCATCGCCGCCTAGAGTGGCTTTTGTTTGTGGTGGTGAGGGTGAAGGTGAGTGCGGCCAGCGCGTGGGGAGGAGCCGTGCGTTCGCGTGCTGAGCGGCGCGCGTGTGCGCAGGTGCTGGCGGGCGCTGCCTCCGGCTGGCCGGCGGCTGCCGCCCCCGCGCCCGCCCCGGCGCCCGCCCCGCCGCCGCCCTTCGCGTTCGCCTTCCCGCCCGCCATGCCGCCCGCGCGCGCGGACGCCCCGGGCGGCGGAGGAGGAGGAGGGATGGGGGGCGCGCCGCCCTGGGACTTCGGCGACGCCCCCGTCGCGCCCATCGCCCGCCTCGAGTCCTTGGACGAGCTGGACCAGGGCCAGGTGAGTCGCCTACCGCCGGAAAGACGGACTGCGCCACTGTCTTCCAGACTGGAACGCCCCCGTTCGTCCGTCCGCCCTTCCTGCCTTCGTTCGTCTCCCGAGTTTCGTACGTCTCTGTATAACGTTTCTTTTGGTCACTGGAGCTCTAGAGAGATTTTTTTAACGTCTTAGTTCGTCTTTCCGTCGTCAAAATGCATGCTCGTCTGCTTACTGCGCTGTGGTGCGAACTTTGTCCGCATGCTCGACGGAACAATTCGGGCCTGCCAACGCGCCTTTTAACGTCTGGCCGATTTCCAGAAACCAGTGTTCTAGATTTTGTCTTCCTCTTCTTGTTGATTTCGATTTTATGTCTCTTTCCTGATGTTTCGTGCATTTTTTATGTAGCGCATCGTTTTGTGCAAGCTGATCGAAGTGATTTTCGGTTACGTTCCATTCCATTCCAACACAAAGCATTCCCCCCGATTGTGATTTGAGGTTATTGAACCTAGACTACTTTGTATTGACGGCGAGAGATAGTAATATTTCATATGAATTTCCTCAAATCCTCCTACCTGAATAGCAATGGACAGGTGCAGGGTTTTGTGTGGATATATTTAAACGTGAGCGATAACAATGGGTCTGGCAATATATTACTCTCCCACATTATTATATTTTCGTATAATTTATTTGTTTAGAGATAAGTCTCATAAAATATGAATTGAGCTTCTTGTCGTGGTCTGACATGATCAAGCATTCGGTTTTCTCCTTGAGGTCTACTAATCTAACTGATCAAACTGACAACTTACCAAACTGCTCAACAACTTCACGTACGCTGATCTACACCCAGTGAATTAGTTTCTCTTTCTTTCTTTCTTTCTTTCTTTCTTTCTTTCTTTCTTTCTTTCTTTCTTTCTTTCTTTCTTTCTTTCTTTCTTTCTTTCTTTCTTTTCTTTCAAAACCTTCCACTGCGTATAAGCTAAAAGTTTGGTGTGATTGACAACTAGGTACCCTCACCGTACTCCACAGCTGCCGCGCATTCCCCTCCATCGTTCAACGAGATGTCGTCAGACGTTCGGAATCGGTGACAGGTGATGCTCTTCATGCACGATTACGTCACACGCAAAGGGCACCATCGAGCAACAACACTTGACAGTTGCGTAGTCCAACACAGCCGCGGACCGAAAGCCCGAAGAGAGAGACGCTTCCCCTGCGCCAAGCCTTCCATGTATATTTCTACGCGGTTCATCCGTGGATTTCTACTGTTTGGTTATAGCTTAACCCTTTGCGGTCGGAAGCGTTTGATAACATACACGTCAGACATGTCGGAAGGCATCTGCAAGATGACTTGGCCGGCGACGGCTCTCAGCTCGGAGTTTTCAGGAAGACGGCTCTCCCTTCAGGTCGGAGGGTACCTTTCAGATGCCAGCGTCTATTCCCTGATCCAGTCGGAGGGCATTAAGAGATGACAGCTGCTTTTCGTTCATATTTCTAGATAAGATCTCCATCCAACGATGAGACAGCGTCGAGAATTGAAAATTGTTTATCTATCGAAGCACATACGACTGCCATTTGATCGAAAATGATTTTCCGCACTCATTCTTGTCGTTCTCTTAGATAGTGTTTCTTATTTATTTATTTAGTCAAAAACAGTCAAAAACTGTATGTGACGTATGGGGGAGAAAATCATCTGCGCACACTTTCTTGAGTTTCAGAATCCCTTCCCAACAAATTAACTATTAATAGTTGAAAGATGAAATAATAATAATAATAATAATAATAATAATAATAATAATAACAAATTTAAAAATGCGAGAGATTAACATTTCAAAAACTAGATATTTTCGTTGCCGAATTATAAAAAACTTATTTGTAACGGTAAACAAACGAACAGATTTGATTTTACTCTATTTCTTCTTTGTCACTACAGTGTAGTACTACTATTTGGGTCTGCAACTAAGTGTAAAATGGATAGTTTGAAGGACGTAGTTATACATAAAATGTAAACATGATTTCTGTAAACCTTATTCTTTGAGTTAAAATTAAAACAATTGTTATCTTGCATTGCAATAGGTTGTTTATTTGCGAAATTATACACTCAATAACTTTAACTACTAAAGTAGGGCAATTTGGAAAGTTCAAAATTAAAGAAAATATTGTATTTTTTTAAACTTGTTATTCGAATATTTAGTTCATTGTGAAGTTATAGCAAAACTAACAACGAACGAGTTCAATACTGTTTAAAACATAATGCCAGTTGAATAAAATGTCCCGCGTCCGCTCGTGAGACCGCCAAACCAAGGGCCGAGCTGACGGAAGTGCGAAGCGCGCAAACCCTCCGAGTCAACGCGCCATTTTCTTATGTCATCTCAGAAATGCCCTTCGACCTGTAGGTCAACACTCTTCCTGCAGGCACACGAGCTGAGAAATCAAATCAAGATGTCGTCTCAGACATGCCGTACGAGGGCAAAGGGTTAATGATATAGTGTTATCGTGTGACTACCATTTATTTCTCCACGACTTCATAAGATCGTTTTCTGTGCAGTAAACTGTATCGTTCGACTGTTCGGTTCTCATAAAGTAATTGAAGTTTACCGCGTAAGTTTCATGTATTTCTCCACGGCTTCATAAACTTCTTTCACAAAATAATTCTTGGGTTTCCTGTCACCTTCATTTGCATATCACATTTTTCGCTTCAACTTATCCTTCATGTAAATCAGTTCTTAGGCATATTTCAATAAAGATGGACTCGAAATACTACCGTACATTTCATGACTTGAAATTTCAACCATTTTTATGACTTTCTGGATTTCCAACCTTCTTTTTCCCCTTTCACCGTTTTATCGTTGAACCACTGCCTAGTAATATTACTAGTGATTCCAGGCGCGTCAATTGCTAAGATCATTAATCAATACCCAGTAAGAGAAAGTTAAGAAGTGCTTCAGAAAAAGTGCCGATATCCCGAAAGAAAACACATTTACTAATATACTAATATGACACTTATGAAAAAGGGGTATTTTCTTCTTACAAGACGAATAAATTACTTACTCTAATACATAATGAACTCTTAGTCAGAATTCGCTTTTTCTCGGTCCTTGATACCAGAAAACCGTATTTTCTCAAGACCACTATTTATCCCTTCATCCGTCAGTTCGTAAACAACACTATTGTGCAGCAAACCCTACACAGGCTTTTCAAGAAAATATATTTCTTGAAATTTCCCGATCGATGAGGCTGATGCCGCAGCCCCTGGAATTTAAAACGTATCTTTCTGGGGGTTACTTTATATGAAGTAAAAGAATGAAAGAAAAAGTTTGGAGTCATTTTTTGAGAAAAATAGTGAAAATGTAGGTCATATGAAATAAGCCAACCTTTTTTATGCTTCTGGCCCTACCCTTCGACCAGTCCGGCAAGGGAGGCCCCACCCGTAGCTACTCCACCACCGGCATAGCTGTCAGGGTCACGGGAATACTCGAGCTTCACCACCAACGCCAAAGTCGTGTAGCCTACTGGTCAGATGTAGTTGTTGTTATAGTTATTATTGTTATTGTTATTATCATCACCATTAAACATTTTTTGTATTGTTGAAAGCAAACAAATGTTTCTTCCAATAAGTTTTTTATTGTGGTGTTTTTTATTTTATTTTATTATTTTTATTTTATTTTTTTATTTTTTTGTTTTGTTTTATTAGGGGTTATAGCTTCCTTGAGTTCTCCTTTAGGCTTTACCCTGCCTGTGATAATGTGATTGGCTTTTTGCAGGACTCGGGCAGCGGCAGCTGTTTGAGCTCCGGAGGCCCTGCTTCTCCTGGCCAGGGGCCCATCAGCAAGACGTCCGACGTTTAGACACAAGCTGCCTCAGTTCTCAGCCACTGCACAAGGAAACACTGACATTTGTAACTTTTCAAAAACTTAAACGAACTGCACTAGGTTGTATTCAGCCTGACATTTCAAAGGCAAGTCTTTTGGTATCTATACTTGACATTTCATTAAATATTCCTTTTATTTGCTATCTATTTAAAAACACATTCTGAATCATTTACTATTTCAATAATTTTAATATAGTATGCCTTAAGTCTATGTTTCTAATCCTCTTCATTGAATCATAAATTGTTCTATTTATTATTTCAGCATCCTTGGAAATTAATGTATACATAAAAGAAAATGATCGAAGGAGTATTACAGAAGCAATATGCTTCTTTTGCCTTCTTTCTTTTCCTTTCCTGTATTCATTGTGACAGATATTTATATCTTCTACTCAACTGAATGCTTTCTATATGAGCATTACAAAGTATATTTGCTTAATATCAGCATTACTCAAAAAGTGATATAATTCAATATTATAACACTGACATTTCAAGGCTTTTTCATGCAAACTTTCTTATCACATGCCAAGCACTTTTGTTACGTCCATGTCAGGAACCACTATCTAGTGATATGTATACAATGAAATGCTTACAGAAAAATCATTTGCTTGGAAAAACTTGCCTAGTAGTGTGTACACAGGAAAGGACCACAACTTCCCTGTATGTGGCTATTTCCATGAAATTAAAAATTTGTATCTTACATGGTTTGTAGCTTTACAACCACCAGGTTGCTGAAGAGAAGGCATAATAGAGGCTTCAGGATTTACAAAATGGATAAATGTTTGCTTGAACAAACATGAATAGAGAATAATTCAAATGACTGACATATGAGCTATCCATTTCAACTCTTAAATTAAGGTTAAAATATGTTATGGGTTAAAGATAAAGGCAGTTCTCTTTGCATCATAATGGAAATTGAAGAAGTGTGTAAAATGTCAACACCTACTTCTAATTATATACACCATCTCTATCCTACATTATTCAAATGTCACCTAAGAAGCAATATAATCTCACAATTATTTCTATTTCCATTTGGTGACAGAGCAATGGAAAATATTAGTATTTGATGCATTGTAGTGGTGGAAAGGAAGAAACATTTGGCTCATAGGTGCTGAACAAATAATCCAGCAGCTATTTGTTTAAATTATTGAATTCTTAGTGTTTTTGTAACAACACAAATATTGTTAAATAAACAAAATTGAAGTTGCTTAACTTAATTCCTACATATTAACTGCAGACACCTACCTACCAGTCCTTGTGCAGTAAAAAAATGAATTCAAAGGAAACATTCCTTGAGGATGACTGCATTTTTCCATTTCCTGGCACAAGTGACCAGTAGTAAGTTCATTGCAACACTACACTAGGAAAAAATGGAAATGGAATTATAATTAAAACAGTACAAGAAAAAAGTATTGTGTGGCTGAATTTGAATTGCAATATAAGAGTGAAAGCAATAAGCTAATTTTTCACTGAACTTGCACTTGAAGGTTGAAGATTCCATGTGCCCGGTGTGCTACATTGTAAAATATTGTATATAGTTCTGCAGAGCTCACTCACTCTCAACATTGCATGAATGCTCAGTTAAGAAAGTGGTCTTGTATGCTGCACATATTTTGCCAGTACTTTATTCTTCAAACACCATGTGCTGAATACTTATAAGTATCTGAAGAGTTTACCAATATCAGACACTTTCTTGACTTCACAAACTAATCATTTACAGAGAATGGCAAAGACTGGTGGAAACCACACTGGACTCATGTATTGAATATAATTTACAATATCGTCACGTTCAGTTGCACATATGTGGTTGATGATTTTGAGCAATCTTCTATTGCTCGAGATTTTTTATTCTACAAATACAGCTGTGACAAATATAAGTGCTTTTTATCCTGTGCAAGGCTGAAATTCCTTGTTGGAAACTAAAAGTTGTAATGTTTTCTTCTGTAATACAACACAGAAAATTAAATTATTTGTACAATTATCATTGCAATATTATTCTTATTCTTTTTATTAATCTCTCTTAATTAAAAATATCAACATTCCTGAAATAGGTCTATGTCACCAAACAGAATGGTGTTACATTGAATGTAGAGCACGCTCCTTGTTTTCTTAATTCCTTTTCAGAGAAATTTACAAAGATTACTTCTATAGGGTCATACGTGTCTCACCACTAGAATATTATTCTTTAGGGTAAAAGATTGTCCAATTTAGTTTTTTTAAAATTGGTCCACTTTTAATAACATAAACATTATGCATAATTTATTCAGCAAATCTAGATGAATGCCATAAAAGACTTTAACAAAGAAACATTTTTAAGAGTACACTTCAAAGATAAAATCATATCTATGATAAACATATCTAGGATAAACAAGGATTATCAAAAATGCCATTATAGGCTTTTTTAGTTCCTCTTAAGAAGTAACTAATTTTCATAAGTAAGAATATCAACAAATTGTAAACATGAAGACTTTGTATCACTAGCAGAAAAAGAGCAAAAAGAACCTGAGAATCTGGAGTCAACTAACATGTTTTGTATATTCCTAATATTATTACTAGTCTTATTCATCTATGAAAAATACAAGTTCTGAACCTCATTTGATTCCATTTCCGCCTTAACATTTTTTGTGCCTTACAACATTACAAGAAAGATAAAATAAAAATGACACAACTTCCAGATAGGTGCATCTTTTTTAATTTCTTGTGAAAATAATCAGTGCATTTTTAACTCTTCTAAGAAATGATATATTTGTGCATGACTTTCTTACATTTTTTAAAATTCTTCTTCTTTGCGATTATAAGCACCATAAGATATTACCACCCCTGGAGTATTTCTGAATCCACCAGTAGGAAGTATCATATTAGACTTATCTCCATTGTTTACAGCTGATGACTATGCAAAGAAAGACAGAAGACCTTTTAGAGAGACAATCTATGCAACAGTGTGGAATTTTCACGATTTCCACATTTGAAACATGAGATGGTACCTACCAGAGAAACATTGGATGTAGTACCTTCTGAAAGAAATTAACTTTTCTTTCTGAATATCTTTACAAATGAGAAAAACAATTATATCTTTTATCAGTTACAAATTATATGCAGTTATTCTTAAGGCCATTAAATTGAATTATGATTACGAAAACAAGCTTTTTATAATAATTTGTTTAACATTGTTCATTATTTATTTTTTATCAATATTTTTTATTAGTAGTAGTAGTAGTTTACTCAGGAATAGGAATAATCACCAGATCTACTGTCTTCTAATAGGAACAGGCACCAGACCTACTATCCTGCTGTTCATGATGATGATGATGATGATGTAGTAGTAGCAGAAGTATTAACAATCTACAACTAATATTTATGTCAATTCATCACATACTTAAATGAAATGAATCTGCATAAGAAAAGCAACTCCAACAAGCTATGTTTTTTTAACTCTGTGCAGTTGGGAGGGGTGAGAGAACAGGGAATGGGGAGGGAGTGGTATTATAGTAACCATTTGAATAGCAAAAGAAAAAGTATTTCTGTGACACATTTCTTCATTCAGTATCAATATGTATGGTGCATTTTCAGAGTGTCTTAGTTATATAAAACTAGTTAATTTCTTATAATTACTATATGTTTTTGTTTGTATGTATTGTATTTCAAGATTCTGACACTTGGAAGATTGAGAATAAAGTATTTTCTTATCTACCTACTAAAAATAAAACTCTTATTCATAAGCAGAGAGCTAGCCCTAGCAGTCAACCATCATACCAAGAAAGAAGAGATGATCAACTATTTCTTCACAAAACTGACTAAATAAGAAAATCATAATTTTTCACTTCGAACAGTTTTTACATTATTTTCTGATAGCTATTTTTATCACAATTCTTTTTATTCTAAATACATTGACAGACACTCAAATAATAATGCCCACATTCAAAAACAAGGATTATTTACTTTTGGCACTTATTTTATTGAGTACCATCTGCTGAAAGATCAAAATCACACATAAAGAAACTTCGTAAGGTGAGAAAGTAAAAATTTATAAGCATCAGTTACAAGTCTTCAAAATAATTTGTCTTCTGTTACATGTGCTTTTATAACAGTGATAAAAATTAAACTAATTAGATATTGAAATTCAAGTGAACTGTTGATAATTTTCTCAAGGTTCACAAAAATTCTTCTTATAAAAGGCCCTTCAATTCTCAATTTGCTCATGAGCATTCCTCTGCTCATTCCTGTTGTTAGTATACCTCCTATGATGCTTTAATGTTCAGATCTTGCATAATACTATAGTTTCATCTTATGTTTGGATTTTTCTCACTACAGCCCTTTATCTTTTTAGTCATTCATTAACAGTTCTGCCTAGCTGGTGTAGTGAAGCATAATATATATTGGTTCCAGCTCCTAATCTGGCAGCAATGTCTTTTAATTCATCAAAATATTTCAAAAATAGCACCTTCTATAATTCTATATTTCCATCTGTAATATTTTCAACATTTTAAGATTTCATGTAAGGTAAGTTTGCATAACTGGGCCATAATTTTACAACATACTTAACTTAGTTTACTCTGCAAATTGATTTTTGTCCCTTTTCTTACAACACAAAAAATTGAAAGTATTATTTGTCATGATCAATTGATCACAAAAGTCATGTGTAATAGTTTTTCAACATAAATGACACAATATGCAATTTTTAAAATTTATATTTCATTGTCATGTGTACCTAGTTACCTCATTCCCTTGAGTAACTGGAACCACCCCTCTGAATTCCCACATAATGCTTCAGTAATTTCTACAGAGTATCTGGACCAACTATCTATCTCTGATTACAAAAAAATATTTAAAAAATACTTTACTCCCTTTCTCCACTCCCTAAGGTTTTTTCATGGAGAGGCTGTACCTGTTTCAGAAATTACTGCATTATTCCGGTGCAGGTCTTCCATCTTTAAACTTGGTTTTCATATCATTTACTTTCACAAAACATTGTACTATGTCCATAATCTCTTCTCTTGAGAGGTCAAACTCTATCGTTTCCATGATTCAAAGACAATTTGACAGTAGGTCCTTAAAAGAAAGTGGATGTTGAAGCCTTCTATCTCCTCCCATGCCATTCTGGGAGACAATTCCCATACCCCATGTCCCATTCACATTCTGACGGAGGGTGCTTTTGGAATTACTGGAGTGCATAGCAGCAACGTGAAGGCTGTAGTTTCCATTTTAAACATCTTCAACTGCTCGAGTAAGAATTGCCCATGAATACTCTCGTGGATAAGCTCCTTTTGTTGTGCATTTCGTAATAAATCTGCCATCATCCAAGGTACATCCAATATTTATTATAATTAGATTCAACAATAAGTATATAAATAAGTAATAAAGATGCAAATACTTCACTTTAACATCATTCACATTATGAATGCACAATTATGAGGGGTTTCAAACCTGTGGGGTAATTGAGCTTCATGGTTTAGTTACCCAAAGGATGTGGTCCCGTTACCCCACTCAGATGTGATCTAGAGGGAAATCTGGGTTACAGCCTGAAAACCAAATCAGAAGAAAAGAAAGAAAAAAACAGGATTAAATTAGTTATAACAACCACCAAAATAAAAATCTGTTCTACAACATCTCTGAAAGTGATTCGGGTAATAACAGTTTAAATATACTGAAAAGTGTGTTACCAACAATTAGAAGATGAGATTGGTAGTTGAAGTAGTTGGAAAGGAGGAGATCAGAGAACCAGTAATTATGAATGAACATAACAATGCAAAAACTCATGATGTTACTTGTATGTAAGACAGATGCAACAGGCATTAGTTTTGGAACATGCCACTCATTTGGGATGTCAAGTTCTTACATTAAATCCTTTCTTCTCATTAAGGAGAACAGTAAATCTATGGCCCAGTTAGCTAAACTTACCTTGCACTTCAAATATATTTTGGTTTGGAATTTAATTTAAAACCTCATTTTTCTGCTTTTCCTTATAATGCTGTGTTGGTTCTATCTACAATTCTTCTGAATTACATCTTCTGAAGAGATGTTGCATTTATTTTGAGGTGTTACTTCTAACAACTAAGTTAATAAGGAAAGTATCCATTACCAAGACGAATGAGTAGAAAACAACAATAAAAAAATGATGCTGGTCAGATTTTCAGTGAACTCTCAGTACATAATTTCAAAAATTGCAAAATATGAACTTTGCATAAGTACAATATTGAAAATAGAGACATTTTCCTCATTGAAATCTTTTGTTCAAAGACAGATCTTCAAATAAGGTCACATACAATTTTTCAAAAATGTGTTTGGTATTTTCTTAATTTTGTGTGAAGTATTGGCAATTTTTAAACAATTGTTTCCTCAAAAACATCTCCAAATTAGTTCTTTAAATTTTTTCCTCCTATGAAGCAAAGAACAGAAAAAGAGTATGTTATTCCAATTTTAGGTGAACTCACTGAGATTTTTGAAAGTTGCAAAAAATTAATATTGCAAAAGTACAATATTGATAATAGAGATTTTTTCTCAAATGAAATCTGTTGTAAAAAAGTAGATCTTTGAAATGTTGATTATGATTTTTTTAACTAGTAGATTTCATGTAATTTCTTCTTGACATTGATGCAACTTATTAAAAAAACTCTCAAAAATGACCCCAAATGTTTTCTTTAATTTTTGCCATGGATAGAGAGCAAAGGACACTTAAAAATTGTGCAAATTGAATTTTTGAAAATTGCAAAAGTAAACAATAATAGAAGTTTTGTGCAATTGTAACACCATTAGCCATTTTTTTCTTCAAACTCTTGAAACTTTTTTACCCCTCTCTGGAAGTTTTTCAATTACAACCAGTAAATGTTGACAGTCTCTAACATAACTTGGAATGTTGCTCGATTCTGAACAGCAATCAGCTCATCTCTGATAAATTTAATTTCAGATTCTTGAAAAATAGTGGCATGTAAATTTCCAAATTATTGATGCAATTAGAAATTATGAAAGAATACAAGTCAGTGACATTTAACATCATATAGTTTACATCTCAAAATTTCTAGCACAACTATCAATAGCAGACATTTCATCTCCATTGACTTTCTTCCTCTTCACTACTGCTAGTTTATTGTATCTTCCCTTTCCCTTCTCTTCACCTATTCAAAGATTACTTTATGTATTAAATTCTCACCCCCAAAAAAGCTGACAATCCATTTGCATTCTCTTTGTAACAAATGTTATTCCATTATAATATATTAAGTTCCATTAAAATATATATTTTTAGTCAGTTAAAACATATCTCAGAATGTCATATGGCTAAACATCGATTTAATGGTAAAAACTCACTTGGATCTATTTCCAAATTTTGTTACGCCAATGCTCACAACAGGTCCAAGGACCCAGCACATCTCAAAACATTTATTCCTCAAAACCCATTAGAAAAAATGCATCTCAAGTTATAATTCAATAATATAACTAGAGATACTACCGGAAGGTATATGGAACAAATCAATACTATCATGCAGCTTTTTACGAAGGAAAAAGTGACTGCACGAGCTCTACCAGATTAAATATGAGGCTGGTTGTGGGTAATGAGACTGACAATCACCTCTAGGACGTGACTTTAAATCCCAACATGGAGAAAAAATGTTTGCTGATTGTAAACTGTTAAAATGAAACTAGTAATTCATATGACCCACAACTTGGCAGCTTGCCATGCAATCGGAGGTGCCCTTGTGGCCTTTGAAGCAACCACTATGTTTTGCTTTGGTGGTAGTTACCAATCTTGCTCCTATAAGTTGTATGAGTAATATTGTGTCTTTGAACCTCGTGTTTAATATAAATTTTTGTTTTCTACGAAGTGGAGCATTTTTATTTGAACTCGAATCCCTACTTCCAGTGTATCCAACAGAAACACTTTTGCATGTTCCTGTAGTATTATAATATTGCATATATGTTACAAATAATGCAAAAAAGTAGATGCTATTTTCACACCATTAGTTTAACTTTATACTTTACATAAAGAGTACATGTCATAATTATTAAATATGTGTACAATAAAAAAAATTAAGTAACACTTATTTAATAAAGTGAAAAATTGGTGTCTTAAGATATTATCAAACAACATAACAATGTATAACAAATAAATCACAACTAGAAGATTAACTTAAATATATTTAAAAATTCATTTATTCAGAATTCAATAATTATGAAATAAGTTCATAAAAACAAGAAAAGTACATACTTTTACATTAGACACAACAATGTGTACAATGACTATAAATGTGCTTTTCCAAAATGAAAAAATGTATTCCAAATAAAATAGTTTCATTTTTATTGAGCCATTATAATAGGAAATGACACTAAAATAACTTGAATTGGGAAAGGAAAGGAAGTTGATTCATACAACTTGAAAATAAATGTTTTCAATGTGTTATTGCAAGAAACCATTTGAAGAGGCAAGAGAGAACTGAATACACTGGTTGCAAATAATGTGTATACCATATCATGAAGAAGAAAACAACAACAGGAGTGGAAAAGTGTATGTTTCACTTCATCTACCAGATAGCATTGCATCCAAAGGAGTGTTAATACTATTTACATTTCATCAACACAATTTTACATCAAATTGTAATTTATGGTGATAGAGATAAATATAGATAGAGTCAAATAAAATAAATTTGATGGACAGGATTGCTCTCAGCCATCTAAATCTAGCAGCACCCAAAAACAGAACTCAACCAAACCATATCCAAAATTTAAGGATAATTTTAGGCTAATTCTGGAATTTTTTTATTTTTATTTTTATTTAATTTTTTTGCATTTTTGAAAATGATAAGCTTTGATAGCTTTAGTCTAAAGCTAGCAGCACCCACCTAGAAAATACAACCAACCATTGCAAGACAATGAAAATGCATCCTAAATTGAAGGGTAATTTTAGGCTGTACGAAAAAGTTGTTCCATTCCACATTTTCCAAAAGTCAAGGCTGTACTAGGAGATGCACATTACATATGATTTTATAGGCAATTATAAATGTAAACTCAAAATCCTCAGAAAAAATTATATCCTTCCAAAAGTAAAATTCTGATTTGAGAGTCTCGGGAAAAAAGTTCCCCTCAATTTTTTCGAAAAAAACAACAACAAAACAGGCTGTACAAAGAAAACAGCTTACATACATTCTTATAAACTATTGTTCAATATGTTAAAGATGGGGAAAGCACGAATGCCCAAACCTTTCCTGCTTTTAGTGTTAATACTCAGCAAACACTGAGATTTGTAACACAAGTGCATGACAATATTTAAATATCCAGAATTGGATAAATTTATGCAGAAAATATCAAAACCACAAAAATCAATAAAATTTGAAAGTGCCTTGGAAAGTTTAGATATATCCTATAATTTCAAGCAGGAAAGATGCACATTAAAAATTAGATATACGTTGGATGTTACTGTACAGAAGTTAGAAAATTCTGTATCTTTCCCCTATAGGGGAATTAAAAAACAAAACATTGTTCCATATAGTCCAGTAATATAACTTGTTGACTAATTAAATGAAGGAGGTTAATAAATTTTTGAACAATACAATCACAATTCACTGTGAACATTGAGTTGAATATCTTTCTGAAAATGTATTGGAAATGTTAAAGAATGTTGTAGGGAACTATGGCAATGCCCGCCTCGCCACCCGCCTCGCCACCCGCCTCGCCACCCGCCTCGCCACCCGCCTTGCCTCCCGCCTCGCCAGCGGCCTTCCCGCCTCACATCTCGCCACTCGCCTCGCCTTCCGCCGCACCACTTGCCTCACCACCCGCTTCGCCTCCCACCTCCCCACCCACCTCGACACACGCTTAAACGTTCGCCTCGCCTCGCATCTCGCCATCCGCCTCACCTTCCGCCTCACCACCTGTCTTGCCTCTCGCCTCGCCACCCGACTCGCCACCGCCCTCCCCATCTGCCTCGCCCGCTTTACCGTTCGCCTCGCCTCACATCTCGTCCCTCGTCTCGCCTTCCGCCTCACCATCCGCCTCGCTACCCGCCTGGCGACTCGCCTCTCCCCCGCCTCGCCACCCGCCTCGCCACCGGCCTCACCCGCCTCACCTCGCTTCCCGTCTCAATACCCGCCTCCCTACTCACCTCGCCACCTGCCACACCATTCGCCTCGCCTCCCCTCCCACCCCGCTCCCGTCTCGCCACCAGCCTCATCACCCGCTTCGCTACCCGCCTCTCGTCCCGCCATACCTAGCGCTTCCGCGCACTGGCGTTGCCAACGCTGCCACCGTCCGCCACTACCTTCTTCGTCATCATCACCATTACTATCACAACTATCGTCACGTCACCACCACCACCACTCGTCACCCCTCTCCATTCCTCTCCTAGCTTAATTTGTGCCAAATCCTCCCCCTCCCCGCCGCCGTCTTCGCATCCGCCCGTTTACTCTTGGTGCCTGAGCCGTCACCGCCCCCGCCGCATCGCACGTCCGTCCGGCGCCCCGCCCCCGTCGCCGCCCCCGTCGCCGCCCCCGCCTGCCCAGAGCCGTCCTCGTGCGGAAGCTGCGGCGGCGCGCGTGACGAGGCGGCGCGGCGCCGGGGCCGGAGACGCCACGCGGTTTGGCTATCGCTGGCGGCGCCAGCTGCGCCTCCCTCCCCTCCCCCCTCCCCCCACCGACGAGAGCTGCTCCTCGAAGAGGGAGTCCGGCGATGTATCGAAGCACTTGGACGCGGACACATATTTTTGTTTGTTTCAAATACCGGGGTGTTTCCCAGAAGACATAGCAGCTTTTTTCACGATATCTAACGATTGATATTTCTAATATTATCCGTTTCTCTAACCCGGGGATTCCCAACCTTTCTCTTTCATCGACTCCTTTTAAACGAATTGTTTGCTACATCGACCACCTTAATATAAATAATATATCCATAAACGTGACATAATGAATTGCACATAAATGCCTTAACATAGTACACCACATCCTACAGTGATATACATTTTTAAATTTTCCATACATTTTTACTAATCGAAGACACTTCAGCTTTTTAGTAGCTGAGATTTTAATTTTCTTCATTGAAATGCAAGGGCCGATTGAAGCAATATGAAGCCTTTTTTAAGAAAATGACAATTAAGCATTACTGTAAATGCAAACTTTTATCCTCTTTTTCACAGGAATCTATTGAGTTTACGAAAAACTTCATTTGAAGTCATTTAAATCACTTCCACTCACAAATGCAATAATGTATACAAATAGATGAAAATGTAATTTTTGAAAAAATTAAAGAATGCACCAAAATAAACTTTACGTCATATTAAGCTGTGCCGTTACCAATATCCTTTGAAAAAGTTTGAAGAAAAAATTAGGAGTCACATGTGAGAAAATGGCGTTTGAGCGTTTCTGAAGATGCCGAATTTTGAGCTCATTTTAAAAGAAAGCTGTTGAGGTTTTGAAAAACTTTATTTGACATTATTTAAAGCACATATGCTCATAAATACAATAATGTAAAGAAATCGCCTCTAATGTAAATATTACCGACGTAGGAGAAAAGTAAAAAAAAAAAATATAATTTTTTGTAATTTTTGAAAAAACAAAATAGAACATTATGGCGTTTATGTCATTGGATAGGATACATTTGTTACTACCCTTACCAAAACTTTAAATAAAAATTTGGAGCCGTTTTCGAGAAAATTTGTTTTTTGTTATTTTTCTAAATTGCAAATATTGCACGCAGTATTGCACGAAAAGTACTAAAATATTCAAAACAATCTACATGAACTTAATAAAAGAACTATTTTTGGACAAGAAATTTTATTTGAAGGAAAATCTCTATCTTCTATTTTATAATTGTAGGAAGACGCCTAAAAAATCAATTTTTGCAATTTTTGAAAATTCAGTTAACCGTGTAAATCGGACCTATGCCACCTTAAAAGTATATTTTACTCTATTATTACAAGAAATATTATTATTATTATTATTATTATTATTATTATTATTATTAAAGCGAGTATTTTAGTTCTAATGACCGTTTCTCTCACTGTACACGCCAATGTTTTTTATTCCGCCAAGCATCTTCCTCTATTCTTCATTGTCGAGTCGATGACGGACTTTCAAGAATTCCTTGGCCTTCCGCGTTTTCTTCTTTCAAAACGGATCCATTCAAAGACAATTTTTAGTTTTCTGACAGCATGCATTCTCATTAGATGGCCATACCATTGGAGTTGTTTGGATTCTAAATTTTCGATCACTTGTCTCTCTACCTTCATTATATGTCTAATATCTTCGTTTGGTATTCTATCAAACAGGGTATACTGACAACATTGTCTCCAAAGATTACAAGAAATTACAAGAAGTATAAAGAAAAAATTCGGAGCCGTTTGTGAGAAAATTTTGAAAATGTCCGAGGGTCTTCATATAAAGTACCCCCAAAATTAAATGTTTTTCAAAACCCCAGAGCTTTGACTCAGGGCAGATCGACAGGGTTTTCAGTTTGAAAAAAATCGTACGAATAGTTCAGGCACTAGTGTTGTTCACATTCACCAGACAGACGGATGAATAGACAGACGGACAAACAGACGGATAGACAGACGGACGGTCGGACATTTTGAAAAGAGCAATATTTTCGGTATCAGTGGTGTATATCAGTGGTATATCAGTGGTATATATTTTCGGTATCAGTGGTATCTTATTTACATTATAAAAATACTTGGTGAAATAATTAACTGTAAGCATTAAGTCAAATCGAGTTATTTATAAAATAGAGGTATTTTTATGATCAGATTTCGCTCTGGAGCGCTAGAAAAAGAAGACTGATAGACAGATCCGAGGTACCAAGAGTATGGTTGGAGCAATTCAAGAAGTGATGATGTGTCTTTCATTGCACCACTAAGCACTTTTCATGAAAAGGAGGTGAGGAAATGGCTGTGTTAATATTTTTCAAGTTGCAAAATTATTTAGAGAAGCATTTTCAAGTTCAGCTACTGTTGAAATCGCATTGAAGGTGTTTGAAAAAAACAGAAATTCATCCCTTTCAGCAGGCATGAATTATTTGATCATCTATTTGCACCTTCAGAGACTACTGTTTGCACCTTCAGAGAACACTTCATAAAGATCTACAGCAAAAGGCAGTAGTATTCGCAAAAAACGTTCCAACGGCAAGGTCCCAGCAAACCATCTCTTCCGTGACGATGGTGAGGCGCGCAAGCACTTTTAATTTCTTGTGGAGCAACACTAACTACGGAGTCACAACCCGCGGCATTGGTTCTAAAGACCGATCCTTTTCTATGCCATCAGGAGAAGCAACACTTTGACCGACATCCATAGAAAACCAGACCAGCTCTGTCTTTTAGGATTTAACCAAAAATAATAATGCATCTTCCAAAAGAAACAGAAGTATAAAAACATGAAAAAATGACAAAGGAAAGGAAACACTGCCATCCAGTGGCGTAGCGTATTACAAGCAGCAGGGGAGCACTTTTAGCGGGCGGAAAAATTTCACAATAATAATAATAATAATAATAATAATAATAATAATAATAATAATAATAATAATAACAACAACAACAACAACAATAATAATAATAATAATAATAATAATAATAATAATAATAATAATAGTAGTAGTAGTAGTAGTAAATACAGACAACCACACTGTACGTAACTTCGTGAAAACTTTTGAACCCTTGAACTTCCATATTCTCAAATTAAATTCAACGCATTATTCCTCACATCATTCTTTCGGAGTCCGATAAGGCATTAATTTATGGTCAGGTCCTGGTTCCAGGAATCTCAATTTTGTTGTATTTGTCATTTTCAATGAACTGTCCAAAACAAGCCAAAAATTGTTTCGTACCGTGACTGCAAATCTTTAAATGTAGTTAATTTTCTTTCCGACAGCATCCGTGCGCCATGGCAATTAGTGTAACACCAAACTTCTATTCATGACAAAGTTCATGGGTTAAATAATATCCCAAGTGATTTATTCGCTAAACATGCTCCGATAAAAACATCCCGCGTTACGCGTCCCCCAGCACCATGATTAAATGATGAAATTCGGGCTAGCATGAAGCATCTTGACTTAGTTCAGAAAAGTTATCGACGAGAAAAAACGGCCATTCTCAAACTTGAATACACAAAACTGCGTAATACAGTTAATAAAAAATACGAAATACTAAATTGCGGTTCTACAACGCATTGTTTAAAGCACAAGTTGATTCAAAACAAATCTGGAACAGTCTTAGAAATCTTGGGGTGGGCAGGACAGATCAACAACTTCAGTCATAGACATACCCTTGGACAAATTGAACCAGCATTTCTTAAATGCGGATCCTTCATTTGACCCAGTGCTTAAAACATAAGCGTTATCAGAGTACACGAACATAAATACAGATAAACTCAGAGACCAACTGTACTTTAAATGTGTTGACAATTCAGAGGTTTGTAAAGTTTTGAGGAGTTTAAAATCAAACGCAAACGGTTCTGGCGGAATTAATGCTAGACAGTGGAAGATTATTGCAGATGTAGCTCTTCCAGTTATTACCCACATTATTAATTACTCACTAACAACGTCTTTTTTCCCACAGACATGGAAATTAGCCAAAGTTCATCCTCTTCCGAAGTCCCAAAGTCTTTCCTCTCCCAACGATTTCCGACCTATAAGTATTCTGCCGACACTATCAAAAATCTTTCACTTTGAAAAAGTTTTTCACAAAATCACTTTGAAAAAGTTGTTCATAAGCAAATCTACTCACACTTAACAGAGTATGGATTATTAAATCCGTACCAGTCAGGTTTCATGCCATGTAGAAGTACACAAATCGCATTACTTGAAGTTCCCGAAGATTTGAGAAAAGCCCTGGATGATACGGAAATAACAGTATTAACGCTACTAGATTTAGTAAAGCCTTTGATTCTGTCGACCATGACCCCCTACTCGCTAAATGCAGAAACTTAAAATTTTCATTAGCCTCGACGCGATGGATAGAAAATTACCTAAGAAACCGTCAGCAATTTGTTAGTGTCGGGGAGGATTACTCATTTACAGAAAAAATGGCAAAGGGTGTCCCCCAGGGATCCATCCTCTGGCCATTGTTTTTCCTAATATACGTTCATGACTTGCCTAATTCCATCAGTTTTTGTAAACATCATATATTGGACAGAGTTTGCTAAAGTCGCATACATAAACAAGAAATATCTTGTGAATTATGCGGAGAAAGTTTTTATTCATATTGCAGTCATGAAGAAAGCGATTGTGATTGGTACATTTGGGACGTGTGTGACATGTGTAATGTTTTTGGATTAGATAAAATTTGAATAAATTAGGTGTTATCTCACTACTGGCGGATCCAGGGGGACATGGGGGAGCATGCTCCACCCCAAAAGGCCTATAGGTCTCGTTGACCTTCCTTTATTTGGCAAAATTGATATAAATATTTATTTATGTTCGAATTATGTAATTAGTTAAAGAATAATAGTGTATAGTATTATATCTACAGTACATAAATAATACGAAATATAATAACAAAAAGTTTATTATTTAACAAATATCTACGCCCCCCCCCCAATGATCGGCTGGATCCGCCCCTGTATCTTACACGTAGGTGTAGCTAGTTTTTTGTTTCTTATGCCTATTTTCGTTAGTTGTTTGAATAATTTTTGTATGTATTGTATTATTGAATTTTTTGGTATGTAGGTCTAAACTTATTTTAAGATTCTTTTTATTATGCATTATATTTTTAAGTAACCAAAAACAAATGTTTCTGTATTAAAATAATTATTTTATAAAAGCGTTTGTTTTTTAAGTAAATAGTCTGGGTGCCAACTACTGTAATAAAATGTGTGCCAACTACTGTATAAAATGATGCCAACTACTGTGCTCACGTGAAATTTACGAGTTTTGCAATTTTTCCATTCATAATTCTAACTTTTCCCAGATTTAAACCTATTTCTTGATAAGTAAAAAGATTTTGAAGAAAAAATGCTAATTATAATTAAGTATTTTTTAGTATTTTGAAATCGTTAGCAATGTTGAAATACGTGAATCAGTCTTAAGGGTGCCAACTACCACTTTATCACATATATTTAGATTTTTCGGGACATCGTCAAAACCACTCCTTTATATACCTCACTTAATGACGCTAACACGCAGAAAATTCGAAGAATTTTCAATATGAATTCAAACAATGCCCACTAATATGTCCTCTTATGAATTGGAGGCTGGCATGAGTACAAGGGGTAATACTGGTACAAGTACGAGACAGGTTTTTTTAAAATTTATTTTATTAACCTTGTTCGACAATATTGTCTTTCAAGGGTTTTTATATTACATAGTATATACAATCATTTTTAACTACATTCCATCATACATGTACAATTATTGAAGACAATAATATTGGAAACTAACAACCAAGGATACCCAAGAAGGGTCCTCCAGAAAAATACATACAATATTTGGATTAAAAACATAAATATTTAATTTAGAAATGTGTGCACATAACGAGACAGGTTGACGCCATCTACAAGACAGGCGCAATTGGATGTGTTCCATGCAATTTTGTGTTTTGTTTATTTATACAATTGTATGCTATCTTATTGTTTTTGTCTTTCCTCTTAAGTCAAGGTCTCTCTAAAATTATAGACAGCACACGTTTTTTAATTGATTTATTCCACATCGAGCGAAAATTAAGATTAAGCATACTAAAAATGTAAAAACATCTGCTTAATCTTCATTTTTATCGAACTGACGACGACAAAGACACACTTGAAATAGAGATCAACATTGACATCGAAATCATCAGACATCCAAATCGAAATCGAATTCGAAATCTGATAAATGGTAGTGATGTGTGGTATCAGATAAAATATTTCAGTTAAATGACGTTATTATTAAGAATCACCCATAACCATTATTTGGTTGGTAATGCATATGAACATGTATGAACATGCATATGAAGTTTTCTTCTGTCAATGATCTGCATTGCGTTGCAGCACCAATAGACTCCCGGTTAATATAAAAGCCATCTAAAGCTAGCAGCGCTCAAAAAACAATCTCAACCAAACTATTTCCATAATTATAGGCTACGGTAATTCTGGGCTAATTGTATACTCTATTCCCGAATATTAGGCTCTTTTGGAATTCCCAAATTCATGGGCGCTGCTAGCTTTAGACTAAAGCTAGGAGCGTCCACTCAGAAAATCCATCTGAAAATCAATTTAAAAATCTGAAACCCAACCCAAAATGTAATAATAATTATGGGCTCTAGAAAAAAATTACTCCCTCGTTTATAATCCGAAATTCAGGGCTGCACAAAGAGAAACAATTAACATTGGTTCTTAGAGCGAATAAACCACTGAAAATATCTGAAAATCTACCCAAAAAGGAAGAATAATTATGGGCTCTAGGAAAAAAATTACTCCCGCATTTATATTCCAAAATTCAAGGATGTATATACTATATACTAACGAAAATAATCCCAACGTTTTTCCGATCTTCAATATTTGAGTTGAGATAAAAGCTAAACTTCATGACTTTTTCTTCCAGTAAGCGAATACTGTCTGAACCACAACCAATGGTGTTCGACATTGCGCAAAAATATTTTTTGTCCATTCCTTCCAAAAAGTGGAAGATTCTCGTGCAAACGATATTTAGACCTTTTGACCACTTTCGCGCGTCTCAGCAACTAAACTCAAAAATACAGAATGGATGGAAATAAGGAATTTATTGGCAATTGTGAACATATTGGGAAATAAAATGGACCTGGTAATAATTGTTGGCGGGGCGTTGTGATGCAACAGAAAAAATGTTTTTGGTGACATTAAAGACTCAAAATTATGGCGCATGATTTGTTTAGTTATGAAATATTGGGGTGGTTCTCATTTTCTTATTCTCGTAGTTAATGGCGGTTTTCGAAATTTTGAAAAGTGACCACAATTCGCACTGTTTACTGTACAAGAGTTTTCGAATTTTGAGTAAGTGCGGGTACTTACTCTAACATTCCCAATTTTTGAAACCATAATTGTGGGAAGTTGAGGGGTTATTACCCTCAACAAATTCTTTTGGTGTCATTAAGAGTCAAAAATTAATCCAAAATTATTGGGCAAAAATTTTGAGTTTTGAAAAATTATGGTGCTTTATATTTTCTGTTTTCTAAATTAGGGGTGAGTTTCGAAATTTTGAATATTAGCCAACAGGAGCAAAAAATTCAATTTCAAGCATGCAAAAAATTTTGATTTTTTAAAGTAGGGGTGCTAATCTTACCATTCTCTATTTTGAAACCTTATTTTCGGTGTGTTGTGGGAAACAAAAATAATTTTCTTTGTGTCACTGAAGAGCCCAAAATTAGCCCAAATTTATGGCACAAGAATTTTTGAGTTTTCGGAAATTGGGGTGTTTTTATTTTTTTTAAATTTAGGGGTGAGTTTCAAAATGATGAAAAGTGGCGCTCGGGAGCCCAAAATTCACTTGTTTCGACCGTACAAAAAAAATAATTATGCATAAGTGGGGATGCTGTACCAGCCCCAATTTTATACCTTAATTTCGGGGTGTTAGAATGTAGCCCAAAATTTTTTAAGAGGGCTGAAATTAGCCCAAAATTATGGCGCAAGAATATTTCAGTTTTTCGAAAGTGGGAGTGCTAGCTTTAAAAATATCCTGTAAGAACCAACATTAATTGTTTTTCTTTGTACAACCCTTAATTTCAAAACCAATGCGGGAGCAATTTTTCCTAGAGCCCAAAATTTTTCTTAAATTTTGGGTAGGGTTTCAGAATTTTTATGAGGTTTTTTTAATTTTTGTGTTCATTCGCCTATCAGAACCAACGTTAATTGTTTCTCTTTGTACAGCCCTGAATATTGCAATATAAAAGTGGAAGTATTTTTTTCCTAGAACCCAAAATTATTCTTACATTTTGGGAGGGGTTTAATATTTTTTCTGTGTATTTTTTTAAAAATTTTTGTGTTTATTCGCTTGTAAGAACCAATGTTAATTGTTTCTCTTTGAACAGCTTATTGCTCTTATCGTTCGTAAGTCATGCTTTTCTCAAGTTTTTGTCAAAATGGAGTGTGTTAATGATCCAGAAGTTAGTGGTTTGTGTAATTGTCTTATAGAATAATTATTAAGGATGGAATTTCATAGTATTGGGATTTCAGAAAAGCTCAAAATAAAAGACAACAGTTGAGATAGCTCCCATAAAGTGCGGTATACTTGAAATAATATTCAGGTTCCTCTACTCAACTATACTCTGATAAATATAGATAGATAGAAATTTATCCTTATCCTTCTGCCTACCCACTTCCTGAGTTAAATAAGTAAATTGAAAGCTTTCCTGCTTAACATGTTCTACTGTGTGAAGAAATATACAAATCACATCATGACTTCCCTTAAAAAAAATATAAATAAAAATTCTTATCCCGTTTGACTTTCTGTTTCATGTTGACTGTTCAAGCTGAAGCAAAGAACTGACATATGCCGTCCTGCCTGTGTTAAATTGCAGTTGGACTGATGTAGAAGGAGAATGCCAGACCAAAATTCTTTTTCCTTCACCCTGAATTTCCTAGATGCATTAGGCATCGTTAACAATAATATTGTCAAATCATTTCTAAATGAATAATATTGATTTTATTATTAATATTGTTATTACTATTATTAGTATTGTTGTTGTTGTTGTTGTTATTATTATTATTATTATTATTATTATTATTATTATTATTATTATTACTATTATTATTATTAAATAAAAGTACAACTTAAAAAATGAGGGTTTAATGTATAATTTTTTTAATTGAAACCCTAGATACATTTTAAAAAATTTTAATATCTATGTATTTTCTTGGAAGTTAATAATATAATAATTATTTAAAAAATACGGGGCTAATATTTATTTTTCATCAACCTCTTTGCTCCTCTTCTTCATTTCTATAACAGTTGTGCACCCCTTCTCCACTTAAAAGTGAACATATTGTTTTAATGGCTCCATATGTTTTTGAGATTGACTAAATTAAACTACTTTTCCAATGAATACTAATTTAAAAAACATAAGAAATCACAGAATTTATCTTTAAATTTTTCATCCCCACACTGCAGATTTTTTTCAATTTATGTAAATTTTGTAAATGTTTAGAAATCAATTTCAAAATATTGGCTAATGGAAAGCCCAGGCACCATAATGTTCATGCCTGTGCTGAGAGGAACATAAGTTCCTCTAGTGCAAATCATTCTATGGAAATTACTTTTAAAAAAAAGTCTAAATTCTGTAATTTTTGCTGTAAAGAGCACAGAAGTGTCTACATTACTTTGCTTCCAACTCTGTGGTACTAAGACAACATCTGATATGTCAAAAAGATTAATTTTTTGTTACCTGATTTTTTATATCTTCATTTTTCAGTGAAATTTTGCAAAGTCCCACCAGAAAGAAAAAGGTGTTAGTTGTGAAATACATTAATGGATTTGCCATGTTATTGTAAATGAAATCTGATTTTTTCTGTCTAATCTTAAATTTTACCTGTGAAACTGGAAAGCATTTCCTGAGAAATCATGTTTTTTGACATGTCTGATTCTGCCTTAGTTCCTTAGAATTGTGAAGACGAAAGTACCTGAAGAAGGGAGTGATGTCAGTTTAGGAATCTATATCTATCTTTTGTGTGTGTGTGGGGGGGGTGTCTCAGCATTGTCTGGAGCCCAAATTTGTCTCGCTCCAGCACTGATCGTTACATTTCTGGATGAAAATAAGGCGAAAAAAACAAAACATTCCGAATAAAAAAAAAATTAAATGTTTACTCAGGTTAGAATTTGGTGCCTTCAACTGAATCCTTGTAATCAAAACATAAATCAAAATATCTATGTAATGCATTTTTTAAGCTTTTTTGAAAGAAGATAGGGCTTTTTGGACACCATTGAATAGGGTTGGGCAAAATACTTTAAATTTAGTATTTAAATACTTCGCCAAAATACTTCGTAAATAAGTATTTAAATACTCATACATACTCAAAATACATTAAGTTTTGAATTGCTAAATACATTCATGTATAAAATACTTCAAATCCTCAAAATATTGTAAATATAATAATTTTGCATTATAACTTTTTTATTGCAAAAACATATTGTACATGTTACTTATAATAAATTACTTATTGACAGTCATAAATTTCTGAACAATAACTTAAAACTTTTAAATATAAAACACTTCCACTTATACTTTCACAAAAACACTTTCAAATATAAAATGATATAAAAAATATGTCAAACTCAAATTAATGGAATTTACTTTTAAAACTATTTTTTCAAACAAATAATCAGACAATAAACCCCTAGTTGGCAACTGTATAAAACCCGCAATAGAAAACAGTTGTTGAACTGGCACTGATGAATATAAACTAGTGTTATAAGGAAAAAATGCTTTTTTTATTGTCAAACAATTTTCCAGCATTTTTAATGATTTAGAATTATCATTTAAAAATGAAGAGAATTCAAGTTCAAGAGCTGAAAGGAGCTCTTATTTTTGTTTCCATGAGATGCATTCACCAGCAGAATCGAACAAAAAGAAGCTATCCTCATTATCTTCATCTGCATTTTAAGTACTTCATTTTTTATTACACTTATTTTATGTATTTAAATATATCTTCAAAATACATGTCTAAAAAAACTCAAAAATTCAGTTTATCAAATACAAAATGTATATAAATATGTATTTCAAACACAAGTATTTAAATATTGCCCAACCCTGCTATTAAAGAAGTAAGAATGTATGTGTTGACATCAGCCTGACCCTGAATAGGGGAAATGGTCATACCTAGGGACACTTTTAATGTTTTAATTTTTTCCCCTCTTCTTTTGGATATGATATTATTGATGTTCCTCCTTTGGGAATGCTACACATCTCAGCATATTTACGCGGATGAATAATAATTTTTAGGAACATACAATAAATCTTTTTGAGATTGTTTTTGTACAATGTATTGATACATTGTACTGATGTACCTAGGGACAATGTAGGGAAAGTGAAAAATCTATAACTGAATAAATGTATGTTATTTTTTTATGGAGAGAATATTACAACAACGTTTATTGAACAAAATGATCTTTAACCTGGATTATAACAAATAGTGTAAATAAAAAAAAATAGTATATGTAAAAATAGTGTATGTAAAAAAAATTAATTTTTGCCACCCTTAACCAAACACAGATTGGTTCTGGAGCTTATGTTCTGTTCTGTCAACTTCATACAATATAACAAAAGAATTTCTTAAACAGAAAGGACTTCATCCTAAAATATAACTTGTAAAGAAAACAGAAAAAAATGCTGACGTTGAGAACAACTGAACACAGATGTGTCAAGGTGCTTAACTTTTATGTCCTCCATGTCAACTTAAAACCTTCATGAATTTTGAATGAGTGAATCATTGGATGTGATTTTTGTTTTAATATTACAATAAAGTTTTCAGATTCATCCATTTCTATAAGTGACCTATTGCTGAAAAATTAATTGATATACGATCTTTAACAACAATTAAAACTGCACTATTAATTGTTTCTGCTGGTGGTTGAGACCTTTTGTTGCTTCCTTCACTTTATGGCATGGCCGGATTACAACCTAAAATCAAAAGAATTTAATTTAATACTACACTTATGTATCTAGGGGCATTCCTAGGTACATCAACAGTCACTATCTTTTGGTGCAACAGTCTGCAATCATAAATGAACATGACTACTGTTAATTGTAGGTTATCTGTAGGAAAGACGAATACATCTTGAATTAAGTACATTCTATGCTAGTAAGTGTAGGTCTAGTTCAATTTTCATATAGTAATAATATTGGTTAGTATAAAATTGATCAAAGAGAAATGCAGAAACATTAACTTTTTGCTCATCAAATCTTTTAAATTCTCATAAAATCATGGAAACAGCTTATACTACAAAATTGTTTACTTGAATAAACACAAATGGCAATAGGAATGTAGGTAAAATAACAATCTGAAATTTCTCTCGCAGACTCCTCAAAGACATGCTTTGCCTTAGGTACATTTGTCCCTAGGTATGACAGTTTCCCCTATTTCATTCTGCATGATTCTAACATGCAATGTCATGTTCATGATATTTATGAATATCAATTAGCTTTTCAAACTATTTCTCTAATTTATTACCTTAACCAGTTGAAAAATAAATTTCATCTTTTGTTTATTTTCATCTTGTGTGGATTTTAAAAGTGAAACTGGTTTAGTTTGAAACTTCTCTAAACTTCCAAATTTGTGTACCAAATCAGACTTTACTTGAAATCCTTTGGTTCCAATTGGTATGTTATATATATCTTTCATGAGAATCCTACAAAGTGGTAATCATTGTATTATGTTATGTATTATCCATGAATGATAAGTAGAGAAAGGATTTTAAGGTGCGGCACCTTTTCAAAAATATAGCTCTTTTCATAAAGATAGTTGAATATAAATACTTGAGGGGGTGAAATGAAGGGAAATGAACACAATTTGCTGCACCTTTTCATGACATTACAACATTTTGTCACCTTTTCCTCCTTTTTTTAATGCTTCAGCACCTTTTTCTCCACTCTTTTCTGTGTTTTTAAACAATTGGGCAGAAAAATGTATATTTTTTTGTCTTGAACCTGAATAAGAACTTTTTAACCTGAACTTGAATGAGTCTTTTTAAAATCTCATTTAATCAGAAGTTAACAATATTAAATAAATATTAAAATATCTTTTAAGTAAACTACAGCAGCAAAAATGGTCAATCACAGCAACAATGGTCAATCTACAACTGTAAAGTCAAATTTAAATTTCAAGAGTGTTGCTGCAACAGTTTAACACTTTCCTGTTGGATTGAAAATGCTGCCCAGACAGGCAAATCAGGACATATAAATAGGTGTGCAGAAATCCACTTGTCTGTGAACTGAGGAAAATATTTACCCTTGCCTTCACCGTCAATACTCAAGACGCACTGGCAGTGCTTGTGAATTTGGAGGGGAAAGGAGACGGGAGTCAGGGGAAGTTGTCTGTGCTCGAAAGAGCACCGAGGTTCCCATGCAGGCAAGTGCTCCTGTGGGCACAGTTTGACACACCTGCTAAGTACGTTCTACTATGCGATCTGCGGAGAAAAATAAGTTTAGTCAGTACTGGCATTTATTTAACAGTTTTCTATCTACTACAGTGTTGGATAAAGTACTATGAATCACCTCTTATGAACTCTACAAAGAAGAAAAATTTTGTGCAAAAATGATACATATATTCTAGAAACTGAGTTCATGTAACTGGTTTAAACTTTAAAACAGTTGTTTTAGCAACACTTTTTTCCCCCACCTTTTTGTATGTATTTTCAGAACCTTTTTCTCCCCTTTTACATCCATAATTTGCACCTCTAAAATCCTTTCCCCAATTATAAGTGATAGTGTGTGGAGGGCTGCTGAGAGAAAATCCATGTCCTGGAACAAAGAAGGTAGAATGTGGGCTCTTATAAAATATTCTACAGATTATATTTTATTTTCTATTTGTTTCTATTAATATTTCTTACAATTAATCATTACATTTAGATAAGAGTTCAGTTCAACATTCACAGCTGCTCTTAGTTTGCTTTCCTGAATTTGCAGTTTCTCAGAATATGACATTATACACAACATGACCCGTGCATGAGTTTCAATTTTGAATACATATTAACTAACAAAAATGAAAAGGTAAGGTATACTAAAAATTAAATAAAAGAAATGAATGTTCAAATTATAACAAAAATATGGATCACGATGGACTACATTGGCCCTCTTGAGCTCCTTGTGTGCTCTTGATATTCATGGGTCTTAGAATGATGTACTAGCTGCACCGCTCTCCTCAGGTTTGAGTGACAATTAAGAATTAAAAGAGGTACATTTACAAATCTATGAACTGAATTAGTGAATGCTTCAGCTTTTTTTGGGCTGATAAAATTAATTCTTTTAAAGGGTTTTTGCAGTTCTATTGCTTCCTTGGATGCCAAATCCCACTTCGTTTTTTAAATAATTTTTTTCAATTAAATTTCATTTTCAATTTCCTAAATTAGCATGTCATAAGCGTGTCAAGCAATCATTATTTTCCACACCAGTAGTATGTATTATGCTGACTTGCAAATTCAAATGTTTTAAAGCATTTTCAATGATGGTACATTTTCATGAAATCCATTTAAAGATATATTATCAATCATAATCATTTATTTGAAAAGAAAAAAGGTATAGATTGTTATAGTATTGTTATATTAAGACTTTTTTTTGTATTTTTTTGGTAAATTTTTGTAAGATTTTTCTTACATTTTGTGATCAAAGGCAACGTGAACATTTTGTATGAAACACCTTGAAAATGAGCACCACTCTTTCAAGGATGTGCTACAATTTCAAAATATTGAAATGAAATAATCACTACTAGCAATAAATATATTATTCATTTATTTACTATTGGTATTTCTGGTAATTTTCTGTGGTATTTCATATTTCTAAACCAATAAGGAGACTCAAAAAATGCTATGCGTAGGATGTATTTTTACTCTAAATTTTAACATGGATGAGTTAATGCAGTAGCTAGAAGGTAAGATTTTAAAGAGTTCAGAATCAAAAATGAGTTGGTGAATTATTTCCTTAATGAAAAGTGACACTTATATTAATTTTTATTAATTATAGATTCTTTACAAATGGATATCTAAACAAAGTAAATCAATTAAGTGAGAAACACTTAATCCAAATCAAAATCAATCACAGTCCAATCAAAAAACAAGATTCTGCAAACAGCAAATTAAATTTTGACAATTTCAGAGAGTGGTCTTTCAGGAAAGAAGCATTAACAAAACCGTTAACGATAAAATTCCAATGTTGTCATGGGTTATCACAAAACATCTCTTAGATGAAAGGAAGGAAAGGATTGAATCAAAAGAACTGTTTTAAAATATGTCTGTAACAATTTAGTATATGATTAAGAGAAAAAATTGAAGATGACATGTGGGAAATCAAGGAAAGAGATGTGCGACTGATTAGCAAGAATAGCTGAATAGGAACATAAAATATAATATTTATAACAAGACACTATAATATTTTGTTGAATTTGCTCTGATATTGAAACTATTTTTCAAAGTTGAAAGGAACCACGTGTTGCACTTCTTTAGATACCATTACATTATTTTTGTAAGGAATGTGAAACCTGAGTTTTGTTTCAAATTTCGACTAACAAGACTTCTTATAATTACACTGGGGGACATTTTATTTCAATTTTTAATTTCTATAAATATATTTCAATAAAGAGATATGTTTGTACACATTAATAACAAGACAATGGAAATGAAACAGATGTGGACTTTATAATTTAGAAAGACCTTTTAAAAACTGCATTCTGCTAGTTGCATACTTGTATGGCTGATATATGACAATTCTCTGGTGGATTAAAGAATGATATTTGAAAAAAATTGGATATTTTCAATTAGGAAAACTTTTGAAAGTTTGTGATAGTATTAATACATTATTTTCTTTATTGTGTTAATAAAATGTAAAGGCATCTTTTAATTGATACATTACAGAAAATAAAAAAAGGGGTTCAAAACTAACTTATGTGGAAGTATTGAATTTGCAGCTATCAGTATATGACTTATAGAAAGTATTCTCATCAAACAGAAAAACAATACAAAAAGTTCAATACCATTAAATTATTATGTAAACAAACACCCATTGAAAGAAATAGAGAAATGAATATTTTTTAAAGAAGTTTACATGAATAAACAGAACTTTAAGTTCATTGTTGTTATAAATAATCGCTTGTAATCGGAAAGCACAAAATAAACGGGGAAAAAGGGTGGAAAAAACAATTCTTGGACGTGACATCTTTAAACTACAGTCTTGTTTTCGTGGTAGAATACGTAGTGTACGTCCGTTATCGTACATCCTAGAAATCTGCGGAAGGAACATGTATTTGCAGTGATAACTGCAAATGTGTTAAATTCATTTGTATTTGAATTGGTAACATTACAGCAGCTTTGCGGAATGCCATGGAACATCTAGATACAATTTACTCTTTGAACGGAAAAACGATTAGGCGTTCGCAGATGCCCGTGTCATGTGCTGCGTGTGCGTCCGTGTGGGTTTATGCGAGTGTGTGTGTTTGTAAGTGTTAGGTTTGCTGTGAGTTTTCCTTGTTCATAGTGGCGAATGTGAAAGGAAGTGTTGACAGTTTGTTCGAATAAAGAGAAAGGGATTGCGGCGTGTATTCACAGAAGTTGTCATTCCATACTTGTGTATTAATTCAACCACGATGGCTGAGTCTGGCATTGATCTTGATTACGACTTGAAAGAACTTGATATAATAGATTTGGACTTATTGGGGTTTGAAGACTTTGAAGACAATAAAACATTTCATATTCCACAGTGCTATGAACTCAAATCGAAAACTCTTCCTGAGAGGTATGTTATTCTTTCAATTTACTTTGTTTCTTTCTTTCTTACGCGTTGAATCTTCCTGTCACTCTGTCATACAGTGTTCAAGATTTTATTGTAGGCCTACGTTGTATAGTTTTATGGGATCACCGCGTTACAGTAGACCGTGTGTTAATTCACCCTTCAAATATGCAGTGCTTTTTCATCTGTTTGACGTTTCATTTTTTCCATCATTTTCACTTTGAAATGTTATATTTTTTTTAATGTTTTGAGTAACTAACGTGTTGTTTTCTTACTAAATTGTACAGTAATTTCATTAATTAGTATATATTATTATTTAGAGATTTCTAAATTTTGTTGCGAACTTGTCACGTCAGTTTTGCCTACGATAACATGACATTGTGACATCAATCAAGAGCGTGGAGGTATGCTAATCAAAGCGTGTATGATCTTCATATGTGAGCTCTGTAGCGCTTTTTAGATGTTTGTAACAATGTAGTCCTCCCGATCGTAATTTCGTGACGTTGTTTTTAAGTCAGCGAGCCGTGTTATTGAAGTGCTTATCAACTTGAAGTCATGAAATGCTTATTATTAGATTAATTCATTACGCATTGAACTCTTCTGATAAACTAAAATAATTACAAAATACATAACAAATCAACGATCATCAAATGTATTTTGATTTGGATTGTGATGTGAATGTAACTACATAATGTTGCTGAAAGAAAAACATGTTTTTTTAAAAAATATTTTATTTAGTAATATTTTACTAAATTGGACCCGCGCTTCTTGCCTTCCCGGCAAATGTTCGGATTTCATTCCAAATTCAAAAGGCGCATCTTCCATCTCTGGCATTTAGATCATAATCTTGTTCTGTTATGTTGTTTTTTTCGTGCCTTTCTTACGAAACGCCGTGTGGACACTGTAAACTAAACCTTCGGTTCGGTGCTGAATTCACCTACAATTGAATTCATGGTGCCAACAAGTAATGAAGTAATGTTAGAATTAGAGATATTGGAGATGAATTTGCTGCCTACTGTCTTGCAACCGGCGAAACGATTCCCCGCGCCAGACACTGCCTCCGCTGGATGTTGAATACTGCGCGGCTACTGCGATTCTGCTGCTCTCTTTTTTGGTCGCGGGGAATTTTCATTAGCTGTCGCAGGAGCCACCCCTCTCACCCTCACCCTCACGTGTGTCCTTACGGCTGCTTTGTTTAGTTAGACCCTTTCCTTGGCGATCTCGCTGACTGTGGTGGTGATGATGATGATGATGATGATGATGATGATGATGGTGCTGGTGGTGGTGGTGGTTTCCGAAATTATTTTGTTTCCGGAGGAATCAGCTACTGTAGTCTTTTGTCCCGTGAGTGTAATGCAGGTATATCCCAGGAGCGGTTTTCTTCCTCCCCCCCTAGAAAGTGAGTCTGTGCCAACTTACACGTCCGCTTGCGGGGGTTCCTCCTCTAGGTATCTCCGTGAGCGGGGCACCATCCCAGCTGGGATAAGCTCCAAGTTCCCGACATGTGTATTAGTGTGCAATGAAATTGTGTGCGTATCTAAGGAGAGAGGAGGGCATGGATGTCCGTGACCCATGTGTTACAGTACTTTTCCGGCATTCGCCTAGTTTTGATCGGAGAAACCGCAGAAAACTACCGTTCCGAGCAGCCGGCCGCTAGAATTCTCTTCCATACATCGGCTGCATTGACCTGGCTATCTAGCGATAGGGTCGAAACTTCGCCACCGTCGGGACTCGAACCCTTGGACGGGAAGATCAGGTACTGCAATGGCAACCGTTTCGCTGAGCTTCCGCAGATAGTGATGGCGGTGGTTATTCGCAATGGTTAATATTCGCATTCCAAGTGACATGAAAAGAGTCACATTTGTGTCAGAAAACTGTGGGAGTTTTCGGTATCGAGGACCCACAAAACATGGATTGTGGATACATTATATGTTAGAGGATTTATCAACTTTTTCATTACCAGGGCCTGGCAATAAATGTTTTTCTGCCGAAAATTCGCCTCTTTTTCTCGCAGCATTACATTCTCGTCTTAAAAAGTACCTTCTTACGGGCGAGAAAGTAAAAGGTAATAATGTATGAATGGTTAAGTTGGCGCCATATAAAGATAAATGTGTTGGTTGAACTAGAGGGAAACGGGTAGAAAGAAATGTAGGTAAAGGTGAGTGGGCGTGAACTAGTTAGTAAAAAGTTGTAAAATACTACATTTGACAAGAAGTAAGTATTTCCTTATATTACTCCCTCTTCTTGTTTACGGGTTTTAATTTTTATTATTGTTAAAACTATTAGTTTCTTTAAAAAAAATTGTATTCATAATTTTCTTTTTAGTTGCTGTAAAAATTCACTGATAATGGGATAAATTGTCCCGAAAACTAGATTTGATAATACTCGACATGTTTGCTAAGGTGAAGTGCATTTTTACGAGAACAAAAATTGTGTGAAATGTCGGAAAAGAGCCTCATCTAGACCGTAAATGAAATATACGGATTATGGAATAGTTCCGGTTTTCTCTTCAAGAAAATTGACGGCCTTTTCTTTTTGATTTTTTCTTCTGTTGGCGTGGCTTCCAGGTTATCTAGAGGCCTGAAGACCGTGTGAATATATTTACCTGCGTATGTTTGTGAGGTCTTCTGCAGAATTGATACAAGTTAATACTTTATAATGTGAACAATTGTATGAGAACTCGGAAATCGAATTAAACATTTCTCTAACAATATAAATTTAAATAAGAATTGCATCGAAGTAATTAAAAAGCATCTTATCACCACGCTTACCGCTGCTATTTTACTATCAGTCTCTTTTACTTTTCTTAGAATTCTTTTTTCAATAATTTTTCTCTCCAAAGTTAAATTTACGTTTCATAGGGACATCGAGACTGCAAATTTGCCGAAGGTCCTGTGATCACAATACCATTTCTATAATTAAGGAACTGTCATGGGACTTGGTCGAAATTCCCGACTCGTCTCCAAAACCGGGAACTGCTAGTTTAGTTACCACTTTCTAACTTTTTGAGTATTTTGTAGGTAATTATTTTAGACGTCTTAGGAGTTTAATATATTTGCTTTCATTTATTCAAATGTATTCAATGTAAATTCGTCTTAATTCTAACTAAAAGTAGTTTCATCCTTAATTCAAATAGCAATTTATAGATGACAAATTATCTTTTGAATTATACAAAGTCGAATTTATCGAAATTCATTGTGTATGACAAAGTTTCACATTGGTTGTTTCGGCCGTTGCTGGCGCTCGCCACTGGCCAAACAACGATGAGCGCGAAGGAACAAATGTGTGAACGCTCGCCAAGTCTGTTGACACGCGTTGGCTCAGAGGCAAATCGTGAAAGTAGATGTGTTCCAATGAAAGGTCGGCAGTTCCAGTGCTATTGTTTGACATCGGATACAACTTTCCTGATTAATTATATTCCAGTGGACATTGAATCTTGAATTTGTGTGCTGTGACTCGAAGGAGAAGATGAAGTTTAGGTATGTAAATGGCGCAAAACAAGAGCTTGTTTGGCATTCTTTATTTGCCCCTTGTTCTGAGAGCAGTTCCTGCTCACTGACAAAGAAACCAGACGTCCCTAACCTCATAAATGGACGTTCATGGGCTACTAATACTTGTACGTTTTGCTAACTGTAACACATTCATTTGCGCGAAATGTTCCGTGATGTCTTGAAATTTCAATGTGTTGAATCGCTCGTATACACGTGTGGCTTTGTTTGGGATTGATTTACTGAACAACGGTGCGCAGAAGTCCTCTATTGGTCACCGCATTCCCGACCTGAAGCGTGAAACTGATTGAAATTTTATGTAGGGGTAGTGAAAGACGGGAAAATCCCCTTAGGAACCCAACATTATTGCATTCTCAGTGCGATGCAGTAAAAGAAGTGGGGGAGACACTGTCTTGCTGCCAGTGAATACTTTATTCTAGAATCTGATTTTTTCACTCTTTATCACAGTTTTTGCCAGGATTGGTGTTGTTAATGAAATCTCGTTAATTTGCAACCTGAGGGTAGAATAGAATTGGAAATATTGTTCATTGTTTGTACAAATTAACTTGCAAGTCGAAAAAATACCAGATTAATTTTGATTTATGAGATAATGTCGTCCCTTTAATTTTAAAGACATTATTGTAACTTAAAACATTAAATAGTGGTTGCAAGAAATTCTCACTGGAATTCTAATCGTCTTGGAGTGGGTTGGATTGCATGGGGTTTCGTTTAAAATTGTCGTCTGTGTATGATGTATTATCAAAGCAACCTTAAAATGTGTAAAACATTTAGTATTTTGAAGATTATCTTAACGTTAATATCTAAACCTCTTGTACGAAGTTTATTATTTCGTCGTTCTCATTAACCCAGATATGTCAGTAATTGAAAACTTGTGTTCTTCCCTGGAGAGGAGGGGGGAGTCGTCCCCAACTATCTCGCACACGTATCAATTTTTAGATGTTTCACTATGCGCTGGCAAAGCACTATTTTGAGCATGGGGAAGAAGAGGTTAGTGAATGAAACTTTTGGTTCGAGTACCGTGTCTTTGGGACTTTATGTAGGTTGGTGAATGTTGTAGTGACACGAATGATGATGGAGCAATGGAAGAATGAAAGACAGGTAGATAAGGAACCCTAGCACGAATCCGCTTGCCCGCTACGACCTCCGCGCGGCCTGGCGAGGGATTTCATTTCTCTTCAACGCATCCTAGGGGAAAAGAGTTGCTGGAATTATAGATGCTGTTTTTGCTTCTTTAATTTCTTCTCGTTACCACTCGTGAAAAGGCGAGAGTTTATTTACGGGCGTTAAATTTGCGCGTAGAAAAGCATGTAATATGTGTCTGCGGAAGAGGGACAGATTAATGTTGAACCCGAACAAGCTTTTTTTATTAACGACTAATAGCATGCATATATACGGAGTGCCTCTTTGGCCTATTCCATAACCACACCATTCACCATACACACAGACACACACACACCATACACCCCCCCCACACACACACCATACACCCCCCCCCACACACACCATAAACCGCACACACCCCACACACATCTTACACACACATACATACACCATTCATTCTCACTTATTTTCTTGCCCACTTTCTTTCCGCAACTCACGCGTTCAGTATTTCCACTGGGAAAGCTGCCGGGGTGCCGAGTAGCGGGGCTCGCGAGGGAGCAAGTGCGACCGCCCCCGCCCTACCTCGCGGCGCCGCGCCGTCACAAAGGCTTCGTCAAAGGCAGGGGTGTCGCGTTCGACGCACGCGCGGGCCGCTCCTTCAGAAAGACTTCGCGCAGAACACATGCGTACGAATGATACTCGCTTTGCTTTTCCAATTTCTTATTTAATTTTGATATTGGAAGAACCCATAAAATGAATTTCTTGTAAGAATGAAATTAAAACAAGCATTCTCCACTATTGAGATGCCAGAATCACGTCAGTGCCTTCCTCCGTGGCGCAGGGGCGTGGAGCTAGTACGTCCCAGCTCGCGGAGCCTAAAGGCTCATTCACAATGCAAACATAAGCATAAGCATGGCGTTAACATAAAAGTTAGGACTACGTCTACAAGTGGACTCATTCACTATGCGTTCGCATAAGCATAACACGTAAGACGTTAACTTAAGAGCTTGCAAGCTTCAAGCTTCTGTGCTTATGCTGATGTCAACATAAGCAATGAACCAATCACAGTTCGTTAACTCAAAATCGAGTATCGAAGTCGATAGGTGAGCTATTCGTGTCGATTCGTGTGCTGCGTCTCATAGCCAATAGAAACTCTTATTTTGCCTGTGTTTATGTTCGACATTGTGAATACGTCAACTCTTCGCTTGTGTTAATGTCTATGTCTATGTGTTATGCTTATGTTTGTGATTGCATTGTGAATGGGCCTTAAGGCTGCGAGTGGGCGGCCGGCGAACTGTGTGGATGTTTTCACGTGATTATGGGGTGATCATTATCTGCTCGTTTTCGTGAGCACCTAAAACGCTACCATTGCTCTTATACCATATTAAGTTCGAAATATAAATGTAGGTTACGACGAGAGTAATTCGATAACAAGAAACATTTGCCTGCGTATATTAAAAACTATTTGTAACAGCAAAGGAGCCACAGGTTTTGGCTCTTCGCACGCCAAAATGTGCCCCATCGTCTCACTATCGCTAGGACACGGGGAACTTCAGAATGCTAAGACCGGCTGCGAAACCTCCGAAGCACTATATGTGTCTCATGGTGGGATAATGAAACTAATGAAAAAGTAACTCTAAATATAGGCGTTCATGCTAGTACGTACTTGAAGAGTTGCTTTCCTGTCGTGAATTACCCCTCGGTCTACGAGTAATCGCCTAATTGTAATTTATGTTTTCGTTCGCTTTTCTTTCTGAAAAGCAATATCTATATTTTCATTAAGGTTATAGAAGCCCGTAGTTCCTGTGGATCTCTTCAGCGCCCACCCCTGTGCGGGGGTGTAAAGTGACGGTGGAGCATGCGGGCGGCGGCGGCGGATTCCCAGCCATGCACAAGAGCCATAAACGTCGCGCGCAGGGGGGGGGGGGCAGGAATCGAGGGTATTTACTTATGAGACGAACCGCCGTACCCGCGTCTTCAAGCTCGTGCCAAGGGTGAAGAATGAACGGAAGAATAGATGGGAGAGATGCCGGGGTGAACGTCGAAGGGGACTGCTGGAATGAGAGAACGGGCCCCTATTGAAAGCCGACGTCCCTCGCGGAATTCCTTAATTGCGCTCTGTGTAGTCACGGGGGGAAGTCACCGAGTTCCGGACTGCGCGGGTTCCAGGTTGAGTGACCGGCTAGGAAACCCGAGCCGAGCCCGTGGCCGAAGGGATGAATGGCATTGACTGACTGTGACGTGACTTGACAAAAATAAAACTTAATGGAGGGTTCCCCGTACTAAGCGCTCAATGCCCAACAAGGGTTTGGAGACACGTTGCGTCGACAGAGACGCAACAAATTAAAACATATCATAATATTAATAATAATAATAATAACATAAATAATAATAATAATAATAATAATAATAATAATAATAATAATAATAATAATAATAAGGCAGTAGTGCTGTGGCGATCTCGGACGGAAGGATCGCGGGTTCGAGTCCCGCTTCGGGCATGAGTGTGTTTGTGTATGTCTGTGTGTTCCGTCCATCCATCCTTCATTATCATAATCATTCCATCTTCTATCCCCCCAGGTCTAACAACCCTGGGGTATAAAAATCGGATTCAGCCTAATGCTGATCCCCCTGATTAGTTACATGCAAGACTTGCAAGTGATAAAATGATACGGAACCCTTGCAAGTGCATGTCTTGCGTGGTCCATGATGGCCTATCCGCGAGCAAAAAATAAATTAATAATAATAATAATAATAATAATAATAATAATAATAATAATTATTATTATTATTATTATTATTATTATTATTATTATTATTATTATTATTATTTATGTGGCGAGACTCGGACCATCGGGCCCGCTCTTCCGCCTAACCACGTAATACATAAATTTATAGAGAAAAATTGAAACAGTATTCAGCGATACATTTAGTAAATAAAATACAACTTAGAGATGTCATGCCGCTGGGCTCACAAAGGCGAAAGAAATAGAACGTCTCAGCATTTACCTGAAGCGACCGGGGAAAGCCAGGGAAAACAAAGGTAGTGTGCATGCTTTGAACATTGAGCAATAAAAAATAAAATATTTAAAACAATTTTTGTTATGATGTTACCATAAATAGGCGTGTACTACATGGTGTGGGACGTTTGATCATCACAAATTCTGTGAAAGCTCTGACCGAGATTTGACTGTGACAGGAGGTGGTGAACGTGACAGATTATGTACGTATAGTAAATGTTGTAGTACAGTTGCCAACGCCGGGAGCGGCGTAAAGGGGACGCTTTTTGCCTGAGCGTATCAGCTATTCCGCGGTCGCGGTTTCAATCCTGGCAAGGTGCAAGAAATTTTCGTGTTTAACATCGGCGAGTGTATGGCACTTCAAGGAATCGAATCCGTGTACCGACTGCTCTGATAAGTGGTTTCCATGTTCTCCCTGATCACTTCCTGGCGAAATCCATCAGCAGCCTAGAAAACGGGCCACAGATTGCGCGCGACCCTTCCTTCCCCATGGCGTTCTCATTCTCATCCATGGTCGAGAGGTGGATGGGCCTATTACCCATCGTTTGACACATCCCATTGATTCAAAAAAATCTCCGGTAAGATTCGGATATCCGCAAAGCAGCGATGAGCTGTGAGTCCCCCGAGGCATTAAATGTCTCTCGTGGTGGGAAAGTCGGAATAATAAATAAGAAGACAGGCGTGTGATATATTACCTGCATATTGGCCGGGATTTTAGTCGAGGTCGCTAAGGCTGAAAGGCCGTAACTGCATTTACCTGACACGAGTGGTTGCGGGTTCGAATCTCGCCCCGGACATGGATATTTGTGTGTCCGTATGCAAATTTCGCTACCGTTTCCCCAAAGGTACAAAATATTGTGTTAATTACAGTGGTCGCTGTATGGCGTTATTAATTGAAAAGCGACCTTAAATAAGTAAAAAGAGTTAGAAAAAATGAGTTAGTGATCATTATCGGGATGGAGAATAGAAAAGCATGTAACGAAGCTACCAATAGACTCGAATGAGCTCCATTGACTGTATGCCGCAGTCCACTCGCACATTTTCACGCTGCTCTCCCAGCCTGCTCAGCCCTCTGATTAGCGAACTACCTTAGGCATCCGGGGGTGAAATATGTGCGGAGTAGGGAACGGATTTTCATGTAAATTCATATTTTTACAGGAATAATATTTTATGGTTCACTATAAAGTAGGGCTGGAAAAAATCATAATTTTAAAAAATCAGATTTTTTATTTAAATTCTTTTTTTTATTTTAATCAGATTTTTTAAATTTAAATCTGATTTGATTTAAACACGATTTTTAAAAATTGTACGAGATGTTTTCTCTGTAAACAAAAATCGTTGAGATATTTATCCTTAATTCATTTAAAAGCAGAAAATTTTATTAAAACATTAGTTTTTAAACTTATCATTAAATTATTGTAATTTAAAAAAAAAACAAAGATACTCTATATTTGAAGGGTTCAGTGCAATATCACCCTAACCCACAAGTTCTTTAAATTTGAGTTATATTTTCGTGCTCTTAAAACACATCTCTTGCGTCCACATTGCCGCATAAGCTTGTGGCAAAACAAGGCAAGCCTTGTGTGAAAACAACTGAATCATCGAAAAACTTCTAACAATGTTCGACAGTTTTTGAATTATAAAATTCTATTTAATAGTTCCTGTTATCGAAAAACATGTGGTATAATAGTTGTTACTTGCGTACGTTTCCATTAACCCACTACATATTATTCTTCCCGCTTAAAATAAAATTTTATCAATATACACATAAAGAAAATGGTTAATGTTATTAAAAGGATGTAATATTATTACTGTTTTCATTAGTTTTAACAATATTAATTTTGTTCTTTAAATGAGTATTAATAAAATTCCATTTTTATTAATACTCATCATAATTAAGATGCACTTAAAGTGGCTTTAGCAGACATTTCAATACAAATCTAGAATTATGGACACCGTTGAAGCTTTGGACGCGTTTTTCTCCAAACGAGCTCTGGGTTTGTTAGGGCGGTATTGCTGCTAAATTACTTTTTATCTACAGACAATTAAATGCTAGATAAAAACAAATCGATCATCTAAGTCATCAGTAAACTCTACTACAAATTGTTTATTTTCCTTCATCTTCTTCATTTTTTGTTCATTTTTATCAGAGTCCATTATAAACTATAATCGTAATGCGCATTTTCTAGGGAAAAATATATTTATTGATCGGACCTGTACAAATGCTTAAAATTCTTTAAAATACTCTCCCCCCGTATTAATACACTTACGGAGACGTGTCTGCCGCTCATTGAAGACACCCTGAAAGTCCTTGACGGGAATGTTTCTTAGGAACGTTGTAACATGCTCGTGTCAATCTCTTGAGCACATCCGTGTAAAGGGGTGCATTGACAGTTTCGAAGATCCGCAGGCGTCAAAGAAGACAATGAGCATCGTTTTGATACGAGACTTGGTCAGTCGTCCTTTCTTGGAGCGGAGAGATGATTTTTTGTGCCACTCGATGCCCTGCCCTTTCGATTCTGGATCGTACTCGAACATGCAGGATTCGTCCCTGGTTACGACAGAGTTAAGAAAGTCCGGTTCATTTTGAATCAAATCCCACAATTCTTGACAGCGCGAAACTCGTACTTCTTTTTTATCTTCCGTCAACACTTACCGCACAAGTTTCGCGCAGACCTCGCGCATTTGCAGATCCTCGGTCACTATCCCATGTACCGCAAATGTGGACATGTGTAGGAAGTCAGCAATTGGCTATATGCTCAATCGACGGTCGGAACCAAAACTTCGCGCGCACCAACGTTTTCGTCAGTTCTGGCCGTTGTTGAGCGTCCAGAACGGGGTTCGTCGGTGACCTCCACCAGGCCCTCCCTGAACGCCTTGTGCCAGGCCTTGAAATGTAGTCGTCCTTGAAGGCCTCTTGAAGCATATGGAATGTTTCGGTTGCATTCTTTCCAAGATTCACGCAAAGCTTGATGGCGTATCACTGATCAAGCGAACGCTCCATCGCCCTGTGTTACATTGTCGAAAACCAAACAACACTTCATTAGGATACACGTCTTTCCGCTCACGCTACTGGGAGCAAACTGGCGACTGATTGCGTTGGAAGAGCAGACCCCCCCCCCCCACAATCACCACCACAATTCCCGACCGATTTTACTGAGCTGCCGTGGATAATAAAATCATGCGCATTACTTTCATAACGGACCCTGTATGTTCATTTTATTGTATATTATATTGAATTTTCTTTTCTCAAAATTGTTCAATCACTTGAAAAAGTTTATAAGAAATATAAAATATTCTTTATGCCAAATTTGTAATTGATTTAATTCTTTAAACCTCAATAATTTTTATTTTTCAACTATTACATTTAAAAATGTAAATCATTGATTATTTTAATAATAATAATAATAATAAAAATAATAATAATGATGATAATAATTTAATTTAAATCACATGATTTAAATCATACCAGCCTTATTATAAAGTTACTATAAAATAATTGTATAGTTAACAACTCATTCTAAATTAATTAGAACAATCTTATTTTTATATTTTTGGTATTATTACAATATTTACATATTTGCCTATTACAATATATTTCGTTACATTTTAATAAATTTCTACGTGAAAATGGAACATTTCAGATATGTTTGCGAACTAGAGAGGTCATTGTCCCCATAAGTGTAGTGCATATTTTTATTGGGAGGTGGCGGTAATCTTCACCCGCTGGATGGCGAGATCCGGCACCGACCTACCATCGGCTAGCGGAATTTCCCCTAACCAGGTATTTCCCACCAGCGGGGCACCGCTCCAGCCGGGACAAGCTCTTAAGCTCCCGACCGGTCTCTCGGCATGTGGGATAGTGTATTGCATTTTAATGTAAGTGTGTGTAAGGGTTGAGGATAGGACAAGGAAGAAGAAGGAAAGATCGCGCGCGGTCCGTGGCCCGTTTGTTAGGGTGCTGCTCCGACATTCGCGTGGTGTTGATCGGAGAAACCACCGAAAAGTACCAATCAGAGCATCCAGCTTCTAGAATTCTCCTCCAAATAAGCGACTGTATTCGGCCTGGCTGACAACCTAGTGTCGAAAATCTTGCGACTGTCGGGATTCGATCCTAGGACCTTCCGGTCAGAGGCACTGCAGTGACATTCGTGGATGCACTGAGTCACCTCTCCCGGTACATCGCGATGTTGGATTGAGGGGGGGTATGTGCCTTTTATCTCCTGCCTTCGGAATGATCACTGGCTACGCGGTACTACTATTCACTTGAGCACCGGCTCGTCGTAAACAACATTGTATAAACTACGAATGTATTTTGTATTTCAAATGAAAATCTTACGGTGGTGAAGGCTAGTGAGCAATTACTTTTGCTGAGAAAGAACTTATTTCAGCCGCTACGAATCAATTGTAAGCCTGATCGGCGAGTTTTTGAACTCAGCAATTTGAAAATGATTGTATAAAGCAGTTTTAAACACTCTAATGCATTTTAATTTTACATTTTTCTATTTTTCTTGTATATTGTGGAAGAAATAAATACATGTATATCTACATATTTTGCTTTTTTTATTACTATTAATTTCGTTGCCTAGTGCTGATTAAGTTCCCAAAAAGTAACGTGGGTCCAGATGGATAACGCTTGGTTATTTTCGCCTTGTGGCAAACGAAATTCACCACGTGTACCGTATTGTCGTCTAAATCGTCATTCATAATTTCATAATAGCCAGGAAAGCTGAGTAGCATGATGGAAAGGGGTAGGTGAGCTACTCTGGCGCGCCGATTTTTGCGTTATGCGCAGCACCAGTTACGTCATGAGCCACGTGACCTCAACACGGACACTTCGTTTGAAAAGCCGGACCAGACGCTGGCTACCATGTTGCATGGAGAGCGAGAAGAGGTGTGAAACATTTTGAAAGACGTAAAGTGACAATTTTCAACGAAAAACAACACGATGAAGGTGAAATTGAAATAAAAGACGAAATTGGAATAAAAGGGTGCAATATTAAAAATAATGTTGATTGTATATCTGTTTCAGTGACTATAACAATGTGATAATTTCAGTATCTGGCTGCATTTAAAATTTCCGTTAATATCGTGACGCAAACTGGTACCTGAAACTCATCGGCTGCAGTGCACAATAGCTCACCCATATCTGCCCATCGTGGTTGAGTATCAGATCGCTGTACGCAGGCCCCGGCGTATCTTTAGAGAACGTCGAGAGGAGGTCGCGGGATCGATCCCGGCAAGGTGCCAGACATTTTCTTGATTTCTTTTAACATCGCTGAGTTTGTGGCGCCTCCCGAATCGAATACTGAGAGAAAAGCAACTGTTAGAGGTGTAGCTCAAAAAGAATATTCAATTTTTCGCTTCACAGTTCCCTTCCGTGGACTCTCTTGTGTGCTCGCCGAACTGGAGAGGTGCAGGTCGAGCGGGGCCTCCGAGCGATCAGATTGAACATTATTATTTTGTAGTAAGATCAAGGGTAGATTAATACATAGAGCCACTAAGTTCATGCGTGTGGCCTCTCGTTGAGCTGGGAACCCCAATTATTTTGTGCCAAAATATATCCGTTTTGCGTAAAAATATAATACGTAATAATAATCTTGAACTATTTTATTAATGACACTGCCAAAAAATTATGAATTTAATTCAGTTTTAAAAAATGGATGTAGCAGTTTTGAAAAAAAAAGTGCCGTAAAAATGCCAAATAAAGTTATTTTAAAATGTATTTGTTTGTATATTTTATCAGTTTTTTTATATTAAATTTGTAATTTCAAAAGCTCTTCATTTATTTTCATATTTATTTTGGTTTCACTTGCTCAGTATGTCAATATTATGAGGGTGTCCTTAGTTTGCTCATGATAGGGTGCCTCAGGATATTAATCCCGCCCTATTAGATGTATGGGATGCAATTCAGTTAACTAAGAAGCACAACAGAGGAGAAATGTGCGAGTGTCGGAGGCTCGCCCGAGAATCCCCGCCCCGGGCTCCCTTAGTTTTATCTCCAAGTGCAAAAAGAATGGCGCTTATCATTATCCTGTACGTGTTTTTCAACGCGTAGATGAGGGGTGATGTTTTCTGGATTGTTCGGCACCGAATATAATGTTCAAAAAGGACGGGCACAAGGCGTATAGGACAGCCGATGTTGCCAACTAGTAGATATTACGCGACTTTCATCCCAAAGCGCACACATGGACGTGCTGAGTGGCTTACGTAAGCTGAAGGCCGTTTGCTCGGACGGTCGTGTCTGGCAGTGGCCACACGCAGGTTTCTGTGGAAGTGTGGCGCTGGATCGGACTCCAGCGAACGAGCGAGCGAGCGCGGGCAGGCAGGTGTTTTTATGAGAGAGATGAGTCACCGTCCGCCGCCGTACCTCTGCCATTGCTCATCGGCTCCGGCGCCCGCTGGGTCGCGTTGCCTGCGCGTCAGCGGTGCAACTCGTGACGCGTGGCGCGGGGACAACGAGGAAGGTGGTTGAGGCACGCCGGATAGAGGTGCTGTGGGCTCTCCAAGCACAAAATAGTGTTGAGGCCTTCCTAAGGGGCAAAAAATTCCAGATTTACTAAAAGACACTTCCAGTTGCAAAAATGAATGTAGACTTAATATTAGACCAATTTATGTGTTTGGCATTTTTGGGTCGATTGTCCGACTGCCGGCCAACTAACAGCGTCTCCCATGCCTGGGCCTTGTTGAATTCCCATGCTTGGGGAGGAAGAGAGAGACGCGGCAAACATGACGTATTAGACCAATTTAACACTTATCACTTAAAAAATAACGTTTAATTTTTAATTATAACTTTTTATTGCAGTCAACTATTTGAATAACAATTACTTTCCAGATACAATATTTACATCTTGGAATATTTTATGAAATTTCTCCGGGGCCAGATATTTTCCGGGGCTCGAAGCAACTTTTTCTTTTGCATGTTGATAAATCCGGCCCTGGGTTGGTGCCCATTTCGCCGAGTTTTTCGATGTTGCAAACGTACGGGTTGGAAAAGCTCTTGAGGACATAAAAAAAGGACGATTGTTATTCTCCTCTTCTCCTATAAGAACTTGTACAACTGGCATTCACCCGCCACCCCCACCCGAGAGGAGCATCTCCGCCGTTGATTCCCCCTGTATTCGTCAGTTGAAGAAAAGTAACATAATTGAAATGGTCAAAATTGCCGTCCCTGTCGGCCGAAAAGCGGCCTTCCGGCCGGTTTCGGCGAATATGGACGGCAATTTTGATCCAAGGCCAGTTGCCGGCGTAACTGTTTCCGCGCCTGCAAAAGTAGATTTTATTTAAAAATGATTTATTTTGTTTACTATAAAAATACAGCTTTATTTTTGTCAACATAAATATATTTTTACATTTGTATATAATATTACATGTTTAGTCTTTGTATGCATCTGACATGTGGTTAGGCGGAAGAGCGGGCCTGATGGCCCGAGCCTCGTCATATCAAGGCATTATTATTATTATTATTATTATTATTATTATTATTATTATTATTATTATTATTATTATTATTATTATTATTATTATTATTATTATTATTATATTAATATGTACAAAACGTTTAACAATCGTAGTTATGCAATTTGAAGGTTTTTAATTTTTTAAAAATTTGTTGCTTCTATGCAGACGCAACGCGTTTCCCAGCCCCTGTAAGAGCATTGAGCGCTCATTTGGAGTAATTCTCCACTAACATTCATTTGCCATATATTCATATGCCACCTTGAAAGGTGGTAACTTCGTATGTTTTTACTACAGTTTTGAAAATTAGGAATAAGATTCTTTTGTGGTTAAATTAATATTCTTTTATAGCGTAAAATTTAGCCCTATAAAATAGACCTAATATAGCCCGTAAAAAATAGACCCTATAAGCGAACATATTTTTAATAGCTCCCTTAGGATGTACTTTCTCGTACAGTAGTAAATACAGACTGTGAAGTTACGTGCTAAGAAAAAACAAAAAGCAATTGTGCTACATCACATTTTCTCACATTGTTCTGGCGATTACATATATTTTAATGCTAGTGGAAGCCCCAAAAGTATATTTTCATTAAAACCTCTGAAGTGACGAGAATTGTACTTTTTCGAACTTGTCCTACATCTTCAATCTAGATTTCTTTCATGGAAACTGTTCTCGCTATTTTCCCATTTCTAGTTTATTCAATTGTATCGTTGCTTTGTAATCATTAATTTCATTAATCTTTATTGTCTCCTATATTATTTCAGTAGTATACATACCTTTTGCGCCTCTCAAACGCAACCGATTTTTATAAATGAGGTCTCTAAAAAAGATAATTTCACAGAGACGTGACCAATTGCACGTTGACTTTAAAAAATGAAAGATTTATTTAAAAATCTAAATATTAATGCCAAATGCAACCTGCAACACTCGATCAGCTATATCGTTAAATAACTCCTACACTAAGCGTTCTAGGACCTTAAAAACTAAACTTCTGTGGTCAAAAGCCTCAGAGAAACGTTTCTTACACCGTAATCTACAGGATGAGATATTCTTTAGACGTTTTATTAAATTTTTGCTGGTTCGGTGTTTATCGTTACTACCAATATCACCTATACATGGAGGAATGCAGAATGTTTCTCCATGACCTATATTTCAGCCCTTGGCGCTGGCGGGCATCTTTGTGAAGTTTAGAAGGCTAAGATTCATCTATCTTATACTATTTACGATTTCTGTGTACACAGTGGTTTGCACAGACAGACGAGGTTTATTTACGTAATTATTAATTCAAAATTCGCTCTCGCAACAACAACTAGATATACTATTAATAGTTGCTTGATACAGATGAAGATTGTTTCTTACGCATGTAGTGCAACCATTCATTTAACGTTTTGTCGTGGTCTACGGATGCTGTGTACCTAAATGTGGAAGGAACTACGATGGAAACGAACCACATGTTTCCAAGTTTCCGTTTCACTATACCCTAAGCAATAATTAGGGTGGGGTTTAACATGCGAGTGTTCTCGCACGGGTAAGCTGGTCGTCATTTATTAATTTGCGCGAGGCCGATAACGAGACAGACCGGCGGGGCAGTCATTTTGGTGTCCCTCACCTATTATACGGAAGAAAACTCATGCAATCACGACTCAATTAAAATTGAGTTTTAATAATATTCAATTGTCATCACCCTCGCCTCGTAGAGGCAATTACATCGAAAATATGTCCGCGCTATAACTGTTTCCACAATGGACGAATACTACACATGACAGCGTCAGGGTTAAGAACGAAATGGGGGCCAGGGGAGCTCAGAGGTTAGAGCAGGGAGTCCAACTTTTAAGGCCTTAAGGGCCACAACTAAAACGTTTAATGTGGATGCGGGCCGTATTTTCATTACTTGGGCGATCCACACCTGATTTCTCAGTTTTGTTGATCTCGGCACTTTGCCCAGCTGCTTTTTAACGGAAAGGAGGGGGGATGGAACCGTGTGTGATATCAGGGCGTACCACGCATAACGCAGTGAAACTCAATGGGATGATTTGGAATTTCTGAATTTAGTCAAAAAATCCTTAAAGCTTCACTTAATCCATGTTTACATTAGGGGGAGGTTCAATCCGGCAAGGCGCGTGCGCTGGACGCACAATGTTCACGCCCAACATGGCTTAAAAGGCCTTTCACTTTTGACTGATAACCTTTTGCGGGCCACAATAAATGGCACCGCGGGACGCCAGTTGGACAACCCTGGGTTAGAGCAACTGGTCGGAAATATTGGTTGGATTTCCCGTTGGAGTGACAATTCTTTGAACAAATTTAATAGCAGTAACAGCATTTTTATAATCATTTTAGCGGAACTTGAGTTATTTAGAACGTGTCAGTCCCACCATCAACCACATGGTCTTTCACTTTCTTTGGCGTTGAACGATTGTTACAGAAATAAATTTTTAGCATGTCTTAGATTTCACAGTATAATAAGACACAACAATTCAACGCGATGAACTAATGCTGCGGATATTTACAGTGATCTGCGGAAAGTGATTGGATACTTTCAGACGCTCATTGAACGTCCTCCAGAGACCAATAAAGACTGCGGATGCAAATGAATGATTAATGAAGGTTAAAAACAAACCTCATTTTAGCGTCAATAAAATAAAAAATGACATTTTGAATCCAGTTGCATTGTAGAAACAAAAATTTAAAAAAATGATTTTATTTTAGATCCAAAAAGACATTGCATTCATTCAAGCCCTGCATAAATCCTATGTTTTAAGCGACCTGGTTTCCGGAGAGAAATTGACGTACGAGGCACAGCCAGAAAGTAACTTTCCCGTTCGACAACAATAACATCATAAATATGTTTTCTTTAATAGATCACATGAACTACTGGGTCATTAGGGACCGCAATCAAAAACAATACGAAGTACAATGAACAGAATACAAAAAACATGAAAACATAAATGGAAAAACTTTTTTATTGCAAATAGGCCAACAGCTCATGTTCCACTAAGGCTTAGCCATACACGACTCGGCTCACAACAGATCTTTTGCAGTAGTTCAGCTGGGTGATGTTCGACCATCCACCCTATCTTCCCCAGCGATTTCCATCTTTTCTTATACCTCAAATTCCTGTCCTATCAGCATTACGCGTATCACAATGACGCAGAGCTGTAAGTGCCTGTCTGACACTGGTACCGAATTCTAGGCTGCAGTTTTCTACGACTCGGATAAAAATGTTGATCCCAAGGAAAGGCACATGTCTGATGATGTTGTGGAAGAAAAGAATGCAACATGTATTGTGTCTGCTAAAATAAAGTTTTCCAGGAAATTGTGTTCTTCTGTTGACGACCTAGGGAAACGTATTTTCTGGATGCGCCTCGTAGAATTTCGCGTATCAGAAATGTATGGCAATTTGGATAAATATCCCAGATTTCACGAAATTGACAGATGAAAGGTCTTCCGAAGCCAGGTAGGATTCTTGATGATTGTAAATGTAGGATACAATAACTGCATAAAATATTAATTCTTTATTGTTGCTCTGCATTTTACAAAATTGTTTCCTTCATTACCAATAAACAATAGTTCTATTGTTGCCTTTTGTTTACAATTGGTGGTTTTTAAAATAGGTTGCTTTCATTTGCACACCATTATATATTATTTGTGTCGTAATAAAATTGCTTTGAAACAATTGTAGAAATAACACTTATCAGAATTATGTAAAAGATCGTAGAACAGCGATAATTTAATCCCAGTGCCTTTCATTCGCATCCAATAACTTCGTGATCTATTGCCAATGTAGCTTCATCGTCGTGAGGAGTGCGTTTTAAAATGCTCCGATGAATTAATGAGGGTCGTCACCTGCATTAGACTACAATCACCAAGGCGCTAATGACGTTGCTGGGGACTCCGCGCTTTTCCTGTTATGCTGCCATCGCGTTTGGGGGCGGGTCCTCGGGCGTCAGGCGAGGCGGCAGCCATTGCGCAACATGGTGCAATCACCTGCCCTGCGCGGAGCTAGTTTTGCTGTAGCTACCCACCTCCTCGTACCAGGCGTTAAATCCTGGCGTCTCGTGAGGTGTTTAGGGGGGGGGGGGGTCATAGACAGGAAAGGTGGTTGAAGGAATCCTTATACAATTCTACTTACCTTCCATTATGTCTTGCTTTTCCTATTTATTTTCATATGTTGGCAATAAAAATTATCATACGCACAACCATGATTTCTCAGGGGGGGGGTATAGATGTAGACGTCCAAAAGTCCGGATGTTTTCTTCAAAGATTTTTTCAATTTAATCTTAATTTTTATTTGCTAATTTGTAGTAATCCTTAATACATTCAATTGTGATACTGAATGACGTTATTATAGAAAATTGAGTAAAGAGTACATTTACGAATATTTAATATCAGCTTCTGGGGATGGGGAGCTGAAGCCCCTGGGAGCGACACTGTAAATCATGTTATTGATCTAGAAGTGGTTTTGGTCAAACTTGTTTCGGTCAAACTTGGAAAAGAAATGACGAAAAGGCATCTGATTTAATTTTATCAATTGGTCCCAGTCAACTCAAGATAGAAATTGCACCGCATCACGAGAAGTATGGTTGAAATTGGAAGATAATTTTCAATGAAAAGGTCCAGCGCGTAAAGCAATACTTAAATCATTTAATAATTCATTAAATGAGTGCGGGCGGTGACTTGCGTGAACATCTCGATGTATTTTTTTATACAAATCAGTCGACAAATTAGCCGTTTTGAATATTATTATTATTATTATTATTATTATTATTATTATTATTATTATTATTATTATTATTATTATTAGCCTCCTTTCAAACAACAAATGTCATGAGGGTGCTACAAATGTCATGAGGAAGGACACAAATACTCTGAATGTCCCATGAAAACACAGACTGAAAATTCAGATACGAGATTTTTATCTACTGTCAATTGGAACACGAAGCATATAAAGTGATAGTTTTGCAGAAGATACTTGGTGTTTGGATAGTGGATGCACATCTCATTTGTTGAAATATATAAACATGTTTTCTAGGATTGATAATCATAATACGAACAAATCGAAATTAGCAAGCGATGCCCATATTGAAATTAATGCAAAAGGAGTTGTTGAAATGATGACCATTTCAAATGATACAAGGAGAACTATTACTTTACATGATGCATTACAGGTTCCTGCATTGAGAACGAATTTATCCAGAATACAGAACAAGAATAGCACGTCATACGCAGTTTCAACTGTTTTTTGACGTTAAATAAATAAATAAATAAATATAAATTTATATTTGATAAGAATGAAGCAATGATGCAAGATCAAGAAGGACATACAATGTTCATACTGATATATGTGGACCTATGCGCGTATTTTCAAAAGGCGTATCTTCAATATTTTGTTTCGTCCATCGATGATAAATCAAGATGGACTGAAATACGTTTCATAAAATGTAGAAATGATGCTCTTAATGAATTTAAGTCATTTAAAACATTAGTGGAGAGTCAAAAAGGAAGAAAAATCAAATACTTAAAATCGGACAACGGAGGAGAATCAACATAATTCTACGAACACTTAGAATCTGAAAACATTGAACGTAGATTAGCTGCTGGTACTCTCCAGAGCAAAACGACGTAGCAGAAAGAAAAAGCAGAACCCTAATCGAAGCTGCGAGGTGTCTACTACTGAAATCTGGTCTACCTTCAACTTTTTGGGCTGAGGCGATTTCTACAGCAAATTATGTAAGGAATCACGTAAGGAATTATGTAAGTAATTTATGTCCTACAAATAAACTTGAAGGTAAGACTCCTTTTGAGGTCTGTCACGGTCGCATTCCATATGTTGGTTATTTGAAAGAATTTGGATGCGAGATCTTTTGCTTAAACCGTAATCCTAATAAATGAAAATTGAAAGCTCGATCCAGGAAAGGTATTTTAGTAAGATATTGTGATCAAAGGCTTACCGCATCTGGTTACCTAAATTTTCTAAAATTGAAATAACTAAGAGTTTTGAATCAGTATGACAGAACTACAAGCACCTCACCTCAATTGGAAGATATATGTTATGAGAAACATACATCAGACGTCAGGAACGATGCTGAACTCGAATTTAATATGAAAGTAGTTGCCGAACGACAAGACATCAAGTGACAGATTGTGAATGATGCTGATGTCCTGTCGCAAGATGATTATGAAAAATGCCAAAAACAAGAAAATCCATGTAACTCCAGATCAGGGGAAGATGCAAATCGAGAAGAACATATTCAAATTCATCGGAGACCAGGACCTCCTCGTATATAAAAAACTGGCATTGCAGGAAGACCTAGAAAGTTGAACAATGAAGTTGAGAAAGTGAATCTACTGATTTTATATTCATTGCTGAAGATATTCCTGTAATTGAAGCTGTTAGAGGAGAAAATTCGATTGAAGGGAAGGAAGCAATGGCGTCGGAGGTTAAATCATTAATTAAAAATAAAGTGTGGAAACTCGTTCCGCGTCCTGATAATTCTCAAATAATACGAAAAAGGTTTGTTTTACGCAATAAATACAATTCCAGTGGAACAATTGAGAAAAATATCTCGATTAGTAGCATAGGGTTTTTCTCACAAACCTGGAATCAATTTTGATCAAACTTTTGCTCCTCTAGCGAAGTTGAGTTCTATCCGTACAGCAATTGCTGTGGCTTGTCAGAAAAATATGAAAATTAGACAATTGTATGTCGTTACAGCATACTTAAATGGCGATTTAGAAGAACAAATTTTTAAGAATCATCCTGAATATCTCGAACAAATCGTACAATACATTGCTTTAACTGGAGGGGAAGATGTTATAGCTACGAAGCGTCTAAAATGTTAACGGATTTAAAAAATGGTAACAATGTCTGTTTATTAAAGAAAGCTCTTTACGGTTTACGTCAAGCAGGACGGTATTTTCAATTAGACAAAGTACTTAGGAAGATTGGACTCATTCCATCTGAAGCTGATTCATGTGTTTCTTACATCGGTCCACCGGAGAATAGAAGTTTCGTCATCGTGTGTGTCGATGATATTCTTGTTATTTACAGTGATGATAATATTATCGAAAACCTAAAAAATCAAATCAGTGCTGAATTTGAGGCGAGATAAAATAGTGCTTGGAACTGGAATTTACTAGAAATGGAAAGGATATTATCATTACTCAAACAATTTATATACGCAGTATTCTTGATAGATTTGGGATGACAGAATGCAAACCAGTTTCTACTCCATTAGAAACAAACCAAAAATTGAATCGTGAACAACATGAAAATGAAGGAGAATATGCCGTATCGTGAATTTGTTGGAGCATTGATGTATTTGTATTTATCTGTAAGTACCAAACCAGGTATAACTCACGCAGTTAGTTATTTAAGACAATTTTTGGATTGTTATTGGTCACTCCATTGGAAAGCAGATAAACGAATTCTGCGTTACATAAAAGGAACCTTGGATATGGTTTTCATATTTAAGGAAACTGACGATGAACCAAAAATGTTCGTTGACACTAACTCTGGTAGTTGTGAGATAGATCGGAGATCTTACTCTGGAGATATTTTCATCATGAGTGGTACAGCAATAAGTTGGGAATCTAAAAGGCAACGCACTGTAGCATTATCTTCAACAGAAGCCGAATATATGGCTCTTTCAGAAGCAACTAAGGAGGCTATATACATGACACGTCTCAAGGATTTTGGCTTCGATATGAAAAGTATTATTATTGAATACGGTAATATGGGTGCTCAAAATCTAGTTACGAATCCCGTATTTCATGCTCCTACGAAACACATTGACATTAAACATCACTTTATACGAGATGCTGTCAAGAAGGGGCTAATATCAATAGAATACATGTCTGCAGAAGAAATGACTGCACATATTTTAACTAAATCTTTATCACGAGAAAAACATGAAAACTGTGTTTATTTTCTAGGAATGAAAATCGATTCAATTCACTACATATCGAGAGGAAGTGTTAAGTTTCTCAAGTTAAGTCTGATGCGATGTAGCAGTGAAATGCCTTGGCAATTGGTAACCAAGCAACAGTTAAGGGATGTATTTATTATGTTGTTGAATGTTTCGTTCTACGTACTATCGTATGTTTGAAATATACATGTGCTTCTTGAAGTCTCGTCCTATTACTATGTTCCGGTAATTAGTGCGCCCTCTAATAGGTCGGCGTCGGATATCACGTTCCAGCCACCTCTGGTTTATAAAATTTTACCGGGGGAGGGAACAGTGCCCCCTAACATGCAGTATAAATACGGCATTAGTCATCACAGCATGTGACGTACCCAGAACACTAAATAATTAATCAGTCAATCAATCTATCGATGGGTGGACATTCCATATGTGTCGGTTCAGTTAAATGATTTTATGCGCATGATGTGTAAAATAATGCTGTCTAAATGCGTAGCAAAATTAAATCCTTTTCCCCGACCTAATCAGATCCTCAAATAAGGAAAAACGCAATTCACGGATAAAAAGGACTAAGACCGTTGTTATGACGGACGAAGCGTCAAACTGCAAAGGGTCCATCAATAGATCCCATTTCGGGGTTGGGGAATGATCAAGCTTTCAAGAGCCCTGACGCGCCAACTGGAATTCCTTTTGCCTTAACGCTACAACCCTTTCGGATGTAGACTCTGCTGCCTCGACGTTCCGTCTAGTGATGCGACATCGACAACAAAACATTGATGTTGCCAACATCGATGTTCAAAACTAAAACATTGTTGATATATCAATCAAAAACCATCCTTGTTCTTAAATATATGGATGTTTTAAAGCGGCTTCAGTAATCTCTTGCGCAACAAAATTTAATTTTACAGTGGCCGTGTATATTAGTTTATAGTTAAAATTTAAAGTTAAGTTTTAGTTTATAGTTAAAATTTAAAGTTAATTTAAAGTTATAAAACTCCTGTCCTTAAAAAAACGATGAAAGACTAAGGAAATGCCAGAACATCAGGATCATCTCGGGCGAGGGATAGTGTGCACGTCAGTATTTCAGATTTAACTTTTCCAAATTATGATTATGAAAATTTTGCATGCATAAACAAAACACCGAAAACCGTCAATAAACATCAGATTCAATACATCGATTTTTAAAGCTTAGATGTTTTTAGACACGTCGATGTTTTGAAAATATCGACATGGATGTCGCATCCCTCGTTCCGTCTTGTCCCTTCTCCTTCCCCGCCCCGCGCCGCTTGTGTCGCTCCTCCCGGCCCGCCCCCAAATATAGTATTAGGAAAAGATTAGAGCCTAAAATTGAACTTTGCGGGACCCCATGTTCAATTGCCAATGAATCGGGAATGTGCGTAAATAATGCAACATCTTTCCAGTACGGTATTTCTGTCCGTCCGTCCGTCTGTCCGTCCGTCTGTCCGTCCGTCTGTCCGTCCGTCTGTCCGTCCGTCTGTCCGTCCGTCTGCCCGTCCGTCTGCCCGTCCGTCTGTCCGTCCGTCTGTCCGTCCGTCTGTCCGTCCGTCTGTCCGTCCGTCTGCCCGTCCGTCTGCCCGTCCGTCTGCCCGTCCGTCCGTCCGTCCGTCCGTCCGTCTGCCCGTCCGTCTGTCCGTCCGTCCGTCTGCCCGTCTGTCTGCCCGTCCGTCTGCCCGGCCGACCGTCTGCCCGTCCGTCCGACTGCCGGTCCGTCTGCCCGGCCGTCCCTCTGCCCGGCCGTCGGTCGGCTCCGATCGGCGCCGCTTAACCCCGCTCCACATGTCTCCGCCGTCAATGAGCGCTGCCCCGCCCCAGCGCTGCGCCCTCCGCGGCGAGCGCGAGGGTTGCGTCAGGGTCGAAGGTCGCGCAGTGACTCACGCCCGCTTCCTGCTGCGTGCGCCGCGCCGCCGGCTCCGTGCGTGGCGGACGACACATGAGGTAAGACGCTAGAAACAGGATCGAGGTGTTTGAGGCTGTGTCCATGTCATGATAATGAAGTCGTGTGCGTCTGCTTATTATTGTAACCATTACATACGTGTGTTCTGGGAAGGATTAAATGCAAAAAGAAAGCGCACGCTTGAGTGGCATGCACAAATTGCTGCTATCCGTCAAGTTGCAGTTATATGAATACAAGGGTTTTCTGATGTTCGTGAAACGTATATATTAGAGCGCGAAAGTTGGCAAAATGCCTTATTAATAAGCTTCGGATTTATAATCATTAAAAACAGTAGAATTAGGGAGGCAAAATGTGCATTCAAAAAGGCACTATAAATGTTTCTTATTTTATGGGTCGCTAAGGTAAATTTATCTGTGGGGTTTTGGTATAGGGATATCTTGATTCGCGTATTAACTTTAAGGACCTCGGTTCGAGTCTCACGGGAGAAAATATTTGTGGTGGTTGGAAACACTTTTGTAGGAAATGCTTTCATGTATTATTATATTGCACAGCCGTTACAAAAAATGCCAGAAAGTGTGTGCTGTTGTGGCACCTCTAATTTGTAGTAAGGTGCGTATATTGACAGTTGATATTATAACGTCGGGTTATAGTTATTTATTATCGAAATGTATATATACCGTATTAAAAGAAACACTTATTCTTAAATCAAGAGGCAAGGCAATGGTTAATTCTCATTGTAATCAAGAAAGGCTTAAAAGGAACACCTGGATTCGATTTGCTTATTATTCGTACGTTTATTTTCTGTAATCTAAATATCTGGGAGGTATAGATGTGTTTTCCAAGTATATTGTGCCATATCTAAGGCGGAACGCACATTTATGATGAAATACAGCAAGCATTATGAAGGCAGACTGAATTTGAAAGACACCTGAGCGCAGAGCATAATGAGCTTAATTTTGAGTTCAATTCATTGAAATAGACGTTCCATTTGAGGTTGTTTGTGCGAATTGAGAGACCCAAAAATGTTAGCTTAACATCAGTCAATTGCACTTCTTTAATTTTCAACTGATTGCAAAATTATTTGCACTGGAAATATGCATTGGAACCGTTTGCCGTTCATTTACTATTAATTTGTTATTAAGAAAGCAATTTGAAATATCTGATATTGTACTATTTACTGTTTCTTTATTGCAAAGGATATCCGTAACATCGGCGAAGAGAACTGCTTTTCCATTTCGAATCGATGAAGACACATCCTTTATGAATATTAGGATAAGGTTAGGGCCTAAAATTGAACTCTGCGGGACCCCATGTTCAATTGCCAATGAATCGGGAATGTGCGTAAATAATGCAACATCTTTCCAGTACGGTATTTTTACTTTCGGAAATCGTTGTTTAAGTTTGGAACATAATCAATCTAGAGCAATAACCCGATTTACATACTAAGGTAATTTTGAAAGTAAAAGGTTATGATCAACAATGTCAAATATTTTTAAAGACCTAAAAATATTCCAGTAGGTGCTTAATTTTTATTCACTGATGAAGCGACATCTTTACGCAGAAAATTCCCCTATTTCTGCAGATTTGTTTTATTGCCATGTTGGCGGTAAGCCTGAAGGAAACGCTGTTTTATACAAAAATATATACATTTAGTACCCTTTTTTCCTCTGCTTCTACTACAGAACATTCATTTTTAATTTTTTCTCGTGGGTACAAAAGACAGGTAGCGTGAAACTAAACAGCTACGATCAGATGCATTAACTTTGAGGAAATAGTCATTAGATAATGGTAATGATAATTTAGAGATATTTTGAGTGATAGAAGATGCCATGTATAGAAGATGTGAAATGAATAACGATAGTTATTGATTTCATTGCGGCTTTGTTTAATAGATTATAGTTCGCCTATAGATTAGAAGTTGTCTATTCCATTTATCGAAGTAAAATTCACATTGCAATTTGTGGAGGTTTCATTGCCTTGATTAGTGTTGATGGGTGATAAGTTCTACGATAAGATAAAATTTTAAATCGGGAGGATTTAATATTGAGGAAGGACAGAGGGACGCGACTCCTCCACTACGAGTGTACGAGTCTCCACTACGTCCACACTAACTAGCTAGATTGAATTCAACCACTGTCGAGATGAGAATTCTAGTAGCCGGCTGCTTTGTTCGATAGCTTTCCGTGTTTTTCCGCTCAATACCAGGCAACTGCCTTAACAGTACCTGAACAAAGGGACCACGGATTGCGCGTTATCCTTCCGTCCTAATCCTTGCGCCCTCCTGTCCCCTTACACACACACACGCACCATATGCATTATACTACCGTACATATCGAGAGACCATCGTGGAGTTTAGAGCTTGTCCCGGCTGAGGCGATGCCTCACCTTGGGGAGATATCCGACGGGACGCCACAAGTCGATGTGTAGATCTCCGCCGGATCTCGCATTCCGTCGGGGGAGAAACAACGCCACCTTTCGGGAGATACGGGATCAGTCCCGTACATGCATTGCACTTCCGGGACTAATGACCACAGTTGCTGACGCTCCCAGAAGCACTATACCATCAATCGTCTCACTCCACCACTCTTCAAGCCCGCCTGTGTCAAAACAAAATCCATTCCAGTGCGTTTCTCTAGGACGTAAGAATGCCGTGTGTCTTTTGAGCGGAACTGTCGCCGTCCAGGGGTGGGGAAGTTGATCCTACAAAGTTGCCTATACGTCGCTACAGTGACGTTACTACGGTGACGTTCAAGCTCCCTGTTGGATGAAACCGTCAATAGCTGATATCTGCCTGAGGCACGGTTAGAATAATCGTACTATTTGCAGCGGTCTATCCCTGGCACCCACGGTTCGTAATAATATGACGCGCTTCCGAAAATTGTTAGAATGGAATTTACAATAACAAAATGGAACGACGATCTCTTCTGTATTATTGCTATTTATAGAATTGTGTTCGTTTCAGTGTGCGTAGTGCAATAGTGGAAACGGCGATTGCTGAAAGGTCGATAGCGGAGGTTGTGGGTGGGAGAGATAAGCCAGTGGAGAGATTTTGCACAGCGCGTAACACCTTTGCGTATATACTTTAATCCTCTATTGACCCCTCTACGTTTGCACCAACACCAACGTTACGTTAAAGACATAAATCCATAGCCGAAATCAATGCTCCATCAGAATTAGCAAGTATAATTACCTAACTTGTCACACTAAACAAGTCATCATACAGACAGCCTTAAACGTCTTATCGGAAGTTGCAGAGGATGCCACTGTTTATCGGCAGCAGTCGAGGAACGTTGAGAGTCTCTGGAGTCGGATCTGTTGAGAGATTTTGCTGTTTTTTACTACTTTGACAAATGCCTGTAATAAAATCAATAATATATTATTATTATTATTATTATTATTATTATTATTATTATTATCATGATAATAATGTGAAGAAACAGGCAGGGAAGAAAGAAAAATGGATAAAACAAGTCGAGGAGATCAGTGAAGCACAGATAACAAATGATGCAGAAGATAGGAAAGAATTCAGGAACACTATAAAAAAACACACATTTGACACCACAATTCAGAAGGATTTGTTTCAAATGACTGATAAGATGTATAACGTGAAAAAATTATTTTCAGTACATAAAAATATATTTTTAATGATTACTCCTATCATCGTTTTAAAAGTAAAACCCAACTTCGAACTTCCGTACAAACCGTGCTGTAGAGTAGAGATTCCATCCAAAAATGTTATGGAAACGTCCAAACAGGTCTCTTATGTTTCTTATCCCGTCATTTAAAATACCCCGTGTTGATTTAGAGGCACGAAAATCTGGATTTAAGAGCCTAGGACGTTTCAGAATTACGAAGGATAGCAATGTGCATTTCAGCTTAAGGTGTGATGCAGGTTGCAAGCGTACCTGCCGTTTCATTTATAGCAAACGCTGCAAATTTCTAATTTTGTCATCCTAAATCTGTTTGATGCAGACCTCCAGTAATATCCTATCCAGGTCTCCATTATCTCTTACAGTGTTTTGTGTCCATGAACTTAAAATAATTGCTACAAAACCGCCAGCTTTTGTTAAGATATTATATGTAGAGAGGAAGAAGAGATTAATTATTTGTAAGTGTAACCAATAAGGGTGGAAAATTGCGAACATGTGTAAAATACACTTTAAAAATTTAAAATTAAAGTACATATTAACATGACATTTTTTATTGTTCCTGAAAAAACTGCGTGTTATTTGAAAAAGACGTAAACAGTACTGATGTTTTTTTAAAAATATTTATTGTGCCATGTGAGGTCTTTCCATACAATACATGGGACCCTAGAAATCTTACACCATCTGTACGATTAGCAATGCCAAAAATTATTTTTCTGTTATATTGTATTTGTTATTGCTTTACTTAGCGTCCGGTTTCAACGAAACCTCCATTCAGATGTGTATTTCTTGAAAAAAGTAGATATGTATTCATGGAATTGGCAGTATTTCAAGTTGAATGAGTATGCCTGACTAGTATTACGAGGTTTACTGTTATTGTTGTAGTTTGTTTCGTAGTGTGCAAACATTTGTTCATTGACCGATAAGATTCTTCAGAATGTCATTTCAGACCCTTAGACGAGAGTAGACACTTCCAAAACATAAACATATTGGGTGCTGACACCGACTGAGTTTAGCTCAGAGCCAGCATTGCCGCTGACCCTGCAGCGATTCTGATTGTGAGATCCTAGGGTAGGAATCCCGTCGGTGGCGAATTTTCGACACTGGCTACATAGCTAGGTCGAATTCTGCGGCTGTCTGGAGGAGAAATCTAGCGGCCAGCTGATCTGTTCCGCGGTTTCTCCGATCAATTCCTGGCGAATCCCAGGAAGAGGCCACGGACCGTCCGTCATCTTTCCTTCCTTTTTCTTACCCCACCCTCTCTCCGCACAACACACACACACACACACACACAAAACATATCGGGAAATCATTCGAGAGGTTGGAATTGTCCCGTCTGGAGTTGTGCCCCGTTGGGGGAGACACCAGGAAGGGGTAATCCCCGCAAGCCACCGTGTAGGTGGGTGCTAGATCTCACCATCCAGTGGGGAGGAACATCACCACCTCCCGAAATAAAACATTCGCTACACTAACAGAACGAATGACCATAGCAGTTGACGTGCCTGGAATCATTAATCAATCATTGTGTTTTCCATTAATTTACTACTGTTACGCCATTATGAAAGCAATGTCTAAAATGATTCTATTCACAATTTGGTTTTGCATAAACAGTTGTTATTTTCAGCGATGAGAATTCTTTTTCCTATTTCTGACTGAACGGGGCATACTGTTAGTATGAAAAAGATAAATGATTGTCTTCATAAATGACCCCCTATTGAGTTTGCGCAATGTCAGAATGATAAATAAGTTGTCCGTTCAAGTATCGCTAGTGACCAATTGCTAAGGTTCAAAGAGAGAAGCATTCAGTATGCCCAGGTTTCATGGCTAGTGATAGAACATCATTGAGAAAAGTAATTTATGCATGAACGTAGTTATTAGTTAACGTAGTTTAAGATACTTAAAATGTTATTTGTTAGAAGGGTCAGATGTTCGAGGGGACCCATTCTTTTTATATCTTATTTCTGTCACTTTGACTCGCTATGCCGAGATGGTATGTTTAAGTAACATAAATGGGTTCTACAATGCGTGTCTTCTCAGATAATTGAAATATCTCACAACACATTTCTCCACAATTTTCATTTTCTTGTTGCCTGGAAAGGAAATTTGAGGGTCGGGGCAGCGACCCTCAAATCTCTGGTTGTTATTGTTCATCTTTTCTATCTTTTTTTTTGGCCCGAATTGGCCATCTTGACACCACGTGCACGTGCAACCCACCGGGGCCCAGTGGAGGGTAGGTCACGTGACTTTGGGAGGGGGTATCAGCATTTTGAGGCTGATTCCATTTCTACATCCAGGGTTGTTAGCCCTGGGGATATTATTATTAATATTATTATTATTATTATTATTATTATTATTATTATTATTATTATTATTATTATTATTATTATTATGTATTTGGAGGAAATCCTAGTTTGTCGATCCAAGTTTTACCCGATTAAAATATATTCAGGGCAGGAAGACTTAGCAGTTTTATATGGAATCTTTGAAAGATACTGGCTAAGTGTCTGACACCTCTTTCTGCTGCCGTCGCCGCAGTTGCAGAGGGACAGATAGCGCGAAGAGTGACTCACCTTGAGAGTGTTGGCAATGTCCGCTATTGTCCTCCTTTCATCAGTCGATAAGGACGCGTGTCGAGAGCTGCCGTGTCAACAGAAACAGCTTCCGCATTTGACGGTCCCATCAACACCCGATCTCTGGGTATCGCTCAAAATCCGAGCATGACGATGGCATTTGCAGGGTCGTAGCGTCCATGGAGGTGGGTGATGTGTTACATTACGTGCCCTGACAATATCAGCAATTTTTTAAATTAATTGAGAAATTGTCTATTCGTTATTTTCATTTTTTATCGTAATTTTGTTCCAAACATATTTCAAACATCGCCCCGTTTAAGATTCGATTCTTCTCAAGGATGAACGACCTCGTCTGCGCTGTGAATCAGATGCACAATGACCACAGAGTAAGATATATCTTACACCGTGACAATGACCCATTACATCAAGCGTGATTATGAAATAGCTATCATGTTACGAAACTTCATAGTTATCTTTGGTGTTTGTAAATGAGCAAAATTAATTTATGAACTGTGTAGTTTTATTTAAGTTCATTACCGTACTATAATGCTTTTAGCAATTATATATTTGTAACCAATTTAGGTTTGGGATTTTATTGGTTCAATGCAGAAGGGTATGTGTCCTTGCAATGTACATCTGTGACGTGCAATGGCGAGCACGACGCGATCCAAACAAGTGATTATTAAATTATGGAATTCCATTGTTGCGTCGTGGACAAATTGAATGCTAGAAGTATACAGACTCTAACCAAGACCAACTAATATACCAATATATTTATAGTTGGTCTGTCTAACATTTTCTGAAAAAAAATATAATTAAAGGAGAGCTTCCAAAACTAACTCTCAGTATCATTACGAACATTGCCTTAATCGTCTGCCTGTCCGTCCGTGCGTCTGTCTGTCCGTCCGTCCGTCCGTCCGTCCGTCCGTCCGTTCGTCTGTCTGTCTGTCTCGTCTGTCTGTCTGTCCGTCCGTCCGTCCGTCCGTCCGTCCGTTCCTCGTCTGTCCTGTCTGTCGTCTGCTGTCCGTTCGTTCAGTCCGTCTGTCCGTTCGTTCGTCCGTCTGGTTCGTCCTGTTCGTCCGTCTGTCTCGTCCGCTCCGTCTGTCCGTCTGCCCGTCCGTTCGTCTGTCCGTTCGTTCGTCCGCTCCGTTCGTCCGTCTGTTCGTCTGCTCCGTTCAACCGTCTGCTCCGTCCGTCTGTCGTCCGCCCGTTCGTCTGCCCGTTCTGTCTGCTCCGTTCACCCGTCTGCTCGTCCAAGGCTCGTCTGCCCGTCTGCCTGTCCGTCTGTCTGTCCGTCTGTTCGTTCCGGTTCGTTCGTCCGCTCCGTTCGTCTGCTCGCCCGTCCGTCTGTCTTCGTCCGTCTGTCTGTCCGGGTTCGTCTGTCTGGTTCGTCCGTTCGTTCGTCCGTCTGTCTGTCCGTCTGTCTGTCCGTCTGTCTGTCCGTCTGTCTGTCCGTCTGTCCGTCTGTCTGTCTGTCTGTCTGTCCGTCCGTCCGTCCGTCCGTCCGTCTATCCGTCCGTCTGTCTCTGTCCGCCAGCTCGTCTCTCTGTCCGTTCGTCTGTTTGTGTCTGTCCGTTCGCCCGCCCGCGCTTCCGCCCGTCCGCTCGTTCGTCCGTCTGGCCATCCGTCCTTCCGACGGGTTGTACAATTAAACAATTAAGCTTAAATGAATTGCGCAAGTCCCAATTTCGGTGAACGTTCTGAATAGTCGAAAACTGGAAATATTTGAAGTAATGCGTGAATGCTGTTAATTAGAAATAATGCGTGATGCGCGTTTATATATGTGATGCTGAAGCGCCACTACAGTAATATGACAAACGTTCTTATTTCTCACTTCCCAGATATCATCATCAAAATCTAATATAGCTCAATTCGCAGACGATACAGCCCTATTCGCCTCAGGATACTCACTAAGTAACCTACGATCACAAATTCAAAATCACTTACACAACATTGAAACCTGGGCAAACCTCTGGAAAATTCAACTCAATCCCGACAAAACAATAGCAAAAATCTTCTCACTCAGAAAGTTTCACCTCCCCCACTCCGCTAGTAATAAACAACTCCCCCATCACCTGGACCCCACCATCGCAACCCATAAAATACCTAGGACTTCATCTGGACACAAAACTAACCTGGAAAACCCACATAGATATCAAAATTAAACAAGCAAGAAATAAATTATTCCAACTCCGGTCACTAATCAACAAACATAAATCTCTGTCATACACAAACAGTACAACACTATACAAAACAATAATCAGACCACTACTCCTTTATGCATGCCCCATATGGACAAACGCAGCCCCCACAAATGTCAATAAAATTCAAGTTATGCAAAACAAATTTTTAAGATTAATCACAAATGCCCCCTGGTTCATAAGTAATAAACAACTTCATTCAGAATTAAACATCAATACAATAATAAACCAAATAGCACAAATATCACACAACTTCTACCAAAACCTAACAGACATACCAGCAGCATCCCATTACAAACTTCCGAAAAATCCAACCCACACACGAATAAAAAACAGATTCCCTTTTGAAGCATTCCTCAAAATTTTAGCCAACGACAATTCATAACACCGAGGTTCTCCACTAGAGTATCCTCTCCAATGCATAGATTAAGTTAGCTTAGATATTTTAACTAGAATAAGTCTGAAAAAATACATCTGTAAAGTAGTTGTACTGAACGATGTAAATCCTTCAAAATGAATAAATGTGTTAAAAAAAAAAAAAAAAAAACTTCCCAGATAAAATTCACCGATTTCGGTTTCGGATAAAGCGAGCTTCGCATTACCAATGTTCGGATTAACGATACTCTGCTGTCTATAGAACAGTTTGAGAGGTTCCCTAACTTTGTACTGGAGAATCAATGTGTTGTTGTTTTTTTTTTTTTTCAGAAATGGAATGGTCTGATTTTGATTTTTTCGTCGCTAATTACTCACAGATAAAATATATTCGGTTGACAGTATCTATTATCGAAAGGCGAGTTAGTAACAGACTGTAACAGCTCAGGGCAACAACTGCCAAAAGCAACAATCAATTAGTGTTGCTCACCAGCATCTATTTTCGTACACCAATTGTAACGGCATGCATTCAGATATTATGGTAGTCGGCTGTCATCTGCTCTGAATACAATTACATTTAAATGTTGGGCGTCAATATTCTGTAATTTTCTCTGTATTGTTTCGTGAAAAGTGACGTACTACACGAGCACGAACATAGTGCGTCACTTGTGCGGGAAGTGCCGATTACAGCATTAGTTTCGAAATTCTGGACTGGGTGCATTTCGGCGCGTAGCCAGTAAACATGAACTCTTACTATACCAATCTATTCTAACATTTACGATTATTACGGACCGACCTACATCTTAAATAATCAATAGTTTATTCTCCTGTGTGTCTTTTAGGTGAAAGTGTGGGGTAGTGCAGGGTGTATTCTTGGTTCATCAACTGGGCAAACAATTTTCATTAAATCGCTTCTCTTCTTGTGCAACCCGATTCATTTCTTGAATTTCTCATTTGTAGAATAATAAATAAATAAAATACTAATAAATTATTGAAAGAAAGTGGAATGGCTGCCATTGCCTTAAGAATGTGTGGACATTCAATTCGCGTTCATATTTTGCGGAGAAATCTGAGTTCGAAGAAAATACGTTGCAGACACACCTCAGGGATGTCAGTTCTCCGTTTCGATTAATAACACATTTTATTCAAAGAAGAGAGCAATTTAATTATTAACTTTTGTTTCAGTTTCTGTACATAAAATAGGTTTTCGAAAGAGATGTACAAAGAATTCTCTCGCTTACGTATTTGCTAAATGACAGGATTACGCACAAAGCAGAGTTGCGGTTACACATTAAATGCATCGACGGTTATCTAGTTTGTGACGTACTTTCATGTCCGGAATCTGGAGTTCAATAAGGAAGTGACGGCAAAGAGCATGTGACAAGTACAAACAAGTATGGTTACTGGTTTATTTCGCAGTGAGTTGGTATCTGCTGCACGGTAATAAAATTATAGGGGTACGCAGTCTAAAACAAGATGGAAATACATTTCTGGTCTCACCTTTTCCATTAAAGTTTGTTTATTTACATGACATATTTTGGTAGTAAATGAATATAATGTAATACAAGGAGAATTAAATTGTGCCTTTAATTATAGAATTAAAAGTGAAATTGATTTTGTATTAATGCATTCACACGGTTTCCAGATTGCTTGGAGAGCTTCTTACCCAAATGTATAAAAAGAGGAAATACAATGTTTTATTACGCCAATGCACGTTACCAAAATTGCGTCTTACATTTGCCTTTTCCAATAACAACACAGGACGCCAAAAGATTTTTGATATAGGACTCGCCAGGAACTTTTCCGTATTAGCATTTGTTTCAAGAAATTTGTAGGTTGTATTCTGTTAGCATTAACAACCTTGGTAATTAAAAAAATTGCGTTTAATAATCTTGGAAGTACGTACTATGCCCTGTTAAGAAGACTTATGCAGTGCATTGGAGCCCCGCGTTAAATAATATTTCTTTAGGCAGATAGGTGAAAAATGCCGTCCGAACATGATCCCGACGTTCCTGCCCTTCTATTTATTGCAGCCGCCAGCTCTTCCTCTCCCACTGTCACTATCACCACTACAACCCTTACCACCGCTACAACCACTATTATCACCACAACCCCCACCATCACTACCTCCAACATCACCTCCACCACCACATCCACCACCAGCTCCACAACACGCCCCCTCCACCACCATCACCTCCACCACCGCCTATTATCCTTCTATCTCAATCTGTGCCTATGCCTCCTCTCCGTCGCCGTCGCCGTCTCCGCATCTGCCCGTTTACCCTTGCCGCCTGAGCCACCACCACCGCCGCCGCACCGCACGTCCGTCCGGCGCCCCGCCCCCGTCCCCGCCCCCGCCTGCCCAGAGCCGTCCTCCTGCGGAAGCTGCGGCGGCGCGCGTGACGAGGCGGCGCGGCGCCGGGGCCGGAGACGCCGCGCGGTTTGGCTATCGCTGGCGGCGCCAGCTGCGCCTCCCTCCCCTCCCCCTCCCCCACCCCACCGACGACGGGAGCTGCTCCTCGAAGGGGGAGTCCGGCGATGTATCGAAGCACTTGGACGCGGACACATGTTTTTGTTTGAACAATTTCAAAATGCACAAACATAACATTTAGCGTTGAAAGTTATATTTCCTCACCGAGTGCATGCATAGTGGTACTAAAAACATGGTCAGTGAAGTTCGTCGTATTTTTGTCAGATTTTTAAGTATTCATTTCGGGGACCCCGACTCTGAAGAGCGTAGATTCTTCGAATATTTATACATTTAGAAAATTTAAATGTGTAGTTTAAAATTGTAATCAAATTAAAATAAGTTTTAAACAAAATAAATGGTATTGTCCCTAAATGAACGTAACATTAAAGAAACAATTTTATACAATGTTATTACAATTCTGAAACGCGTGTAAATGCTCGATATAATTTGTATCTAAAAATAACGGTGCATTTGTAATCATTCTCACTATGGTCCAAATTTAGAATATCGCGAACACTCAATTCTGAGAGAAAGTAACCAAACTTCAGATTACAAACCAACTTCAAATAAGTCGATGGACAGAGTCGTAATTTTGAAAACTTGATTCGTTGTATTTGCTCTAAAAGCATATATGCCTTCTACTTAAAGGTATTGGCTTTGCCTGGATATTTATCACAGACGTCTATTTCTAGAGAGGAAAAAGAATGAATTCTATGAAAGGTGTGAAATGGAAATAATTTTATTTATATCCTCACCACAATCGCTCCCTTCCATCCTGATCTCTTCCGTCGAGCTATGTTCCATCCGGCCCCGCTCCCTCCTCCACTCCGCTCGCTTGGCTCTGTCTCACCCTGTCCTCTTCTTATCACTTCGCTCCGCTTCACTCCGTCTCTTCCGTCCCCACCCGCTTCGCCTGGCCCTGTTCTGCCCTGGCCGCTTCCCCATTCTGCGGCGCCCAGTCCCGGCCCCACGCGGACCGTTCCACCTCGTCCCCCACGTCCCACCTCGTCCATCGTCACGTCTTGCCTTTCTCCATCCTGCCCGTCCATCTCCGTCTCGCATCGCACTATCCCACCACACCCCACCACCCCACACCCCGTCCCGCCCACCCTCGCAGCCCACCCTGCCCCGCCCTATCCCGCCCACCCCACACCATCCCATCCCGCATCTCCCATTCCGTCCCGCCTGCCCAGCACAGTCCCGTGCCCGCGTCATGCTTCGCCCGTCACGTCGCCCCGTCCCATCTCGTGCTACACTGTTCCACTCCGTCCCGCACCGCTCCGCTTCGCCCCGACCCGCCGCGCCCGGTCTTGCCCCGACCGGCCCGATCCAGCTTGCTCCACCCCACTCCGACCAAGACCTGCATGCTCTGTAATCTAATAGTCCTACCTTACCCCGATCCCACTGATCAAGCGATAATTAATATCGAAAACTTGTTTTACTAGTTACATACATCACAATAGGACCCTCTATTCCAAGAATTCAGTCGTAGCAGCAGATGCCTCGTGGTAGTGCATAATTAATAAGATTAGGGAAATAATGAAATGACGAAAATTGTGGTATTTTTCATAGTTTTGAAGAAAAGTGCATTGTTTGATTATTTCTGTATTCTTATTCATGTACATTTTAAGTTTCACATTTGTAGTTTCAGTAGTTTCAGTACGTTGTTGTCAGTTTCGTCTCTAATATTGTGCGAAGAAGTCTATGTGCAGGAGTAGTGAAAAGGCCAGGGGGCACAGGCGATAATGTCTCCGCCCAACTATTACTGTATATTCACCGCAACCGCTGGACACGTGACTTCTGCCAGCAAATGTACGAGTGTGTCAGGCTTCTGCGATGCGCTGCGCTTTGCATGTTCTGTTTCTTGTCCGTTGCGCCGCCTGACGCTGGTCTGTTGGAAGATATCTGCCCCATGCTTCACAGGAATGCCGGGTACTACAAAAATATCAGGTTTTTAGAATATTCCATTTTTTTGACTTTCGATTGGACCTAGCGCTTGTAAACAGTCAAAGTATCAGGAAATGGAGATATCTGTTTTTTCGTTTATTTATTTTGTTTGTTTTTGTTTTGTAAAAAAAGCGTTTAAATGCACAAATTATCATGGATCCCCAGAACTCGAAAAATAAAGTAAACGAAACTGTGGTCACGGGCAATAGCACGTAGAATTGGCACGAGATATCTGTGCACTCGACGATCATTAATCTTACCAATTTAACCACATCAAAAATGCCACCCAGTAAATCTTATTTTCCTTAATTTATCTGTTTTCCAAAACCAGTTTTGCCAGATATTTTTTTATTAAAAATGCTAGTACTGTTGCAAAATTAATAGAGAACATCGGTTAACCGGAACAAATATCAGGTTTTCCATTATAAAAGGTAGGTTATTCCAATCCCCACTGTCCCTGCGCGTTGCGGTTCGGTTCCCTTGCGGCTACGACAGAAAACCTACGCTCAGAGAAACATGTTGAACTACGCATTGACTTTGCAGGGGCCCCATTGACGTAAGCACACGTGACACTTGTACCCGGCTAGATAAACACGTCTCTGGCCCACCCCGAGGGGAAAGCTGTTGGAAATGAAATCCGTCGTCTGGTTGTTACATTCTTCAAATACGGTTTCGTGGTTCACTGTACCGCTTTCGTCTTGTGCACATTAATTAGCGCCTGGTGCAGTATTGTTAAACCTGTAGGTAAAGTAGCGTTAAACACGGGTCACGGTAATCGCAAGACGCATTGGTTGGATATCATTCGAATACGGTTAAACACGAGTCGCACTCCCACGTACGGGTAAAACTGTCACGTGTGTTTCGTCATCTCATTCTTTGCTCCTCCTCTTCTCGTCTTTCTCCTCCTTTTTCTTCCCGCTGTAACTTCTTTTTACCTTATATTTAGAGAGTATTCATTTCAGCGGTTCGAAGAAAGACGTTATTCATTCATGGATGATTGCCAAGATCCGAGATGGGTTTGCTTACTGGCCGCCTCTGTACCAGAGAATGTGGTGCAATAAAACCAAAATGACCAAGGAAGGTCATTTTTAATGAATGCTTAAATAACACCGAAAATGCTTTATCACTATAATAATCGGTCAAGACTTATTAATGCAATGTGTCAAAGGTTGATGCTTGAATACTTCAATTCCGCATTATTTAATATCATTACTTCTAATGTGTGCATATAATGTTGAGAACAATGATCACCAGGAAACACATGGATGAGGTAGACATCTGTGGATTTTATTATGCGTTATTCTGCTGCAATTAAAGCATTGCCGTTCTGTAGAAGGATCGTATAGCGGTGTCCAAGGAGGAAACAAATTTCTAAAATAAGCTCTACGGCAATTTTAAGCATATTTTGTCCAATAAACTACTTGGATATTCTGAATGACTGAGGCGCAATAAGCACTTAGAAATTGGTTTGAAGAAATATTTTTCCATGCAAAAATTTGCATTTCGGAAACCAATAAACACATCAGAAACATGTAAATTATTTATTATTTTCAAAAGAAATGTGTATACTTGTTCAGTAAGAATAATTAACACAGAACTAAACTAGAGGTGCTACAGAATGGCACAGAATTTCTTGTAGTAAAGTTTTCTAATTTTCTTGGTGCAGACTGACTTTACGGTGATGCCCCATCCTCTTGCCAGCTGCCATCTATCGTCCATCGAAGTACATCTTTTTGGATTCCTAATTTTCTCAACTTTTTCTTCAACATTTTCTCAGCTTTTCGGATTCCTAATAGTAGAACCGAAATAAATCTTCAAGAATATTAAAGACGAATAAAGCCACGTCCTAAATAGAAATTTTCATTGCAAAATTTGAAGCCGTTTTTAAGCAAATGGCCATTAAGCATTATTACAAATTCGAAATTTGAAGCTCTTTTTCACATAAATCTATTGAGTTTTCGAAAAACTTTATTTAAAGTCATTTGAAGCACATCCTTTGACAAATGCAATAATGTATACAAATCGATAGAAATGTGCATATAAACGGCGTGAGACATATTAAAAAAATTCATTTGTGTAATATTTGAAAAAATAAAAGAATAGACCAAAATGAACTTTACGTCGTATTAAACAGTGCAATTAGCACTAACCGTTGCAAAAGTTTGAAAAAATATTGGAGCCATTTTTGAGAAAATGACTTTAGAGCGTTTCAGAAAATGTGGAATTTCGAGCCCGTTTCCACAGCTAACTCTTGAGTTTTCGACTTTATATGATATCATTTAGAGCACATGCACTCATAAATGTGCATTGTGAACAAATCGTCTCTAATGAAAATATTACCGACGTGAGAGAAGTCAAAAAAATTACATTTTTCTAATTAAAAAAAAGAACAAAAAATAGAGAAAGAAAGACGAAAAGACAGGCGGACAGACATAACATAACATAACATAGCATAACATAGCATTACGTAACTTTCTCTATACTACGTATATTACTCCGTATATACTTATGTATACGAGAAAGTAAAATGCACCCAATTTACACAATTCTATTGCTTTTTTATTCTGTGTTAATTTTTCTTTGTGAACAAATAAATCCCTATCTTGTGTAAATAATAAACACTTTACATGTTTTTGGAGTGTTTATGCATCATAAATGCCAATTTTTGCATAGAAAGTATTTTTTCAAATCAACTTTTGGGTGTTTTGTGCGGCTCTGACAGTCGAAATATCGACGAAGTTTATTACTCGAAAAATGCTTAAAATTGTCTTAAGAGCTTATTTTCGATGTTTCGTTGTTTCCTACCTGGATACTCTGTATAGATATCGTAGTTAGGCTGCAAACCTTGCGGTTATTCTCCACTGCCGAATTTGAGATGCTAAGGCTTCCTCACGCAGCGTATTACAAAGCTTCCTACCATTGTATTGTAAATGATTTATTAACATCGCGTTGCTAGGGCAGCGGTTGCCAACAGGTGTGTTGGAACAATCCTTTGCGAACGTAGCGCGTCTAGTCCGTGAATCCGTCAGTGAACTTTCGTAATTTCCATTGTACATTTTGTTTCTGGACAAAGGTCATACTAGGACTTTTTTTCACTCTTTGTTGCCATTAATCGCATAAAAGCGATGATACCACAAATATTATTACTTTCGGTAAAAATATTTGTTTTTCTAGTTTGCCTTCGAAATTTGCTCTGAAACCAATTTTTGGTGTAACTATTTCTGATGTTTTGGCTTAGATCTTGTATTTCCGTCTTACCGACAGTTTTCATTGATCGTTTTTAATCCAAGAAGCTATTGGATTCTACGTGGCTTTTTGGTAAAAACACGCTAAATACATAGATTTTAATTTGCAATAGTGTGATTGATTTTTTAGTCTTTCCGAGGCGAGTCAACTACCATGGTCATTAATCCGTAAGTGTAGTCCATATTAAATCCCGGGAGGTGGCAGTGTTCTTCACTGAAACGTTCCTCCGACGCCGAACCATACGTAAGCCTATGAGTTCGTCATCCAAGTGTCTCCCTCAGCCCTAGTGAAATAAGCTCTAAGGTCTCCATTTAACTGAGGGTCATCTGTGATAGTGTAGTGCATGTAAGGGTAAGGATGTAGATGTGTATGTAAGAGGAGGGAACAAGTATGAGGAAGGAAAGATCGTTTGCGGTCCGTGGCCCGTTTTTTCATTGATTGATTTTACTGAGGGTCCTGCATGCCGGGAAGAGGCGGTATTCCTCCCTCACTGGAATGCGAGATCCGTGAACATACGCGGGGTTTTTCCTCTCTAAGTATCTCCAGGGAGCACCGCGGCAACCAGACAAGCCTCTCCCTGCCATCTGGTCTCCCGATATGTGGTAGTGTAGTGCGCGCATGGGTGTAAGAGGAGAGGTGGGAACAAGAATGAGAAAGGAAAGATCGTGGGCGGTCCTCGACCCTTTTGTCAGAGTGCTGCTCCGGCTTTCGCTTTGTATTGATGGAAAAAACGACGTAAAACGAACGATCGGAGCAGCCAGTCTATAGAATTCTCTTCCAGGTGGTGACTGAATTCTCCGTTGCCACTGTGGAAAATCTGCTCCAAATTCGAACCCTAGAATCTCTTTGTAAGATACGCTGGGGCGCAACGGTTGTGGTCACTGAGCTATCCCGGGCAGTTCGATCGGTTGCATTTGCCAGAATCGCATCGGACAGAATTGTGCGAGACGCCAGCGGACGTTTGAAAGTGACCGTTGCGTCGGTGGGAAGAGGTTGGGGGGCGGCTAGGGGCGGAGGGGCGTGGCTGGTGGCGTGGGAGTCCTCGTGCGCCTCGAAACGGCGGCGGCGGCGGTGGCGGTGGCAGTGACACTGGCAGTGGCAGTGGCGGCGGCGGCGGCGGCGGTGGCAGTGACGGCGCCTGCGGTGACGACGTGTGGCTAAAAATTGCACGCTTTAAACACGCGGCCAGGCGCAACACGATGGGTATTTGTTGGTTTGTAAATGGTTTAAACTAAGGTTGTAGACGTGTCTGCTACATTTCCTCCTCCTCCTCCTTGTCCTGATTTCGCGTATGGGAGTGGAAGGTATTGAGCACACCCTGAAAATTTGACTTCTTTAAGTTGACAGTTCAAGATTCAGTGACAAATTGACTTTCCAAAATCTATTGTCGTTTCTCTTATTGATTTATAAACAATTTAAAGCGACAAAATGTAGAAATGCGTAACTTGATGACTGCTTATAACGGGCGTATTGCAATATGCTTTTCTTCTTTTCTTATTTTACAATAAGAAACTATTTAACTTTCTACTTCAGCACTATTACAGCAATGAAAGTTACTACGTAACTTTCATTGCTGTAGGACACAAGTGATAAAACAGCTCAAACACATTCGATACAGTTATTAACGTGATTAGGCCGATGTAGAGCTAATAATAGACGCGATGTAAGTTTGTAACTGAGGCTAATATCGGCTGTGTGTTCTTCAATATTTTTTTAAAAATACGTCTGATAAGAAAAATAAATACATTTTCTTTGAATATGAGTGGGGAGACTGGAGCTGCTTGGCACCAGCTGGTAAGATTTTCATTTTACGCAACGCTGGTTTAGTTTTGATTCGTTTTTATTGCGTTAGTGGAAACTACATTTATTTGACCACCTTATGGAAAGGTTTTTATTCGTGACTGTCCAATTTTTAGAGTCGTAAAAAGTCATCAAATGGAGACGTGCCAATCCACCACACAGGTGGAATTGATTGGCACAGGCCTTGAGGTAGATTAAGACTAGCTTGGGGTGTATCACTGTTTGGTCTTACAGAATAACCTCACATTGGCAGTCACCCAGCAGACTTGGTAGTTCAAAAATAATTATTTCCTTTCTTTACCTCTTTTTCATAAATAAAAATGCTTTTTCCTTTTTTTGGAACATTGAGTATGTAACTTCATTTAATTGTTTCAAGTTTCACATTTAACAGAACCTGAACTAACGATAGACGAACAAGGCAAAGTTACAGGTTTAAGCTTACCCTACAAAGAAAGAAAAATAAATTTTAAAAAAATAAATGAATCCTAACACTTTAGTAAACATAACACCACCGACTGAGTCTACTAAGGACAATACGTTCTTACCGTAAGAGGGACGAGTTTCTCACAGTGCCACCAGTCACGGTACTACTTGAAATGTGCAGCATCTTTCCTTCCCAATATTACACGCGGCAGTGAATGAACTGTTAAAATTTCAATCAAGAAGCTCTAAAACAAATTTGAGGTTACGATTCCACCACCGTTGCACTGATTATACTGAGGTTTCTGTGGGAAGGTAGGTCGTGAAGGGCATGTGACCCAAGCTCTAGCGCTGGTAGAAGCTATATTGTCGATGAAGGAACCTGCAACCTGTGTCAACCTGCCTTTTGTGCTGACCAGTTCCGGTCTTCACTACTTGGAGGTAATCTTTAGCTCCAGTTCATTTGTTCGATTCTTCTTAGCGTACTGTCGACTGTTACTTTCCTTAACGCACACTGGGCGTTGAGAGTGGCTTCTTAACCCCCTGTTTGGTTGCGTTATGGCCATGTATCAGTTCATCGACGGTATTACGAAAAATGGTTTTTTCAACTTTCGACTTCTTTTCAAAGCTCCCTGCCTGGAATTGCTATCTGTCACCCACGTGGCACTGATCAGAGGACGCAGTATAATCAATTTTGAAACTTCAGTCGCTTAGAATTTACGCGCATTGCTTTGGGAGCACAAATGTCACTGCAGGTAGGGGTGGGAGGCGAGAAACGTCAACACGGAGACTGAGGGGGGGGAGCGGCGCGAGACAGATGGTGCGGGTGCCGGACGCCGCGCCGCCATTTCACGCCGGAACAAAACCAAGTGCAAACTCCGCAATAAGCATCGGCGGTCGGCGGCGCGGCGCGGGGTGGCGTGGCGCGGGGTGACGCGGCGCGCGGAAAGGCGAGGAGGGGAGGGGAGGGGCGGGGCGCGAGGCCCGGGAAGGGGCTTGGCGGGCGCTCAGCTGGCGGCGGCGAGGCGCGCGCGCGCAGAAATAGGCGCAGTGTGCGGCGGCGTGCGGTGCCATGGAGGAAGCGCGGACGGACGCCGCCGCGCAGATACGCGAGTTCCAGGAGCTGGTGCGCCGCATGGGGCGGATGTGCGGGGAGGGCTCGGGCGCGGGGGCGGTGTCGGGCGCGGGCGGCAGCGGGGCGGGCCCGGGCCCGGGCGCGGGCGACGAAGCCCTCGGCATCGACGCCGAGCTGCACCGCATCTTGGAGCTCGACCCCAGCATCATGGACCTGGCGCCGACGCTGGCGACCCCTGTCGCACCGCCCCTCCGCTGTTGCAGCCCGCCCAACTTCAAGACGGCCACGCCCACGTCGCGCACGCAGCTCCGGCTGCAGCTGATGCGGGAGCAGCAGCAGCAGGAGCAGCGGCGCGAGCAGGAGCAGCGCCTGCGAGCGGCGGCGGCGGGGGCGCGCGGGCGCGGCGGGGGCGGGGGCGGCGGCGGGCGCCCGGGGCCTTCCGGAGCGCCGGCCGCCCCCGCCGTGTCCGCCCAGGTGCCCACCCCCGCGCCCGGCCTCGACCCCGGCGCCGCGCGTCACGCCGTCACCATCCCCACCGGGAGCATCCCGCGCCACGTCTTCCAGGTGAGCGCGGCCCACGGCGCCCGAAATAGCGCGCGACCACCTGTGACGCTGCCCCTTCCCTCGACCGCCCCGCCCCCGTCTCTCCTCCGCCGCTCCCCCGCTCTCGCCGGCCGACGACTGGCCCCAGGCCGAGAATCGCAGGCGATTGGCGTAAATCTCAGGCGGAAGCGCAGGTCGCGGATGGCACGCGCCCATGAGCGCCGCTTCTTGGCAGGTGCTGCGGGCGTGTGTGGGCCGCCGCGGCGCGTGCGCGGGCACGTGGAACCGTTCGCGAGTCGGGTGCTAATCCTGCGCGATCCTTCCCCGCCTCACTGTGTTTTCTCGACGTTGCACGACTGCAGGAGTGCGGTTATGTGCGTGAACGGTGTTGTTCAGTACATGCGTAGTTTCTGAACGCGCTGCTGAAGGTGTTGAAACGACGTAATATTTCATTTTAACATTATTTTAATTCGTCTTTGCCTGTGTTTTCTGTGGTATCTTGCTGCAATGAATGTAGTGGAACAGAGAACGGATAAAACCATTTAATACGAAGCAAGTCAGAGGTTTTCATTAATTCTCGAAATGCAAATGAATAATTATTTATTAAGTCATTAACAATTCAGTGAAAACTACCACACTTCACCCCTGTTATATAGGATGGTGTAGTAATATTTTAATTTCATTTTGTAACTGTTGAGAATTAAGTTAGTAATAACTTTTATAAACTTTAAAAATAAAATGTATATCATTGTGTTGCGTCAAAGTATGTAATGCTCAATAATAATTTTGGTACTATCAATCTAATTTCTTCCACTTTGTCTTTTCCAAAACGTGCGCCTGCCCGTTTTCGGGCAGACATTCACCATCGACTCGTGTCGTAAATTGTCGTAAACGAAATCCCGCTAGTGGAATTCGCCTATTGCAATTAGTGGCGACAAACTAAAATAGTTGGACAGTAGTACGAAGGCAGGAGTTTTCCAATATGGTAGTTCTTTATTAAAGTTATCACTAGGAGGAGGATTTTAAAGAAATGACGTTTTTTTCTTTTCACTTTAGAACAACGGCGGTTTAGAAATTAATTTTATGTTATGACAAAAGGAAATGACCCATTTTATATGTAATTTTTGTGCATTCTTTGTCGATTTCGGCTAATAAGTATTTTTTTACCTTTTTCAGTCACTTTTAATGCATTTTTTTGCTGATTTCATCTATCTTAACATCATTTTAATTGTACTTTCTTCAAATAATTACGAGATGCAACAAAAGTTATCCATAGAATTACTGAGTGACCTATTCATTCTCTTCGCACAGAAATTGTAATGACAGCCATTGTGAGTATGTAATTTAAGATGCCTATCAGCGTCATTGTCGGTTCAGCCGATTTCGGGATAAATAAAGACAGGGATTTACTTGCAAAGAACCGTTCAAACCAAAAGGTCGCATGTTGAGTTCACTTCAACGAATGAAAGAAGCCTCAATTACATCAGTACCGTGTTCAACAGCTTGAGTCCGAACTGGTTTTGATCACATTTTTACGTCGTTTTTCTTTGGTTTTAGGGCATTTTAAAAACATTTTTTACAGCATTTTATTGAACATTTTTGACGATGTTTTCGGTCATAAAAGCCCCGCCCCCTAGTTATCATGCAGTGAGACGTCGAGGTAATGAGAACGTCGTGGGAATGAATCGCTGGAATAACCCAAAACGTGCATTATTAAAAAAAGTTGTATTTAAAACAATTACACTCATGCGCAGTGAGGAATCACTTTGTACTGGAATGCGTTAAAGAGGCCCATCAGTTGGACGCCTGTCTTCCTGTGACGTCGTCATGCAATTTCCTTGAGGAAAAAGAAGCTCGTAAGAACAGATCGGGATCTGACTACCCATACACCTCTTACTTGGTTTTCTCGTCTTTTTGCTGTCACGGAGCTGGCTCACCACGAATTCCAACTTCCACTCCGAAAACAAACACAGAATCGAAGAAAACGGTGCACAGAAATACAGGAGTTTTAGCATAAACGTTCACAGTTTTGGGGAATGTAGGGGGTTAGAAGAAGAACAGTATTTGGCAATGAACACGCGAGAAATCTTATATAATGCACTTACACGTGTTTGCTGCCCCTGATCGCTAGGCAACTTATCTTGCATTGGTGTTCGGCAACGATTGTGCGTACACGCGTATCATCAGTATATGATAATTTACCTCCCGATCAGGTCCAAAAGTCTGAACCACATGTGTGACTTCGTTTTAAGAGATTTTTCAAATGTTCATTGTCGAAAAAATAATCTTCGAATCCCACTAAACGACTTAAAAGTTCGTAAAATTTATTATGAGGCACTAGATATATAGCGGATACTAGTAGATTGTTAATCTTTTACTTGTATTTTTCTTCGATGAGTTTACATTGCCTACCTTGTTTCCTCGCACGCTACAAAGTAGCATACTTGCGTGTTTGATGTGTGTCAATGACCAAATAGTGTGGAGCCCGTGTGACGTCCAACCGAGCGGGATGTATGCTTGCAGTCACGCAAGCGTTTTCATGAAACATTAAAACCACACACCTTGAGCAGCGGCAGCAGCAGCAGCAGCAGCAGCTTCCAAATTCATCACCATTTCAATCGGGTTTTCATTCAGGTTTGATCAGTTTCGTTCGGTTTGATTCATTGAGGTAGACTGGCTGAGATGGTCCCTTGCTTCTTGACAGTAAATATAGCCTTTCTCCAATACAAGGTGACAATTTTTAATTTTGACGTTAAATCAGGTTAAAAATCGATAAAGAAAACCCCATTGTATCCGATTTGCTACCTGACATCTCACCCACGGGGAAGGGAGTTATCGTGGCACTTCGCCCCACCCCTCCCCACAAACCTATGACAAATGCAAAATCATGGTGTTTACTAATTCAAAAATTGTTTATTTTTTAAATTCGTATGCTGATTCTATTTGAGTTAAATCTTACAAACCAATTTGTTCATATTGTTATTAATAACAATTAAAATTATTCTATAATTTTATTTGTATTTCATGTCGGCCACACTGCAGTTGTCTAAATAAATCAAGATGGATAAAGTCTGATGACTTTTTTAAAATGTAAATTAAAATAGTTTTATCAATTAAATTCACATGAATGTTTGAAGGAAATTATTTATATTTGTTCTTTTGTATAGAAAAACATTTTAAATTAAATTTAATTTGATTTACTTTATTTCCGTCAAAGAACATTGACAGCTGTGTGTGACGTATGGAGAAGTATAATTAGCGAACCATTTCTTCAGAATCCCTTCCCTGCCCTTTTACTATACATAGTTGATTGATGAATAAAAGTACATAGAAAGCGAAGTTAGCAACACCTGAAAAACTATATATTTTCGTTCTTGAGTTATAGAAAACTTATTTGTATCGAAAACGAACTACTGATTTGATTTTTTAGTTTTCGTAACAAAATAGCATTGTCCCCATCTCTACTCATATCACAACATTAATCAGTAGTGCTATAACAGTATATACTTTCTCGCGTTATTTCTAACGGCTCCGCAATATTATACTAAATGTAGCTGCAGAAGTGTTTCAATCAGCAAATATTTTTGTCTCTGTGGTGACTCGAACTCAGGTCCATCGAGTTAACTCGCAGTGCGCTTTACTGCTACACCATAAGGCCTGCTCGTCTACGCGACTACTTTATAAAACTTTATTTAGTTTCAAACTTTACCTTATAAAGTATTTAGAATGGGAGGGCCAAAATTTACATTTACTCTTGAGAATGCAAAACAGAGGATCATCTCGGCATAGGTCTTAAGCGCCAGAATAAATCCATAAAAATCCAATCAGGATGCTGCTTAAGTTCAAACAATGAAAAAAGAGAAAAAATGTGAACTTTTGAATAAATCCAACAAAATAATAATCATGATGATGATGATAATAATAATAATAATAATAATAATAATAATAATAATAACGATAAAAATAAGAACAACAACATTGTAGACACTAAGTGTAACATTCAGTTTTACGGAAATATCACATGGAAAGTATTATTGAAATATTACTTCAGTAGAATTGTAAATAGTAAAATGATAATAATGATAGTGATTAAAATGTACTTTTGTAAGATTATTGTAATGGAACTTTACCTTATTTCTAAATCGGTGACTAACAGATCGGCTAACAGATCGGTGGGAAACTGGACGGAAACCAGGATCGCGATGAAGTTTCTGCATCGTGGAGCAAGATAGAATATTAAACATAAAGATTAGTATGCGCATATATTTGATTGCATTATCTGCATACATGATTAATTATCGTACATATTTTAAGAATGCAAGGTTATTGGAGTAGATTTATTTGAATTCGATTGGGTAGCAGTTAATTACAACTATTTAAAACGAAATAAACTAAAATAGTACAATTAAAAATATGATGATAAAGCTGGTAACAAAATTTACTGCACTAAAACAACAACAACAACAATTATTATTATTATTATTATTATTATTATTATTATTATTATTATTATTATAATGAATGAAATGAAATTATTATAATGAACGATGAAAGTAGTGTCTTACCCAAAATAGACTCGGAAGTGTCCCACCACATTTTCACCACATCACACTACACTTACACCTTTAATTTTTCTTACAACTCTACACTACACTGTACTACACAACACCACACTGCACTATCCCTTACAATACGACACTGCTCTGTGTTTATAAATACATCTTGCGAGTCGGTATACTTAATTGAAAATAACGAATTAATTTATCAGGTATATTTGTTTCTTTATGTTCCGAACACATCCAGGAATGGTATCAGTGTTTAGGCAAACTTTTAAATTCCAATTCATAAACAAAAATTTCACAGAATCCATTCTCTGGAGTCTGTTGAATTTGTGCCCGTTTATCTCCCGTAATAAGAAGAGTAAGAAGAATTAAGTAAAGTCTCTGCAAGTAAATTTTGACACCCTACGACGAGTTCTTTCCACTCTCTTCCGTTGCGTAATTCTGAGTCCCAACAAATCGCTGCATATTCCATTGTCGGTCGGACGAGAGGTGAGTAAGCAACTTCTTTCGAACTTTTTCTCTGAACTCTTTCAGTAGGTCACGACGAACGACCTTCAGGCTTTCCCTACGAATGAGTGAACGAACTACAGTCGACTCCAGGAATAGTGAACTTCTGGAGACTTAACATTTTTAGTTCACTATATCCGATGATGTCAAAAATAAATAGAAATTCACCATAACGATTGATTTTATTGATATAGAGATGCAACAAAATACATTAAGAGCACGAACTGAAAATTTCGATATCTTGAATTGGCCTTAAAAAATCAAACAAATTAAATTTTTTGCTTCGTAATTTTTTATTAGTAATTTCTTTCGATCCTTTTTTAGAGTTCGTGCACTTGATTCTGCATTGTTCTCTGTGTCAAAGTATCGTAATGCACCCTTCAATGTCTGGCACTGTTTGAACACCGGCCCACTCTCCCAAGGCCCTTTTACTCGCCCAATAAGATACGAGACGCTTTCGGAAAGGGGATGGCGCAAGCGTCTAATGAAACTGAGCGCTTTCCGCGCGGCACGGCTGATATCGTGAGGCTGTGGCAGTCGCTTGCCTCCTGTCACCTAAGTAGAACTCAACGCGCTTTATCCCGCGGAATATCAAGTAACACCAAGATTCAAACTGAAGAAGCTATCGCGTGTCGCCGCCGCAGTCGCAGCCCCCACAGGACGCGGCCTTTGTTTCCGCAGTGAAAAAATGTTGCATAAGGTCATCAGTAAGGTTCGCAACTTCCACCTCAAAGGAGACTTCTCCCATTATGACATTTGGCCGACCTTTTTCCAAGCTGCATAGTGTTGGAATTTGTGGCTCTGAGGCGATACATTCTTCCCTAGAAGGAAAATAATTTCCTCGTCATTGTATTTCGTACGTTCACTATAGCCGAGGTTCACTATACCCGGATCTTCTTGTTCTTATTTGTAATACAAGTGAAACGGGACCAGTGACTTAACTTCACTATAACCCAGGGTTCACAATATCCGAGTTCGCTATAATCTGAGTCAACTGTTTATCGAAGTGTGTTCTTCTCGCTAGAACTCTTGTAAGACTGGCGTTGCACTTCCTACGTTAAGTGAATTTTTTTACACAAGGCGATCAAGCATTTTAGCATTATTCGATGTTTTCAATTTTACACCAACAATAAGGTAAATTTTTCGGCGTATGTAATATTTTTGTATCCATATGTCGAAGTAAATCTCAAAACAACAAAATGTATTAGACTCAGGTTTCTTATTTTGGGGCGCCATTGCCTGGAGCACCCACGAGATTAGTCCAAACATTTTGAAGCACCAGTCCATTGACCGGTAGCGGTAGCTCAGTGCATCAACTGATGTCACTGCAGCGCCTCTAACCGGGAGGTCCTAGGTTCAATTCCTGACGGCGGCAGGCTAGCCTTTCCCTTAGGCACTAGCTTTTCAGCTAGGTCGAATTCAGCTGCTGTCTGGAGGAGAATTCTAGCGGCCGGCTGCTCTGATCGGTAGTTTTCCGTGGTTTCTCCGATCAACACCAGTCGAATGCCGGAGCAGTACCCTACCCGCGCGCGATCTTTCCTTCCTCTTCCTTGTCCTCTCCTCTTACACACACACACACACTAACATGCACCACACTATCACATATTCCGGGAGACCAGTCGGGAGCTTAGAGCTTGTCCCGGCTGGGGCGGTGCCCCGTTGGTGGGAGAGTCCTGGTTAGGGGGAAACCCCACTAGCCGACGGTAGGTCGGCGCCGGATCTCGCCATCCAGCGGGGGAAGATCACTGCCATCTCCCGAGAAAATAACGTGCACTACACTAACGGGACTAATGACCGAAGTAGTTGACGCGCCCGGAAACACGAAAAAATCAATCAATCAATCAATCAACCAGTCCATTGTTACTGCCTCTGATCGAGAGGTTCGAGGTTCGAGTCCCGATGGCGACAGGATTTTCGACACTAGATTGTCAGCTAGGTCGAATTCAGTCGCTGTCTGGAGGAGAATTCTAGCGGCCAGGTGCTCTAATCGGTAGTTTTCCAAGTTTCTCCGATCAACACCAGGGGGATACCAGAGCAGTACTCTAACAAACGGTTCACGAACCGCGCGCGATCTTTCCTTCCTCGTCCTTGCCCTGCCGTATCCTCATCTCTTGCGCGCGCGCGCACACACACACACATACACACACACACTTATACTAACATGCACTACACTATCACACATGACGGGAGACCGGTCGGAGACTTAGAGATTGTCCCGCCTGTGGCGGTACCCGGCTGGTGGGAGATACCTGGTTGAGGGAAACCCTGCTAGCCGACGGTAGGTCGGCGCTGGATCTCGCCATCCAGCGGGGAAGATCATCGCATGTAAAACATGCACTACACTTACGGGACTAATGACCCCTCTAGTTGACGTGCCCGGAATCAGTAACAATCAATCAATCAATCAAACCAGTCGACAGAGAGACATTTGACAAAGAGGAAGACAACAGAGAGACAGTCGAGCTCGACAAAGAGGTATTTTAACGTCTTCAACATTCTGAATTTTAAAAAAGGTGAAATAATATTGTTTTCACCCTAAACCCCTCTCCCCGCATGGTGGTCAGATAATAGCGATGGCGGAGGGCGTTCATTGGATTCAGAGACGCCATCGGGTGTCTCAATGCTGTCTTTTATTCACGGTTAAAAATTATTCTGTTTTCATTACAGTTTTCTGAGTTGTTGTAGGTATTATTTGTGCTGTATTCGTCATTACTGGAAATTGTAGTTGGAATTTAAATCACAGAATATTTTACTCACAGTTTTTTTAAACATTTCAATCACAAAACGCAATAGATCAAATTTTAATTAAGAAAACCACCACTAGATATGAAATAACGAATAATCCAGTTTAACGAATTGTCGTATCCAGTATAACGAATAATCCAGGTTACAGTGACCATGGTGCACAATTCTTACAATTACTAATAATATGAACACAAATATATACAGAGCATTCACGAAAGCTAACATAAAAATATTTACTACCTACTTGCGGACGGAATCATCGGAAGCAGTTTATATTGTTGACACAAATGAAAAATATAATTTATTTTTCACAAAGGTTTCATTTCAACGCGTGATTTTCTGTTAAAAGGAGAAAATTAAACATGTCAAAGGAAAGAATTACACACGACTACGGTTATAAGTAATTAAAACTGTTTGTCTATGCACCATGTTTAGCGTCCTGAACTCGTTTTGTTCGTTATGCAGAATTAAAACATATTACATATAATTATCTGTGTGTATAATTGTAAAGTATATATAATATAATACATATCGGTCTCTCTTAGTACTTCGTGGACCTCTAGTCGAACAAGGAAGTGTAAAGAGGATGGGTAATGAGGGTGTGGTAATTTAGCAGCACACTCTCCCGTTTCGAACTAATTCAATTTTTAACAATACTTGAAAGTCTTTTTGCACTTCAAACGATACAGGTCACATGATTGCCTCATAACATTTTACGCTACGCTCTGTAAAGACTTGACTTTACTTCAATGGCCTCGGATAGGATTAATGCTCTGCCCGGCCTCCCTCGCCTAACATCGTACTTGAAATGACGATGATGACGTAACATAATAGTTGATGCAAAATAAATATTTTAAAGTGTTATTGCAAATGTGCACCGCAAACCCTTTAAAATTACACCTCAACCATTAACATTCGAGCAAACTCAAAATTCAAACGTTTCCAAAAAACCCTTAGCAGAGTGGAACAGATTGGTCTACTCAAAGAATTTGACAATGTTTATAAATTACGGTATCAATACATCTTTTATGTCTATGACACGTAAGAAGTAACTGAAATGTTTCTGATTTTAGTTCTTTTGAAAATACCATTTATTAAATAATTGCCAAATCTTGCAAACATTCACTGACCTTTGTCTTGGAATTTGAAATACATGTATCATCCGACGTGGATTTCAATCAGTTATTTTTCAGAAATGCTAAAATAATGCTACATAATAAGCGTTATTATGAAGAACAGAGATACATTGGTTTTGCCTCTGATTCATTATGATGTCTTTATAGTTATCTATATTTAGCACATCAGCATCCATAGCTCAGGCATGCATTTAAGAAAACTAAAGCGTGTCATTATTGTTTGCATCTGAATGTACCAACACTTCCAACGAAGTTTCGACGTACGTTTATTAATCTGAGCGACGAGTGAGTAGCAAGGTAGGAAGTACACCATGTATCATTAGAGTCCAAATTTTTATGGAATTACTTATTATTTTCTCTTCGCATGTTCTACTCTCTAAATTGTGATATTAGCGAATCATGGCAATCTACCAATATATCCAAATTTTCCATTACATAGTTTTACATATTTGGCATTATATTACATATTTTGATTTTATTTTACATGTTCTGGAAAACTTTTTATTATCCTACCATTGTTCTTCAAACATAAAATCGGCCTTTTTTTCCTACACAAAATCAGAATTGGGTGCTGACGACGCAATATGCCCCCACATGGAAAGGGGTCAGATAAGCACCCTCTCCACACAGTGGAGGAGGTCACCTTTGGGTGTGGAATGTATCAGTGACGTCATCTTTCACTCTTTAATCCCAATTTCCTTGACACATTGATTGTCGCAGTCGTTTAGCACTACTAAAACAATGCCACAGAGATTGCCGGTTATTGATTTCTGGCATCTAAAATGGCTATCATTGTTCTTAAACAAAATAAAAGTGTACTTTTAGAAAAAGTAATCCGGAAGGCGAAACAATTTTTATTTTTTAACTTTTAATGTTTTATTTATGTAATTTCAAATTGTGTACATTTATTTTGTTTGTAAACGAGAAAATAAGGGCATAATTTGATAGTACATATTATTAATTTTTTATATATTAATTACATATCTTGTCGTTTTTATTACGCATTAATGTACATATTTTGCCTTTTCATATTACGTATTTTCCGGGCTCGTATCATGTTTTGGGGAAATAAGCAAAGAATTGTTCAGGCATTCGAAATGTTTCATATTCAGGCCTGGAGTTATTGTGAAACCATAAAGGTAATTTCCTCTCTAGAAACAATTACTCTGGTTGTGTGGGTGTTAAGTTAGTAGGTTTTTATTCGCTTTAAGTACACTTTTGTAAGATAAAAGCAGATATGAGTTATGAAAAACTCTGCCGGTTTCAGTACGATGCATTAGACTGTCAAAATACTTGGTTGTTTTACACGCTATTTCATAATAACAGTCAAGAATGACATAAACAGCACAGAAGAGATATTCATATTCCGCAATTAATCGAGACTACCGCTCTATACGGCCACTATACTTCAATGTAATTGCCGCAATTTATTTACTTTCTATGCTCATGAGAATGCGGCGAAAATCAAGAGTCTCAATTCGGTGTTTTTTTACGCGTGGAATTAATTTTACATTCGAGGACGGTTTTGTGATGTATTAATTGAAAATTATCCTATGTTCATGTATAGACGCGTGTTTAGCCCCCACAGCTGGAATGTTTAGCATTGTTCTCTGTAATATGCCTACAGTAGTTTCGTTTAAACCTTGTTTAGTATTATAGGAAGTTTATATTTCTATGCAGATTGTAATTTTCTTAGAGCATACAGTAGCGTTCAAAAGTATTTTGTAGTTCGAAATATTATGTTGTCAGCACTGTTGTCTATAGATAAGTGGGGCGAAGCTCAAAGCAGATTCATTCAGTGTCGAGTTCCCCTTCACCGTGGTCGCACGTCTCGGATGCAGGTAATCTTCAATGCTCTCTTTATAACCACATTGGATCCTGGCTCACAAGTATTTTGTGAAATATTCAGAATAGTATAACGTAACATGAAATCTAAGTAAAATTTATATTCATATACCGCTCTGTTTCTGAAGGTTGTAAACATGCCGAAACGAAAGAAATATAGTAAGACTTCCCGTCCTAAGTGAAGGTAAATCCCAATCTAGTGTTGCTAGGGATTTGGGGATAACTCAGTAGCTTTTAAGATTATGCAAGGAATGGCAAAATCAAGACGAGATGTTCCCAACAAAACAGATTGGGTCGCCCCCGAAAAACAACCATAAGAGAGTACAGAATCATTCGAAAGTAGTCGCCACTTGCTGATCCCGAAATATATACGAGTACAAAAGAACCTGGGGGTAGTTTACAGGAACGCTATGGATGTAACCTCCATGTTTGTACTATAAAACGTCGTTTTGGTGACAAACTGTGCGTGGAAGATGACCTCGAAAACAACTGATAAGTCCAAAGAAAAGAAAGGCCAGGCTGGGGTTTGCAAGTAAGCACGGAACATTGAATGGTAAGGACTAGTCAGAGGTCCTGAGGAGTTATGAACGTAAGTTTCGTCTTATTTCCTCAGATGGCATATTCGTCGACAAACCAAGCAAGACCACGATCTAAGATACCAGGTACCGACAATTTAATTTGGCGTTAGAAGCATCATGTCAGGGATGATTTTCTGGACGTGGAATTGGTGCTCTTCTTAAAATGTGACACACATCACCTGTAAAGAAAAATATGTCTCAGAGTTAGATATTTCTGGAAGATAATGATCCCAACTATACTGCCGGCATTGCTATATATACCTATGTTTTGAGAAGGAAAAAGTTTTGATTTTCCAACTTCAGACTCCGACTGAATCTCAACTGAACACTTACAAGAGACTTTGGACCGCCGTGGATGCGGAGGAATTACGCGCTCTGTGTTGCTTTACAAGACGAATGGATCACATGCCCCCACATTTTACAGGAGCATGTGAATTTTATGCCTTAGAGATGCGCTGCCGCTATCAGTTCTAACGGATATGAATTTGAGTATTAAATTTGTACTTCAGTATGTGACATTTTTGTTTTACGGATGCTTTTTGTGTGCACAAAATAGTTTGATCTACAAAATTTCATACTTTGTTTAAGTGCGCTAATGATCCTCAAAAGATATTTATGTTACCATAAACTTGATCCATAATATATCAAGTGTTCATGACTGGGATTTTGTTATTTATTTGGTTTTCCTAAACGCACTTCCGAAAACCTGTCTACAAAATAATTTTGAGTGCTACTGTATAAGAGCTTAAATTAATTTAATTTTTACACTTAACTTAATTATCTAAAAGTACATTTGTACGCAGTTGACCAGTTCCTTCCATTTATTGTTCACCCTGATATGAGCACACTGACGTGCAAGTTGGTTACACCGTTTACGAAATTAAATGTATTGAAACGGCGTATTAAAAAGAACAATGATCTGTAAGTTGAATGCAGATGAAATGTGATAATTCCTTCTTCACTGGCGGTTTGGCACAAGTGCAAACTAAATAGTAGGTACCACGTAATTCGTCGGATTCTTCTTGTGTCTAATCACAAAATACTATGTAAAATAAGATGAGAGTAGTAAAACCAGAACTGAACAACTACAAAACCAATGCCTTTTATCTTACTAGTTTCTTAAATTTAGCTATTGCATACGAAAGTGTAAAACCACTTTTATATTATTGTTCCTGCATTCGAACAGCATCATTGTGTTTTGTTATTTTTTGTCTTCCTTCTCACGGTAATAAAGAAACTGTGGATTTCACCTTTAACCGCAAGAAGAGTCGGGAAAATAAAGATTTTCATCTTGCATTGTTTACACGTAGCGAGCTCGCGACCGAAGGTCACCCATAGCAGTGGCCCCCGAATTTATCCGCGGAAGCCTCGTACGAGAGTACTCGATTACAGTCGTGCTACAACAGCACGTACTTTCCCAGATTAGTAATGGTTTGGTAAAATTTTAGTACCGATTTTCTCTCCATATTCACACATCTCAGCCACCAATTGCAGAACTATCAATTACCAATCGTAGCGTATTAGGCGCGAGAACTTAATTTATTTAAAACTAATGCATCAACACATTCGACAATCTAAAACTGCGTTCGATCATCCAAAAGCACTGCCTAAGAACGAGAAGTTACTAAGAATTTAAAACTCTCGTGTCGCGGCGTTGTCATTGTATTGCCACGTGATACGTCCTGACAGATTATAGCAAAAAAGAGCGTGAAATTCGAATTTGCAATTTCGAATTTTGCAAAAATCACGCGAAACTACTCGTATTAACAAAAAAATGCATGACCTTACTTAATGAAATGATTTGTTCAAAATTATATTTTTAAGTAAAAAGTCTATAATCGATATTGTAGTTTTGTGATGAGCTTTACGATGGTGAATTTCTTAGAATTTTTAATAATATGGAGAGTTCACCGAAAATGAACCTGCGCTATTTTATAAACGTAATTTGCTCTATTTCAGAAGCCATTTTTGAGGAAATTGTTTTTCAGAAATTGCCTATATTTCTAGCCAAATTACCCGCAAACTACACTTCACTTTTGCAATTTTCAAAAATTCAGAGGGGTCAACGAAAATGGGACCTGTGCCATTTCGTTAAGCACTTTTGCTTTATAAGAGGAAAATTATAGTAAAATATTTAATAGTAAAGAATTTTTTTATGAAATTTTGAAAATATGTAGAAACATCATGAAAAGTACTTTCGAAAATCAAAATATCAATTTCAAATTGAAGGGCAGGTTCATTCAAGGGCAGGGCAGGTCCATCAGGGAATATCGGTTTTTGTGAAAATCCAGAGTATGTTTTAGACCTTGGTCGCAAATGGACGGACGGACGGACGGACGGTTTTGTCTTTAAACAATTTTTCGGTATCAAGATCCTACTAAGCAAGTGTTCTGACTGCACAAAGTGTTAAGAGGAAGTTATTGACTAAATATTGGAACACGATTTATCGCCTTTTCAGAATCTGTGACACACGATACGGGTTTTTGGGTAAAAAAAATCTGCGTTTCCATTGCCGCGGCATTACAGTACTTACTATATACTACGTAAATATATGCGAGAAAGTAACAATGCAAATTTAACGTAGTGCCTATATATATCACAGTCCTCCTTTTAAATACGTGTAAGGCAAAGTAGAGAGAAATACAGGCTTTCTCTAAGACATATTACGTGACTTTCCAAATGAATTTACTTTCTCAATAGATTCCTAAAGTTTTACACAAGGAAAATCATATCGTTACCTAACGGTAATTCGTTGGGCTGCACTTACCAACTACTGCTCCTACAAAAAATTTCTAGATTTTGGATAGGTGGATTTTCTTTTGGATACTTACGTCCATGCCATTTATTTCCGCCCAGTGAAGAAACGCCACGAGGTCCCATTGCAAAAATCTTGGTCTTCTTTTAATTTGACTACACGACGTATTGCGTAGTCTTCTTCAAATTACTATGCACCCAAAGTTGCACTGGCAAAGCACTGATGAACTCTACCAATAGGAGAGACCCATTGACACTTCCCTGAGGAATTCGTAACCCATTGCTTGCTACGGAAGATTTTGTCGCGTTAGTCTTTCTCTTTCCTATCTCGCAAAAAATCACTTAAACACGACACCACTATAACGTTAATACCGAATTACCCAATATTTCTGTACTCGTCGATCTTGAGGAACAACAAGAAACTTCGGTAAAATCTATAACTACCGCGTCTATCCATTCGCCGACATCAACAGAGCGAAATGCTGTGATGAATAAGTTAGAGGTCATTTTTTCTTATATGTTGAAGCCAGAGATTTTTTTGTTAATACAATCTTTGCTTCAGTATTTCATCTTTCATTTATTTCCTTCACATTTTATCGAAATCGTAATAGTTGTCCCAGAGACTCGGAATTTTGTGTAAAATTATGAGTTTTCCACAAATTCGTAAACAAGATTTGTTTTTAAACGGCTCCAATGTTTCATAAACGTTTTGTAAAAATGCAGAACACTGAATTCTGTGGCATCGGATTGTTTTCATTACATCTTTCAAAATAGTCAGTGGCTTAGGAAAACTCGTAAAGGCATGTGTTAGGCCAATAATTCAATTGTTTCAATCCCGAAGTGAAGTAATCCGCCGCTGTCCGCGAAAACTTATACAATCTAGTTCAAATGTGAGAAATTTTCGCACGAATACAGCTATTATCACAATATTTCGTAACAGTTTTAAATAATACAAGAAAGTAAGTGCTGTTTCATCCCCACGTCCAAACTAAAACTTTTTTTATTTCAAACATATTTACGGGGAACTGAACCCTCCCCCTCTCAAATAACTCTTGAATCTGCCTCCTAGGATTGTCTGATGTAAAGAATCCCTGAAATAACAATGGATATAAGAATACCGATATTTAAGTAAATACCTAGTAATTTAACCCATAAGTCAACTACTCAGATGAATACATTTTCAGTATGCGTGAAATACGTAGCACACGAACAAGAAAGCGCCCTGCGTAGTTGCAAAGCTACGCCGCGCCGCGCCTTTGGCTTTCGCGTGGCGGTGCACCGCGTTGCTTTGCCTCTCGATAGATGGCGCGTGCGGTGCCTCAGCTGGTCTGTTGTCTTCGCTGCTTCATTCAATCCGAGACGGCGCCTGCGTCCCAAGTCAGCACAGATTTGTCAGTTTTGTTTTAGTGGGAATGCTTTCGGATATGAACATAGGGATTGATAGATATTGATACATTGATAGATATATATGTAAAATCAAACGTGAAAGATTTTAATTATATTGAGATAATCCTACTGCTCGCTTTGGAATATCATTTTCTGCGATCTTTTTAACAGATTTTTAAACCCGATAATTGTGGAGCGGCTTTGGAGATCCTAAAAGGAAATAAGTATGCATTTATATTCCTCAAAATATATGTGCATGTATTTGGCATTTAGGGTGGGATTTAGCCGACTTTTTCGAACTAGAGGTGTTCCCAGACCCTGGACCCAATTTTTATTTATTATCCACGCCAGGGCTTAATGAAGACGTGTTGCGAACGTATTCTCATCACCGTATGTATCATACTTTGCCTGCCTGAGCTTTTCGTTCGTCACACAGCTGTAAGCTGTGTAGCTGTGCTGTAAGTTGTGTAGCTGTGCTGTAAGCTGTGTAGCTGTAGTGTCGTAAGGGTCGCGGGTTCGAGTCCCACCTCGGACATGGTTGTATTTGTGTTCGTCCTTCCACCCCTTATCATCATCGTATCGTATCATTCACAGTTACCATAACGTTAACTCCAATAGTGGTCGCTAATGACCTAGATGTTGATGCGACCTTAAATTTTTAAAAAAACTGAGGCGATTGTATTAAAAGGCCGAACTCTATTTTTGCCCCGGCCGGGAATCGAATCCCGGACCGCTACACAGAACGCTAGGTCGCTGTCCATGAGCCACCGCAACAAAATATAACCAACAAACTATGATCTTGTATTCGTTAAGACGTAACGATCTAAACTTGTCAGCAAGTTGTAGGAAGTTGTAGGAAGACACATTTGTTAATGCTTCCCTACAGTTCCTGTATTATTGAAAATAAAAACATCTGATTAAGACGTGATCTCCATTGTTGCAGTTGATGCGTCCGTATATCTTCAGATTGTTGAATGAAATGATTCTTCTAGTAATCGTGGATAAAGAATCTTTTGATGTTGACGAGATACGTAAATACCACTTAAATATAGTTAAATCTCTGCGAGAGTATTCTTGTTCAAAATCTGCAGGTAGTTGGATTCTATAAAGAACGTTTGCACTTTTTACCTAAGCCACAATGAAAATATACTCTACAAAATATAATAATTAATAATGATAAAATCTGTACAAACACATTTTCGTATTGATTTTCAAGAAAATATGAGTATGTTTGGAATTAGTAAAAAAGCGTATCCTCTGTTTTTATGACATTTAATTCAGTCAAATTATTATTTCGTAACGTAATTTGCTACATCAGGAACAGATATAGAAAAACACTATAATATCTTCAAATGACAAAATTGATGTAGTTCAAACATTATGTGAAAGATTTATAAAAGTATTATAAAATGTCTCACACGTATACCTGTCTGACAAGTGAAAGATTAAAATACAAAAGTTAAAACATTCGCTATCTATTCTAAATTCTAAGAATTAAAATTTATAATTTTTAAATGTATTTTAAAATTTTAAATAAGTGAGCAAGAAGTAAAAGCCATAAGAAACGTTCACCTTTATACTAATTTTACATGGTGTTAAAAACCTCAAACAGTGAAAGTATATTAGCTAAAATGAGCTCGAGGCCAGTGGAATATTTGCTGATGTTGGCTCAAGGGGTGCAACTGAAGAAATGAACGAAGCCCAGAGAAGAACTGGTGTACCGTCTATGTTCTATTCTATAGCTGTTCATGTAACCTTATGATGTAACAAATGAAGTTAGGAAAAGTTACAATTCGCCTGAAATAAATGATCGTCATAAAAAAACAGAGGAAACTCTTTTATACTAATATAAATATTACCGTCAATCAGAAAGTTGGCTTTTTATCTGCAAGTTTTATTATTTTTTAAATAATTTGGAAACTATTTCCCCAATTATTCGCCAACTTAGCTTATTCGGATAGGGTGATGTGGGGTAATTACGTACTATTTTGAGTAACATTCAACTTTGTCGGTTTGTGGGTGTACATTAACATTTTTTTTTATTTTATCATTTAGGACCGGTATTTTAGATTGTAAATCACTCTCTGGCCGTTAAAAAAAATAGAATTCTTCGTGATTTTGTCGAACTTTTTTAAACTACCTCTAAAGTACACATTTACCTCAGACTGTGTGGAAAATGTGAACTGTGCTTGGGATTCCTCTATGATCTACCTGTTTCGCTGCTAGAGCAAATGTGCGCAAAAGAGCATAGGGTTTTTTCTATTCCTACATCTTTCATATGAGTATACATTTATCTCAAGTACACCTTTTTCCCACTCCACCATAATTATAAAACGAGTTTATAATGGGAAGCCAAAAATAGAACGATATTCAAATTATGTAATGAATATAATAATATAACGTTAAAATACCAAAATAAGCAACTCTAGACCCAATAGTGAAACCGCTTTACCATCAGAATGCAATCATATTTAAATCACATTCCAAGTATTAAATGAAAGGTAGAGGTGTACAAATTGATCAGTAATAAAAATTTATCTCCTTTATAGAAAGTCCTCAGTAATCTTCACATTTGTCAATCAGTATAGTAATCTTCACTTTTGATTGCAGATTCTTTTTCTAATGAGTGTGTTGCGTTTGAAAGAAGTGAGGGATTGAAGTTTGCTATTTTTTAAAAAAAAACTGGTTTAATTAATTCATAGAACAAATGTCCTTTTCTGGTCTAAACATGCAAAATGTATGATTTAGGTGACTGCAATAATAGGTTCAACGTATTTGCATACTAACAGAAAAATGCGTCAAAAACGAGAAATAGTAACTCGAAGTTAAGGTTGTCAAGAGCCAATTAAATTATATTTCCCGACAAAAAAGAATAATTTCGTACAAAAGGAATTGGGGCTTTGGCTTTTCATTTTCATTTTTTGTTTAGTGTATTGTTTTCTCGAAATGCAAAGATAAGCGGGTAAATTTAGTGCCTAACCAACTAAGATTTCTCCTTGTAAAGCATGTGCTAAGTATTTCAAAGAAGGTCAACGAAAACGTGGGAGTTCTTGCATGAAATTGAACCAGTTTGTGCCGTTTTCCTGGGCGGCTTCGCCGAGGAAGTTATCTACTATTTTGCCATTCCAATTTCTCGATATTTCGTTTGCAATCCTAGGCGTTGATATGTCTACGCGCAAGGAAACTCGAGGTCGGGTGTTACATCGCAAAAAAGAGGAAGTTCAACGAGGTCGCGTGTGCAATCGAGGAGCAGAAACATCGTGAAGGGTGTTCGGAGAGAAACTTAACGTCGCTTTGCGCCTGATCGAGAAAGGTGTTGGAAGTGAACAAAGATTTCAGGAAATTCTTGATGAAGCGCATTCATTATTAATTAACGTAACTCTTAATATAAATGTATAAATTACTATGAAAGAAGGAGACCCATGGTGTGGTAGTCAGACCGCTCTCCTTTCACTGCTGGGCCGTGGGTTCAGTTCCCAGCCAATCAGTGTGGAATTTAGTGCACAAATCGGGATCGCGGCAGTTTTTCCGCGGAGTTCTCCTGTTTTATATGTCTCTTTTTATCTGTTGTTCCCTTCCATTAATCATCGTTTTTTAAGGGCCAGAGCACATTCAAAAATTAAGACGCAAGATGGAATATTGATTTGAGAGAAATACCGATTGAGGATTTCTAAATAGTGTTTGTGTTGTGCCTGAAATAATGAAAAGAAAAATACATATACGGTAAAGCTGTATACATTTATTCTGTTGTATGATGTGTATGGCAATTTACCACTGAAAATATGCACTTCTTTAAAGATAGTTGATAAAGACCCTAAATTGGGTTCTTTCAGTTTTACTTGGTCTTATACCCATTATTTTATGTGTAATTAGTAGAAGGTCTCTTTGTGCGCCCGCGCCCCCTCGTCTTTTTTTCTATTTATAAACTAACGAATGTTCAATTAATCTAACAAATTGAAAATAAAGATGAGAAATAGATCCGGAGATGCACGATGAACCAATTAGTTCATCCAGTAGGTGAGTTTGCCTACGATGTAGTACAACGTGATGGTGTGCTGCGCCATTTTTGAAACCTCTATTATCCTTAAGCCGCCGTTGTTCGACCTGTTTATCACGATTCGTTGATTCCAAGTTCAACGTAACATGGTGAAATTCCGTGGTGTCGCATAAAAATATAACCTTGGTTGCACACTAGCTCTTTCGAGTCCAAAATTAAAACTTATATTTTACTACAGTTATTATAAACAATTTTAATTATGTGTCTATTCGGATGTAAAGTTCGTAATCTGTTTGTTTCTCCAACAATGTATGAAGTTGTAGCAACAATAGTTCACTTCCTGGTTTTCTACCGAGCTCTGGATTTCAAGGCGCGCTCTTATTTTTGTTGTGGAATGTTCATCATTCATGATGAGTCTCAGGTGGACAAAACATGTTCGCATGAGGTTTTCATGGAGTCCTCCAGTTTTCGTTGGTGTCTTTCAACGTTACGCGTCATTTCACACCTTCACCCATCGTTCATCAGAGCCAGAATGTCATATCCTTCTAATTGATGCATCATGAGTAGTTGATGGATTGATAAATCTCTAGCTAGTGTCAAAAATCCTGCCACTGTCGGAGGTGTCGTACTCGAACCTAGAACCTCCCTGTCAGAGGCACTGCAGTGACATCAATTGATGCCCTGAGCCACCTCTCCCGGTCTTGTGCAATGATAACCGCACATTCATACCCTGTTTATGAGATAATTTATTGTTATTTTTCGTCATCAAATGTCCAGGTTCATTTCAAGTTCATTTTATAAAAAAGGGGTAAGTATTTCTAAAATCTTCAGGTATGTTTTTTTATTTTATTCGTACGAGTTGTTTTTGCGGGGAGACTGCCCGTAGGCAGTGTTGCGCACCCGAGTTTCGACCCAGGCTTCCTTCGAAGCCTACCCCCGACGCGAGTCTGGGGACTTTTATCTAAGCAGGCGCACACCGTGGGCAGTCCCGTCTGCGCCTGGGATTTGACTCTCACTTTCTCCGCCAGATGTCGGGCTCAGTTAACTATATCCGAACTGTCTGGTTGGGAGAAAGTGGATCTCGTTAGGGCGGGATGTTGTCGGAGGGATTTAATTTTGCCGGGCATCCTGCCAGGGTTCTTTTACATGCCACAAGAGTGACATGGCTACTGTGGATTTTCCGCCCTTCGAAAATCCGGGTTCCTCGGCCGGGATCGATTCAGGTATGTTTAATTGGGGTTTTGCACTTATTTGGTTGAAAGCTTTCCTAAAACTTTCAGGTCATCTAGCCTTGAACCCTCTTCTTTATAAATATAATTTCCCGCTGTTGTTGCATTTTTATGACAATTCAGTATATCATGATAAGGTTTTTTAAACCAATAAATTAGGAGCCATTTTTGAGAAAATTTTGTAAATATTGAGTTTTGATGTCGAGTACCTCCAGAAATCAAAATAACTATTTTAACTCAGAGGGCGGGAGGTCATTTCAATCGATCGAGGGATATCTGTTATGGAAAAAATTGTCTTAACGGTTTAAGAGCCCGCGTTGACCCCGGGCGGAGGTACGGTCGTTTTCTCGTCAATCGATTTTTTGGTATCAAGGACCAACAAAACATGGATTCTGATTGAATAACGTGTTAGAGGAAATAATTTACTGTAAATAGGATAAAGATTTATTCACTTTATCGTTACCTGGGTCGGAAGTAGGTTTGTCTGTCGAAAATTCTACGTTTTTTTGCGCAAAATAACAATACTTTCTCTTCTTACGAAGTAAGTGCGAGAAAGTGAAATTTTCAAAGTTGCAAAAAAGAACAAGGAATTGTTTTTATTATGGATATACTTGAATATCCTGGCTTCGAAAAATTAAATTCAATCAAGTGAATGGTAAGATTTCACATCTCGAAATGTTAATACAATGTTATTAAAAATGGAACTACTTTTTCATTACGGGCTCTGAAGACCGCACGCGTTTCGGCAACAGTAAGGATCGATGTACCGACGACAGTGGAAGATCGCGGATGTGTATTTGGACGGATGAGTGAAATTGACTTCAATTAAAAACGTTAGCGAGTTTTTGGCCCCAGTCACAATCGAATTCAAAGCTCGACTACCTTGATCGGTGGAATCTGTGAAGGTTTAGGCGAATTCCCGAGCAGCGAATATTTGGAGCGCCGGTGGTCTTTTCTTCCTCCCTTCCTCCCTCATTATGTCTCCACTGCCATTCTTCCAGCCGAGCAAATGGCTGATCCCCTTCCTCATATTGTGAACTCTCACACACTGATTAAGGTTTTTTTAAAGGTGCCTCTTATGCTCTCCGTTGCCGGAACACATCTGCGTGCTGTCCTTTGACGCAATAGTGTTAGTCGCATGTTGCAATAAATTACACAGCGCGTCTAATAGTTATGCTAGGACGTAAATTTAGACAAAGCAGTCTCGTTTGGAATTCAAAGTGTCCAGGGAATTTCTGTTTTCGTGTTTCAAAATATGGAGTTTTGCCCAGTCGAACATATTTTTTACTTCTTCGTTCGTCACATTAGTTATACTTGCCTTTCTGAATTGGTGTATCCAACTATTTCAATATCTTCTGTTTTACAGGAAAGTCCTCCGTGTATATATACTTGCACAAATTTGAATGAATAACTCTCATACTTAGACTTTTCATCTGAGAATATTAAACAGTATGTTGAGCTATCAGCGGCTATGCTTTTAAACCATTCGATACAGGGGTACTGGTTCTGAATGTTCGACTTTCCTCGCAATCATGATCGCATTCCGATGGATGCGTAGTAGTAGCCTGCACAGATGCTGTCGTTCACTTCTGATAAATTATCAGACTAGCAAGAAAGCTTGTATAACGTACGCAGGGTTGTTAATGGGCATTGTCAATAAGATGACAAAAGTAAAACGTAAAATTCTCATCATCGACAATTTTACTGCTGGCTACTATTCCGCAGCGCAAGTCAGTAATACAATTTTAATTTAAACAGTTATCTTATTTTCGCATGAAACAAAAACGCTTTATTCAAGACTCAGTATGACTTTTTTTAACCGCAGTCTGTGTAGGATGAAACAACTGCAACTAACGGCGTTTTTCGGATTCGGCAATTGCGATTCGACTTAGCGAATTTCGTTTACAATTTATTTATATATAAGGTGTCCAGGGAGGAAACAATGAAACTTCGAAAATAAGCTCTTAAGACAATTTTAAGCATATTTTATCTAAACTCCTTCGGTATTTCGAATGGCAGAGCTACAATAAGCTCTCAGACGTTGGTTACAAAAAATACTTTCTAGGCAAAAATTTGCATTTCAGAAACATGACCACTGCGGAAACATGTGAATTGTTTCTTATTTACAAAATAAATGCTAATTTTGTTCACAAAGAAAAAAAACTCAAAACTAAAAAGCGCTCAATTTACAGAATCCCTCTGCTTTTTATTTCTATGTTAATTTTTTTGTGAACAAATATATTCATTTTTTTGTAATTAATAAACGATTTACATGTTTTTCGAGTAATTTTTTGATTCTGAAATGCAAATTCTTGAATAGGAAGTATTTTTTCTAACCAATATTTGAGTGCTTATTGTGGCTCAGCCATTCGAAACATCGAAGTAGTTTATTAGACAAAATATGGTTAAAATTGTCTTAAGAGCTTATTTTCGAAGTTTCGTTGTTTCCTCCTGGGACATATGTATGTTTGTATGTATGTATGTATGTATGTATGTATGTATGTATGTATGAAAACATTCATACACATGAGTGGAGATTGTTTGAGTTTCTGATGTTTCCAAGCCATTGCATGCTTAGTTCACTTCAATCAACTCGTCCAATTTTTCTGATTCGAGGTAATTTTACACTAATGTTAATTAAAGAAAATACAATAAAGAAGAAGAAAGGAAAAATACGAGTGAGGACGGGCTATAAAATGCTCAAAGATTCGACGGTAGTAACATTAACACAGTTACACACTAACTGAAGGGCAACCCGTTTCAAAACTGTGATTACGAGAGCTGGCGTTGGAGACACAATCTGGAAATTTCGCTGTTTTTTGCCGCTGATATTATCTTCGCGCTTTGTGGGGACATCTCACGGCAGACTTAACTGCCTTGGCATCTGTCATGACGATGTCCTTAGACACTTGTATGCGGCTTGGTTTTGATCTTGCATTCCACGAAATCGTATTCTTTTTAAATTCGTAAAATTTGACACGATAATAATGACAAAAATGTGTTCGATTAATGCAGGATCAAATGGGAAGGGATTTCTATACATAGAAATTCACTACAATTAGTGTTTCCTTAAGTTAATGTTATTATTACGAAACAAACATGAATTATCGATCCAAGATTTTTCTATCGTCCAAAAATATTTATTCTCTTAAATGTCGGACACAGACACATTTCTTTGCTTCTTTTACGCCAAACAGCAACAAAACAAGCAAATAAACAACGGTCACATAGAAACGGTGATGCCTTAGAACCAAACGATCCAGAACCTCACAGTAAATCGACGTTGAATTTGAGATATTAGTAAATAACGGCTCTTGTGAGCGCAGTCACTGTCTGGATTGCGCTCGCGAGTTACCAGCCGGCTCGGCAAGCGTAAATCTTGAATAAACATAGACTATCAACGACTTACAACGGTAGTTGCTATATTGTATTTTCATCTGTACATTAATCCTAATTAGTTGCGTGAATGATGCAATTTTCGAGCTTTTTCTTTTACTTCACTGTAAATATTTGTTGCAGCATTGTAGAAAACCTGGTAGATAAACCTTGTGTACACTGCAGATATTGAGATGGGAAAGCGCGGAAAAACACTTGCTTGAATTAATCAGTATGACTTATTTTATATTCAAATAATGCTGCAATTTACTCGTGAATTTATAGCCCGTAACAACAAATAAGTCCGAAATATTTATTTATTAATGTGGGTCTCCACACTGAATTTATTTGACCCATTCTTTTGTTTGCAAATGGATTTTCAATTTCTGTTTACGTATTATGTAGCAACCACTCCTAATACGATTTTTCTTTGCAGGAGATCAAATACATTTTAAACATGATTTGCATTTCTTACTTTTTAATGTAGTATAATGTGTTACTTAAATTAGACTCCAAAACATGTTAGGATATCAAATCTCCCTTGCAGATGTTTTTTCCCTTTTTACTTATTCGTAACAAATGAATTATGGGGTTATCAGGTTCACAGATATGTTCCCTCTTGGTTATGAAATTTAATCCCTTTTGTGATTTACTAGGCAAAATATAAAACAACATAAATAAACCAGTATTTGCTAGAGGATAATAGATGACGTGAAACCCTAGCAAGTGGTATTAATTCATACTTAATGTTGGTTATTAAGTTCTTGCATCGTGGCCCACAATTTTATCTGTAATATATTGTATTTCGTTGTAGCGTCATCTACTATAACGACGGATCGCCCATTAAGACACTAATCTATGGTCCTTTCATTCTGTAAACATTTTGTTGAGCATATATTCCTGGAAATAAAATTGCATATAACTCGTTTACTACAATATCAGTCATTACCACACGAATTTGCAACCCCTTCGAGATAAACGATTTCATAAAATAGATTGATTGATTGGTTGGGTTTAAGGGCGCTTCAACGGCTAAGGTCATTTGCGCCCCGTCATAAAATAGAACTTTCTATCGAACATTATCTCTGATAACCCTATTCCATGAGCTTCACTACTAGTTTCCCGTATAGTTCGCGTTTAGATGTCTCTGAAAGTTGTAATTGGTATGGGAAAAACAGGGTAGGACGGGCGACCGAGACTTGAATATTGTTATTATTGTTCCTAGTATTACGGAGGAGTTCAAAACAGGCCATTCTATCTCATCAGTTTTAGTTTTACTCTTTCACGGATTTTTGTCAAATAAATAATAAGGAAAAATAAGGGTTATATGAAGCACTTTTAGAAAGGGATTTACATTTTTCTTAACTTTACATACATGAGGAAAAAATGAGGAAAAATATGGTTCCGTTAAAGCAGCTGTACTAAGAGGTTTATATTTTTCTAAAATTTACCGCACCGGGGAGTCGGCTCAAAGCAATAGCTAATGCCACTGCAGCGTCTATGACAGAAAGGTTACATTGACACCATTGACAAGCGCGTATTTTTAATGATTATATTTTTCATGCATCGTGTATCGGGAAAATAAAAATGATCTGGAGCGTTATTGTGTTGAATTGTGGCGGGGAGGGAAGAGCGCGGCGGGAGGAGAACGCGGAGCGAGAGAGCAAGCCGCGCCGGGCGGGGCCATGCGGTATTATGTCGAAGAGGGTCGGGAAAGACGGGAAACTGCATGATATGGATGTAGAGGAGGAGGCGACGGCGGCGGCGAAGGATGGCAAGTGACGTCGCATCTTCGACATCTGCGTTGATCTGCCGGGGAATCGGGGCGCCACTGGCGCAGCTGGGCGCATGGCGCGTTGCAGGCTTTTGGCAGAAGCGGATTTCAGGGGTGATGGGGTCACGGTCTACCGAAAATCTGTGTGGATGAAAAACGCGAGCCACGCTTCCAACAATATCTGGATATGAGAAGAATATTTCTATAGTTCGAAATACCTACTTTCGGCTTTCCAAAATGTATATAGTACACAAACTTAAGATCATGTCAGCTATTGGCCAGCTTGTTCGCTTTTGTTGAAGAGAAAGTGATTTGCATTCAAGTAGTTATTATTGAATACTTTTCATTCGTAAACAAAACTCGCAGCTGAATTTTACGCGAATTTATGAAAAGTCATCTTCGTGGTTCATTGAAAAGGAGTCATGACTTCGACTTTCAATTATGCCTGAACTAATTTCAAACATTTGCTGTACTCAAAGAATTTTATGCAAATATTATTTTAATGCTTATTTTTTATACTATGATTAGAAAAATATTTGTTATTAACTTTACAAAGGACTATTTTAGCATTTGCCATTGAATCAAAAGAAACTGAACTAAAAGACTGTCAGCGATGAGAGACATACCAGAAATTTGCAAAATCCTCAATGTCAATATATTGAAACGTTGGTCGGTTGGTTGATTAGTGATGCCGCGCGAGTCAACTGCTAAGGTCAATAGTCCCGTAACTGTAGTGCATGTTTTATCGCGAGGAGGGGTGACGGTAATCATTCCCCCACTGGATGGTGAGATTCGGTGCCGACCTACTGTCGGCTACGGGTTTTTTCCCCAACAGCGGGGCACCGTCCTCGCCGGGACAAGCTCTAAGCTCCCGACCTGGTCTCCGGATATGTGTGATAGTGTAGTGCGTATATGTAAGTGTGTGCAAGTAAAGAGTAGGATAGGACAAGGAATGTGCAGGTCGCTCGCGGTCCGTGCCCGTTGTTAGGGTACTGCTCCAGCATTTGCCTCGTATTGATCGGAGAAACCACGGAAAACTACCGATCAGCGCAGTTCGCCGCTAGAATTCTTCTCCAGATAGCGGCTGAAGTCCACGTAGCTATCTAGCAAGTGTCGAGAATCCTGCTACCGTGGGGGCTGTAACTCTAGGACCTCCTGGTCAGAGGCATTGCAGTGACATCGGTTGATGCTTTATGAAAACCATTTTTATATATTTCGTATCTAAAATTTTTGTAGCTGAGAACTCTTCCTGGATTATTAAACCTGTGAGACTTCATGTTTTAATATCGTCGGATTGTAAAAGGCTGTTTAAGTGTACAATGTAAACTTTTTGCGGTGTGCTGTTACGGAGTGCTGATGAATATTATTACTAGGACATTGGTTACCTAATTCCTTGTGTGTAAAGAGTCCGAATGGCTTAGGAACTCAAGGACATCTGATTATGAATGATAACGTATGAATGGAAGAGGAAATATGAGTATGCTTGGGAGTTTAACGTAAACGTTTTTTCCTCTCTGCAAATTCTATTCCAAAATTACAATGTTAGTTGGGTTTATCACATGGTGTTTGGAGTAAGAACACCACCGAATCACTTATATAATCCAAAAACATACAGTTACAAGCAAAAATATTGGGCAGAAATTGAAAACGTAGATGTAATATGTATACGTCCTTTTGTCTATAAATTGTGTAACACATTTCAATCAAGGTTGGTAATGGCTTGTAGTGAGATATTTGAGCAGCTACGGCTGGAAGGGATCGTTCCTAAGAAAAATGAAGTAAATGTATTTTGGAGTTATTTTCGATATAGTGAAATGTGCCATATTAAAACTTACAACAGAATGCACTCTTAGTAAGGCGTTTGTTGTATATAAAATAGATCTGTTAGGAGTAATTTGGTTCTCAAAATCGCCACATCTGCTTTTCGCTGACAAACAAGAGAAGGAAGAATCTCTGTGTGGATACTTGAAGTGCAGCTCAGTATCTACGAATGCGAGTGTTAAAAACTGTCAACGTTCCCATTAAATCTCCCTTTATGCAACATATTTTTTTATTTCGTAATTCGGCAAGTTTGCGCGATAAAGGTTAGTACTCCCCCTATTTTCGTGTCCATTCTAAAATGGGGTCTCGATGTGCAATTCCAAATCTTTTTTTCATTCATAGTAATGGTTTGAATCTCGGGAAATCTTTTGTTTTACACATTACCATTGGTGTGATTAAGGGCGCTGTTTTTCGCACGTTCTGCATCCCTCCGGTGGTACTGAGTTTCGCCTGATGTTCATTTTCATGAAAGAACAGTTTTGAAGCAAACATTTGAAACAAAGCGAAACTGCCTTCCGGCGTTCGTGAGTATCCAGTAGTGGACACATTCCGGTTCATTGGCCGTCCAGCGGGCTGTGTCGGAGACCTCTGAGCTGACTTGTGTGACCAAGGACTTTCGTTTGCCTACTCCATGACCGAGTGGAGTGCGCACTGAATTGTGGGCTTGCTTTCATTTTGACTGGTTGAACTCGATCAAGCATGTTTTTTCGTCTTAACGTCTTCCTGGAAGTAGTGTAGTCGGATAACAACAATGACAATGATGTCTGCGATTATTATTATTATTATTATTATTATTATTATTATTATTAACTATTATTATTATTTTCTGAAGGGTACGCATTGTTGCAACAATGCGCACTGTCCTAGGCCAATCGTTTCAATTATGCGTGTGAGGTCCATCTCCAGCGGCCCTGATGTAAGACAACCATCATTATCTTTTCCCTCTTTTGCTTAGAAATGTAATGAGAGAAACAATAAATGGAAATAACAGCTTCGAGTTGCTTCCTTGCGTTACCATTAAAAATGGAATTGATAATAAAGAAAATATTTTCTCTTGGAATTCTACCTATTCAGTACCGAATCACCATTCTGAATGTCATTATATTCTGTAATATGAGAGTCATTATAAGTCTATGTCATATATTACAGTCATATGTGTCATTATATTCTATATCGAGACGTCATGTGGAATAAGCGACACATTTCCATTTCTAAGAAAATAAATTTCAAAATTTGTGTTGTAATTAATGCTGAATGAAATTTTTGTTGTTCAGTTTTAAAACTAAATAAGTTTCCCGGAAAGTTTTCACTAGCAATCTTTAGCCGTAACAATGTGATATCTTTGCCTCAATGCCTCATTTATTATTATAATGGGAAATTCGACATGATTTGGTGTTTCGTACATAAATGAGGCGTGTCCAGAAACTAATTGCCTTTGGTCGTCAACAAAAAGGAAAAAAGATTGTAGCATATGCAGCAACTGTTTCACCTTTCCCTCATAAACACCACCAGAATGGAGACATTTGTCATACCATGGGATCAACATTTGTGTCTCTATGTCGTAGAAGTCTGCTTCGCAAATTCTGCGATGTTGCACAGGAACATCCGGTCAGTATTAAGCGTATCACAGCGACACATAGTTGCAGGACAGGGAAAGGTGACTCCGGGCATCAAGTGATATCACTGCAGTGCCTCTGACCGGGAGGTCCTTGGTTCGAGTATCGACTGTGACAGGATTTTCGACACTACCTAGATGTCGAGTTCAGTCGCTGTCTGGAGGCGAATTCTGCCGGCCGGCTGCTCTGATCGGTAGTTTTCGATCAACACCAGGCGAATGTCGTAGTAGTACCACCCAATCAAACGGGCCTCAGATCGCGCGCCATCTTTCCTTCCCTTTCCTTGTCCTATCCTTACCCCTTACTTACAGTTACACTTACATGCATTACACTACCACACGTGCCGGGTGACCGGTCTGGAGCTTAGAGCTGGTCCGGAATGGGATGGTGCCCCACTGGTGGGAGATACCTGTTTGGGTGAAATCCCGATAGCCGAGAGGTAGGTCGGCGCCGGATCTCACCATGAAGTGGGGGAAGATCACCGCCACCTCGCGAGGAAAAACACGCTGTACACTTACAGGACTAATGATCTTAGCGGTTGATGCGCCCAGTATCACTAATTGGTCAATCAATCAATCAATCATAGGTGCAGGTAGCTGTCAAACATTGGATCTTTTCGGAATACTTCTACGACTCAGACGATACTTCCTAGACAAATGCCTAAATTCTAGTGGCGGGGTGGGGGAAAAATGAACTGTATCTGCTGCAGTAAACGTTTTCCGTGAAATTGCCTTCTTTCCTTAGACGACCTCTTTCCTTAGATGTCGTTTGCCGTGTTCTCGCGAATGTGAGTAGCTTCATTCACAAATGGTATAACAAGGGACAAAACAGACATTTTCTTTCAATTATTATACGTATTTTTAGGTTTTATAGTGCAAATGAGGTAGTGTTAGACGTAATATAAATTTGTATGGTATTCGAATGTGAACGAAAGGAAAAATCACGGTTATTTCTCACATACGAGTTTAGGAAAGGAAAAGGTTGAAATCTGTAAGCATTCGTGTCTTTTTTCGATTCCAAAACAAAGCGGAAGAATCATTACTAACCGATGTATTATTTTGCTAGGGACAATGAATTTAAGCGTTTCGTGGTAATTTTCGAGATCTTGTCCACGATCACTCCCGCGTCGAGCATCCTTCACCCTTCCTGCACATTAGTCGAAATTCTTTTGCATATTAGGAGGGGAATTTGCCGCCATTGCCGCGGAGAAGACTGTAGCAATAGGAAGGAAGGTGCCTAAATAGTCTGCACTATAAGTAATAATTATTCCAATTATGCTCGGTCCCGGCCCGCCCCGACCGGCCCCGCCCCGCCCCGCCCCGCCCCGACCGGCCCCGCCCCGCCCGCTTTACCATGTCACTGTACTCCGGTTCTGCCCGTCGCACCTGTGCAAGTGGGCTATCTGGACCGCCGAAGAGCGCGGGGGCGAGGCGGGTCGGCGGCGGCGATGGCGGAGGCCGCCGTCGCCGCGGCAGGCGACGGCAGGAGAAGCCGCGTGCGTCACAGGCCATCGCGAACCATCGTAAAGCGGTTCCAGTGCTTACGTAAGACTCCGCCGCCGTTGCCATCACCGTCACCGTTGCCACCGCCACTGCCGCCGGCGCTCCCACGGTCGAGTGCGGCGAGGCGCTCTCGAGAACGCGTCCCCTTGCCATGAGGGCGTTCGCGGGCGTCGCCGCCGCCGCACGGTGGTTTGAAACGCTCAGAAAAGTGGCCAAAATATTTTTTTTGGGGGGTGGGGGGGCTTGTTTTCATTTCCCATTAGCAATTCATGAGCAATTCCTATTATTCAGGTACACATGAAAAATGTGTTCTGTGTTTGAAGTTCTGTACCAGATATTGTTACTTCGTGTCCATTATTGTGTAGAATGCCCGCAAACATGACGAATTTTTAAGATACCGGTGGTCGTAAATCGTTCAGATTTCATGAACCATAGTTCTGAGTCATTCTAATGGGCATATGTACCTGAATAGTTTTGAAAAAAATGATTTTTCAATTTTTCTCTACAAAATTCTGTAATATTTTCTGAGCAAAATTATGTATGTTTTTTATGAGTAACATTTCGGGAAGTTTTCTAACAAGCTATTTTAAACATTTCGTGTGAAGGGGCCATGTTCCTTTAAAATGGCAAATTTTGTTCCATTTTATTTCTTCTTCTTCTGAAGACATTTCGATGTAATAAATTTTATTTGCAACCTCTGCTAGAGTTTGGCGCTGGCTGTATGTTGCGATACTTTGTTTGTTCTTTGTTTACATTATTGTATCCATGTGTTGATGACTTATTGGGGGTTTTGCGTAGTCACCGTCAAACTTTAAATTGAAATTCCCATTAGTTACATTTTATCATATAAATCTTTTATCAAGAAAAACTTATGTAAGATAGAAATCTGATATTTTCAAAACACTATTTACAATAATGTAGATTACAATAAATGTCCTACATTCAAAACAAACAGAAATATGTTTTAAACTTTCAAAAATGTGGTCAATTTTTAAGCATGTATTTTAAAAATTATTTCTGAAAAAATCATAACTGTAAACTATTTCATTCTAGTCTATATTTAGATAAGTGTGTTGTAAAGTTTGCCAAATCTGATGCATCTACTTGCTATAGTTTCAGAGAACATATACTAAATTCGTTAATGAGCAAAATAAAAAAGTCATAATAAACTAAAATATTAATAACAAAAAATACAGTAAAGATCTTAAAGTAAATTAAATGATTAAATTATTCCGAAGAACTTATTTACACTGTGACATAAATTCAATTTACATCGGTATCAAAATTTTCCAGAAATTGGGGTTTGAAAATGCTTAATTTTGATCATTATTTGTATTGCGTTTACATACATATGCCCTTAATGTTTTAAAATATTATGTTTTTTTCTCTACTCCTAATAGCTGTCAAACCGTATTTCTACCAAATTATTTATGTTCTTTCATATTTGATATAAATATTTTTGTAAGTGTAGATTTCTTGGAGCAATGTTACGACAACACATGAGAAAAGTCTTGTCTTACAAAAAGAACTAAGAAGTAGGTTAATGAAGATTTCATTTCGAACTTACTCCAGTTCTCAATCTTCAAATAACATTTAATGGTGGGTTTTGGATCAGGAATAAAGTATCGCAATCTGGAGCTCCTTGTTTGGTATTCTACACTGGCATCCGCCCGAAATTGGTCGGAGACAAGGGCAACGACAAGTCAGACCAAGCCGACTCTAGAATTCTTATCCAGGCAGTGGTCGGTTTCGATGAAGTTTCTTCACTGGCGTTGAAACTCCTGCGTCGTGACCCACGGAGGCCGGCTTAGATGGCTCAGGGCATTAGCTGAGGTCACTGCAGTGTCTTTCACCGTAGGTCCGAGGTTTCGAGTCCTGAAGGCGGCAGGATTTTCGACACCAGAATTGCTAGGTCGAATTCAGCCTGTGTTTAGACGAAAGTTCTTGCGGCCGGTTGCTCTGATTTCCGTTGTTTCGCCGAATACTACCAGATGGATCCCGCAATTGTACCTTAGCAAACGAACTACGGGCCGCTTGCTTGCTTGTCCTATTCCCACTTCTGAGTTATAAACGCACACATACATGCACTACACTACCATTCATGTCGGGAGACCAGTTGGGAGTTAAGAGCTGTCCCGACGTGGGCGGTGCCCGCAGGTCAGAGATATCTGGTTGAGGAAAACTCGGCAAGGCGAGGTGCAGGTCGGCGGAACATCCGACATGTTGGTCGGATTTCACCAACCAGCTGGAGAATATCACCGCCATTTACAGCATTACACTTGCGGGACTCAAGATGTTAGCAGTTGACGCGCCCGGAAACACGAAATAATCAGATAGTCAACTAACCGAGGACATTCTGTTTCAAGAAGCAACAGTTGCTGACTTCATGTTATTGGAGGAAGTTGTTATATATTCTTTATTGTAGGCACATCACATACGACTGATTGCAATATCGCCAATTACAAAGTGATTGACTATGTGCCCTAGACTAAAGAGATCCCCGTCTCGATCAGGTCCTTCGTTCAGTTTCCCTGATTCATTTAGCAAATGTTGAGATGACTCCTTGTTTTGCTTCTGGTAGGTGCTTCACTGCAATGCGCACGCTTTTGTTTAGCGCTCCTTTTGCCTGTAGTGGTAAGAGTAGAGTTAGGGATGTGAGGTTGCTATTTTGTTGGCAATACAATAAAATCAAATCAAATCTGTAGTTCGTTTATCGATACAAAGAAGTATTATTCGGGTATTACTAGGGTGTGAAAATGTCTAGTTTTTTAATGTTTCTATCCACGCCTTGTTGGTACTTTTATTTATAATGCAACCACAGCTTTCTGACGCAACTGTATGTGTAGTAAAGTTGTGCAGAAATGATTCTGGAGCTCAAGAAAATGTGCGCAAATGGTACTTCTTCCTCATACGTCATATACACCTGTTTTGTTTTTGACAAAATAAATCAAATCAAACCTCTCAAATACAAATTGAATATAATATGAATGTGCACTGTTACTGGAATTGTGATTAATGAAACGCAGCAGTTGTGGAATGGGAGGCGGGCGAAACGGGAGAACCCTGAGACTTTGAGATGACATCTTTACATTACATCTTTCATTTGCTCACTGTACGGATGGTCAAGGGCCTTCCTCCTGTGCGAAGATATTTTTGCCCGTTTTTTCCCCCAATTCGGACCACAGTGCTACACCGTCTCCGCTGCTGCCGCGCCGCGGGCCCGCCGGCGCTTGTGTAATCTACCCGCTGCAGTGCTGCTGCTGCTGCTGCTGTTGAGCCAGGAACGCGGCCAGCTCCAGGGGCTGCAGAGCGACTTTCCTCGCCATTGTTGCGTTGCAGCTCGTGGCATGATTGATTCCTAGCTGCTCGTGCCACTAGGCGGCCGCTGAACTCGACGCGAGATTTTAGCAACTGAAAGGTTACTCCCGAATGTGATTGTGGGAATGCCCCCTTACCCGCCAGGCGGATTTTGAAAAACAAATTATAGTAGGGAGAGGCATTTTAAAACTCGAAATGAAACATTTTTATAAAATTTGATTTTATTTATAATAAAACCTTTTTTAATTTGTACATTACTTTCAATTTGTGTATTTTAACTGATAAACAATTTGTATATGAAACATCTAAACGGAACTCATAAATATTTTTATTAGTGCTATTTTGTAATTGAATGAGGTGGCTCAGGGCATGAGCTCATGTCGCTGCAGTGCTTCTGATCTGTTGGTCGTAGAGTTAGAGTCCCGACAGTTGCAGGATTTTCGGCACTAGATAGCTAGGTCGAGTCTAGTGGCAGTCCGCTGTCGAGTGGCAGACTGCTCTGGTCGGTGTATTCCGTGATTAATGCGATCAACACCAACACAAGGCGAATGCCAGAGCAGTGCCCTGAGAAACTTGTCACGGGCCTTGCTCGATCATCATCAATTTCCCATCCTCATTCCTTACTTCTACCCGCCCACACCCACACATACTTATATGCACTGCACCACCTCACTTGTAGGACGAACAGTCGGGAGCTTAGAGTTTGTAAGGGCTGGGGCTATTGGCTGGTGGGAAATACGTTGATGGGAGACCCCGCGTTCGCGGATGAGTATGACGTCGCCGGATCTCACCCAGCGGAGGAAGAACACCGCCACCCCGGTGATAAAAATGTGCACTGTAGTTACGGTACTAATGACTATAGAGTTGACGCTCACGGAAACACGAAATAAACAATTCTAGAAATCAAATCAAATATCAATCATCAATATCAATCAATAACCAAATCTAGGATAAAATGTAGTAGCTTTTAGTCCTAGAAATATTGTTAATATAAACCGGAAGATAAAATTAAAAATGTATATTAAAAAATTTATTTACCAAGATTATCAAATAAATCCGTAAATATGATTTTTGAAGCATATCTACAACTTTTAAAAACACATTTTTATTGCTGTACATTATCAGGGTCACCATTCCATGTCCTTCTAGTGGTGCCTCCTATTCTCATAGATATGCATGTGAAAGGTTGGAATTATTGCCTCTAAACATCGAAGTATCACCCAATTTTTAGTTTCCGCTTCGTTTCCTGGCCACAACCGTTTTCAATAGAAGGGGAGATATTTTCCAAGAACTTCACATTTGTTTGGGCAGAAGAACGAAAATAAATCCCTGAAAAGTATCCGAAAGTGTTTTTTCTTGACATTTTTGGTTGGATAATTGTAGAAATTAGTTTCTCTTTCCAAATATGCTTTATATAATAAATCACCTCTACAACCGTGCAAGAATTTCTTCCAAATCTCTCTTTCTGATTAAATATCTGTTCACTAAAACTGATATCATTTCTTATATACTTTAGCAAATCCCAATTCTTCGAAGAGTTTGTAGGAATGCAAAAATCAGGAAATAAAAGAGTTTCCAAACTTTCAGAATGGATCTTAATGTATAATATTTGTAAAGTGACTTAGGCGTATAAAGAAAAGTAAATATATTGTCATCGGAAATCAAGATGAAAATCTCGAACTAGTTGAAAGAATAAAAATTAGGCACTCATTTTGTAAATAGCTGATGTATAATAAGAATAAGCCGCAAATCTTTTCTGCCCATTACTTTCTTCCAAATTAAACAAATTTTATGAATCGTGGCCAATTGTCTATTAAGGAGTTTTTTAATAACTTTTTAATGGCCTGAATAGTACACCTTGTAAATGTACTGTATAGCCATTCAATACCCGGAGTGCAAATAGATGAGATGAAGGGATGCCGGAGCTAGACCCGCAAACGTGAGATGTCCTCTGCTGATAAAATAGTTATTTGTCGCCCCCCCCCCGGGTTATGATTAATGCATATCTAGGTGCATCATTTATGATTTCTACCTTGAAATGTTTAATTAAAGTAAAATAAAACTTTCCCAAGAATATTCTCATGATTTATTGAGAGGGCTGCGTAAGCGAATATGGTCTTTCCATCACTCTTCAATTCGTTTATCCGTGGAGTTTGATACCCTCATCCCTCCCCCTGAAGCAAATCACCAATTCGCAACCTGTGAATACCGTGTATCTCGAAACTGTTGCTAATCGTAGTTATGTATTGACAGTATTTGTCTATATGAAAACTAATTCGAGCACTACGACTCCTATTTCTTGGGGAGGTTGGTGAGTTTTCCATCGATCATTTGTTGAAATATGAAAATTGTACCTTCTGGATTGTTAAAAGTAGCTTTTATTTTCCGTAGGTGGTTCATCGGGGCTAAATCTAGTTTTCTTTTGCCTTTTGATAATCTAACTTATATTTTAATTCCAAACCATTTTTATATCCAAATTTTGTAAAAGTTAGTCATACTTCCCTCTTGGATATTGTGAATTCTTAATAAAACAATAACTAATTTAAGGAGAAAATATCGTACGTGATATTAGTCTTGTCCATCGCAACAAGTTATTATTTATTGTAGTATCCTAAATTAAGGGTCAACTGTAAAGAGAGTGGACAACAACACGACACGACTAAGTAAACAACACGAAGTTGCAAACAACTCGAAGTAAACCGGTAATGAGGTTTCAATGTCGCCCCAAATTTATTACGCACGACTTTGTATTGACTCTTGTCACCTGATTCACTCCAAACGTAATATCTAATCCAAAATCTAATGTGTTTGGGGACAACATTTTGCATTTAGAATGGTAATTGTGATCTCCTGTTTACATTTACGCAAATTATATCTTGCATCCCTCCCTATGCAGTATTTATTTTTTAGGATAATATAAATAATGCGGACATTGGACATAGAATTAAAAATACATTAATAGGACAATACATTAATAGGATGTGTATCGTACGGCGTGAGAGTTTCGGATAGACAGCACAATTGCTGTAGTTCCGAAAGCCAGGAATCTCAAGAATCGGTCGTCGGCTTTCTGCGGTAGAGAGTTTGTGTTGATATTCAGTATTGATGTTAGTGTTGAGGATGGTATTGGGAGTAATGAGCAAGAAGATGAGGATGGCAGAGGAGAAGAGGCACGTAAATTAGAGAACTTACTTTTTGCATCACTAATTGCATTTGAATCGGCCGGGGGTCGAACCTCCAGGGCCAACGGAAGGTGAGAATCCTGACCGCTATGTTGCGATTCGACCTAACATTATGATTCACTTTTGCCGAATCTTAGCTTAGATGCTTTACGCGCCACAAGCACGACCTGGTCACTGAGAATTTTCTACTTTCCGAGTTTAGGCGGACCTTGACCGGAATCGTATCCGCGTTCTGGGCGAGAGAGCCAACCGTTCACAGGCAATGGTCCGATATTCTGTAAACCATGCTCTTAGGCGTTACGGTAACCATACGAAGTGTCCAATTTTGATAAGGAGATTTCATTTTGTGGTATGTTCTAATTTATCTGAGGTGTTCTTCCACGGAGAATAATGTTCAACTTCTGAAAATAAAAATACAATAAGAAAAAAACTATTCACTCCAACGTTGTAACTTTTTCATTGCCTCCATAGGCAATTTCTTTTGTGTAGAGCAGGAACTGTCAGTGTTCTTTTATTTAATGCCTGAGCTCTGTGAAAACGCTTACGGTACTACCTGTCAGATGCCATTTGAGATAGATTATTGCGTATGATCGACACTGTACATTTTGTAGTTTTTATTTGTTAGGTTTTTCGTTACTTTTATGTGCAGTTTTAGTACTATTTGGATTTCCAGAGTAATTGTTTATTAAAATGCACTTTGAATTGAATGAGTAATAGTGTTGAAATCCTGAAACTTCATTCTCTTAAATTTTTATGGATTAATGTGTACTATTTTGTTGAAGAAATGCATTTACTTTTAATATTTCTGTAATAAATTGTTAGGTTTGATGAAAATGTTCATTTTTACAAAGGTGTCTTGTAAAAGGTAGAAAGATGTAAATGCAAAATTACATATTTTACTACAGAACGCCATGAAGTGGATCATCCAAAACGATCGTGATTATGCTTGTGCATTGCGAAGATTTGACCTTAATCAAGACTCAAACATTACAATTGATCGTAAAATGTGTGGTGCAAGTTTTCATAATGAAACTCACGTGAAAGACAAAGAAAGTCCAATCTGAATCATCGTGTTTCAGTTCAGTATTTGACTTAATCTTCTAAATTGTTTTCAGTATTACATGTGTAAAAAATGTGAAACATTTCTTCTAGTGTAATCATTCTCTGGAAATCCCATTGTCCCGATTGACTTTTGCAGATATTTCTCACTTGCATTAGATTCCATTCCCGTAGAGCAGCGTTTTCCAATTGGTGATCCGTAAAAGAATTCGGAGTGGTCCGTGGGGCGAGTGATTATTTGAAAAAAAATATTTGCTTCCGCACTGACATAAGGTAAACAGGCGTTATTATCTATTATAGTTGTATTACTTCAGCGTGGCTCTTGAAAACACAAGAACTGAAACATTGGAAAAATTGGTTTCTGCATCTTTCGAGATCTTGCGATTTATTGCATTGTCTAAAAAACTCGTTGAACGTTGGGCAAGGCAGCTGCGAGAAAAAATCCCAGATACTTCAATATCAAACAACACTGTGAAGAAGAGAATTGAGAAAATGTCCATGGATATTGAATAGACGTTTGACCCATGCAGAAAAGTCTCCCAATTTTGCTTTCCACTGTAATGGGAGTATAGACTTTTTAATACTTTCCAATTACTAGCATCTGCGTAATTTTTATGTGAAGACAACTCGATTCAAGGAAAAATGCTTGTGTCACTTGAACTGGAAAGTACTTCAAAAGGGATGGATGCCATAAAAATCATGAGTTCCTTTTGAGAAGTAGGAACTTAAATGGACCGATCTTGCTTGACTTTGCTCCCGGATTGCTGGGATCACACTCGGGGTTGGTCACATTGGTGTAAGTGAAGAATCTCGCTGATATAACTTCACATCCATCAATCTCTGTCAAAAACGTAGATTGCTTGCTTATCCATCACATTAAAAGTTACTATTAACATTATCAATTTTGTTAAGCTTGGTGCACTGAGTGCACATCAGAGAATTTGGCGCAATTGGGAATCATTGCAATGGATTTTAGTGTCCTGCGAAATAAAAGTTTGATATGCTTTTTCCACGTTTGTGTAAATGCCGTAGTACTTTTCTAGCCCTAAACGGAGATCTGTAGTGAGTGAATTATCATTCGCGTAGCTATTAGTCATTTAGTTTATTGCATTAATTCATTACATAAAGAAGTACACATGTTTTCTCTCCAAAGAACTAGAGACAACTATGTTCTCGACAGTGAGATATGAGGAGCGAGGTCAAGGGAACTGAGCCGATCAAAAGGTTGAAAAACTCTGATCTAAGGAATGTAAACATAGTGTGTCATATTTAGTGCGGCAACAAACGTGCTGGAGTACAAATAACCTGAGTAAATATATCATTCTTGCAAGACTCTTAACTCAGAAACCGGACACTTCGAGTCCATGTTGATACATCCTACTTTTCGTCCCCTCATATGAGTAATCCTCTACTGAACCTTGCCCCCTTTTTGTGATACCCTCTAGTAATGAATATGATTTAACTCTGACTAATAGCATAAAAGCACAATCTACGAACCAAAGCATGTCATCTTCATGACCGACCTTTGTGTGTAATCTCACTTTCCTGCAAATAGAGAGCGAATCTAATGTATAATTCTGTTTAAACACGGAAAAGTGCAACTGATTGTGTAATTGATAAGATAAGTGTTCGAGAATGGCTGTTTATCATGCAGAGACGATGTGCAGACTCCAAAAGTGGAGTAATGACTGAAGCTGAAACCAGAGCCGTACGTTTACATTATGTACGTAACGAAGAACATTTGCCAAACATGGATTGTGACAGGAGGAGACTAAAACGTCACAGTGAAAGTTGAATGACCATTTGGATTGTCCAGGTCCAGGCAATTGGGCTTTTCTTCACAATAGATTTTATTATTATTTATTTTAATGCGAATATCGGCCAACTCGGTCCACGCTACGCGTTATTCACCGAGGCCCAGTCATATTTATCCAGGAGAGATTAACGTCTCTTTTACTCGCTATAAGGAACAGCCTTTTCGGGTGTATCCTTTGTTTGAGAAAGGGTGTTGGCCTTGAATTTTGAACCATGAGGTGATAGGTTGATAATGAGGGGTGAATGGACAATCACAAATATGTCCATACCTACGCAGGATTCGAGCCTGCAGTCTTCTCAGCGCAGACGACTGCGGCCGCAGATGACTGCGGCCATTATTATTTATTTTACGAATACATTATTGACTGCCTTACACGTTCTTTTCCGAAGCCCAGTCGTATTCTATCCTGGAGAGAGATTAACGTGTGTAATTACTAATTCTTCTTATTCTTATTCTAATTATTATTTACAATATTGCAAATAAATTTAATAAATATTTTACCACCAATGATGTAAAACTCAATGTAAGATATAGAGCTTCTAACAAAAAGTATTTAACAAGGAACAAACTTCTAGGGTATGTTGGGGTATTTGATAACTTTTTGACAATGGACATGTGGCATAAAATTTCTTATGCCTATGTTACGCATGTTACATTCGCTGCCTTGACACTGACACTACTCTGATTGGCTGGAAACTCAACGTGCTCTGGTGCTTTGCAGGTCATGTTCCGGCGCAGTGAAAGATAATTCGTTTACTTGCCAAATATCAATGCACGGCCAGTACCCCACTAATCAGGGGAAATTTAACTTGTGAAATCGTGGAGGAATAAGGAGCCTGTTTAGTTTTGGAAGTTAGTTAAATTTATTTCTCTCCAATTTGAATTGTATTTTATCATAATACATTATTGTTTGATTTAATTATACATTAAAAATGAAAATCACTCAGCACACGGTCATTTTGATAACTAAAATTTGACCGAACGTAGAAATTAGTTTGGCATACTAATTCACATGATTTTCGTAGTGACAAAATGCGCTAGTGTCGTAAACATGAAACATCAGTATCATCTAAAATCGCTGCCTTTGTGCTTACGTTCAATTCAGAACTGAATCTTCCATTGAAGGTCTCTAAAGCTGTTTAAAATGTAAAGGGTTGTGGTATTAACTGTTGCAACATTACCAAAAGAAAGTATGAGCATACGTACGTGGCATGTGAGCGCCTGAGGCTGCGGTACTTGCCAGCCTTATCCTCCTCCACGCAAGGTGACAAGGAAGCCGGCACAAATGGACAGACTCTTGGCTTCACATAAACACAGCACATTACTCACCCGCACATACATTCCTCTCTGGTAGCTCGGCAGTACAGACTAGGGAGCTGCTAAACCTCATGTGAGGTAATGATAGGAAGTGGATCGGCCGAGTGATAGAAGAGAATACGTGCAAGCTGATAAAATCCGGTTCCGAAATGATCAAAGAATATTGGCCGGCAGAGAAACGGTAAGATGTAGATAATTTGATACATAACGGTTGAGAAATATTAGAAATACCTCTGGGGAAAACGCAATGTGGATAAAAATATGACATGCGAATTCACTATCGCATAAGCTAAACAATATAAAAGAAATAAATAATTAAAAATCCTACCATCTATATACACTTTTACGCTGGGCCGGAGAGGTTGATGATTAATTGTCGTACCACTATTTCTTAAAATAACCTACGAAAAAAGTTCAAAAGGTTAGCGTGATTGTTTGTGTGTTCAGGTTGTCCGGATGTGTTCCCTTCACAGTTATCCTAAAAGATGTCAACAAATGTTAGAAAATTACAGTGCTCTGTATTAGACCAGAGTAGTTACAAAGCGACCTTAAAAAATACAAAAGAAACATTTGTACAATTAATGGAGTGAAGTGAAGGTCAGCATAAAACAAAGATTAATTCATATAATAAATTAACGAAGTTTATGATGTAAGATCTAAATATTTTTAGCTTGGCACCCTCGGGGACACATACCTGGTGCACGGAGGCGTTGAAGTTGTATACGCATCGTTGCGGCTAGAACGGGAAAGTTGCGACGACGTGGATGTGTCTGGCGTACGCTGACTGCTTCACTAGTGAGCACGCAGGCACGATGACCGGCCGTGTATGCGGCCGTTGTGACCAAATGAGCACGACCATACCACAGAAGTCGTATATCCGCGAACGATGCGGCATTATGGATGACGCGCTCTATGTGTTCGAGCGATGACAGTAAAACGTGCCAGCATGGCGTACGTTGATGGGCAGACTGTAGCCCTAATTACCTGATGAAATTAATATCGCTGCGGCGCGATTAATAGCGTAGCGTGTCATGGCACAACGCGAATGCCGACTGCGAGCGTAGAGCATTCATTCCAGTCCAAATAAAAGTGAAAATTAAGGAGCACGACGATAGATTGAACTATTTGTTCGACGAAGGTTTTCAGGATAAAGCTTTTAAGGAAATGATCAAAGAATTATTATTTATTATTATTAAACATTATTATTAAAAAGTATTAAGAAGAGCGGTGCGCGGTGAGTTTCCAGTAGAAAGAAAACCTCCCCCATCTCGCCGTTGAGGCGCACGCCGTGATGGGTGGTTCAGATGGAAGGGGAATGGGTCACTTCCTGCGCTACAGTGGGACCGCCCTCCCGAATCCTTTGTGCCAAAGCGCAACAGAGCTGTCTCGCTGAGGCTGGCGGTTCTTCGCGGTTCCGCGCTAATGTAGTCCTGTACTTGCACCGTGGTTGCCACATACTTGCATTGTTGCCATCGCGTAAAAGTGGTTGAAGGAGGGCACGCCCACTGCCCAGAGGAGGTACCAGGTTAGGGAGGTGGCTCAGTGGATCAACTGATGTCACTGTAGTGCCTCTGACCGGGAGGTCTTGGGGTTTGAGTCCCGATGGTGGCAGGATTTTCGACACTAGCTACAGAGCTAAGTCGAATTCAGCCGCTGTCTGGAGGAGAATTATACTGGCCGGCTGCTTTGATCGGTAGTTTTCCGTGGTTTCTCTAATAAAAATCAGGTGAATGCCAGAGCAGTTTTCTACCAAACGGGCCATGGCCATTTATCCTTCCTTGTCCTATCCTCACCCCATTACTTGCGCACATTAATACTTTCATGCGCATGTCGGGAGACCGGTGCATGTAACTTATGATACATGATACTTATCACACATGCCGGGAGGCCACTCGGGAGCTTAGAGCTTGTTTCGGGGTTGCCGTGCTGTAGAGAAATGTTTGGTAGGGAAAAGCGAGTCGACGTGTAAGTCGGCACCGGACCTCAGCATCCAACGGGGGAAGAGTCTCGCCACTTTTCGTCATAAAACATGCCTTACGGATCTAATGAACATAGTTGCTGTCATCCCCGGAAACACTGATCATTCAAACGATCCGTCCAGAGGACTCTTGGCTGGCGACATCAGGCAAAGTTGCGAAGCGAGAATCAAAAGAGGAACTCTTAACGAACGACCATGACCTGACGCGAAGGGAGGGCATCCGATGGCCGGGGTCGGCGGCGCGCGGCCGGATGAAATGCAACTAGCGTGCGTAAATAGTATATAAAAATCTATTCAGTCGTAGCTATGCTGATGTTACATGCTCTGTAGACGCACTCCTTGAACGATGTAGTTTCCACATAGGTTTTTTTTCTTTGAATTTTGCTTTGTAATCAGCGATTCGGTGTTTATTTTCTAGGCAGACCAGCAACTAGCTCTTGGGCCAGTGTGACTCATATTTGTTCCTAACGTTCGTAAAGATTATAGTGGAAATGCTAATATGACTCTCTGTTGGTCTCTAGGATGTAAGTAGCCTACGCTGCTCCGAAATAAGTAGCCTACGCTACCTCTGTCGATTGGCTTTAATATTCTAATTGTACTTATTGCAACTATGATGCGGTTCGTTGTTCAAGTATGCATTTATGGCGGTAAGGATGGATGTTTGGTACACTTCCATATTGGCTTATTCACATTTGTGCTATCTCCAGGCTGTCCGGTCCTCGGCCAATCGCTTTTTGTGCGCTCCAGCACCTCCCATCATCGTTGATATTGTTTATCAGTTGTTCCTTCCTATGGCCTATTTCCCTCTTTTCTTAACTGCGCTGTGTATGTCATCAGTCATCACAGTTCGTCGTTGCCAATGACTTATCAGATTTTCTTTAGTGCTTCAATAATTTTTAGCCAGACATGTGGAATAATAAGTACGACTTAAACGTTTAATTAAGTAGAATTGTTACCAGAGCTTGATACCTACCAGATTCAAAATACAACAACACGGTTAAAAATCCTTCCATTTGTCTGCTTCTTACGTTTTGGTATAGAAAGTACAGAGAGAGATTTGTAATGATGCAACAACCAACGTTGATATTTTGATGAAAATACATATTTGGTGATCCCTGACATAAAAGAAGTCTTTAAACAACACTAGCACCTAAACTGTTCTCAGGATTTTATACAAAATGTATCCATCTGGATTTCCGATCGATCCGGTAGAACTCGAGACCTTGCGAATTTGAGCAATATTTGAACAGTAGTAATTTTGTTTTTTGTATATACTCTGAAGTAAGGCATTTTCAAAATTTTCTCAAACATTGCTCCAAATTTTTGCTTTAATTTTTTTCCTAGAGAAAAGTGCAATGTGGGGTAAATCTCATTTTCATTATAACCTCTGAAGATTTGAAAATTGCTAAGTTCAACTTTTTTCAAACTATACTACATTTGGATGTTTATAACATTTCCCATGATTCCTTATAGTCTTTACATCTCTCTTAGGAGGAATTTGTGTGATGATAATGTATGTGGTTGCGTGTATATTTTATATCCCTCATTGCTCTGTCCCAGGTGAAGACGTCGCTGGAGAACCCCACACTGTACCACGTCATCCAGAAGCAGAGGAACCAAGTGCGGCAGTACCTGTGCGAGACGCGCCAGCCGGGCGGCTCCGCGGGCTCGGGCTCGGGCGGCGGGGGCGGGGGCGGGGGCGGCGCAGGGGCAGGGGCGGCGCTGGGCGCGCGCCTCAGCGAGCTGCAGTCGGAGCTGGGGCAGGCTCAGAGCGCCCCGCCCACCATGCTGCGCCGCGCCCCCTCGTCCGCCTCCGCCACCGCCCCCAGCCCCGACGCCGCCATGTCGCCGTCGCTCAGCTCCGTCACCACGAGCGCCTCTGAGGTGAGTAGCTGACGCAGCGGCGGCTCTTCTGGGGATGCCACATCGACAACGCAACATCCATGTTCGCATCGCCACAATGCTGTGGATGCTTTTAAATTTTATTTTTTTAAACCGCTCTAACTAATGTTTCAAATTTATTTTTACGCATGGCTATTTTGATCGGAGGAAGGTTCAGTTTGTTGATATCTGAAATTATTAATTTTTTCCTATTGTGGTTATTAATTCTTATATTAAAAAATTAAATATCGAGCAAAACACATCTCTCAAAAATCATTGGCTTCAATATATCGCCTGTAAATATATGGATGTTTTGAAAACATCGATGTCGATGTGCTATACCTAGATGATCAGTGTTTATTTCTTTTCTAGAGATACGTTTAGAAAAAAACTCTTTGATTCAGATTTAAAAGTGAAAAAAACTCTGCAAAAAGTCGTTCTGAGATTACCTTTCAATTTCAGTACGATACTGCATGCAATTGTTTAGAAAAATAAAGAGTATGCACATGAACATAAAAAGTTACTTAAGTGAATCATTCTTATGGGAATTTTAAAAAGAAGCTGATATGCCTGAAAACATTAAACATTTCTAGTTTCTTTTAACGCAGATGTATTTTAAAGTTCGTTATTATTCCAGAAACAAAGACTAGTACAACACGTTAAATGTGACGTATAGAATATGAACAATAAAGTAGCGCAATGCTCCCCTATCTACTAAAGACTGGGAACAACTAAATTGCTGTATCAGAAAATTGTTCATATTTATTAATTTATTTTGATTAATTTGAATAGTAATGCGCTTAGTGCTTATTTAGAGTTTTAAAAAATACTCAATATATTTCATATTTACTTACGTAATTTTACATTGGCAAAATATAAAAGCTTTCGATAGATTAGAATTACTATAATTTTGCACGATTTAAAAATCAATTTACAAACCTAGCATGAATCATGAATGAAGTTGATCATTTTACAAATTATTTACGTAAATTTACATCATTTACATCGGAACTAGCAATGAAAGTACGAGTGGGTACGTTGGAATAAACTCATGTAGGTCTGCGCGGATATCATCCTCCATATCTCACCACTCATGAGCCATGTTGAAAACAAAACTACTCGACACGACTCAGCTCGAAGAGTTAATAAATGATTACTATTGCTTTTATACCGACTTATGCGAGAAGAAAACTATTTCGTATGTACATGGTTACGAAAGTCAGTTCTCTTGTATGATCTGTTTAATTGTGACCCCAAATTTCACCGAAACGACAACAATGACAGAAAGACGCGACTAACCGTATCGCAAAAAAGTTTGTTAAAAACAAAAATTCATCTGAATCGAAAATTAATTTTGATGCCACCAATCGGTGAAGATAAGAAGAATTAAGCACTAACTTGAAAACCAAGCCGAACAAAATCTAATTAAAAGAGCACTAAGGGCCATGCGATATCAACAAAATTAATCAGTAAATATAGACAAAGAGAATCTGAAATAGCAAAACATTCAAAATGATTCCTCCTGGCGTTGTAGTGTTAAAAATTCGCATTAAAATATTACGAAAGGGGATCATGACGGGATTGGACCAAAAATGGTGAAGTGTCTTAAAAAGGTGTTATAAAGTTACTTCTAATAGAATGCAACATTTCAAGCTCTATATTTTTCAAAACCTCGAATTCGGTGTACAAGAAAAACGAAGTGCACCAAATAGCCCTCAGGGCATCAACCGATGTCACTGGAGTGCCTCTGACCGGGAGGTCCTTGGTTCAAGTCCCGACGGTGGCAGGATTTTCGACATCAGCTTGACAGCTAGGTCGAGTTCAGTCGATGTCTGGACGAGAATACTAGTTGACCTGTTCTGATCGGTAGTTTTTCGTGGTTACTCCGACCAACACGAGGCGAATGCCGGAACAGTACCCTATCAAACGCACCTCGGACCGCGCGCGATCCTTCCTTCCCCTTCCTTGTCCTATTCTCACCTCTTAATTACACACACACACACACACACACACACACACGCACCTCACTACCACACGTGCCGGGAGACCGGAGCTTAGAGCTTGTCCTCGGGCTTAGAGCTTGTCCAGTGGGCGGTGCCTCACTGGTGGGAGATAGGTGGTTGGGGAAATCCCCGCTAGCCGACGGTAGGTCGGCGCCAACGTTGGATGATCACCGCCTCCTCCCGAGAATAAAACACGCACTAAACTTACGGGACAAGATCTTAGCACTTGATGGGACCGGAATCTCAATCAATCAACCAAATAGCCCTAACACTGCTGATCATCTCTTCAGACCGTGAATTACTGTAGGTCATGACCTTCTCTCGCCAAGAGTGTGGGTTCTGTGAGCGTGAACTTTTGCCTAGAGTGCAGAGTTGCTCTTGTAAATTTTCCAGGACTTGGTTTTGAATTATAGGAGACCGCAAAATCCCGTGAAGCAGTGTCATATGAACGCCGTTCTGACGCGTTTTGGCGCGTTTTTGCTTGTACGACCTAGGCTACCAAACGCAGCGCGCGATTCAGCTTTTGGGGTCAGGAGGTGGGATCTGCGAGTTCTGCTTGGAAAATTATTTGTTGTACAAGAGGTGTCTGCTGAAGCAACACCCTTGCCTGCTGAAGATGCTACATTACATTCTGCTAGGGAGTGATCAACCCTGTTTTTTGAAAAGAATTCACATTTCGCAGCCTAGTTGATATAATGTTCGGATTCGTACATACAATTTTCAAACTTTAGTTTTAGGGTTGTCTGTCTTAGTCGGCTCTTTTACAGTTTTTAAAATATATTAGCCCCTCCCTTTTTTAATGAAGCTCCCGTTTGTGGCAACAAAGTTGGAGTGGGAGTAATAAGCGAATATTTCAAAACGAACCTAAATAACTTTTTAAAAATTTCCTTTCATTTTTTAAATAATATTAAAATGGATACTAGTTATTTTCTTGCTGCTGTCAATGAAAATCGCAGGGTATTAGCAGTTCTTAGGTAAAATTATTGCAATGAATAAAATACGAAGTACTTACCGAAGTTTCGTTCGAAATTCATAAATCAGGGGGCAGGTGGAATGTTCTATATTCGAGAAAAAACTGTATTTGTGGTTTTAATCGTCTTTCATTCGCTTGGAGGAATGCATCTTCCCTAACGACAAATTATTTCTAGAGCCCATCCGTTTCCTGCTTCGATTTTGCAGGCATATATTTTAAATGCAGCCTATGTAGTGAAGAACATGCATCTTTGTCACCGAAAATGTTCATTAGCTTTCGCATACAATAGTACTTCCTTCTGAGTGAATTAATGGAGCTGATGAAATAAATTCATGGCAGTAGCGAATCGCATATTGACAAGTTGGCTGCCAAATGGTGGCGGTTTCAGAATATCGAAAACTGACTAATACGATTTTCAATTTCTTGAGACTGCGAGGCCCATCATGTGGCCAGCTAGTGTCTGTCGTAGTTCAGCACATTGCCCATGAAACCCACGGAATGTTATTCCATTGGGTGTAAGAGAGCATCATTTCCTTTGAGAAACGCCCCTAATAGCAGTGAAAGTCATGTCATGGTTGCATCCCCGTCTAATCGTAATCTAGGTGTGGCGCGAGTTCGTATTCTGAAACAGAGTGTTCGAGTAGGTCTGGTTTGGCGATGTCCAGGATAGGCCGCATTACGTTCGATTCGTCTTAGAAAACGCCTCAACGAGCAGATAACGAAGATTCCTTCTTGATGTACTCCGCATCAGCCAAGTTCAAACAGAAAATCGAATGAATGAACATTTATGAAATCCATTTTGGGGTTATTTTCGAAAGAATCTATAATATAGACAATGCGACTTTTCATACCCTTTCATAACCCTTGATGAAACAGCATATCTTGAAAAGAACATAGTAAGAATTTACTTTAGGACGGAATACGACGTGTATCTTACGAGCGCGATCTAGGAAGGGGAAATTCGCGAATACCCTTTCCATGGCGTTTTGAGTAAATGAAAATATATGTGGTTCAATGCCGGTAGTTTTTTGTTTTATTTTTCCCTCCCTTGTCCCAAAGAAATGTAATATTAAGAATGTTCATTTTTCTCATCTCCTGGAAGAATCTTAAGATGTCGCTTTTACTTTCTCGCCTTGCGAATACTTCGAAAGAAGAGAAAGTTATGTAATCGTGAGCCGGAGAACGTCGATTTTTTTTCTCTGCAATGTCGCACTATTGGTCTACTATTCTTGCTCTATCTCCAAAGGAACTGTGAGATGGAACGACATACGGAGTAAACGCCGGAAAAAAAAGCCTGGGGGTGTAAGGCTGAAAGACAAAAGCAAGGAACTGAAACCGGTGGAAACAGTATTTAGGAGGTCAGTGGCCGTATTTATGCCGTAACCCCAATAGTAAATAATAATTTAATGACATAACAAGTTTGTTTTATAAAGCTGCACATGTAGGGAACTGCAAAAGGTGAATTAGTCTGGCGATAATTCCAGCTATTAGTTTTGATTAGCTGGAGTGGAACAGTGCTCGAGTGTTCGGTGGTAGTAGTAGTAGTAATTTTTGGTGATAATGAGGGGGTGGGGAAGGAGGAAGTGCGGCGGGTCTGGACCGGCGCCTGAAAGACCCGGGCAGACCACAAGTGATTTTTGCACAGGTTCAACAGACGTGCCTTGCTGGTCGTTACACAGAACAATTTTCTCGAAATATTCTTGCGCTGACCGCTGAGTTTCAGTGATTCCAAATTATCTTGCTATGTACAGGCTTTCACTAAACAAAGAATAGATTACTGAGTTCTCGTTTACAATTTTTACCAACAATCATCTGCAAAATTTTAATCACGCATTTGAATCTGGGTAATTGATAGAAATGAACGTGAATTTTCTCGCCGAACGTCACGAAAGAAAGATTTCAAATGATATTATCTTTTTTCATGTGACGTGTTATGGTACCTCAAAAATCTTAATAAACCCACATATTCAAGACTCTCCACGCACGCACGCACGCGCGCGCGCGCGCGCGCGCGCGCGCACACACACACACACACACACACACACACACACACACACACACATTCACGCGCCTCAGTAATTTCGATGAAGTGTATTATAATGCTCACGAACCATTACAATAATTACAATATAAAGGAAACGAAATTTGAAAGAAATCATTAAATCTTCGGAGAATATTTTTCCAAAACATTAATTACTTGCTCAAAGATTTTGTGCCTTTTGATCAGCCGGAACTCGGTTATCCAATCGCGAACTTCAATATCAACAATTTCAAACTAGAACGAAGCTCCCGATTGCATAATCGCGCCCTGGCTGATCGCTGTCAATTCGCGTTACATTTGTATCAGAGTATATTTTTTACATAAAAATTGCCGATAATTGAATTCCACGAAATATATTTAATAGAGTGTGGGTATTTGTGTAGTGTATAGAAGATGAATTTTGAAGGGATAACAGTGCTTAACCAAAACGGAAAGTCTTTTTCATTTCACGTAATAACGTCGACAAACTCTGGCTATGGCGGATAGAGATATATACCATACATTGTACTCAGTGAGTCTGTATTAATTTAGGTCGCGTTTATAGTTCTGGTTTTTAGTCCCGTTTGTGAAGTGTGTGTTGTATCCTGGCGTATAAGTGGCGGTGTTCATTCCCCTCTGTAAAGTGAGATGCGGCGGCGACGACGTAAACGTCGGCTTGTGGGGGAAAGGGGTTTCTCTCTACGTATCTAGAAGAACGTCTTCTAGAATTCAGTGGGAAATACAATTATTCAAATTATCGTTTCCATGTTGTCGCGGCAGGAAGTAATAAGAGCCAAAATTTATTGCTTATTTATCTTTGAAAATAGATTTTATTACATGGGAGTTTTTTTGTTGTTGTTTTTTTTCTCCCTTTCAAAATTCAAAATTTATTGCTTGTTTATCCTTGAAAATAGATTTTATTACATGGGAGTTTTTTTCTCCCTTTTAAAAATTCAAAATTTAAGTAGTATATGACTTAGTGTAGGGATCACAGAATTTTGAAAATGTGCACACAATTTACTTTTCCCCATAGCACGTCATACGCAGTTTTTAACTGTTTTTTGACGTAAAATAAATAAATAAATATCTCCCCCAGCGAGGCACCGCACTTGTCGGTACACTCTTAGCTCCCAACTGGGCTCCCAATACGTGTGGTAGGGTAATACACAGGGTTGGGCAAAATACATAAAAGGATATAGCCGAATAAGGCGGTCAAGAATGCCTGCAAACCAAATCGATAATTGCGATGCTCCTGTGAAAGAGAATGAAAAATGCCGTAGATTCCCAAAAATTCAGCCTCCTAGGACAGTCAGTTGCAGAGATACGAAAAACGTGTTTTTCATGTTTTATTTTTTCTCAGCTTCTATTGCACATAAGAGGCTGAAAAAATTGCAGAGACAGGGACAAATAGTTGAATTTCAAGGATTTTTGTCAATCAATTTTGTCGCCGAATTCAAATAGAAAAAAAAGTAAATTTTTGAATTTATTTTTCGACGTGAGGACGTTGGTGTTTGTCTCAGATTTTTTCCTTAGAATGCGTCGTATACTTTTCTGTAACATATGTTTTTTCGATTTTTCAACAATGTGGACGATAGTGAAAAAAATTTAAACAAAATTAAAAATTTTGTCGGTTTAAAAATTTGAAATTTGTGCCAAAATGTGATTTTAAAAATGTTTACCAATATTTAAATCCAGATTCAATCACAACATATGAACTCGAAATCTTGTAGGTGTTACATCGTTTATGTACCAAACTCAATCGGAATGTCCACGGTGGACAGAGATGGGTGGGGTCTTGCGCATCCGACTTCAGCCAGTAAGCGTCATAATATTAGCAGGAATTTTAAATGCCGAAACTATCACAGTTACAAGTCATTGAAACAGAAATAGATATGCACTTTTTCTTTTAATATTGCATCTTTTATTTAAGTTACACCATCATCGTGTTATTTTTCTTTGGCAGCCGTTGAAAATTGTCACTTTATGCCACTTTCAAAATGTTTCTCAACACTTCTTGCTCTCCATGCAACAAGGCGGCCGACTGGTCTCGCTTTTCAAACGAAGTGCCCGTGTTGAGGTCACGTGGTTCGTGACGCAAACTGGTGCTGCGCAGGTCAAGCGATCGGTGCACCGGAGGAACCCACACATCTCTTTCCACATGGGAATATCGGAAATAAAACGATACTTTTGTGAACGTGCGAACGGAAGTCGCACTATGGGATGTTGCTCCCACATAGCCGCGATCATTTGTTATTTGGCACACGCTCGTTACTTGGTGAAAATTGTTAAACCATCAGAAATTCTGAGTAGACTCTTTATAAACGAACGCGGGATTCCAGTTAGTGAAGAAGACAATGACAATAATTAATTGTCTATGATTGTCTAATTATCAATGATTAATAAATCTACAATTCAGTAATTTGATTTATATTATAAACATGAATGATTAATGGATCTAAAACCGAGTAATTTGATTTATATAGAAAAAATACATAAGTCTAAAAACGAAAGAGGTTTAATGTTTTTAATTCGATACTTTCTAGTAAATACTTTCCACTTAAAAACAAACATTTATCAGCACGAAGTTGTAAATCACGCTGGTAAGGGTGACCTTTCATTAATTTAAATATAAATTGTTTAAACACTGGTGGAATTTTTTTACCAATCACATTTTCGCGCAAATTTCAAATTTTTAAACTGATAAAATTGGTTTTAATTTTTTTCACTGTCATCTACATTGTTTAAAAATGATATATAATATAGAATGGAATAAGACTCATTCTAAGGGTCGAAAAACTGAGACATTACTCCAACGTTATCACGCTGAAAATTAATTTCAAAATATTTATTTATTTTTTCTATTTGAATTTCGCGTCAAAATTGGTTCACAAATATATCTTCAAATTCAACTATTTTCCTCCGTCTCTGCAAAAAATAAAACATGAAAAACGTTTCTCGTTGTATCCCTGCAACATACTGCCCTAAGAGGCTGATTTTTGGAAAATCTACAGCATTTTTCATTTTCTTTCATATGAGCATAGGATTATCGATTTGGTTTGGGGGCACTTTTCAGCGCCTTATTCGGCTAGAACCTTTAGTATTTAAACATTTCACCAAAATATTTTGTATATAAGTATTTAAAAACATACTGAAAATACGTTAGGTTTTGTATTGCTAAATACATAGTATTTAAAATACTTTAGATACTCAAAATACAGTAAATACAATAATTTTGCATTATACCTTTTTTATTGCAACAGTGTATTGTAATTGTCAATTACAATAAATTACTAATTGTCAGTCATAAATTTCTGAACAATAACTAAAAAGGTTCAAATATAAAACACTTCCACTTATACTTTCACAAAAACACTGTCAAATATAAAATGATATCAAAATATGTCTAACTCAAAAATAAATAGAATATCCTTTTGAAAGTACGTTTTTCAAGCAAATCATAAGTCAATAAATGTGTGACGGTCTATTAAGATGCGTCCAATGTTTATTTTTTTTATAGAAGGACGCTTGATTTGCAATGCGGAGGCATGGACAAACAAATGAAGGTGCATTGGTGATATGTAATAAATCGCAATTATTCACATTATCGGAAACGAAGATTAAAATAGATTATGGGGATGGTAACAAATAAAATTATGGCAATTTTTGACGATAAAAACATGTCACCAAGTTGTTCCGTTCAATGGGAAATAGAATTCGTAATGATAAGAAATATACATTGTGAGAAGACCGTCAGATGTTGTAAAAGGGTGACGAACAGAACTGTATTATTTATTAAATAAAAGGAAACCAGTATTTTTAAAATGAACCTCGAACAATATCATTAATTGGGAACCTTTTTGTGAAAATTGTGACAATACAGCGAGGTTTATTGAGTGAATAACATAAATAAAAGTAGAAAAACGAAAGAACATCGTAATGAACAAGTCGGTCTTTGTTTTTAAAAACAACGTGGTCAGAAGATTATAACTTCTGGAGACGCAGTCGAGCCGAGTTACGAGGAGGATCGGTGGTTAAGCCGCGGGCGATGGAAGTGTGTTGGAATTCGAACGTTAAAAATTATTTTTAGATTTTAACAACGCCAAGAATGTCATTTTATTTTAAGATATTGAGAGAACATGACTGTGCATAAATTTGTTAAGGATTAATTTAATTGTTGTTTTAATAAAGACAAAGTGCAGTTGCTTAATGATGAAAATTTCGATTGGTGAAAGCAAAGGAAATTAATTGTAAATATGATTGTTAGGATATCGTGAAAAGGGTTTTACATGTGTTTGTCTGTTGTTATTTGTTGAATTAGTACAAGTAGCGAGAAGATTCTCGCCAACTTTTCAGAAAAAAAGGAAGAAAATTCAGAATGAAGTTATTTGATTTTAATTAGAAAACTTATGAATTATTATCTCCGACGGCATTATCCCAGCAAAATACGAATAAATTTGAATTCATACCTCTTCCCAAAGCAGTAATATTATTTTCGATTCCCTGTATAGGGTCGATTCGCTTACCCACGACTTCAAAGAAATTTGTTAGAATGGTGCTTCGCAACCCATGGGTAAATAATTACGTACGGGTTTATTTATTTGTGTAATTTCAGGAAGGCATATTTAGAAGGGGTTGCGGGGACATCTATTTATTATAGATATATAGAAACCATGACAAATGTGAAAAAACAAACAAACGCAAAGGCAAACAGTTGTTGAACTGGCGCTGATGAACATAAACTAGTGTTATAAGCAATAATTTTTGCTGTCGGATAATTGTCCAGCATTTTAATGATTTATATTTATCATTTAAAAATGAGGAGAATTCAAGTTCAACAACTGAAAGTTGCTTTTATTTTTATTTCGATGAGATCTATTCACTAGCAGAATCAATCAAAAGGAAAATATCGTCGTTATCTTCATCTGTATTTAAAGTATATTAAGTATTTCTTTTTTAAATACACCTATTTCATATATTTAAAAACATTTCTAAAATACATATCGAAAAAACTAAAAAATACAGTTTTTCAAATAAAAAAGTATTTAAAATACGCATTTCAAATACCAGTATTTAAATACTGTCCGACCCAGGTAGTGCATGTATTTGTCTATAAGGGGAGAAATTGTGGCAAGGAGGATGAAAAGATCGCTTGCGATTCGTAACCCATTTATTAGGATACTGCTTCAGCATTCGTCTGGTATTTAACAGTGAAACCAAAGAAAACTACCAATCAGAGCAGCCGTCAACTAGATTCTCCTCCGGACAAGAATTGAATTCGATTCAGGTAGTATGTAGCTAGGGTCGAAAATTCGCCACTAGCTACATGCTTGGACGCGAAGGACATCGCAGTGAACGATGTTTCAGAGAAAACGGGCCCCTATCCAAAGGGTCGAAGGTTCGCATCCCTCGTTCCCTTCACTTCGTGATGGGAATCTTCGTGTGTCACGAAGGGGGCTTGCATTGTGCTGATTCCACCACCATGGAGCTCGTAAATGTTAATTCTTCTTCGTAAGAACATGTCTTTAAGAGCGTGGAAGATAAGAAACCTTAGCTGCAAAAGACCTATGATAAGAAGATTAACCCGACGTAACCGATGATTTTTCACGTCAGTTTTCGCGTTTGTTGCATGAAACAATTTTGCAAAGTCAGAAAGACGTTAAATAATAGTATAATTATGATTAATAAAAAGAATATAAAACGGCATGGTAGATATTGTTCGAAATTAATCTACTTCAACTGGACGAAACGCGGAAAATACTCCACTGGAAGATGGAAATGAAAATAAGTGGCCTTGCAACAGAGTCCAGATTCTTCGACGAGCACATTACTGAGATAGGTCTCTGAAATAACGCAATCGCCTCCTCCAGTTGCTTGCTTACATTTTTATACAATGCCCGTTTCTCAAACTTTCCTTGAAAATTCTCAGACCAGTTTTGCAACTGAAAGCAAATATTTCGGTGGTTTACATATATTTCCCGATTGTTTGTTAAAACTTGTAAGCTTATCGTTGTACAACTATTGACGTTCATATTCAATGTTTCCGTATGTAATGGAATATTTTCAGACTCCGAACCAGTCACAGCTAAACAGCTTTACTAACAAGAACAGAAAATAGTTCGAAATTATCATCCATCTGGTGGGTGCATTTGGAGGATATTAATGGGACATGAGATGGAAGCTATTTCTCTTAAATTAAAAAAGACAAAAAACGAGTTTTTTTGTACAGTATCGTAGTGTATACATAGAGCAAATGTTGAACGTTCCCGTTTGATCTTTGAGCTTCGTATGGGCGTACGAAGGTTTCCTAAACGACTGTGTCCTTCGTATCGCACCCTCTCTGCCACTACGATTTCAGAAGGGTCGTAACGGCCTTCGAGCGCTTGTAAACCCATACTACATTCTGACTTCCCAGCTTGCATGCAATCATAGGCGTGCGCAGCCTAAAATATGAGAGGGAGACACCCACATTTCTGGGCACCCTTTTCCATTAAACATCTTTATTAATGTACGACTGTACTATTGAAAATGTGAATACATTCATGTATGACTGTATTTTACTAGAAAATAAAACACCATATCTCAGGTTAGAAAAGAGGGGTATCAAGACATATTTAAGAAAAAATGTTATATTACGTAAGGCGACGTAATAAATTTACTTATTTTTGCGGAAGGCACGGCCCCCTTGTCCCCGCCAGTAGGCACGCCTATGAATGCAATCATACGCATTCTTACCTACTATATTCTAAAACAGGGGTGTCCGACTTCCAAGGTCTCGGGCCACAACAAAAACCTTTCATATGGTTGCGGGCCATATTTTCATTAACTGGAGGGAGGAGTATGAAACCATGGGTTATAGCAGGCCGTACCATGTATAATGCAGTGAAACACATTGGGATGATTGATTTTCTGAATTTACTACAAAAGTTCCTTAGGTGTAAACTTCATCTCTTTTTACATTAAAGGGGGCACCCCGGCACGGCATGTGCGCTAGGCGCAAAATGTTGTGGTCGGACGTGGATGAAAAGGGGTTTCACTTTTCACTAATTACATATCGCTTGCCGCAATAAATGATACGCGGGTCGCATGCGGCCAGTTGGACAACTCATCTCTTTAAGCATCAATTCCTCATATGTAGTCATTGTGTGAAGATATTTTAGGTTAAAATAACACTAATGTATTTGGAGAAAATCGTATGCGAATCGATTTAATAATAACCTTCGAGATAATTATTTACATTTCATTGTCGATTCATACTAGGCATTGCATTTTATAATAACTATTCCACTGATAGGCTCAAATATCCAACGTTTTCTTGTGTATACAAATATGTATCCTTCCAAAAAATGGAACTTTCAAGGAACGTTTGAATATGCCAATTAGAAAATTTGGTGTGAAAGATAAAAACGCAATTAACTGCAATTAACGCAATACATACTCCTCGCGTTTCACATTTGTCAGGACTTAGAAATATTATCTCGCATGAAATAAGAATACATGGAGTACAAGGATATTTAATGTACGGAAATCAGTATACAAAGGTGTAACCCGTTAGAATGAGATTGGGCAGTCTAGGCACATGTGGTGACTCCGAGATCTCTGGACGTATATTGTGCAGTGGAATAATTGCACTTTCAAAATTTTCAGTCAATTTCTCTGTTGTATCTCGAAGAACATGTTTCCTGGCGAACTTTCTAGTCTGTACTGTCCACGTTTCATTACTGTGCTGGCATAACACGTTGTAGGGCCATGGCCGTTACACAGAAGGTTCGACCTTGAATGTTCTAACGAGGACGGGATAGCGTGTATAATTTATTTCCCCTCGTAGAACGACCCTACCTTCATAAACAAAAAAGTAGGATATATTTACTGTTTGTGGGGTCATCACTTGCATAACGTTATTTTTCCTTCCATATAAAGCTGAAAATGAAACGAATACTACTACTACTACTTGTTTAATATTGTAATAGAGACATTGAAAGCTTGTAAAGGCAATGTCTAATTTTCTGGATTCACACTTTCTGAAACTCTTGAAACCGCAATAGCTTTCCTGATTTTTGAATGTCACATTTTCACATGAATTTTGCAACTGAATCATTTGTTAATTTTCCGTTAAAAGATACGATTCACGTTGCATCAGTATAGAAAACGTGTGTTATTTTACTGATTTCTCAAAATTCTTATTTCTGGAAAGTGGGAATGTATCCAATAATACGCAATGACCATTGATTTGTTGTGTCATTTGTGAATGCCCTTTATAATATTGATTTCTGATATATTAGTGCAGTCGATAAGTCATTTTGCCTTGCAAAAGGTGAGTTAGAAGATTTTTTTATATTCTGTTTATGTTGTTCTTAGCAAGAAAACCCGAAGTTTTCCACCTCGAAATATTTCGGGAAAAGTTTTGGTAGTCAGAAAAACAAAAAAATTTCGGACATTTTTTGTTTTTGCGTAATAACTTTTTATAGTTATGTACAGTTTTAAAGGTCGTAAAATTCTCTACAAATTTGCTTTATAAATTATTTCTGTCAAAGAAATAGCAAACGAGCTACGAGATTTTAAAATTTCACCAAATTTTCTTTTTTATTGAAGTTGCTCAAAATTACTCATGGTCTCTCTAATGTAGTATTTTTGAATTCATAAGGTCATTATAAATAAAAACCAATACTTACTGAGGTTAAACTCGTGTTTGAAAATTCAGGAAAGAGTGGCAGTAGGCCTCTACGTCCTGGCAACTTATAGGATTTACTTACTTCAAAAGAATTTCAATAGAATGCAATGACGTTCGATATTTTCTTCTTCTAATTACTTTTATTACTATTATTTTGATTACTATTATTAATTATTATTATTATTATTATTATTATTATTATTATTATTATTATTATTATTATTATTATTATTATTATTGCTGCCGTCTCGGGTATTATGAATGATCACTAAACTGTAATTGTACTTTACGTGTAAGTTTACTTGAATTGGTATGTTGAAAACGTGCACGACTCGTACGAAAGAGTGTTTGGGATATTCATGTCGTGACGCCAAAATGACGAATTCAGATCCTTTCTGCGCCTCGTCTCATCAACATTTCTTTCGTATTTAAAATACTAACTTTTTGTACTAGTTCCGTAAATAAATATTGCAATTGAGTGCCGAATCTTCGGAATTATCTCAGCCAGGTTTGAACCCACTGTCGTGAGTTTTGGAACCGTTTTTCTTATACCGGTATCAGTGAGGCCAGCTTTTAACAAAACGTTTATTATTACTATTGTTAAACGAGTTAGCAGTATCTTAACTCTAGGACGGGGGACCACGAACACACTGGGGACCACCATCTTACCCCTTCATATTAATCATTTCATTTTTAGTCTGCTCAAATCTGTTTCACTTCCACAGTCACATTATAATGCGCTGGGATTAGTTTTTTATATGTAGCACCATATCGTGTGATATTGACACTTCTCCTGATATGTTACATTTTTTTACTATTGTCAATAAGTTAATATCCCACACCGTGTTTCTCTGTTTATTAATTAGGAATTTGAGTGTCTAACTCCTAGATATTAAATTCTTCGTGCAGTAATGCTACTTTTATTGCGTGCTGGTGCACTAACCATTCGAAATATCCAGAATTGTTTTTACATCACATCTCACATTACCATTCAGAATAGTGAAAGAAGATGCATTATAAAACCTAGACACCAGAACGTTACTTATTGATAAAACTTGCTTACTCTTGCGCGTGGACGAATCAAAAGGCGTCGGACACATTCAGAATTTGAAAGCCATACAGCGTGTGCCGGGAATGGTAAGTGCGTCTTTGTAACTGTATTTCGTTCCATTGCAACATCGTTCTCTAAGCTACTACCTATCCCATCTGTTGTATTTTTAATTTCGTTTACTAATTGTGATATTACAGCATGAGGTTGTGAAATATAATGAAATACGCCAGTTACACAATTAAAATGGATCAACATTAAGAGCTAAGAAATAATATTCAAAAGCTTCATACGTTTAAATATCTACTCATTTAAAAAATCCACATGTTTAAATATTTAAATATAATTTTGTAGAAAATGATAGATATTGATATAGAATTGAAGTATCGACATTTCTGTAGAACAATATTGGAGATTTCAGGCAACGATCCATAGAAGAGACAACAGTAAGACTGTACGAAGTCATGACAATGCCATTACTGCTTTATTGCTGCGAAAGTTGGACTCTTACTCGAGACCAATTGAGAAAAATGGACGCAGTGAAATGTCTGAAAGCTGAGTCTGGCTACACGCTTAAGAATAAAAATGAAGAAATAATGGCAGAACGTAATATTCATAGTGTGCTGGTCACTCTCCAACGCCACCGCAGTAACTGGTTAGAATGTCCGTTGAGGATGCCAGCATCTGAAATGGCTGAGACAGCATTAAACCCCATGATAGTTGGAAAACAGTCATTGGAAAAGGCGGAGAAGAGATGGAAGGATCACATCCAGGACACATCCAAAAGAGCTATCTTTTAAAGATCGTGATAATATTGTTAAAAAACTTTCGCTGCCTGACCCACACAAGTTGTACTGCACAGCTTTGTATACAAGGCGCTGAACCACATTTAAAAAAATATGTCTTCTGCTGTGGAAAATGATTCTGCCTTCAGTTTTCACGTACGTACAGTATCTTGTCCAGGTCCTGTGTCCGAAAAACCTGATCGAAAGGGGGTCATTGAATAAGAAGCTAATGTTCAGTATTTGTCACACCAACATTTAGTCATTTACAATTGCACAATACAAACGGTAAACAATTTCCATATTAGGATAGCATGTTGTTTTTGTTTAATACCATCAGTGTTTGTAAAATAACGTTCATGTATTATGTTATTTTTTTGTAATGAGCTCTTGATATTGACACTTAATGAATATGATTAGTACGTAGTGTGTTGTAATTTCGGTTACCTGCATTTGATAAAAGTATTGCGTTGGAGTAAAACTCGGTTTGGACAAAAACCACTCGCAATGAACATGCAATGCAATGGTAGAATTTCAGGCTCAGTAAAGAGCTGCCTGCCGACCTGGATAACTGAGGTCGCTAAGACTGTAGACATAGCTTGTGATTCCTGCAAGCCTCTTTTCATTGAGCTTGGAATGGGCATTGGTGTGTACTCGTGTTGTCCTTAGTATCGTATTCCCCTACAGTTAGCCCAGTAGTTAAAAAGCGACCTTAAAAAAGCTTCTTTCAGGAATCACGTGAACGGTATTTGCGTATTATATGTACGATTTTGTGTATAAACTAAAAATCTGGAAACTATAGAATATGTTTCCCCGGAATAATTAGGCCATATCAGACGGTAACAGAGATTCGCAAAATATACGCAAGGAGTTTGGTAACAATTTCATGATTAGTTGGTGAGATTCATTAACATTGAATTATAGTTATGTTCCCCCTATTATTTGGGTAAGACAGTATTTCCAAATACTTTATACATCGTAATATATGGTTCCATTAATGTAACAAAAAGTCTACCTCTGTATCTTTGTAACAAAAAAAAATAAAAAAAAACTAAGGTGTTATACTACGTATGCCATTGCATGTACCTAAAAAGTGCGGACTTTACCATCGTCTGTGCAAACGGGTTTTCTCGTACCATTCACGATTGAGAAATTAATGGGGTTATTACATTATTACATATTACATTATTTACTGTGTATAATAACATTTTTGTTTAATGTAAAATGTGTTTAAATTTTCTATTGCTACATTTACCGACAAAAATTCTCTGCTCTTTGTGTTAGAAGATAAAATTCCGAATGTATGCTTGAGTCGGGCTGTTCATTTTTAATCCTTACTTAGTGATGGGTGTTTGTGAAATTCCCCTAGTGGATCGAAATTGCATGACGAGGTCTGCTGTTGCACGGTAATAAACAAAGGAACGGTTCTATTTCTGAAGAGTAATTGACGGAAAAAACACTTTTAACATTTTTAATGACTTACGGACCGAAAGAAATAAATGGTTGTGGACATTCAATCGACGCCTTTTCAAGCAACGAACGCTTCGATGTACGAGAATGACTCCACTCTCCTTCCGTTCGATTGTGAGCACAAGTATAAACGTTCTTGGGTGTTCAGCTTTAGTCGCGGCTGCCGTTTTGTGAGGCTTCGAGATTCTTGGGATAATAAACTTTCCTAGGAGTTGCAGTCAAACGATGGTCTTTCCGCAATGTCCAATATTGCGACGTGAATGCGTTTTTGTTTTGTACAAAATCTGCATATACTCTTTTCTGTCATTGAGGAATAATGTGATTGTAACGTTTTGTATTTTGACCGGAGGGGTCATCCTTCCGTGAACCGCGCTGATGTTCAATTATTAGTAGTCAGAGAAGCAGAGAAATTGAAATTCGAGAATCTGAGGGGGAAATTCGAAAGTAATCTTTTTCTGATGTTTCGAATATATCGTTAGAGATAACACTAATTTTAGAATTTAGGAAACCGAAATTGACTTACAAATTCGTTTTATGACGCATCCTACTCGTAACAAAAGCGAATGACTGGTATATCAGAAAACTACGTATTGTGTGTAGGGTATTTAATTGCTAGTATCTTGCAGAACTTGGAGAAGAACTTGGTAAGTTTTGTGCAAAACGAACTTCACAATTCTCATATTGATATTAGCAGTACATTATTCCACATTGGCGCTTTCACATAGATTTGGCGCTCGTGGAGGGTGATGTTATTATCGGTATTATCGGGTTAACGGTGATATTATTTATCATATAGCTGAAATGCGAGGAGACGGCGCAACCTGCGTAGTTCTACAGTCTGAAATCTCAATGCGGGTAGTCAGATTTGCTCAGACAAACTTAACGTTGAGGTGAAATCGTAGGATGATGTGATGACTGATGAGTAATGAAAATGAAGGTGAACTCGATGTGGAGTGAGAGGAAGAGAATCCCGAGAAAAGGTTCCGAGAACGCACTTTGTCCAACACAAATTCCTCATGTACCGACGGGAATTAAACACCAGTGCGCAAAGTTGGAATGGAAGCGCGCCTAGGTCATTTGAAAAATTTGGGGAAACAATGGTAACCGTTTTTGAATGTAAACTGATGTAAAGTTGAGAAAGTCTTCTTTTCTAGCAGATGCTGTGAGTTACCATAAACAGAATACAACACTGTGTGCCATTTGTGGTTATGAAGTTTAACTTTGAACGAACAAGTTTATCGGAGAGTTACCGTTGCATTTCCATAAAATGCAACAAAATGCAACTTTGAAGGTTACAGTTATATTCCTCTATACGCGCACGCTAGTGACCATGTATTGGTAAGCAGGAAATTAAGTAATTGGAAACGTTCTTATATATTTCAGTCATTGATGAAAGAGGAAACGTAAAGGTTGATTAATGAGTTCAAAATAGGCAAAACTTCCAGTTATCCAAGTTCTTCTTTCATAGTAGCAGACTTAAAGGTGTAAGTTATCAACCAGAACTCAGGTGTGTATTTAGAAAACGGAGGGATATTAAGAATATTCGTGATACCGAAGAATTTGAAAAACGAAGGTTTTAGTGACCTAACACTAAAGTGGATAGGTGATTAGTCGTATGTAGAGATATAAGGAAATTTAGAGAATGATACTTTTTGCTCTTTGTATGTACGTAGTAAATAGTATCTTTTTCATGTAGGAGTAGTACTCCTCCATATACTATAACGCCAATGCATTATGAAAAGAAGCGAATCTGCAGATAATTGTTTTTATTGGTGCTGTACTTGTAATCTTTATTTTTCTTTTCTCCAAACTCGAAAAAGTTGGTGTAGTGTTCAACACTGAAGATGGTTTTTCGTATAGTGTGTACATTACTCTGACGTTTCACTGTCATTTCTGATTTCATTGAAACTTCTCTGCATCTGTTTTATGGACGTATTTCTGGCTCTGTGTGATTTATAGGCGATAAATGTCATCTCATAAAATTATGCCTCAGTATAATGACCAATACTACTTCGGTGCTTGTATTCGACAAGTTCTCTCTGTACAATGTAAAACAAATATTTTTAAAGAATTAATTTCTGTAATTGGAGTAACGTAGGATGTCGTGAATGATCTTTGAAGCTTGGGAAACGTTTTGTCTGTAAAGTCGTCGTAATATTGCGCCACGTATTTTTCTGCATCGAGACTATTTTTCATACAACTGTGATTCCTTCTCGAGAATGTGAGGGATCCATCCCAACGGATGTTGTGGTCTACGCAGTGTGGTTCGCTGTTCGGGAACCACTATTCCCCGGATCTTCCGCAGACGCAGCTAGAGATTGCAGGGAGTCCCGATGCGCGTCCGTGGTTAAATGTGTTATGTGCCCTTATATTGTCGGTTATTTATACCAAATGCTATGGCTTAGTTGCAACATGCGTTGCATATGGAGTGCCGTCGACCAAGAAATTCTAGAATTCGTGTCCCGACAATGGTAGGTTTCTTACACGGGCTACATAGCTAGGTCGAATTAAGTCACTGCATTAAGGATAATTCTAGCAACTGGCTGCTTATGTAGGTTTTTTGTTTTGCTCAGTTAATGGCAGGCGAGTATCGAAGCACCGTAACAAAAGGACCAGGACCGCGCGCGATCTTTCCTTCCTTATCCCTTTTCCCTTATGAACATCCAAACATTTGCATGCACTATACTACCCAGATTTGGAGACAAGTCGGAGATTTGTGCAGTTCCCCACTGGGGAGGTACTTGGAGGAGGATAAGCTACCGCCATCCGACGTGTACGTCGCAGCAGAATCTTACGTTTCAGCGGGAAACGAACGCCCTCACCTTTAGGGATATTCACTACACTACCCCTACTTGCATCCACTACACCTACTCACTTGGTTATTTATTTAGTTATCGAATGGTGTGAAATGCTAGGAGATAGCACATTGTCTGCAGACACCTACAATCTCAACACCACCATTGGCGAATTGCCCCGGTCTGATGTTAATGTTGTTAAGTGATGATGATGATTATGATGATTCAACAGTGTAGCTTCGATATTACCTCCCGTAGTAGGCGCGCTGTAGTGTCTTCAGAAACGCTAGTTTTACGCCTGTAAGCCAGTGTGTATTTGGGGGTTAAATCCTTTATTTCTCCATTTCCCTCTCCAAAAGGGACGGGCGGACTGTCTTGCGTTACGTTGGATGTGTGGAAGGTAGGCGGCGCACACTGGTTGAATCGGGCAAAAAACCTAGCCATAATGGCAAAATTCAAAGTGCGCGTTCGGAATTCTGACTTATCAAATCTCGTTTGGAAGACATTGGAGTACACCACTTAAGCTCCAGAACGTTATTTCGATCATTTTTGTCGTCCTCACGATCTCATAAAGCTACCGTTGCTCGAAAGACGCGAATTGTTTGATTCTTGTCGACTAAATTTGTTAAATTAAACAAGTGTTTAAATTATTTTTCTATGGATTCTTTGCGTGTTTCCGAATAGAAGACTCTTTTGGCTATAAGTTAAGAAAAATTTAAAGAAAAAGTGTCTAAATATTTAATGTATGTTACGGCTGAATTCTAACCTATTGAGCGTAACAACGTTAGTCATGTATATTGTGAATTATATTTTTTGTCCTGCGTATTCCTGCCTCAATAAATTTTTTATTTATCACATAGAATGCCGTTAAATAGAATAACACACATTTAGCTGCACATACCTGCACCTTTTTATTTTATATCCACTTTACTGCAATGCTACATCGTATGATTTAACACTAGTTATCGCGGAAGTCTTCGTCACCACTGGGAATTATTTTCTCTGTATATGTTTTCGATTTCTCCTCATAATTACTTTTAATTAGAAAATTACGGATATAAATTTTTAGAATAATTAAATATATACGATCTCCAGAATTCCATATGTATATTTTTTATGCACTTTTGTTTATTTTTAAATGAGTTGATCCGCCATTTTGAATCTTGAAATTTTATTATGATATTCAAATTCAGCGACCTCAAAAACCTTTTCAAACCTATTTTTACGGACACCCCCTGGCATTTGCAGTTGTGACCAGGTTTTAGGCCCGATTCAACCAGTGTGCGGCGGTAGGCGCGGTGTGTATTTCGCCTGGCGGCTCTCGGCCCGCCGCGCAGCGCCGCCGCTGATTGGGGCGTTCGCGGGCTGCGTGCGGCGGGAGATGGGTGATGGGAGGCTGGGCTCGTGTAAGTGCGTGCCCGCGGGCGCGTGCCGCACGACCACGCAAGGCGTCCTTGCTCCGCGCAACCTTCGCGGCGAGAGCGGCGGCGGAATCGTCTCGCGAGGGCCACAGGTCGAATCGCCACGCGGGGCCGCGGCGCGCGGACGGCGTCGGAACGTTGTGTGCTCGACACCTTCTCCAACTTTTATAATTATCAACAATCATTTGTAATTTCGGTGAGCAAGTTACACTGCATGTCAAGTTTGGGAAGGAGTAAAGCTATACATCCGAGTCTTAAGTGTAAAGAGAAAAGTGTTTATGGTTTATTAATAGAAAAATTTACCCATTTTAAATAGGTTTTATCGTGCGCCAGAAAATGGAGTTTATGTAATGTCGTTTATGTAATCGTGCGCCAGAAAAAGGAGAATTTTTGTCAGAAAACTCTGATTGCTGGGCTCGGAGAGTGGAATAATCCTGCTGCTAAACTTAGAACAAAATCCTCTTACACATGGTGTAGCCGAAATCCGTTTTTTTGGTTCTTGATACCAAAAAACATGACGGCAAAATATCTGTCCGTCCGCGTGTCTGCCTCTGTGTGTCTGCCTCTGCCTCATTCTCTATCTGTCTGTCTGCCTGTCTCTGTCTGCTTCTGTCTCTGTTTCTGTTTGCCTCTGTCTCTGTTTCTGTTTGCCTCTGTCTCTGTTTCTGGCCGCCTCTATCTCTGTTTCTGTCTGTCTCTGTCTATCTGCAGGCCCGTTTGTATGTCTCTGTCTGTACGCCTCTCTCTCTCTCTGTCTGTCTGCGCGCCCGTCTGTCTGTCTCTCTCTCTCTCTGTTTGTATATCTGCACGCCCTTCTGTGGTCAACACTAGCGCCTAAACTGTTCAACCGAGGTTCTTCAAAATCGATATTCCCCAATCGATTCATATTGTGTGGTGTAGTGGTATGACTGCCGGTAAGTTAACTCTGAGGATCTGAGTTCGGGTCTCGTAGCGGAAAACAAAATTGTTGGTAAAAAGTCGTTTGCTCGTTTATGTAGTAGTATAATATTGGGGAGTATTTAGAAACAATACGAGAAAGTATGTGCTTTGGTAGCACCATATTTCACACGTATTTCCATGTTATGTATACATTACTTAACATTTTGCTTGGACGAGCGGTTTTGGGACTGCTATTAAACTTTAAATTTCATGTTTTTAACGCCAAGGACATTTTAAAGTATGGCTTTTTTGTTGTGTAAGTATCGAGAAATAATTCTAATAGTGTAATTAAAAAAGGCAGGTTTGGATTTGTTTACAGGCCATTAGCCATCCCTGTTATCTGGTGGTCATAGTGTGAATTTAATGATTGAAATAAATGCTAATACCTTTATTATCGCTTATACCTCATTGAGGGTTCAAAGAGTTCTTTCGGCATTAGCTCTCAGGATCATTGGGCAAAAGTACCGTTGGTTGCTTCTCCTGAACCGACAGGCGCCCACAACTGACAGCATTTGCTCTCCTCTGATGGTTTTGAGATCGAATCCTGCTTGAAGCATCGTCGTTTTCACCCGTGATTTGTAGGTGGTACGCACTGTAGTCTGTCAAGAAATTTCAAAACATTCATCTAAAGCATGTTTATGCACAAGAAAAGAGGAGCATCTAAAATAGCGTCAATTCTCTTAGTTAAGTAAAGAAATATGTTTAAAATTAGTATACGATTCCTAGTAAGCATTTCATGAAGGTACAATAGTTTACAAGGCAGAGAGTATAGGCAGAAAAACACTTCCATTTTGGCCGCGGAATAAACTTCTCCGCTCATGGATAACTTTAAAAGATGGGAACAATCCTCATTGGGTTTGTGAACTAAAGTGGGACAAAAAATATTTGTATGTAAGTATATGTATGTGTGAAAATACGAAATAATTACGTCTACTGATGATTGTACAGTGATACCGAAGTAACATGTCATGAGAACAGAGCAGTAATTAGAGGTAACTCCATGCTAATGGATGGTGAAAAGTGTGACGATAATTACGAATTTTATTTTGTGACTCATTTAACCTAACTAACCACCTGGAAAAGTGTTGGTGACCTCCCATTGAACCCATTAAAGAACCACTTGACTTAATTAGGATGTTTCCAGCCAAGATTTCCTCGTTCGTAGCTGTTTTGTTCAGAGTTCAACGGGTTACGCCAGATCACAGATTCGCGTTGTCAGGAATATCGCAGGATGACATACAATTGCCAACTGTGTTAGATGCAATAGAATTATCATTCTGAAAAGTGTTAAAGTACCCAAAAAGTGCTTGAATCCCTCCTCATAGGAGTAAACGGGTAGTAACCGAACAAGTTCGATTTTTTCGTTTGACCATCAGATCAGTAATAGATTCAATTGGCTATAAAAGCTCAAGCAAGAAAATAGTAGCGAGTTAAAATAATTTGTGTTTTATGGTTTACGGCAAAATGTTAATAATACATATTGTGCTGCAACTTGGAATATAGTAAAGAATAACAGCCTCACCGCCACAAAAAACACCAACAATAAACAAGGAACGAAATATAAGAAGGAACAACTTTATGTCGTGAACTGTTCAAGAAAGAATCGAACCACAGAAAATGTGAAATTACCGACATATAACCTCCACTCATCTACTAGTTCGCTAATAGAAAGGCGGCTTAACCCTTTTGTGCCGATCTAAGCAAGTACGAAAGATAAGCTTAAATGAACTGTGAGATAACATATTGGAACGTTCAATGATAAGAGGCTCATTCACAAAGAACTGAAATACGCGAATCAGTAGAACACGAAGTGAATATAACAGTGGATGTATGTTCTTCAGAGTAATGAAAACATATTTTTATGAAAATACTAGCTGACCCGGCGAACTCTGTTCCGCCTTAACAGCCGGTCCCATCTTTTTCTCGCGTCGCACTCACTGTGAGAAACTGTATTATCCTTGTTGCACTGCGTACGTGCAAAAACGTGCGTTCTCACACAGGAACGCTGTCGAACGGAATAAACAGTATCCTATGTCCGTCTCCTGGCTCTAAGCTTCCTGCTCACCAAATCGGTACCGCCGTTCTTGAGTTATAAATAGTGTAACCAACATGACTATATATAGATATAACGGCGAACGAAAGGCGGCTATCATTATCGCCTTCTGTTATCAGTGCGGCGTTACAACAATGGGTTACAACAGGCAACAATGACCGCTAACATGCGAAATTGTGAAAACGTGCAAAAACGTGCGAAAACGTGCGTTCTCACACAGGAATGCTGTCGAACGGGATAGACAGTATCCTATGTCCGTCTCCTGTCTCTAAGCTTCCTGCTCACCAATTTTCAGCCAAATCGGTACAGCCGTTCTTGAGTTATAAATAGTGTAACTAACACGACTTTCTTTTATATATATAGATAGATTTAGAAACATCTGAATTTAATAAGTATGGCAGAGTGAATTTTTAGGTATTTCAACGCTAGAATCAGATGTCAAAGACCTAAGGTATTGAAAACATGTGGCGTGGAGGAGGTATTAAATGCACTCGACTAGAACTTCGTCCCTCACAAAGAATAACATCAACCCGAATTAATGTCCTGTCTCAAGAAACCAAATTTGGAAAATTATGGTGTGTTCACACAATTTAGCGGAACTGTTTTTGTAAAAATGTAGTATTTTTGTATCAGTTAATTCGATACAATTCATGGGTTAAAGAAGATAGTTTGTATATGAGTAATTCGTGAAATCGGCCGAAAAAAACTGCCAGTTTAAAGCCGATCATCCTTCCACTGAATTTTGTTGATGTCTCATTCAAACCCGCATTCAGGGATGCGTGTTACCATTAAACACATGGGTAATGTTAGGTAAAGCGTCGATATATATTTTCGAGAATATTGGTATATTAGTTCCATTTACTTTTTGTATTAATTTTCGTATACCTAGCGTGTTTATATGATTTCTAGGGAGAACGTATAAAATATTTTATGCTTTGATTTCAATCTGAAATTTCAGAACGTTAACTGTGATGGAAATGTATATATTAACATTAATTTTTATTTTACATACATTAACAAATTTAGATTAAGGTAACATTTTCAGAATTTATGATTAGCAATATTGTAACATCATCAAATCATGTAACAATCAATAAATTTTGATCTAGAAATGTAGGTTCTTACGCTTTGTGAAAACTATGTACACTATTTAAAAAATGGATTATTTACAAAATAAAACAACTTCGAATTTAAACACCCATAACTTTTGAAATTTCCAATTTCACACGCGAATTCTTTTTTGTGTGAAAATTTAAGAGTGTGTATATTAACATATTAATGTTGGGTCAACAAACTCGAAAATCGAAGAATATGCATTTCGGGAATTTGGGATTGAAAAAACTGCACTTTTGATTTCGGAAGTAAAAATATTGGTATAAAATGCAAATGATTAGGGTTGGTTGATTGATTGATTTTTTCGTGTTTCCTGGCACGTCAACTGCTTTGGTCATTAGTCCCGTTAGTGTAGTGCATGTTTTTTTTTCTCGGGAGATGGTGGTGATCTTTCCCCGCTGGATGGCGAGATACTGCGCCGACCTACCGTCGGCTAATGGGGTTTCCCCCTAACCAGGACTCTTCCACCAGCAGGGCACCACCCCTGCCGGGACAAGCTCTAAGCTCCCGACCGGTCTCCCGGAATATGTGGTAGTGTAGTGTATGTTAGTGTAAGTGTGTGTGTAAGGGGAGAGGATAGGACAAGGAAGAGGAAGAACAGATCGCGCGCGGTCCGTGGCCCGTTTGGTAGGGTACTGCTCCGGCATTCGCCTGGTGTTGATCGGAGAAACCACGAAAAACTACCGATCAGAGCAGCCGGCTGGAGTAGGGAATCAGTAGGAGAAATTTCGGCTGCTCCGCGCAGCATCCATTGTATCAACCACAACATTCAAATGGCTTTTTGATACGAACGTCATAATTCCAGTGAACAACAATTAGGTGAGTGGAGTAGTTGATGGAGCATTCTGGTATATGTAAGACACCACAAATATTCCCTGTATGTCTTTATTAAAAATAATGACACGTCATTTGCACTTGACAAGCGCGCTGGGGAGGGGAGGGCTTAAATCACTGGCCTCTGCACCTTCAGATTGCTGGTTCGACCCCTGATGAGGTGTGTGAATTGTCGAAGGGCGGAAAATTCAGTGATCATGTCGTACTCGTGGCAACCTGCCTAAATCCTCCTCAAAATTAAATACATAGAAAATTCACGTCTCAGTCAAATTATTCTCTTAGCGTGGGAACTCTAGAAGTTGTTACCGAGAGCGATGTGGGGTCATTCTTGGCGGCTCATTGCGGAGACTTTTTAGTTTGTCATTTTCACTCGCGGCTTCTCTCTCTTTTAACTGCGGTAAACTTTCATTTGTATTTTTTGTCATTCGATTCTTTACCAAATAAAGTGCTTATGATGTGGTTGTTTCGTTTATCCGTTCCCAATTACCTGGCATAAACTCATTTCTACTCTATTTAAAATTACGTACGTGTTATTAAATAAATTCTTTATTATGTAATTTTGAAGCCCGTTTATAATTGTTTTGAAATAAGTTTAATCTCCTATATTTTGAAGGGGGCATGGCCCCTTCATCTGGGGCTGTCCTTGGGCACAGAACATAGGTTCATAGGTTACACTGGCAGCTTCCTGAAACTCGATACTTCTCATTTTAATTTTACTGTTGCACTTGTACTGCTCTCGAGATTTTCTTTTGGTTTTACAATTCAGATATATAATGCTGAAGTAGTGCTTGGCGCGGCACCAATAAAAACCTTCAGTATTAAGGTAGTTATTACGTTGAAGTTTCCTTAGCGCCAGTCGGTAGCCTTCCGTGAGGTGTGACGTAGGTCGAGCCGCCTTCCCCGTTTGGAGTATCGAGAAAACGTGGGCGGGTGCCCGGCGAGGTGGTGGCGGCGGACAATGTTTCCTTCTCGGCATGTGGCCGAGCCGCCGGCCGGCAAGTAATCTTACATTCACGCCGTGAATTTCACGGTCTTCCAGGTTCCTTCCGTACCATCTACCACTTCTGACGTCACGATTGCAGGTGCGTCAAATTTAGTATTGTTTCGCAGCAAGGTTGCTGAGACAAGCGGTGGCGGAACCGGTAACATGGCTGCCTGAAAGAAGGTTTGATTCCCGAATGTAAGGAATTTTATTTATGCCATTTTGCTCATAAAATGTGCACGCACTCAAGGTTCCTGTGTGAACTATTTAGGACGAAGACCGCAGCCTCGCCGCCAACTAGGAAATGTGTGAGCGATAGCGAGTCGACTTGGTGTTAAAAGTGGAAAGTTCACTTTTGGGCCAAAGTTCAGCAGACAGTAGTATAAATGTGTAATGTCAGTACAATCAGTTGAAATAAAAGTGAAAAATGATTAGCAGGCACAACGTTTCGGCCGCATTTTCGTGGCCATCCTCAGGTGTTCTAAAAATTTACATTGTCTAAAAATGGTTACATTGAGGTTACATTGTCTAAAAATGTGAACATGAAGTCAGAAAAGAAGAAAACCAAAGCAAACAAGGTACATACCTAAACATGACCTCACTATTAGGGTGCACTCGTGAAAGCGTGTATGACACCGAATCACAAGTCTAATTGTAACAGAAACAGTACCAAACCGAAGAATAAATAAATAAAACATTTGTTGAAGGATTGCAGAGAGGTCCTCAATAACAGCAGACAAATTGAAGTAACCGCCACAAGGAACTATATATTTAGAGATAGGGTTCAGTTTGTCCGAGTCGGAACGCAAGTTAATGGTGTTGGGTGTCGTATTCATGAACTTTTTGAAATTTGATCAAAAATTGAACCTTCAAATAATAATTATGGAGACATAAAAAGCCATTTCTTGGTAGTATAAGATTGTTGGAAACTATGCGTTGCGCATGCAGTTTCGAGGCTGTTTCCTGTAAAGAAGAGCGAGCCTCACTGCCGACTCGGAAAGGCATGGGCGAAGCGAGTGAATCTGACCTTAAAATGTGTGGAGTCAAAAGCACGTTGCATAGTAGGGGGCGAACACGACTGAAAACGAGTCTTCTCCGAGCGCGGCGCGGCGGCATGGCAGCGACGGGCAGTGGCAACTGCCCCGCCTCTTTTCCTCGTCGCTTCTGGTGCAGGGCTGGCGCGCCGCGCCGCGCCGCGCCGCGCCAGCCGGAAAGCACGGCGGGGAAATCCCCGGGCTGCGCGGCTGCCGCGCTCTGCTCCGCGAGCGCTTGCAGTGGGCGACATTCGTATTCACCTCGGGTGGTCGATTTTTCAAAATTTATGTTAATTTAAAGTCTGTGTGATGCCGACCTGGATGGCCGAGGTGGTTAAGAGTGAGTACCGACTCAGCGCTTCGGTCCGAAGGGTCGCGGATTCGAGTCCCGCCTTGGGCATGGCTGTTTGTCCCTTGACTTTGTATGTATGTGTTGTCGCGGAGGGCCTCGCGTTCTGCTGACCCCAGATCAGAGGAGCCCGCAAGTGTGTTGGTGTCTAGTGTATGGTCGAATATGCGTCCCATCGGGGCGTAAAGGGTAACCGGCTGTCGGCTGGATCAAAGCCCTAGATAAAAAAAAATCTGTGTGATTATCAGTGGCCACTTTGCAATATTGCATTAATTGGAGTTGTAGTTCGTACATTATAACTATTCCCCCCCCCCCCAAATTCATAATTTTCCGAGTTTTATGCACTTTCCTTTCCCTCCTTTAAATTAGTTGGGATAATTGGAGATTCGCATTGTCTAATTGGCGTTCGGAGAATTGGAGATCTAGTGCTTCTGCATCACCGGAAATAAAATAAGCAGTCATAAAGAATCCTGTAGTAAAAAGTATGTAGTAAAATTGCAATGTTTATTTTCACAGCCAAAATCTATTGGCGAAGACGCAAAAAATAAAAATAAATATGTTAGCTAGGGCTATGGATAGATCACCATTGTTCACCTCTATCATCGGCTGAATTGTTGGTGATTTTTGAATTAGGCCTCACTCGCTCACCTAACGATACCGTTTTTCTGACTTCACGCTCGTTACCAGGGTAAAGATACTATACTATTTCAGTCATGCCCATCGATTACTTGAGTCGTTCTTTGGTCAAATGAAAATATGATGACGGAAGGAGTGGGAGGATTTAATTTTGCCGGACACCACTACTATTAACTTGGTTTCAGCGCGCGAAATTGTGTTTAGACGGACAGTGTGCTAACCAACATACGATTGGGGCTGCCTCATTGAGGAATATGAAGAAAGCAAACTTCAATAGTAAGCATCTTGGAGCTACTGTTCCTCCAAGATGTTTGTTGTTTGAACAATTTGTTTCAAACAGTAACTTAATAATCCAGCATTAATTACAACAATAATGAAACGTGACAATTATTACGTCTCTCATTTTTATATAATACTTTCTCTCTACAGAGCACAGAGAAAGTTATGTAATACTGCGCAAAAAACGGCGAATTTTCGTCAGAAAAACGATTACTGCAGGGCCCTGGTAAGGAAAAAGTGGATAAATCCAGATGCTAAATTTAGAAAAAACTTCTCTATTACGTGATGTAGCCAGAATACATGTTTTGTGAGTCCTTGATAACGAAAAATAGAATGACTCGAAAACGTCCGTCTGTTCCGTCTGTTCTGTCTGTCTGTTCCGTCTGTTTCGTCTGTCTGTCTCTGTTTCGTCTGTCTGTCTGCCCGCCCGTTCGTCTATCCGTCTGTCTGTCTGTTCGTCCGTCTGCTCGTTCGTCTGTCTATCCGTCTGTCTGTCTCCTGTCCGTCTGTCTGTCTCCTGTCCGTCTGTCTGTCTCCTGTCCGTCTGTCTGTCTCCTGTCCGTCTGTCTGTCTCCTGTCCGTCTGTCTGTCTCCTGTCCGTCTGTTTGTCTCCTGTCCGCCGTCTGTCTGTCTCCTGTCCGCCGTCTGTCTGTCTCCTGTCTTCTGTGCGTCTGCCCATCCGTCTGCCGGTCCGTCCGTGGACCACGCTAAAAAATGGCTCCATCGTCTCGTCTGTCAAATAGGCTCCATCTTTATTAATTTAATTTTGTTGTTGGAATGTGGAAATGACGTTTAAGGGTATGATGCAGTTCTCATGTTCGTTGAAAACGCTTATTTTTCGAAAATTGCAAGAGTTTTTGAGAGTCTTTCTACTACTAAACTATTAAAGATAGAGATTTTTTCATTTAATGTGATCTGTTCCTTGAAGATAGATTTTGAAAGAAGGTCATGTACAATTTTTTCGAAAATTTGAGTTCTTTAAGCGCAATTTTGCGTGAACATACGGGCGAGAAAGTACATGCTGTTTGAGCACCACTAGTTCTTATTATCATATTTTGGATAGGTAAGGATAATGGTCATTGGCGCCCCGGCGTGGAGTAGCGCCCAAAAGCGCGAGGTCGAAGCCTGCGGTAGGGCATTGGGGGTTTTCACCAGGTTGATATGATTTGATTTCATTTTATTTAGTCAAAAAACAGTAAAAACTGTAAGTGACTAGTAGATAGTGCGAGTGAAGTTAGAGTGGCCTACTTGACTTGCTCGCTAATTTACTATCTGACGAGTAAACTCACTTTGTGCACGAACCAGTGTTTTACCAGCCACCGCTTTGGGACGTGGTACCCCCCTCCCTATTGAAAGGTTTAGAATACCGTACCCCATATAGGGAGGTCAACCAACACTCCTTGTAATCCGAGAGGCAGTGCCACAAAAACGTCAGTTATTGAGACATATTTCATAATGCGTAGACGGACACTAGGGCCTAAATCTAAATAAATGCCGCTGTCGTGCCGGCGGCACATTCGACTCCCAAATCTTGTGAAATAGAATTATTCGTTCATCTCGTCTGAAACCGAGTGTGTGTGGTAAGAATTACAATGTTCTAAAATCACTCACCTTTTGTGTCACCCATTCATAGACTCATTGCGAGTACGCCGAGAGACAGTTTATGTCAAAATATTTTTTAATGATGTCGATAAGGGGCAGACGAGCGCAAATTGAAGTGAAACTAAACGGAGTAAGAAGACTGGACTGCTGCCACTGGCCTGACCGCACAAGGATGCTCAGATGCGTGGTCATCTGGTGGATAAACGGGCGTTTTACCTATTTTCAGTGTTCTTACTGAAATACATGAAGACCTAGAAAAAACATCTCTGCATTTTCTGACCTCACGTCGGTTGAAAATTCGTGCGTTAAACGCTGTCACGAACGAACGCAAGAGGCGTGACGTGCCCGTCGCCCGGGCTCTGTCAGCCGATCGCAAACAGCCGTGTTTCAATCACAACCTGCCGCGTGGACTTCCACTGAACGAACGGGCGGGCGGACGGGCGGGCGGACGGGCGGGCGGGCGGGCGAGCGAGCGTGCGAGTTTATTAGCTGGGTGTAAACCGACCCTCGCCGAGCTGGTTGTGACTTGTTCGGCAGCGCGCGACTTTTCTCGCGGGCGAGTGAGTAGCTCGAGTAACCTCGCGCTCCTTAGCGAAGCGTATAGGGCGCGCTGTGGGTGCCGCGGCTGACCGACTAGGATTCAATGTCTCCAAAAGTAAACACTTTCCCAATAGTATAGAATACCTAAGACATAGTACTGACCACACGAGTTAATACTGCTGGCGATAACAGCATTTCGATATCGCGAACAGTTTAGAAATGATATGGGGTAGTCCAAAAAGACTTAAAACGATTAAAAAAATGCTTATTAAACAGTTTACGTAAAGATGTAATACAGTTTGAACGTGTTTCATTTGTTTATGTATTTAAATACTATTTTTTCTAATTTTTCTATAAGAACATTTTCAGTTAAGCTTCAAATTAATTTAGTTAAATCAAGATTTCTTTATTGGTCTCTTCAATATGAAGAATATTCAATAAATATTTCACATACATAAAAATGACGAAAAAATTACCAAATACTGTTAGAAATATTTTAATTTGAAAAATTGCCACACGCGTTAAAATATGTCCAGACTCTTGTATACCGTATATGGTGGGCCGCCTGTATTACCTATTTTCAATGTGTACAGAAATTGAAAGAAAAGAATGCAGCCGTGTGAGAGGTGTTTATAGTTTCGTTATATATCCAGGAACTTGGGAAAATCCAAAAACAATGAAATAGTTTCAATTTTCACTGAGAAGTGCAAATATTCGTGCTATTCCGCGTATTCTCAAACTGCGTCCCTGCTTACGACACAGCTATGTCATGCTACAGCAAGGCTCCAATGAAGAGGCCACCCGCCAGGAAACGGTTGTTGCGTTATCGAACAGCCACTTTGTTTATATGCTTGGTATGTAAAAACTGTTGTAATATGAATTCGTATATACTTTACAATGTTTTGCCTTACTCCTAGAGACTGTTTTCGTTCATCATATCATGATCGACGACGTCATCAAGCCAGTTCCCGGACAGTTTTTAAAAACATTTAATTAATTGCAGTGTTAAACGAAAGTATTTTATTTGTTGTTCCTGAGCGAGTATGTGCTACGTTTTGGGAAAACATTATTTTTCTTTTGCATTGTTCGGCAGCGTTTTCCTAGTGAAGGATACTAGTTTTATGGTATAAAATTTATACTGTAGGTGGTGAAATTCCTGTGAGAAGTGGTAAATACAGTGGGAGGATCGCTTAACGAACAATTCTAACTGCGAAAACATATGACATGAGAAGAAACGGCACTGTTTATATGATTTGGAGCCCTAATTTCAGTATTGTTTATGGAATGAAGCTTTTAATGTTCTATGCACAATTTATCACTTGCGAAAAGTTCTGGAGTAGACATTTTACAGAAAAGTGAGTCTTTCAAAAAAATTTACGACCATATGTTTGCATATATGTTTGTCTTTATCGTATTATCATTCCATGTAAATATACGTAATAAGAAATTCTATATTTTTTATTCTTTGGTTGTCTTAAGAACGAATTCATCAAATTCCTATAAAAATCTGCAAAATGTATATGATCGATATCGTAGGCTTCCGCGGCCAGAGTCATGATCTGGGCTGTCCGGGTGACGCCGCGTTGAAGGCGCACTGGCGCGAGGCGCAATGGCACCCCAGCCTTCGACGCGGCGTCACCCGGACAGCCCAGATCATGTATATGATCGATTACAGTTTGGGTAGCGCACGGTAATTTTTATACAGCTTCTGTTCGTTAAACTATCCCCCACTCTACAGCGTAATTCACGAGGTGGGAGTGATAGGCTGGAGTCGGCTTATACCGTACTTTTTCCATCCTCATATCAAAGAAGGAATTCGGCGCCCAATCTTGCTATTCTTGACTAGTTCAAATATGCTTTCTCGGGCGGTCAACAGATAATAGCCCCGGGGCAGTTTTATGGAAAGAGTGAGATGCCCACTCTGACAATAACCGCCTGAAATCCCAGTAGGTTTCCACAAGCGATAGGCCACTCTGACAGTAAGCTAAAATTGAGTTCGAACGCGAGTAAGTCATAAAATGAAGGGGATTTGAAGACATGTGCGTGTATGTGTGAGGCTTAAGAAACTAATATATTGTAAAAACCTATGAAATAAAATTTAAAAAACGTAGGTTGTGCACTATTGTGAAAAAGCTCATGAATATAGTTACGTTTTGGATTGATTCCTCTTCTTTCTCGATTGGACCTGCTATGGACGCCGTTGAATGCTCTTGTGCCACAGCTTATACGCTTGCCCCAGAATCATTTTTCATGCACTTAGTCGCTGCAATTGGACAGAGGAAATGGATTTCATCATTTCCGTTTGTTTGAACCGGGATAGTAAGCTTCAGAGTGCGCGCGCATATTCCATTCGTACACATACTCACGATCGTGCATACTCGCAGATCACGTACTAAAGCATCCCCGTGGAAGTGGAACTTACAGACACCTCCGTTACTCTGATTAACTCATTGCTTTATGTATTTATTTATTGATATTATTTTTATTCGCATTGAAGGCATCTCTGAACGGTGCGCGGTTTATGGATGTTCGAGAGTTGCGCCACCTATTATCAGACCTTCCTCAATTTGTATATGGCGAGGCTTTATGTCATCGATATTCTTTATACCAGGATTTTAGACCTTAGCGGCACATATACATAGACAAAACCAAACTTCCGTGTTCCAGATGGGATTCGAATTCGCATTTCCATTTTATTTAAAAGGCATTTCTCTAATCTTATTTCGGGTTCCTACCCAAGGTCTTAGACATTCCTGATTACCTAAATTATTATTATTATTATTATTATTATTATTATTATTATTATTATTATTATTATTATTATTACTATTACTATTATTTACGTATCGGCCATTTCTGACCAAGCTACACGTTCACTTCCGAGACCCAGTCATATTATATCCCGCAGAGAGATAAACGTGTGTCGTTACGGGGATCAGCTTTTAGGCTGTATCCCTTGGTTAGACAAGGTAGTTAAGCCTTGAATTATGAATTACGAGGTGATATGATGATGAAGATGAGAGGTGATCGTAGCTTTTTTGAACCATCCCATCATTCGCCTATATGCCCGAGGGAAACCACGAAAACCCCGAATAGGATGGCCGACCCGGGGATTGAACCCAGGCCTGCTGACTACGAAGTCAGCGCGCTACTCAATGAGCCACTTTACTTGGTTTATTATTATTATTATTATTATTATTATTATTATTATTATCATTATTATTGTTGTTGTTGTTGTGAATGTTGTTTTACTCATTTGATATTATCAAAGGGACACTGCCTGCCTGGATATCATGCAGATTAGGACGACGTCCTGCCCCGCTTCGTTTGTGCGTGCGAATCCGGTTGGCCACTCGGGTTTTATCAACGCTTCTGCGCTGCTCCTCCCAGTCCTTCCGCAATCGTTGAAAGCTTTGTTCTCAGCATTCGCGCTCACAGGACGCGTAATATCGCCGGGGCCTAGAGCTCATGCTACTTTTACCGCTTCGACTCATTCGAAAGAGGAGTCCGTCGCGAAAGAAGAGGCGGGAGCAGCAGCAGCAGCAGCAGCAGGAGGAGGAAGAGGAGGAGGGGGCGGGGCTCGTGCGAGATAAGAGCCGTGTGCGAGGTTGTTGCGCGTGCCATCGCCATCCCGACCGCTGGCGCCGCAACCGCCGTGGCCGCCGCCGTTGCTGTCGATGTAGCCGCAGCTGTTGCTCTTCGCGTCAGCATAGTCCTTTCGCACCGCGGACGTCCTCGTGGACGGACGCACGAGTTTTTCTTCCGGAAGTGTGCACTCGAACACGTGCGCGGCGGACGACGCGGGCAGCGAGCTGCGGCGGCGGGGGCGGGGCAGCCACTTGTGGGGCCGTTCGGACCGAGTAAAACGCGATCGCGCATTCGTAGCTTCCGGAGTTGCAGGATCGATTCTCGAACTGTGAAGAGGTGAATCTTGTGAAATAGAAGTCCTTTACAATAGTAATAAAACTTTATTCATTATAATTGATTCTAACATATATTAAGAACTATTTCTGTTATGTTTCTTTCGTGTTCATGATAATAATCACCACTACTGTCACTTTTTCAAATCTCTCAGGCTATTCAGACTTGGAGAGTGTCCGTCTATCTAATCTGTGCTCGTTTTAGTCGTTATTCATCATTGATTCAAATTTATTGATTTCTGCGTAATTGGAGCTTTTACAAATTTAACGCCCTGAGCCCAGGCCCTTTACACCCGTTTATAAATCCGTCATTTTACGTCTTTGTGCATCGGCAACGTTATAGCCGCTGTATCGGAAAAAGCCAAGAACCTCTACTGGTCGTAGTGAGTTCCGCGTCTCTGACGGGTCCCTCCTCTCGGCGCCCGACTCCGCACCCTTACGCTCCGCCAAATGGGCCTCGATAAAGACGTCGACCTCGTTGCCGCGCGCAGTTCTCGGCGGAATCCGAGCCAGAAAGCAGAAATGTTTGCGCGCCGGAGCGGCTTACGCGAAGACAGGGGGGCGGGGCGGGGCGGGGCGGGGCGGCACAGAGCGGGACGCGACGCGACGCCCGCCGCCGCCACCGCCGCCATCACTACCACCGAAGGCCCTGCGCACGCTGCTAAAACCCTTACATAACGACGCTGCGTGCGCGCGCGGGCGGCCGACGGGCCGTGTCCTCTTCCGCGCGCGACAATATTGGCTGGCCCGTGCGGTCGCGGCCGCGAGCGCCACTCGGGCGGCGCCGGGTCACAGCGAGCGCAGCAGGGCAAGGCAGGGCGCGCCCGCGCGGCCCGCGCCCCGGCCGGCCTTTGCGCCCGGAGGGCTGTGCGTGGACGAGTGCGGGGGCGGTAACGGCGACGGTGGAGGCGCGTGCGGGGGCCGGGGGCGGCCGCACGGCGAGGGCCGGCGAAAGCAGGCCGCGAGGGGCGCGGGGAGGGGCGACATCGGAGGCTGTTACGCAAGCCGCCGCCGCCGCTGCCACCACCACCACCGCCGCCGCTGCCGCGCGGGACCTCGCGCAGCCAGTGCGGCCGGCTCCGCGGACGCGCGCGGCAGCCGGCGAGATAGCGACGGCGGCGGTGGCAGCGACGGCAGCGGCGGCGGCGGCGGCGGCGGCGTCGACGACGGCAGCGGCGGCTGGCACGGGCGGCGCGCGCGCGACTCCTCGGCGGCACCATGCCTGTCTACAACATCATCGCCCGGTGCTGCAAGGTGAGCGGTAAGGCGCCGGAGCGCCCGGGCCTGCGAGCCGATCCCTTGGCCACGTGCGTCGGAGGGCCGGGGTAGCGTAGGGCGATGCGTGTGGACGGGGCTGTGAGCGGAGGCGCCGTTCGGACAGTCACCCTCGAGGGGGCGCGGGCGTGGGCGTGCTACGCCGGGCGGCCCCGGCGCCGCGCACGTGGGAGTCGCCGCCTGGCGCCCGCTGTCAGCGCCGATGCCCCCGCCTCCCTCTCGCGGACGTGACACTACCTGCGCTTTTGAGCAGGGCGTCTGCGGGGTGGCTCCGGCTGCTGTCACTTTCAGGTGACACGTATCGCTGTTCCGGTACTGTTGATGATATGTGACTGTGAAGATGTATTGCCGCTTGCGCGAGAGAAGAGATTGCTTGGTTCCAGACGTATGGAAGTCTAATTCGTCAATGAAATACTCCTGAACTCGATCGTTGTCCACCTACGATGCCTGTCACTGTCGTCTCCCCACACCTCCCCATGCGGGTGGGCGGGGTCGCCTGCTCGCTCTTTCGTGCGCCCGGGCACGCGGCCCTGGCCGTCAGACACGTGTGCGCTCTGTACTTGAAAGGTTTCACCCCAGCCGTTTTTCATACGTCGCCCAATCGTGCGTGCGCTGGCCTAGTTTTACGATCCATTGTGTTCCACGCAACCCGTTCCAGAGGCGCCTCCGTATGGCAAATATTGGATATGAAATCGTGTTTGTAGATGCGAGTAAGAATGTTAGGCATGTTGTTTGTTATCTGGGCATTTTTTCCCTTTGTATCGGTACGTGGTGGAGGTGATTGGCACGAGAAGTGCTCTCGAGTGTCGCGTGGCGGGTTTTTAACGCGACCCTGCCAGACCCTCCTCGGGCGCTGTGGCGTTACTGCCTGGCGGGGGCGGTGCCGCCGGAGGCTGGTGCCGCCGGAGGATGGAGGACCGGGGCGCTGGAGGGAGGTGTGCCTGACGCAGAGCTCTGTGAAACTCAGGAGGAAACACGACGACGTCGAGTTACTAGACTGGCTTCGTGCAGAAACGTTCCTTTCTCGTGGTCTCAGGTGATGAATCCGAAGTGTTGTGGTTCGTTTTGTTAATCGGGTGCGATTGATAGTACGTGACAGTGATGATCTGTCGGGGCTTGCGCGAGGGGTTTAATCGATTAATTATTTAGTTTTTCCTCCCGCTGGATCCGCTTGCACCAACCTACACGTGTGCGTACGGGGTTTTTCCACCCCCACGTTTATCTCCCCCCAGCAGGGCGCGGTCCCAGCTCGGATAAGCTCCCGACTGGTCTCCTGATGTGTGTAATGTAAGTGTAGTGCATGTACGTGTGTGAGAGAGAGAGAGAGAGAGGAATGGGAGAGTCAAGGAAGAGGAAGGAAATATTACGCGCGGACCTTGGCTCGTTTGTTAAAGAGTGCTGCTCCGAGATTCGCCGGGTGTTGATGGAAGAAATCTGGAATCAGAATATGCGGCGCTAGAATTCTCCGCGAGATAATTGTTGAATTCGACCTAATCGCTATTGTCAAAAACCCGCCAGCGTTGTGACTCGAAACTTAGGGCGACGACACTGCGGTGTGTTGCTCGACAGAAAATATGAAGATGTGCCAGGTTCTAGGCACGCTATTCAGCCATGAACTATCAGTGAAATGCCACGTATTGCTCGGAAAGCACAAAATGATTAAAAAAATGATTAATTTATGTTGTGAAGTGATTCATCAATCGCAAATTTGTGTCTAAGGTATGTGTTATCTCTCGAGTAATTTGTAAGTTAAATGTTAGGAATGAGCGTTTCAGTAATAGAGTGCTTCAAAGGATGAAATGTTTTATGCGCTCTTTTCCAATCTCACCTTCGGACGTTCGCGTATAGTATATTTCCCTATTTACTTGTATTGGTTTGCTTTAAATGTAAATGTAATGCAGGGTGTTTTCCGTATTGTTAGAGAAAAATGTTAAAATACAGCGGAAAAATGCTGAGAAAGTTTGTTAAAATACTACACAATAAAAACACTAACAATAATATATAATTATATAATAATTGTAATTATAATAATAATTGTAAATATGACCATGTAATAATATAATTATTTATTATTATTATTATTATTATTATTATTATTATTATTATTATTATTATTATTATTATTATTATTATTATTATTATTATTATTATTAGAGCTAAACCGCCGAAATGCATTAGTTGGATCATAATGTGCCATATGTCACTACATTTGTAGAGAAACAGATATGGATGGGGCACATTCCCAGCGAATTCCAGAGTGGACTAGAAAGAGAACGGAAAAATAAGGACATATTTTGATCTCTAGAGAGTTGAAAAGTCTGTGGAAACCGATGGTGACCGTTGTCCTAGTAGCAATTGGAGCTCTAGGGGCCATAAGAAGCAGCTTGACGAAACATTCGAGCACCCTGGACCTTAAAAGCAGGTTAACACATCACCTGTAAAAGGCAGCATTTCTGGGCACCACTGATATCGTGCGTAGGTATCGCTTGGATTCATAGGCATCGTTCATTGTATTCATAGGTTCGTAGGTATCGCTTGGCTATTCATTACATGATCCAACTTGTCGTAATTTCAATTTCGGCATAATTATCAGTGTGTGCATTTTTTATATTATGCCATTTCGCTTTTTATCCCTGCCATCTCCTTCGTAATTAAGGGATGTGAAATAGGCGATTTGTAGTTTTTCTCTGCAATAGTCTCTCATTTTCAACGTTACTGGTTCCTCTGTTCATAGGATTAAAATTGAGAATACCTACTCTGAATGTAGTAAACTTGAACTGTGTGTAACTGAGGAGATCTCGAGCGGAGAGGAATGGTAGAGATAAGATGGGACCTTTACACCACAATGAGCGTTCAGCGGTTTGGGAGGGGAGTGCTTGCATGTCAAATATTTACATTGTAAATGTTTAGAGTACATTGGTTGAATTTGTCACTGATCTAGTATATGATAAAGTGGTAACAGTTTCACAATTAATACTTTCTAATCAATGAGTTCATTACTAATGTTTACGTTAACAGAATTCGCTACAACCATTAGATATTAGTTAAGTTTTTTCTTCGCCTTTAACTGTTAGAATGTTTATTTTTTTCATAGGCACGGGATTCATTTCATCACGATGGTTAAAGACGGGGTGGGAACATATTTCATACAATAAAAATATTTAAAATTACAACACAGGTCGTAGGAAACATTCATCAGGCGTCAGTACCAACAGTTCACTACAGCAAATCTACGAATAATAAATGTAGATTACTTTTACAACACATTACCAGGTGATAGTGAATTATTGAAATTGATACACAAGTTTAAGTGCCAAGTTAAATCTTTTCTGCTGCATAACTGTTTTTATACAATTAGACTATAATTTCCAAAAGAAAATTATTTATCTTAATAATGTATAACGGATAGTTAATATTTATACTGTATAATTTTTAAAAGACAAATTATGCTTGTAACAAGTAATGCACTTCAGCTTCTGGGTCAATGACCACATCTGGATCAAATTTTTCGCCCAGTTTTCCTGACCCTTTGAGCAAGACCTTGTTTTACTTCTGGACATAAATGCAGCTTCTCTACGCGCACGTTTTGTTGAGCTCTCCTTTTGTTGTCAGAGGAAGAGAGCCGGAGATGTGGGTTGCTATTCTTTTATTGAACGTTTCGTTTTTTAGAAAACGTTTTATGTTGATTGCACATAGTCAGTGTTTTCTTACTTCACGCTTTTTGTACTTGTTTAAATGATCAAATTATGTTAAGTATATTAAATAACTTTACTTATCTTTAGGAAGCAATTCTGGCAACAGATTCCACGTTGAGGTGACATTTTGGTTTGAGAGTACTGTAATGGACGTATAGTGAAAAAATTAATCTTTTGCTTTGAAACGAAACAATTGTGTTTGGGGCGAGAGGGTGGGGACAAGTCGACGGAAAATCCACTTTGGGCTCGAATGACACGCAAGCTACATCGAAATGTTTAAATTTCCCGTTGAAAGAGACTTATCGTAGAGGAAACTCTTTCAACTAGGCGAGAATTGTGCATTTGACATCACTGAACAACGTGCATGCTCGCTGCCAATACAAAATCTCCTGGACTGTAGTGAAGTCGTAGATAGTGTCGAAACGTTGATTTCGTTTCACTGACGTGTGAATATGCGATTTTGTTAAACGTGCAGGATCGACATTGTTCATCTGGCATAATGGAATCTGTTCCAGGAATACTTCCTGGAACGTACAACAAAAAATACAATTAAAAATACTTTTACAGACGTTTTCCAGTGAAGCGGATTACCATGTTAATGGAAATTAAATAAAAGGAAATGTGTAATCAGAACGTCTTCGTAGGGCACCATTGTCAATTAGTCTGATCGTTGTTACAGGATCTAGCGATGAAGTAATACTGTTTACGCGGAGGGAAATATTTCAGCTGCTACTGAAGTGTATAAACTCATTCCAATGAACAAGAGAATATCTTGGGAACTAAATTATTGAAAAGTAGAGGAAAATACCCAAAGGCGGACCGGGTTCCTAATGCGAGCACTTTGATTTACAGCGCAGTAGAGTGCTGTTGCATATTGAAATCATACTAGAATGGTTTTTTGCGAGACTGCACCACAGTCAAGCGGTAGTGTCATCTTCACTTGTTGCCGGACCGTCGGCCATTAATGGGAACAGTGAAAAACAAAGTTTACTAAAGTGCTTATTCTCAGTTACCTGATTTTGATACTTCATCGTATGACTTCTAACCATTACATTATCTTAAAGAGGACATTAAAGCAATGGTTGTAGGGTAATGCAATTTATTGTACTTGCCTTGTAAAAATGTTATTCTCATTTGGAATATAAACATTCTGATGCCTAACCCGAGCCCCCTCCCAAAGGTTCCTAACGCGGGTCCTCAAAATTTCCTCTTGTAAAATAAAAATAATTGTGGTATTTGGCTCTCCTTTATGTCTTAGAAGGTTTTTTTTGGTAAATCAGAGTTTTCAACGCACATAAGACCTGCGCCATTCTCGTAAGCGTCCTTCACACAATCCAAAAAAAAAATAATCAAAATCGATGGAGCAATTTTTTTGAAAATTTGGAAAACGTTCCAGAGGCTTCATGTAAATACCCCCAAAATTAAAATATGGTTTCAAATTCAAGGGGCCGCGACATCAGACAGATCGATTGGGGAATATCAATTTTGGAGAAAATCGGCAGAACGGTTTAGCCGCTAGCGTTGTCGGACGGACGGACGTTTTGCCGTCATGCATAACCCACAAAACATGGATTCTGGCTACACGAAGTGATAGAGGATATTTTTCTCAATTTAGCAATTGAATTTATCCACTTTTTCGTTACCAGGGCCGTGTAATAAGAGTTTTTCTACCGAAAATTAGCCGTTTTTTTCGCGCAGCATTACATAACTTTCTGTACTCCGTAGCGAGGAAGTGAAAAAGGATTGTGACCAAAAGAAAAAATATTTTAAAGTGAAACTTGGTCTGCTTGTTGATCATCCAAAATCTGTTTTTGGAAGCACAGATTGTGGCAATTCCGTTATGCGTTTTTTTCTCCAGAACGCGTTTAGAACTGTCTCTGCGTTTAGAACTGTTGTAGACAAGTGTCAGCTAAAGCATTTTCACGCCATTCTTTAGGTGATCTGTAATGGATATGGCATCAATATTTCTCAATTTCAGAAGTATTGCATTAAGACTGCAATGTTGTTCGTGGAAAAATATTCTGGTAATACAAGTCAACAAGGCTCCACAAACTTTTGATTCATGGTCCCGAACTACTTAATTTTTGCTTTGCTACCAATCAGCCAATACTCGAAGGGAGCGTAAGAGGAACGTAATAAAGATTTTAAAGCGTATCGAACTGGATTTTCGATGGAATGCTCAAGAGATAAATCTTGGAAAGTATTTTTCATTCGTTTCTTCTGTCGTCTGATGCACTGGATTCTAGTTTACGAACGGTCCCTTAAAGGAAAGAAGTTAAATTATAATTCTTTTAATTTAAAAACCCATTTAATTTAAAAGAACATGATAATAATTACAAAACATTAGTTTAACCGATATTAGTTTATTCCTAGTACGCAGTACATTGAAGTAAAATATTCAGTGGTAAGTCAAATACTTCAGAATATAAAATATTTTCAAGAGTATCTGATTATTTATAAATTAATATTATGACGTATACTTTCCTCCATTATTTACAATTTGGAAAATGTAAATTTGATTTCAGATTTTGATTCAGATACTCTTATACAAAATGTTTTATATGCAATTAGCAGCTTATTTGACTTTTGGCCAGCTTTTCGAGCTTTTTCTCTAGTGTTGATCCTTGGAAATCGACTTGCATCACCTTTTTGCTAACTGCTACTGAAGAACACATGTTTGAGTAGTTCTTGAACTGCAGCTAAACTTAATCATCCGCGTAAAAAGTCGTACTTTCTTACTGAATGAAGGATACCGTTCTAAAAATAATAGTTGATTTTAAATTTGATTTCTTTTCAAATATGTTTTCGAGGGTTAAACTTAGCCTTCAAATACCTTCAACATTGAGATAATTATTATTTGTTTTGGACTCGTGAGGACGGGTTATCTATGTCCTGTTGTATTACTTTCACCAGAAAAGAAAATACGAGCTACAAGCTTCTTGCTTTATTTTCGCATAGAATCTGGTAGCGGAGTCGCTAGTTGCTATGAAATGAATCGTATTCATTTTGGGACAATGTAATATCACAGAGCCAGAGTAACCCGTCTTTACGATACAACAGGTGTTCTAGTATCGTATATTTGGGAACTGCCGGGTTTGCTTCGCTCCCTAATTCTGCCGGTGGTAAGTTCCCAAGACCATTGTGCCCCGGCCGTTGCTCCTGAGAGAGGCTGCAATGCTGATCCTGCTTTCTCTTAGTTTTCGTTTGATGTTTGGCTCTGAAGCGTCGAAGGCTGTAATACTTACATACATATATGCGCACGTACTCCACGTACTTTCTGCTCACCATACACTCCACACGTTGATGTGCCGAGGATGTTTTTATGATGCAGTCAGCAGCAATATCATTAATTCCAACAATGTTGATAAACAAAATAATTTGCAAGTCCGAAAATAATTTAGTCCTTCGAATTTTAACCATTGTCGGGTGTGAGGAATTTTACAATTAGGATTTTTAATGTATATTATTAAAACAAATAGAAAATTACTATTGCTACTTTCTTCTCCAAAAAAGGGAATTGTCGATACAATACTGTTATACATTTTTAGTTTCTCAGATAATGAATTCTCCAGCTAAGCAAATTTAATTACGTGTGTCATTTTGTGTTTATTTTGCATATTCTGTTTTATCTAGCAAATATTATTAAACTTACTTTAATTCACTTTTATTGACAATATTTCCAAAAACGGAATAGATTAGAGAATAGTTCGCAATCTAAAATAAATGCGGTTCGTTTGGTGACCAGTTGGCTACTGCGTGAAAGTAGATGTGGAAGTGGAAAAGTGTTGTAAATAAATAAAAGCGTGTGGCTCAAACGTTTAGCACCCGAAAGAAATGCAGTAATCACCTCGTCTCTAGGAACGAAAACTGTGCTATTTTGATAACGAATGAACACATATTAAAAAAAATATATTATTTCTAGAGATTTGGTGGCGATGTTTGGTGTATTTTTATATACCCAGACAAAACGTAAATGAATTGGAAATAGAAATACTGTAAATTAATTGTATCGCAAATGATTATTTTAATTTTTATTTCCATGTGAGCTTTCCAGAATTTAAACTCTTAAACAACTTAAACTCGTAACTATTATTAATAAAAAAGTTCCTTCGACTTTGCATTCAGCTGCTAGTGGTGCTACATCAGCGACAACTGGTACTACATCTATAGATTCTACTGTAACACACATTTTCTCGTATTATGTGTAACAGTTACTTAATATTATTGTACTAGTTGAACCCGTGCGAAAATTTCACACATTTGAGCTCGATTGCATATGTTGCCGCGGCTAGCGACGTCTTACTTCCATTAGCGATCGTTCTTTGATGCAAAACATACCTCTATGAGTGATTCTACCCCGTAAACTATTTGCCCGGGCTGCGTTTTTAATTCGAGCGCATTCGTTCCGCGATCAACGTTCATCTCTGTTCCACTTCCGCGGTGGTTAGATATGTCAATAGCCCCCACGCATCAAAAACATAATTGAACTTCTGCAGTTTTCGGAATTCGAGAGGGTTTGATGAAAATCGGACCTTTTGCCTTATTAGTAAGCGAACTTTGAGGAAGTAAAAATAATGAAAAATTTGGATCCGTTTTTGAGAAAATATTTAATTTTTATTTCGAAATTGTCACGATTTTTCTGAAAACTAGGCATTAACTACTAATATTTTGAAAACAATTGCATATGACTTTATTTTGAGATCTAATTTTTAAAAAAAAATTAGAAAAAAATTCGATCTTCTATAAATGAAGGTACGCTCCCAAAAATGTTTGCGATATTTCGGAATTTCAGAGATTGTACTAAATATCGGACCTGCCCCATTTTTATAAACGTATTTTGCTCTATTCATGCAAAAAATGTAAATAAAAACAGCGAGACGCATTTGAAAAAAATTGAAACAATTGTAGGTGTTGTATAAAGTACCCTCCTCAAATTAAAAGATCCATTTAAAATTAGAGGGTCCACATCAGCCAGATCGATGAAAGATTATCCATTTTGGTAAAACCCCTTGTGCGGTTTGGGCGCCAGTGTGTTCACAGATGGACAGAGAAGCGGTTTTTTGGTATTAATTACCCTAAAACTTGTAGGTCTGTCGAAGTTTCTAAATTGGTTTTCTGCGGTATTTAATTATTCTCTAAACTACCTATACGAGAAAGTAAAAGTATTGTGAGGTATAAAATTAAAATTAAAATTTCTATAGGGGAATGATTTAGAGATTCATCGACCGGAAATGTTTCTCTTGGTTTGGCAGTAAGCTTTTGCTGAAGAATATTAGTTAGTGTCTTACTGTCAAATGGGTCATGGAATTGAATATTTATTTAATAAAAGTGATTCAAAAATTCCATTCTATCGAGTTACTGATACGTGTCTTAAAAGTATTTTCGCCCGCAAGGTTAAGAAGGCCCTTTGTGAGTAGGAGCCCGTATGGTGTATGGCGGACTTTCTAGACGGATAGTTCAAATCCATTAGTATGATGTACGAAAGAGGTTCACAAACTACTTTGTTCATCGGCCTCTTTTCATGATATGTCGTGCTCAATCGTCCCTTCACTGTGGTAGCATAGTAGCTTTTGCCTTTTAAAAGTTAACCTTTCTGATACTTGGTTCACGCATTATTACATTAATAGTTACAGTATAATTATCTCATTGGATACTAGAAAATTATTGGCAAAAATTCCCTGCTACAACCGATAAGACGAGGTTAAACTCCGAGAGGAGACTGAAGGTTCATCGTTCGTCCTTGCCAGATTAGAGGTCGGCGTTCGAGATTTCACAGTTTGTGGACAATCAGTTCTAATAGTTGCCCGGTGATAAAGAAAGGCAATGTTTATTGTGATTCTGCTCACAAAGCGTAAGTGATGAAAGCAAACTAAAAACGTTTTCGATTGTTTAGCCGTCAAATCAAGTCAACGATCATCGATCCCAATTGATCCTTTCGAAAGCATTAACCCCTTCAAATATCAAGAAATATCATATAGCAATGGCATATGGCACTTCGGGATTCGTAATTTGCGTCCGGAGTGATATGCGAACGGAAGTCTAGGGACAGCTTCGTTCGATGATATATTGGTGTTTCCGGGCGCGTCAACTGCTAAGATCATTAGTTCCGTAAGTGTAGTGCTTGTTTTTATCTCCCACCAGCGGGGCGCCGCGCCAGCCGGGACACGTTTTGTTCGACCAACCGTTTGATTGTGATAGGAATTGCTGAGAGTAGTCGGCAACGTTGTGTCGTGTTGATAAATAAAAGTGAAAATAAATCAAAGAAAGTTTGAGATGCGGATGGTGGAATAGACAATTAGAGGCATGGGAAATAGAGGCATGAAAAGTCTCAAGAGGAAACCTGACAGGTATTCCTTATGTTCACCCACAAATTCCTCATGAATTGACCAAATGGGAACTGTGTCCTTTATAGTGGACAGTTAGGGCGGCATAAGTCACTGGTTGGTTACCTTTATTCGTGGCAGGGACAAGGTAGGAAATTACGAAACTTTTCCTCGACAAAACTAGGCAACTTTTCACATATTTTGTATAATAAATTATTCTGGATCAAAGTGAAGTTTGATTAATCATTTTTCATGTGCTTGGAAGTTAGCGTACTATCTTGACTGTTGGTTACACCCTTCCGGAAATGACACTGAAATTTGAAAATTATTAAATAAGAAGTAAATTAAGATATCTTCCCGCGGTGATTGATAATTTTATTTCAAAGTTTGTTTATTTTGCTTAGAGTAAACATGTTGAAATTCAGTATGTACTCGCGTACTATCAACAACGAATGCTAGATGCAAGCGATAGCTCGCTACGATGCGAAATATCGTGGCAAGCATTGACGCCTCTTGTCATGTGAAATTTGAGGAGAATTCAAAGGAAGTTATTTCCATGGTACTTAATTTATCTTTGCTCTTAATTTATTGAAGTTAAGAAGGTTCGTGAAGTGGATTAAGATAGGTCACGTTGTGCGGCACCCATTCATGAGTTCAAAACTATTCTCAGACAATAAACGTAGATTCGATATGAAAAAAGACATACTTATATTCATATTAGCAATACTGAATTAACTTCATCCTTATCACATTCCCTATTCTACCAATTTTGTACTGCTGATTGGATTCAAAAAGATTTCCTACGATGGTTTTGCCTGCAATAAATCTGACTGCTAACATTTCTCGGTTGAGAACGTCGAGCAAATCTTGTGTTGCAGTTCATTACATTGTTCGGTCGTTTTTGTATTATGCTTGTTTCTTAATATCATTTTTAGTCTTCCAAGAGAGCTAAAATCCTACTCATTTTGCGTCATCTTATCTCTTCTCTAAAGCATAGCGATCGTTTACGTTAATACAGTACATAGTAGAAACCGAAATTAGAAGATATTACTGGAAGTATTCAACAATTGAGGCGCTCAAGATAATACGCGCAGATCCCAACCGACCTCGCCTTTTGATTTAGATGTATGACGGTAAACGCCTGCCATATACCTATCATATGCTGAAATATCAAATGAAATGGGATGTGGCAAAAACCTCAGATTCCACCTTCAAAAATTTGTCCGGACTGAAAGTGAACGTAAACGAAAACAGAATTTTTTTGTAAAAGCTAACTTTGTTTGGGATGTACCGTTATTATTCTGAGTGCCTTAATATAATGAAATTTATTTATATTATTTATACAGTTATGTGGGTGGGGGCGCCTGCCCGTCCTCCGCGCCAGCGACAACCGTGCTTTCTAATCTTGAATAGAATTATTATCAGTTTGTAAATACTAAGGGATCGATATCTGACATGAAGAAAATCACTTCGTAATAATTTGTAGGTCATGCGTATCGGTGCGCGTTTCGGCGACAGTCTGTTTGCGGTTGGATTTTGCGATCGAATCTCGAGCAAGGCTTGAATGCTTTCACCGTGTGATTGTGACTTGGAAGACAAAGTCAAACCATTTGCATCCCGTATTTTCATCCGAATCATCAATCATCATTTCATAATTGCATTATGCAAGTACCAGTTCTCTGTTGCCAACATCCAGTCGGGGATATGTCAGTAGAAAAACAAGAAAAAAAATGTAGAACGCATTTTGGGGGCTGTGGCTCCTTTCTCTTCCACACCTGGAAACAAGGCGTTGAAAGAGCCAAGGACGAGAGAAGTGTGGCTGTAAATAACGAGATATGTGGATGCTGAGAAGAATATTAATTGACATTTTTTATGATTTCACTGATAGATCCGATGAACGATTAATATTTGTAATAGAAAATGACCTTGTCTATCAATTAATATTTTAACAGCTTTCAAGAATAATTATTTAATTTTCTCATTTTACGCTAACGTGGCTTTTGAAAGCTGAGAACATATTATTTGATTCACAAGGTCATTTTATATAAAACATATTAATTAATAATATGTGACGATAACAGCTCGGGGACAGGAACTCTGACGAGTAGAAACAGTAATTGTAAAAACCCACTATACTGAAAATGAGTGATCTCTTGTAAGCGTTCTCCCATCCGCTACACTTCTGAACTTGCCAAGTGCCTGGAAAACTCGTCGGGTAAGGGCCGTAAGAGGGATTATCATTTATCATTCGAGAGAAGCTCAAATGAACATTTGAGAGATAACATTTAACATTGAGCTGACGAACTTTCAGAGAGGTATTTTGGACCTTTTGCAAAAGATTGCAATTTTCGTCAATTCAAAAAGTGAAATTGATGGATATCTCTTTTACGACGTTTTTTAGACGGGAAATGTACACTTTCTTTGTTTAATATTTGCAGTTGTAGAAATATACATGAAATGATCATAGATTGGCGGTTTCTAGGTTGTCGAGGAGGCGCCACATCTTAGGCATGCATCATCTACGTTGCCTAGGACGCGGTGTCTCTCGGACAGCCTAGAATCCATTGACTCCAGATCCTTTCATTTTGGGATGGTCTCTACATGAAGTCCCTAAAACCTTTCCGAAATTGTTATAAAAGTGGCTTCTATTTTTTAACGTTTTGTTCGAAAAGAGAAATATGCGCTTGTTTTTGTGTGAAATTGTGAAATTTGAAAGACACATATACACGATTTCCTCAAACACATCGCCAAATTATATCATAACTCCGATTTTCCTCATTAAAACTTGTGGCATTTGGAAAATTGTGACATTTCTTTCAATTTCGTTCGAACCTGCCCGTAGCGTTCGTTATTGAAATTAGAAATTTCTTCCTTAATGCAATATATTCCTTTACATTAGATTTTTAAGTCATTAGCGTGCTGTTATTTTAAAACAGTTATAGCTTTTGCTTGATTTCGAATTTTAGCGTTTGATTCTTTTTCAAGTGAAGGCTGAAGTGTTTGAGGGTGGAAAGGGCAATATTATATTTCGTCACCGTTTCTAATAATAGGAGAATGAGTGTGCTATTATCACACCACTAGTTTGTTTTTAATTGGAAGAGGGGCTTCAGCTTACGTCTCCTCGCCGATCGTGCCCGGCGCTCGCGTGCTCCAGCGCTGCCTCAGCCTGGGCAGCGGCCGGGGCACGGGCGCGTGCGGGCGCGCGGGCGGCGGGGCGCCGATCCGCGCCGCGCCGCGCAGGCACGAGCACGAGCGGGGCGGGGGCGGGGGCGGAGGCGGGGGGCGGCCTTCGCCGCTCCGGACGAGCGCCGCGCGCGGCCTCAGGCGCACAGGTGCCGGCGGCGGACACGGCTCCGGCGGCGACAGCGGTGGCGGCGACGGTGATGGTGGCGGCGGCAGCCAGCGCTTATGCAACGTATGGCGGTCGCTGCGGCGGCGGCGGCGGCCGGAACGCGCGCCCGGCCACCCGTTTATCCGCGTCTCTGGATAACCCCGACCGCTTTTCGGGCGTGCGGGGGCGGGAGCGTAGGCGGGAGGAGGGCGGGGGCGGGGTGGGGGCGGCGCGGCCGTCGCGGGTCTCCACGCTCTTCCGCTGCCCCGCTGGCCGCCCGGCCCGGAAGACGAGCGGGGGAGCGCGCGTGCACGAGGCGAGGCGGCGCCGGGTTATCGCGGCCGCTGCTGCTTTTTTTTTTTACACTAATTACGCAGAAGCGTATCTCGGGTTTGTCAGTGTCGAGAAGCACCCGCTGATAAATCGATGATGCGCAGGGAAACACTGAATTATAGGGGTAGTTGGCGAAGTACGGGCTGACGGGGTCGATGAAGGTTTTTCTTGAACTGTGCGTACGTGAAGCGATCCTGCGGGTGCGATGAGGGCCCTCTTTTGCTTTTGCGGCCGATGGCGAGTGCTTGTGCTTGGGGGCCGAGCTCCAGTTCTCGCGTCGAGTTCTCTGGAGTTCTCGACGACTCGGGTGACGAGCGAGTGCTGACGGACACTTGGAATCTGCTGGGTGGGGTAGGGGGGGGTGCAGGGTACACCCATGCATCAGCCGCGGTTTCCAATTTCTCTTTCGGGCTGAACTAAACGCAATCCGTGTGTAACTGTTAAGGATATGGCGTTGCAGCGAAAACGTCGAACTGAGACAAAACTTTTTATTATGTACAGTGCGTGTTTTATACCGAGTTAGTTTCTATGTAAAATATACAAATTGTGACAATCCATTTGTGTAATAATAATAATAATAATAATAATAATAATAATAATAATAATAATAATAATAATAAATGTAAATTCATGATTGCTACTAAACTCACTACTGAGAAAAAATGTTTTTTTATAATCTTACAGCAGGAGAAACTGTTTTCAGTGCGAATTCAAAATTGCTATCCAAGATCGAATGAGTATGATATATATTGAGAGTTCTTTCGATCGGCCGATGAAGCACACACAACTCCCCGGAGATACAACTGAACACGTCATTGGTGAATGCTGTGGTGTTGCAAATAATGAATGTCTCGGACGTCACAAGCAGGTGGCTCAAATTATGCTAGCCCTACTAGCTCAGAGCACAATCACGTGATAAAGACGGCTTATTAGAAATTCACTCCAGATGCTTTTCTAGAATCTGACGATGACAATGTTTACTGGGATTGACTACAACTGGCCTGACAACGTGGATTGAATAATATATTGTAGCAACCGTTATTGGTATTGACATTTTTCTTTCTCACACACTAGCGTAGACGGAAATGTTAAATACGTCGAACATTAATATTTGGCATGCGAAATAAAGCATATATTGAAACTCAAAATTTTCGCAATGATTCCAATAACATTTTTTAAAAGTATTATCTCGTTTAACTTCAGACCAAATGTTGAAGCCATAGAACGTCCTTGTAACCTTATGCCCCTCTTGCAGAGGACAGTTATCTTCAAAACCTGCCGCATAGTAAGGAAGTTTTGTCATTAGGGAGAGGACTTTTATGCCCTAAAAAAATCTTGAAATATGCTTTAAAAAATGTGCATTTGACTTAAAAATTCTCAAATAGCACTTTAATATGCAATTCAAATTAACAATATTTCATTTCCTGCATAAAACTTTCTTGATAAAATTCAGGACAAGGGTGCTTGGAATGAAAACATGTTATTTTTGTGCGAACTTAATATAATCGACCTTAATTCGCAGGGAAAATAATTATTATGAAGTAAATATTCACCTTAATAAAGTACATTGTATGTTTTGTTGCATTTTTTCTGCCTGGTTTAAAAAAAATTATATCAAGAAATTTCTTAAATTTGCACAAGTAGTATTTTATCATCTATAGAAAAGGAAAAATACTGTGACAAGTTCTTTGTAATCGATGAACACTCGCAAATATATAGATCGTATGAAAAATGGAAACGTTTTGGAGAGGAGTCTATTTTAACGAAATATGCAAAATATGCCCCTATAATTACACGAATATGCACCAACAGGGAAAATCGACAAATACGCACAAATATTCACTAACGTATTAATCTATATAGTATCTAATTCTAACCAAATGTCAAGAAATTTCAGTTAACTATGCTCTGAAGAAACGGACAAAAATATGCAAAAACAAAACAACAACAAAAAAAAATTGCTTCCTATTTATCATATTGGGAATGAATTGCCTCTCAAACTTCAATCGATAACTGAAGAGTATATACTCAGATAATAATTATTAATAATATAATCATTATAATTTAATATTAGTAATAATCATAGCAATAACAAGCGCGTGCACTATAATTTGATTTCTCATTTGCAAGGTAATTGGAAATCTCCTCTATTAGGCACACACATCGCGTTGGTGTGAGTATGCACGATTCAGCTTCGTACTGTATGTACCGAAAATGTTTACGCAGTCTGATCCGAAACTTTTTTAGAAACGAAGAATGAGTTTTGCGAATGAGTATATTGCTCGTTTGTTGCAAAACGATTTTTTTTTATGAGCGCGCACTTTAACCACGGCCAGAGTAAACATATCCATATGCACGAGATAAGAACAATAAATTGTATATACGTGGCGAAGTACGAGGAAGTTGTCAACGGTATCAACGGTAGGGCGAACACTTCATGGTCTGTGAGGGAGAATAGTATACAAAGCATGAGAAAGTCAGTATTCGAGGCGATCATACTTTATTGATTTCTCTAAAGCTTGACCTAGAAGTTGGGCCAGCGGAATTGTGAGATCTCTCTCGCTCTCTGTACCTCTCGTTCTCTCTCTCGCTCTCTCTCAATGTCTGTCTCTCTCTCTCATTGTGTTTCTCTCTCTCGTCTCTCTCCCCCCATCATTGTGTGCTGGCAATGAGCGAAGACTTTTTGTTTCTCCGTTTGTCTCTCGGCTTACTTATGAACAAAATAGTACGTAGTTGTATCGTTGATTTAATATATACTTTCCGGGAAAGTTGATTAAAATAATATTCATAGACAATTATTAATACGTTTGACTGTTTGTAAACATACATACACACATTGTGCAAAAGTACTAATAAATAGTAATTATTTGCGATTTTCAGTGAAGTTCTACCCGGGGTACAACCGTATTTGCTATTGCTATTAACTGGTGTTCCTCACGGAACTCATATCAGTGTTCGACAATGTACAAGGGTTTCTCGGAATTCTAGTTGAGAAACGCTGCTTGCGAAAATATGCATGCAAGTGCCAGATGGAGCCGAGTGTGAACCGGCCACGCTGCAGCTTCTCTTTGGCAGAGGCTCCCTAGACAGCTCCGTGCGACTCGGAAACTCTCTCGAAAGAACGCGTATAGCGAGAAGAGAAGAGAAAAGGGGAATACGATTAATTCTGAGGTACTTCCTCCGTGGACGGGGTGTTAACGATGTGCAAGGTTGACTGTTGATTTATGTCGCGCAAAAACAGAAGGAAAAAACCACAGACGGCCTGGTGGCGCAGGGTCTTGAACATTCCGGTCAAGTGCGCGTTACACCGTAGGTTGTGGGTTTGAATTCCGCGTGAGGCATGGGTGTTTTCTGAATGTGCTCTTAGCATGAAGGCGTTCTTATAGCTCCATGCATCATTTCCCCAACATTCATTTCGTCATCTACATCCAGCAATGAGGCAAATGGTATAAATTTTACTTTAGATACAATGGAGAAGAGAGCGGCTGGAGATAGGGTTCGTAATATCAGTTCGTTCGTTCGTTCGTTCATTCGTTCGTTCATTAATTTATTCATTAATTTATTCATTAATTTATTCATTAATTTATTCATTAATTAATTAATTCATTCATTCATTCATTCATTCATTCATTCATTCAAATATCCCAATACGTCTGCCCTCTTAGGTCAAAAGAACTGAGAATTACCTACGGTGTTCCTCAGCCAGGTGGGAGGTAGAATGTTATCACCAGGGTTAGGCACTATTTAAATACTTGTGTTTATCATAAATACATTTTATATTTGGGAAAACTGTCTTTTTGAGTTATTTGGACATGTATTTTAGAGATGTATTTAAACACATAAAATAGGTTATTTAAAAAAATACTTAAAGCACGTTAAATACAGATAATTATAACTTTTTGTTTGATTCTGCTAGTGAATGGACCTCAACGAAACGAAAATAAAAGCTCCTTTCAGCTGCTGATCTTTCTTTATTTTCTCTTACAGTCTCTTATTTTCTCTTATAGTCTCTTTATTTTCTCTTATATTCTCTCTTTATTTTTAAATGATAAATCTAAATCATTATAAATGCATGAAAAATGTTCGACAATAAAAAAAGTTGTTTTTTTCTTCTTATAACACTAGTTTATGTTCATCAGTACCATCAAAAACTGTTTTCCTTTGCGGCTTTTATACATTCGCCAACTAAGGGTTTATTGTCTAATGATTTGTTTGAAAAACTAGTTTTGAACGGAAATTCCAATTATTTGAGTTAGACATATTTTTGATATCATTTTATATTTGAAAGTGCTTTTGTGAAAGTATAAGTGAAAGTGTTTTATATTTAAAAGCTTTTAGTTGTTCAGAAATTTGACTCTCAATTAGTAATTTATTGCAGGCGATCCCCCGCTAGTGCGGATACCTAGGAGTGATCTCCCCCACAACCCAACGTGTAGGTCGGCGCTGTATGTCACGTTCTAGCGGGGGAGGAACATCGCCGCCTCCACTTTCGGAACTAATGACCACAGCAGGACATTGACGGCACTTTTGGGATTAATGGCAGCAGTAGTCGCGATCGTCAACATCAATCAATCAACCTGGCACGTTGATACGCTACTGGTTTCAGAAATGATTGTCTTGCTCATTTTGTAAAAATAAATATTACATATCATTTCTTTACCTATTGATAGACGAACAAACTTTGTATTAAGGAGAGGGGAAGTATCATTCTTCGTTGTGTTTTTCAAGCGGTTTTATCGAGCTTACTTTCCTCAAAGCTACTTTTTCTCGGTTTGTGATTCAATCAAAAACGCCACTACAAATAAAGTAAAATTCGGACTAAATCTGGACCTCTGGCTACATACACACTTGTACAGGATGTTCGTAAAATAGATAAAAACGTCGAATAACTTCCTCGTGTAAAGACAGGAAAGGACAGAATTTCATATGTATATGTATCCGGAAATAATATATTTCCAACTTGTGGAACTTGCTACTATTATTCATAATGTGTGTTCACTTCGGTATGGCGGATACAGGACTTTTAACGATGGGCCCTGATTTTCCGTCACACTTAGATGTTTGCTTGTTAAAATGGCCTTCCAAATAAGTTCTCAGGTCCGAAATAACAGACGTTTTATGTGCACCGTAATCCTGGATCCTACTGCGTACGGCGGTATTGCATAGGAAACGAACTGACAACATACAGGCTGTTTTGAATTCTAAAGACGTTCGTAGCCATGTAGTCTGGCTCCTTTTCCGGGATGGCCACTTTCTGGAAAACGTGGAAACTTGAAAAAAATCAGGGAATTTCAATGCTCTGGAACAATCGTGGAGAAATCAGGGAATCGTTAAAATCAGGGAAAATTCGAGTGTGTTATAAAACATAGTTTTCCTTAAAAACGTTAGCTCAGCGTTATGTTTTGCTCAGTGTTTATTTGGTGAGGAAATATTGTTAATTTGTACTTTGTCAAAGCGAAATAAGAAAGTCGATCAATTTGTTTCAGGGTAGCTATAATGTTTTCTTTAAGTAGTGTGAAATTGAAAATATGCAGTAGAAAACCGGGGAAATTCATGGAAATTAGTTCCAGTAAATGCGTGCCAACACTGTTTTCTTTTACGTGTATTTTCTATTCAGCCCAGGCAGGGTTCGACTTCTGGCCAATAATTGCCCCGATATTTAAGTCTTCGTGCACGGTAATACGTTATCCTGTTCATAGCATAGATAGGGACGGATCCATCACTTAGCTTCAACACTCATCGTCCCATCCACTTATATCTGTCAAGACACTTACAGGCATTCGACTATTGAAGATAAGTTTTTCGTTAGAGTTGTGCAATCCCCTCACAAATTTCCAACCATTGCACGTCTTTCGAAGTCGGCTCCGATCGCATTGAGACATTTCACTGCGGCGTACAGTATATTCAGGTAGGATGCATATGCTCTGAAAACGTAACTAGAAATGTAAACCCTGTTATTTTTAGTGCATCCAGTGAACGGATTGGTATGCACATAAACATACTACTATCACATTTGCAACTCCCACAACTCCCAATCCGAAACTGGACACGTTGAAATTTTTGATATGTTGTTTTGCCGCGTCTGTAAGTGAGAAATTCAGTTTAATGTATCCTAAAAAGGGAACAAAATTTTATAGTTGTTTGCGTATAGTGAGGTTTGGTCGGAAAAGAGTTGTTCGAAAGAGTTTGTATACTTCGGGGAAATGTTCAGGAGAATGCGTAGATTTCAAAGAACACGTAGCTCAGGAGACGGTTCAGATGCAGAGTAGGCGGCTCTCTTGCCCGATAGGAACAGCTCGATCCGAACAGCGCTCGTGCGGCGGATCCTGCGGCTGGCTTTTCGAAATCT